>OZ029913.1:48968008-49568008 GCA_964023275.1 Norana najaformis | reverse complement strand
CCCATCAAGGTTGACTAGTTTCAGCAACTAAAAAAGTACTTCCACCTGTGCACTCTTGGTGGTGTAATCATGTTATCCCGCCAGAAACCAAATTTTGAAGTCCAATATTTGATAAAATATTAGAACTAATGACACCAATACTCCGTGAAATTTACTTTGTCCAAGAACTGTCTGAAAAGTTATCAAATTCACTGAATATTATCCAAGGGAATAAAAGAATTAGCAAACAGTTCACATGAGATAGCCAAGCTTGATATAAACATGCCAATGTAAGGAGCAACAATGTTTTATTTTACACTAACAGAGCTACTCAAACAAGTTTTGTTACATTGTTTAAACATTTCACATAAGTAATGGCAGATTTCTTAACATTTCCGTAACAGATTTGATATTCACACCGAATCAATCAAGCAAGTTGTCTGCATCACAGAGACAATAAAACCCAGTACCGTAGAAGCAGTTGGTTCTGATTTCTTGGTTGCTCTAATCGCTGATCTCTGAGCAGTTTTAATCTCAATTGGATTGCACGAAGTCTTCTTGTACAGTTTTTCCAGAAAATGATCCACATTTGTGTAACAAAGCGAAGAATTGAATCGAAATATCTTAATTCTGTTAATTTCCTTTGCCTGAAATAAAATAAATATTAAATATTCTGCTGTTTCATAAGTACATCAAAAAAATGAATTGAAATGAACCTAAATTTTATTTGGTTCCAAATACTCATTAACTCAAGTTCATAATTATGCAATCTTGATGACGAATGCTAAAATCTTCAAGGGACAGCTTGTCCTGCAGACTGGGTTACCATAGTTCTTTTTACTTTTTACATGCATGCTGTTTAAGTATTTTACAAAACCTGAACACAAGATGCCATTTGGTCAAAAGAGTCTGAAGATTACCCAGTGCTTCTTACATAATTATTTCAGAAGAAACTTCAGTGATATTAGAATACAGCAGAATGAGAATCTAAATTTCTGTCTGATAATACAACTGAAACTCAATGATGCCCCTTCAAAGCCAACAAATCTACATAATAATTTCCTAAGACATGTGCATATGACGCCGTACAAGTAGTATGGCAGCGGCACTGTCTGGCAAACTGTATTATGTCCTTGGAAGTGGCTCAGTCTGCAGGTGACATCTAAAAGCACCATGCCCAACCCTGGACCAATGTGTTGATGCAATGCATGGCGATTTATCAATCATCATCATCACTGAAATTTGTAGTCCTAAAATTCATTCCACTTCGCATCATGCTGCAATTATCCACATCACCACAGTCGACAACTCAACACTCTTGTCCAGTGGCACCGCTTCGGTGATGTCAAGCTTGTTACTTGCTACTCTCATGGTTGCCATGGTTCTGTACAATATGGCAAAATGGTACACGATCAATTGCTTGCACCGGATCAGGATGCTGTTGAATGGCTGTTGGGCCCAAGGATGAAGCCTTTGCCTCTGCACAGCATTTTAAAGTTGGCCCAGGTGATCAGGTTATTTAAGTGCTGCACTGCCGAGGCCAGGATCTAGCAATTCCAGTGGCCAGCTGTTTCAGGAACTCAACACTCACCTCGCTCAGGACCTTCTCGAAGGGGGTCAAAAGAGACTTTTTTGTAGACATTACTGTATTTTCCAGAACATAAGACATGGTTTTTTACACGAACTTCTACGGGTGCATCTTATTTAATGGCGTGACTTTTGTGCAGAAGTTTCACAAATTTTTCAAAGTAGCTATATACAGTCGGCAAAGACCGACAGTGATTTAAATTAAATTAAATCACATTTATCTAACTCAATACACAATGAAAGCAGTACCGTATTTTCCGGGTTATTATGCGCACTTGTGTATAATGCGCAATAGCATTATTTTGCCTGATTTTTACTTTGATCCACATATAATGCGCACCGCAGCATAGTGCGCAAGCACTATACCCAGGACATACATTTTGACTGCACCTAGCGCATTATCCTTCATCTTATAAAATATACGCGAAACCCGACGCTTTAATAGCAAAATCTATAGACCGTAGGTTGTGTTTATTTAGAGGTTCTTTGTGACCAACTTCTAAGGACTGGGTGCGAATTTCAGCCATGTTGACCGACTCATACCGGTACTTTGATGTGCATCGGGGTTCCGTAATCTGCCTGACTTACCAGCCTGTCAATTATGATGTTTACTAATCGCTTTTGGAAACACTGGTTCCAACGACTTTGCTTTTTAGGGCACTGAAGACGATTATGGTTGTGTATTGGTTGCGAGACATTACACACTATTCACGTTGTTTATCAAGGAGTTCAAAATCGAGTTTGCTCTATACGCAATAGACTGCATTGCATTCATTTAAAAGTTCGTTATGAACAACTTCTAAGGACGGAGCGAATTTTAGCCACATAATACTTTGATTTGTACTGGAATTTCGCACTCTGATGTTACCCGGTAGGTTATTTGTTTCCGTACTCCGATTATGAGACTAAGCCAGTGCTGAAGTTGGTTTCATGGCTTTTGGCACTATAGAAATCGTGATGTAACGATTAGGAATAAGGTATGCATACCTTGATAATATTTCATTTCTTCGGGCGGAGGTCTCAGCAGGCGATAATAAAGGAATTCGCTTTTGACGCATGATATATACAATAACATTATTATAAGTGAAGTATATTTCGTTTTGACCAATATTTATTCAGAAAGCATATAAAATGTCATTTCTCTTGAAAAATGATGTAAAAAGCAGACAACTGAAACAAACGTAATTTTAGGTCCGCTTTTTGCATTGTTTAAATTTCAGTCCGAAAATCGGTCCGAAAATCATCTGTCTATTTAGCGTCGCGCGTATAAGTCGAAGAGCTTTTTCGTCAACCTGAAATAGTCTAAAATTTCTCGACTTATACGCGAGTATATACGGTAAAATCATTATATAAAAAGCAACACTGAGCGATAATCAGGTAAACATTGACGATATTTCTTTTGTTAAAAACCAAGCGCGTGATAAGAAAATTCAAAAATCCGAAAACACAAATAGCGGATTGTTATTGCGTGTTTTTAAATAATGGTATTATATGCAAACATTTTTAAAAATCATTATATATTGCGCACCTGGGTATTGTGCGCACCGTCATGAAACACTAAAAAAAACCGCGCGTTATACCCCGGAAAATACGGTACTAGGCTTCCAGACAGCGTCCATACTGAATCGAAAGGAGTTCGTGTCACCCCTTGGCTGCTAGCCTGCCTCGTTCTGCACCTCTCCACCTCTGCCGCATCCTGCGGCCTCCATCCCTGCTGCGGCCCTCTGCCCCTGGCATGTCCTGCGACCCTCCAACCCTGCCGCATCTCGTGACCTTTGCCACAATCCTACGACCTATGCCTCTGGCGTGTCATGCGACCTCCCATGGCGGGCACAAGAGAAGCGGGGTTCGGGGTCGCCCTGCAAAGCCTACGTGGCAGCTTTCTTGGAAATGTTGGAAATCTTTAATTAAAAAGTGCAAAAATAATTTTATTTCAACAAAGTTATGTTTGAGCAACTATTTGCTAATGATGACCATGTGCTTACGGCCACTGTTAGCATTGTGACTGGAAATCTGTATACGGGTGCGTCTTATATACCAGTGCGACCTACGTATTGATTTTACAAAAATTTTACAGTTTTTGGTTCAGTGCGTCTTATACTAAGATGCAACTTGTAGTCCGGAAAGTACGGTACACACTTTGTCTTTACCATGTCAACAATAACTTTTCACTGCCAATGCCAGCCACGTCAGTCACATTACACATGGTGTTCTTGTTTGCGCTTATGGAGGAGATAATGGAGCCAAGAATGCACATGAGGCCAGCTGGGTACCCAATCGAACAGGCTGCTCCCAACAACTGCCACAGCTGTCATAGCCTCCCAGCCTGTCCTTTAGGCTCTGTGAAGACAAACATTCTATGTGCTGCAGACAAGGAAGTGTATGCTGATAGTTTTGCAGCCGAGGTTTAACCGAGTGCCGTCTTGGTCTGTAAGCCAAACACACATGTGCTGATGTTGCCGGTCAACATGATGGGCAGATAGATGAGGTTGTTTGTGGACTCCACTATCTTATACCCTGGGGACACGTTGGAGAAGAAGCCGTACATGACAGGAAGCTGGCTGCCATTGCAGTAGGACCTGCTAGCAACGTCACAGTTGACCAGTATGCTTGTTGACCATGAGGATGTCCACCCGGGTTTCACCTTTGCGGCAGTCAAATGCGATCGGAGATCAGAAAAAGTAGAATCCCTCTCCTGAGTAGCAAAATACTGGCTCAAAGCTTATGTAATGTTGAAAAAGTTCAACAATGCAATGCATACAACAGCCTGGTAAGTAACACAAGAATAAACCAAATTCATAATACTTACCACAGTAAACCATATCCTAATGCAATATGTAAAAAGGAAAATGAAAAAACTCAGGCTGAAGC
This sequence comes from Norana najaformis, assembly GCA_964023275.1. Taxonomy (NCBI): domain Eukaryota; kingdom Metazoa; phylum Annelida; class Clitellata; order Crassiclitellata; family Hormogastridae; genus Norana; species Norana najaformis. Next base: position 49,563,571 of record OZ029913.1, on the reverse strand, counting down.
CTATTACAGACTTACAGAAGGATATTTCTTGATATCTTCATAGACATCTGAGTGTGGTATACGGCCAAGAATACACGTGTGCACTCTGAAATTATAAATTAAAAGACAATCTAATGTTGCAACACCAAAAATCAGTTAATCCAGATACTCATTTCATAGATATGATAATTGCAATGCAAGACATACTGCCAACAGCTGTGGACTTGCCGATTATAAAATATAAGTAATTTGTGGAAAAGCATAAAATTGTCGAAAGGATTGAAATCTGGGAAAGCCAGCAAGGCTATTAGCATCTCAAGTTTTTCTGGTTACTGCTTAGCTACATTTCCTACTTTTCTATATCCTTCATGCAGCCTCTCAGAACAAAGTTGCTCATGTGACACAAGGTCGTGACCATTGAAATGACCTTTGTTACTGTTCCAGTGGAAGTTTGGTTGCATGAGAAGGTCAACATGATGCTACATGCAGAATGGCTTTTACTTTCCTCCATTATGCCATAAATGAAGACATTCATCGCCAGTACTTTCCAAACCTTACTACACTGGTCATCTGCACCAGCAGTAAAGTCTGAAAAGCACTGGAACTTATTACTTGCTGTTTTACATGTGCCTATTGCATTTTATTACCATCAACACTCATTCTTAAACTGAGATGTTTTACATTAAAATTGGTGGTTTTTCTATCATAATAGTGGGTCAGCTAAATAGCTAGGCCTATGTTATATAAAAATTATTTTAATATTCACTGATCAGACCAGGAAGAAGCACAACTGATAGCTATTTGCAACTAGACAGATACTCGAAAAAACATTGCACACAACCAGAAAGTCCTCATCAACTTCACAGACTTCAAACAAACATTCACCATAGGTGTAATGGGACGATGGAATGTGGAGAGAAATGCCAGAGAAACTGATCAAACTTGTACAAGAGATAACACACAAATCATCAAGTGCGATAAAGGAACACAAAAAGATCACAAAATAATTCCCGATGAAAACAGTACCACAAGGATGGCATATCTTGTCAGTCAGTATTATAAGCAGCAATGACACTCACTTTAAGCAACAATGAGGCAGGAAACAAACTAAACAGAGGTCTGGTGAATTATCTTCTATTTGCTGACAAAGTTGGCCTCATCATTAGAACAGAACAGAACTATGGTCTCCTTGAAGAAGTCTCTGCTTATAAGCATATTATTGTAATTGCTGAACTAGGCTTGGCCTAACCTTTGTGTTCTGAAGACAACTGATAACAGAGAAAATACCAGTCCGATTAATAATCCAAGATCAACATCTGTCAGCACAACAGCTGTAAATGTCACCAGCCAAATCATCTACAAAGTCAGACATGACAGACCCAGAATGGTCAGAAAACAAGATGACAAATTACTCTGTAACCATCAAATTAGAGAATCACAAATATATGAAATCAACATCAACTGATTCTTAACAGATGATTGTAAGAATTGCTCTGCACAGCAGGTTGATCTAGTTTATCTACGTAATCTGTAAAGTTGTATGCCATGCATGATTGGAACAGTTTCATATTTATCTACGTAATCTGTAAAGTTGTATGCCATGCATGATTGGAACAGTTTCATAGTAATCATTTTCACCCGGAGGCTACTGTGCACACAATCACGTGTGTGTAACAATTTTCGTCCACAGGTCACTGCATGCAAAAGCGCTTGTGCATTTGTGTATGTAAGTAAGTAAGTAAGTAAGTATATTCTTTATTAACCAATAGCTAATTGCACATCGGTTTACAAGTATTTAAGAACACAAGAAAACTTAATATTCATACAACATCCTAAAAATAAAACATTTACGCGTTAAATTGTCTGCAGAAGAAATAATACGATCATGGGTGTGGGGCCGTAGGGAATAACTGAGGGTTTTAACTGGTGGGAGCAGCTGATGTAAGACATGATTTGTATTGTTCAAGATTGCTTTAAAGAGACGAGCATCGGCTATGCCACAGAGTTCATCGAACATTGTGGAGTACCAGGAAGATAGCGGAGACACACAAGTCTCCACATCAAAGCCTGGAGCCAAGCCCTGGCCTGTGCCCCAACATAGCCCCACCACACGGAGAGGCGTACAGCATCTTGGCCAGTGTTGTGGCTCGGACAACGTCGTAGAGCCGAGGGCCAGTCAGGCCATGTGCTACAAGAATTCGTATGGCATATAAAGACTGACGCATCTGACTATGAATCCGATCAATATCAAAATTTAACATACTTGACAGGGTAACACCCAATATTGTCATCTCTGGTACCCTGTGCATGCCTATGTGTTTATTTGCTTCGAACTCGAGTCTCCAAAGGCATTCGAATGGCTTTCTGCAGACACTTATGCTATTTTCAATACCATAATCCACAGAACCTACAGAATAACAGGCCTGCCTTCTTTGAACAACAAATGCCATATTTTCTGGACTGTAAGTCATGTTTTTAATATGAACTTCTATGGATACATCTTATCGAAAGAGTCGATTTATGTACAAACTTTTAACATTTTTTTGACTATCCCAGTATACAATTTGCAGTGCTGAAAGCATGAATAAAAAGTAGAGGTGGGCATTTAACGCGCTATTAACACGATTAATGCATTAAAATTTTAACGTGACTAAAAAATTTTAACACGACTAAAATTTTTAACGTCAGCAAAAATTTTTAACGCAACAAAATTTTTAACGCGAGTTAATTTGTAACAGAGTAACAGGATGTTGCGCTAAAGCAGCTGAAAGATATGCGCTATAACAATTGCATACTACATGTACTGTATTTCTATAGGCACGAAGTTCATATACGGTAACCATTGTTTCGAATTGCGCGAGTTTAACTGTCTTTAAAGCATGTGAAGCCTAGCTTTAAGTAATTCTGTTTTGCAAATATTTAAAATACAGTGGATTCCAAAAAGTATTTGCCAGATGGACAATTTCATTTAAAAGACGAACATACGGCCATTTGTAAGTAGGCCTACTGATAAACAATTCGAATATCATCGGAGTCTCACCATGCTACAGTATCATCTTAGAAATAAACACAAGTTTACTCTCTTTTTTTGAGCACTAATGGTGCAACCACGCCTGGCGTAACTTCTTCGCGATCAACGTTGTCTGTCTGTACAAATACCGCAAAGATGTACAGCGTGGTGAATTATTTGACAAAAAAGAGACAAAAAATGTCCATTGTAGCAGATATCACCTATGTAGCAATAACGGCTGATTACTGGACGTCATTTTCAAATGAAAGTTATTTAGGAATTTGCTGCCATTTTGTCGACAAAAACTGGACTTTTCAGTCATTTACCTTACGAATATTTGATTTCAGTGAGACTCACATCAGAAAATATTGTAAGTTTTAATAGTTTCTCTATAAAAAGAAACTGATGTTGCCATTAAGAAATTAAACTATATGAATATTGTTAATACATATGCATATTTGTATGTATGTATGGTATTTTTTATTTAACCAGACCCTATTAGAAAAATATCACTTGAAGACCCTGAACATTTCTAATTAATTTCATTTGGGTAATGCAACTAAAAACATAATGCGATTAAAATGCGATTAATCACACGATTAAAACTTGTAATCGTGCGATTAATTTCGATTAAAAATTTTAAATGATGCCCACCTCTAATAAAAAGGAAATAAATTAAAATGTATTCTTCTTGCTGAGGAGATTTGAGTATTGTCCGTTTAAATGTTACTTAAAAATGCTGTAAAAAGTAGTGTAAGATTAAAGTAAGTCTTAGTGTGGCTAGAAAGCTCAAAGATGTAAACTATCCGATGTAAAGCACTTGCACTGTAGCCTGTAGCAATCTGTGGTTGCTAAATGGAGGTCAAGTTAACTCATCCGGGGCGGGCAGGAAATGAGTCAAGACCTACTCTCAAACTGTCAAGACTTTCAAAATGTTAGTAATTTCTACAAAAACTGCAACAATCCAAGAATTCATGCTTATTTTGTGTGGCAAATTAATTAAACAAACAGCCTGAATTTTTACCATGTCAGTCAAAGAGATCTTCAGCAATTTGGGAAGATCTGTTACTTGAAGAAAGACTCCTTTCAGGTTAACAATGATAATGGCTGCCAAAACGCACTGCAAAACACATGTCAAACATAGTTAGTTTTGCTGAATATTAATTTCATAACTACACATATAAAACCTTGGCACTTCGTTATCATTCCTATTTATGTAGAACTTCATACTGATGAAAATACCTTCAAGCATTTACCAGTCACCAATTCAGAAAAGGAACAACTTTCATGGAGTTCTACTACATCTCACATACTGTATTTCTGCATAATAAATTTTGTTTCCGCTATCAGTAATCAGCAATATAACCCATCAAGGCGCTTAGATGCTTCGTCTGGTTTTGACACACAGATCATTACTTGTGTGCCAATAAGCAAATACTCTCCACTCACTCACATCAAGTGTCACAGTAACTCTATTCCAGCTCTAATTAGCAGTAGGAATGACTTCATTAATAGCCCCATCTCCAGTGTTGGAGCTCTGGTGTGTGGATGAGATGCTCCACATTAAAAAATTTTGGAGTGGTTAGTACTTGGAAGCCTGACTGCCCAAGTAATACCAAACCTCTTAATATTTTATCGAATCCTTCAATGAATCAGCAGATTCAGCCATCCAAAGTGTACAGAGATGTCACCAGAACATATATTGGTGAAGTTCAAGCCATTTTCAATGAATAATCAACAGATATAGGCTGCCCACATGTGATATAAAATTTGGAATGTTGAAGACTCAATAAATTTGGGTGTCGAAGCGCTAAGGACATTCACATTAAGCCAATTCAAGATTCAATAGATGGAAAATTACAGTATTCATTCAAACTACAAAATCATAGTGCAGATGCAGACAAATTAAACTTTCTCCATTTCACTCAGAAAGGCAAAAGTTAAAATTAGGGTTTATTGTTCAGCATCTGTAGTACAAAACCGAAAAAATTGTGTTAAAGCAAATATTGGGAGTACGCACAAAATATCTGAGGTGTTAGTATTACTATTTTTTGCTGTCAGTACAAGCTTCAACATGTACTAAATTAAGTGCTAAACAAAATTTCTTAGTAAATTTAACAGTACAGTATTATAAACAGGTTCATTATGTTCCAACTGCAGAATATACATTATAAAACTAAACATATAGTGAACATATATCCAATTTATCAATACAAACAGTTTTAAACACATTACAAAGTATTAAAAAATTTGTCAATAAAAATTTAATCTGAGTCTGTTTCATAAGGCTCACTATCTTCATTTAGACCTAATTCAATTTCTTTATTAATATAATTTTGCAGTCCTTGCAATTACATGTTCCAACATATTTCACAACTGATGTTTATCACAAGAACAAATCTTTGAGACACATCTTGGCTAGCAGTAACAAGCTGGCTTGAAGTCTTTGTTAATTGTCAGAAGTGCTTTAATTTCACTAGCAATTGTATCATTTTGAAACACTGAATTTGCAAAGGATAGCAAGATCACCTATATAACAAATATAACTGTTAGAGAATGCATTTACTGAGAATTATTTTGACTAATTAAAGATCTGTTACATTAACTGCATTGTGCCTTGCCATTACTGGAAGATTAATTTTGATTTTCCATCGGCATAGCACTTTAACCTACCCAGTGCAGCCAAGGATACCACACGGAAAAGACCTGCAAACTATTAAATAAATTAGTCTGCCAGACAAGGCCTTTATTAAGAAAACTCTTTTCTAGCATTTATCTGGGTTATTAATGCTGTTTAAAGAAACAAAAAGGTATAAAAATAACTGACCATATATTTTTAAGCATCACTAGGGGTGCCACTGATTGCTCCCAAAATTTTAAAGGCTGGAGGTCTTGATTACATGATCACCAAATCAAATTTGTAGTCATTCATTCAGTTAAGCAGTTTTGGATTTACAGAGGGTCAGAAAACCCCATATCTTATGCTTAACCCATTAATGACCACATGGCAGTTAATGGTACTACTGGGAGACGACCACAAGGTAGCAAATGGTACTAGGCAAGTCTTGTCATATCAAGGTAATTATAATTTAGAATTCTGCATCATCTGAGCCACTGTATAATCTTAAACTAGATTATGTCCCAGGGATCCCCTTGAAAACACCTCAATATATAAAAGCAACCAATCGAAATGGACATTTAAATCAGGCAGTGCATAGCTAAAAATGGACATTTAATCGATCCAATGTGGTGAAGTATTTTCTACGGAAGGAAGAAATTCGACGATTGACCGACAAACAGTCGTATGCTAATGAAAGTTGTGATTCTTCTGTTGAAGAAAATGTGTCAGATGCCAAGGGTGAGGGCAGGCAGGCCAGTCTCAGAAGCAGCAGAAGCTGACAACAACAGTGAAACACAGTGGATTAAGAGGTATCAAATTTGTCTTGTTCACTTCTAATTGCCCCATTTACTGGCATCTGTGGAGGACCAACCCAAAATGCTTCAGTTTAAGCCTTTTTCGCTAGGTCTTTATTAGATGACAAGTGTATGATTACTGGTCAACCAATCTCTTGCTCAACGATTCTTGGATTTCAGATACCACATCAAGGATCAGTTCTTGGCCTTGAACAAGTACCTTGGTCACCTAACTGGGATATGCCAAATTATGACCCACTTTACAAAGTTCATTCACTAGTGGAAGGCAGAATACCAAATTTCCTGAGTTTTTCAAGCATGGGAAAAACTTTAACACTGATGAGTTGATGATGGGATTCAAGAGATAGCTCCAATTAAAGCAGTATTGTCCCAAAAAATCAAATGGGGATTCAAAATTTGGACCACTTGCGGCTTTAATTACGGGTACTTTCTGAAATGATACTGGCAAAGCCATTACCACTGACCGTGCAGCCATCAGACTTCAGTTTGGTCTTGGTTATGATGCTGTAACTCATCTGTCAAATGACTATCTCAATGTTGGTTGAAATACCAGTATTTTAGCTCCCTTCGTTTGTGCAAGTACTCGCTTAGTTGGGCAACTTCCTTCTCAGCAACAATTTTGCTGAATAAGAGGGGGTTACCCGATGATGCAGGGAAAGTAAAATTGAAGCGAGAAAGAGAACTTGTGGAGTACCAGAAAAAAAGAAGTTCTCGTTTCTGTTGCCTTTCATAAAAGGCAAATATCCTTCCAGTCTACAGGTCAGGAGATTGGAAAGATGGCCCCTCTTCATGACTCTCACGCAGCACGAGTGAATTATACATGTAACTGTCACATGGGTGGAGAACATAAAGGTAATCAGAATGTTTCTTATTACCCGTGACGACTGCACATCGTCCTTAGCTGTTTGGCTGAGGTAACTGCAGAACTTTCATCTGAGCAAGTTAAAATTCATGAGATAGTTGACTGCTACATCGACTAGTTATATCTACAAAAATTAATGTTATAACAAGGTACAACATGTCTATGTTCTTTGGACAAGTGATTCTGGTAACTTTGTTGAAAAATAGGATTCACAGTCTCTGCTCATCATAATTGTCAAATAAAAGTCATCAAATTAAAGCACTTATAAGCATACAACTATCAGACTGAAGTGAAAACATATAAATCAGGATTTGTTTGATCAAAATATGCTAAAAAGCCAAGATGTTCAATTGCAGCCTAAAACACCTGTGTAATTTGTTTCTCCAAAATTCTGTGATACGACTTATGGCTTATTCCTCATAGTGGGTCACACATATAGACAACTGTGTTAGAAATTTAATACTGCATAATGTAGTGAAAGAATTTTTGCCCATCAGGTAATAACAGATCCCAAAAAAATGAGAAAATCTATATGTCCCCATAACCTCCAGTTCTTCATTTTAACCAAAACTTCAGCACATTTCTTTACTGCTCCAGAGTGTTTTTGTTCTTGCTACATGGATGATGTGGTCATAGCACACAACAGTATATGTGTGTGTGTATATATATATATATATATATATATATATATATATATATATATATATATATATATATATATATATATATATATATATATATATATATATATATATATATATATATATATATATATATATATATATATATATATATATATATATATATATATATATATATATATCACACATACACACTTTTAAGCTGACCTTAGCAAGGCACACAAATTCAACTACAAACGCTTACTATTTAACAGAACATTAAACTTACAGGAAAATATGATAAAGATTAAAAACTCACATTGGGTAGTTCTTTAAACAGTGGACCGACTGCAAGTAGTACAATCAAAAGCAAGCAGCAGGAGACAAGACCAGCCACCTTCAAAACACAAATTCAATATCGAATGACAGCTGAAGAAAAACGAAATACTTCAGGGTAAATACCTTAATCATACTTGATTATTTATTTACCATTTATAACTATATAGCACAAATGGCACCCAACTAATGAAAACATCTGTCACTAAGCATGTTCAGGACATTTTGTGTCACAGGGCAAGCCTTCAACCAATATCTGGCTATAGTTTCACAAAGTCAATGCAGTATGAACCAACTTCATATCTACTTCAATCTGAATCAAAACTGGTCTAGCAGTGCTATGTGGCTAATGAATCTAAATAACCATACATTTAAACACTGAATCACAAATCTAAACAGTATATGCATTTCATTTTTATCTTTACATATGTCACTCTTGAAATGTAATATAATGTCATGTATGTATTTATGTATGAACGTACATACTTACGTACGTATGTATGCATTAAAACAATTTACATTAATACAATGCCTTTTAGTGACCTCTTTAAAACACTGCACACATGACTAGCTATCTAATCATATGTGACATGGGTCAGTTGCAAACTGTATGCTGACCAGAATTAAGCAAAACAGTATATGTAGGCAAAGGGAAGTTTGTTTTCAAAGTTGACAGGAGAGAAAGCACATGATAAGGCATGATGGGCTGAAGCTGATGTGTTGAAGGGTAGAACCTGCAGATCTCCACAGGCAGAAAATTGCAACAATCGTTGATTCAGCTGACTCAAGACTGGAACAAAAAGATGGATTCCAAATGGTAGTACTGGCTGGGATAGTTGCCAGTTGGCACCACTATTGGGTGCATGCTCCAGTGATATCGTGATTGCTTTTAGAGGTGCCATGTTGGAAAAGCAACTGGGCACAGTTTGGTTAACATATGTTCGGTCAACATTAGTAACATCGTAGCAAACAGAACTGGAATAAATTAAATACTATCAGGAATTTGTCTTCGTTGAGTGGACTGCTGCAAATACACTGCCATCAACCCTCAGTCAGCATTTGACAATTCTTACACAGTCCAACTCATCGAATACATCGTCAAAATCTTATATGCTTGGCGGTCTTAATTCTGTTCTGCTTTTGGCCCATTTTATTGAGTCTTTATCTTTACACCAAATTCAATGCAACGCAGGATTTAAGATTAATACGGGTATGTTATCAATCAATCAGATCAAATTGTATGAGGATTGGTTTTTCTTGTATATGATATTTGTGTTAATCTTGCCAGTCTGATTTACGTAATGGCCTGAATAATTGGTGCCATTGCACTCCTCTACTCGTCATGAACTTCTGGTCCCACGCTGCCGTACATCTTCAAGTCAACAACATGCTCTTTTCTGTGGCGGCCCTTCCCTCTGAAACAGTCTCCCACTTGACATTCGTAGTCTATCTTTGGACAATAAACAAGTAACATTTTCCTCCCTAGTTAAATCTGACCTGCTTAAATCTGCTGACTTGCCATGTTCATAGCGCTTTTCAGAAGTTTCTAAAATGCACTTTAAAAAAGTCTGGATACACACACACACACACACACACACACACACACACACACACATAAGCTATCAGGTGCACTATCCAGTGATACTGTAAACAATTTTCAGGGCAACATTTTTGGAAACCAATTGGGCACAGTTTGGCTAACATTATACCACTGTGATAACTGGAATAAATTAAGTATTACGACAGTATTGACAAGTCAGGCCCATCCAAGCAAAAGAATTCCTCAATGTTTGTAGTTGTAAAATTTTCAAAGTTGTATAGCACCTCTTCACAAGAAATCCCTCAAAGCTGCTCTCAAACTGACTACACAATTAAAACCAAGATCAGACAACTAATGGCAAGAGCCAGAGTAAGACCAAGGAGCTTACAGGTAGGCCGTTAGGCAACCTATTCCAGAAAGCTGGCCAGATCAGTGAAGTTCTATGCTGTGCCATTGAAGTTCAGTCCATTGATACAACCATTTACCTCAGTTTCTAAGTACAAGCCTGGTGCACCAAGCCCAATGCCTGGGGTCAGATGTCCCTCCCCACTCACCACACCATGCCACTGACACTATGCCACTGACACCAAGGTGCCAAACATCGCCTGGAACACATTCATTTTCTGGTTTTGGCCCACAAGTGTTGAACAACCTACTTTCACACATGCAAAGTTATATATCTCTAGATTTGCTCAAGAAAGACTTTAAAACTTCCTTTTACAGAAATAATTCTTTTCTTTGCTTCCATGCAGCTGGTAATTTATTGCAAGTCATGACATCTTCACCTGCAGCACGGCAGAGTCTTTGAAGTGGTCTTGATTTTCAATCATGAAGTAATCTGAAGGTTATCCAGACACTCTTCTACCATTTGGGAGGGAGTGCCATTCTGTAAGCATAACCGTGTGCTGCAGAGTTCAATCTCCTGCCGTCATATTTCATCCTCAATTCAACACAGATCAAAACAGTGTGTTGTGTAAACATGCTCCTGGTTTACCCGTGATTCCAAATAATGCGAAGTGATCGTATGTCCCCCAAAGGTATTAACGTAACATGCCATGTCAGTTAACGCACTGTACAACAACTGCAGTGCAGCACTAAATAGAAGGGCTCACCGATTTACTACTGGGAATAAGGCTAATTAAGTCACTGGAATATGATCTGTAAGACGTACTCTGGCAGCTGTAACATTCCTTTCATTCCCGTACTTGGCATTAGTTGTGCATGCAGGAGGGTGTTTTCTAAATACACTTCATTAAAACCGCACAGGGAACCAGTGTCGCGGCGACCGCTTTATTTCTCAAATCTATATTTTCTAACTTTTCGAGAGTCTTTTCTGAATTTTTTAATTTTTCTTTCTTACCGGATTTATGCTCTGTCTTCGGTGAGTTCATTCCTATTTGTTTCAACCTTTTATCAATTTAAGATTCGCCTAATTTTTGTCCTTTTTGCACTCGTTCGCCTGCGTCTTTACCTTCCACCATTTTAGCTTCATCAAACTGCCACGTCATCTTAGATCACATAATGTACAATTCAACCATTCTTCTTATTTTCGGTCTACGTTTCATGATCGCCTTCCATATTAGTTGCCAACCCTTCCACATCCACTTGCCCTACACTGTTCCTACAGCCAAACATTCTTACTGCTCCCAATTTGGCACAACGACTATGCAGTATGGACGTATGCGTTTTATTCCTTTATCGTTCTTCCTAACTTCATCTCTCAGGCAACCACCGCAGCACCTCACCCGCCATACCATCTTCAACATACTAATCCTGCTTTCCGGGGACATCCACCAAAATCCTCGCCCACTGGATTTTTATTCATGTCCTCCTCCCTCACCTCCTACCTATCCTCCTCCTTCCAGAATTTCTTCCTCCAGCATCCTCGACAAGACTCAAAATACTGACAACAGCCGCTTCTTACTTTGCACGCTAAATATTCGATATTTACTACATCCTGCACATTCCCAAGAAATTAGTGATTCAGCCCTCTCTTCTCACCCACCTGACATATTTGCCTTATCTGAAACCTGGTTTAATTTAAACACCACTCTTGCTCAATATGAAGACTGTATTTCTCCTGGCTACCATCTTTACAGTACACCTCGTCCCTGCAAACCATCTAGCCCTTCTCATAAAAATCCAACTGGCGGTGGTGTTGCCTTTCTCACCCGAGAACCTGCCACAGTTTTAGACTCACCTGGTTACTGTTTCCACTCTTTTGAAAGTGCATCAATTACGCTTAAACTTCCTCACACAAATCTGACTATCTTTAATGTATATCGCCCTCCATCCTCCTCTTCATATTCAAGTCCTCCATGGGTCTTCTTGAAAGAATTTACCACCCTCCTCTCTACTGCCGCCATTACACCTCATGAATTTCTGATTACAGGTGACTTCAATATACATGTCGATAACCCCTCTGACACATCTGCTTCTGAATTCCTCACCCTATTGTCCTCAACTAATCTGGTTCAACATGTCAAATTCCCCACCCACATTCACACACTTGACCTTATTATCACATCATCATTCTCCACTCTATCACCTGATATATCTTTCTCTTTTGACACGCCATCTGATCATTACCCCATCTTTACATATCTTAACATTCTTCCGACACCACGTCCTGATCCTGTCTTTCATTCTTTTTGTCGCATCAGTTCAATAAATATTGAAGCCTTCATACAAGATATTTCCTGTTCTGACCTCGTTTTAAATCCACCCTCCTCCCTGGATGACCTTCTCTCTTCCTATAACACCACTCTTTCCACTATCCTTGACAAGCATGCTCCTAATATTACCAAATCCCGTTCTCAGTCTAACAATCCTTGGTTCAATTCCTATCTCCAGGCCTTCAAATCTTTCCAGCGACGCCTTGAGCGCACTTACAAATGCACCAGGGATCCTTAACTTCTCTCTGCCCTTAAATCTGCCACAAATAAATACCATCGCCTTCTTACTGCAGCTAAACAGAGACTTTACTCCTCACTAGTTCGTTCTCGATCCTCTAGCCCTCGACTTCTCTGGAAAACCATTAACCAACTCCTCCATCGGAACTCATCTAGCCCACTTCCAAATTCTCTTCTGTCTTCTTCAATAGCCGACTCGTTCTGTTCTTTCTTTTCGGACAAAATTAGTACCCTCTGTCTCTCTCTTCAATCTCTCCTCCCCAAAGCCACCAATAACCAACCTGATGATGCTCCCTCCCTCAGTCATGACTCCCTACCCTCCCCACCTCGATCCTCATTATCTGTCTTTCAACCCACTTCAGAGTCTGAAATATTAGACCTGTTAAAATCACTTCCAAACAAACAGTGCGAACTTGACCCTATACCCACCTCCTTACTGAAAGACTGTGCAGCTGTCCTTGTCCCAATCATTACCAAAATAGTTAATCTCTCCTTATCTACGAGTAATTTCTCCCTCCTATTTAAACACTCTCTTGTTACCCCTCTTCTCAAGAAATCAACTCTCGACAAGGAAATTCTTTCAAACTACCGGCCAGTTTCTAACCTGACTTTCATCTCCAAATTAACTCTCTCAAATCAATGACTATTTAGCTTCTAACTCACTCATTAACCCACACCAGTCTGGTTTTACTAAACGCCACTCTACCGAAACTGCTGACGTCTACAACAAGCTTGTTTCTGCCATTTCTCATCAACAGGTTTCTTGCCTCTGTCTCCTTGATATCTCTGCAGCCTTCGACACCATAGATCACAATATCTTACTCCACCGACTCTCAACCTGGTTTGGTTTTGCTGACACTGCTTTCCTATGGATACAGTCTTATCTCTCCTTCCGCTCTTTCTCCGTTAAAACTTCGGAAGCCTCTTCTAAGTCATGCCCTCTCATTTGCAGAGTTCCACAAGGCTCCGTTCTCGGACCTCTTCTGTTTATCCTCTACACTACCCCACTCAGTTCAATCATTAAAGCATCCTCCATTGACCATCACCTCTATGCTGATGACACCCAACTATTCATCTCTTTCTCTCCAAATTGTTTCAATGAGTCTACAGATCATCTTCTTTGTGTGGTTAAACAAATCTCCTCTTGGATGACGTCTAATCTCTTATCCCTGAACCCATCTAAAACTGAATTCATACTTATAGGCCTACGTGACCAGCTCAAGAAAATTCCTGACCCCTCTATCTCCCTCAGCCTGGACTCTGCCTCCACCCACACCCTTAATACTAACTCCTCTGTCCGTAATTTAGGTGTTATTTTCAACCAGAACCTTACTTTTTCTGATCATATCACCCATCTTTCCCGCTCTTGCTTTATGCATATCCGCGACCTTCGCAGAATCCGTCCTATGTTTGACTTCAAAACCGCATCTATCATTGCCACATCCATAGTCCATGCAAAACTTGACTACTGCAATTCACTTTTCCTCAATACTGACACAACCCAGATAAACCGCCTACAAGCTATCCAGAATGCTCTCGCTCGTGCTGTCACCAAAACCCCCAAACACCATCACATCACCCCTGTTCTCAAATCACTGCACTGGCTTAAAATACCAGAACGAATAGAGTACAAAGTCTTATCCCTCACCTACAACACACTTCAATCCTCCCAACCCTCCTATCTTCGTCAATTATTTACTATCCAACCACTCCGTTCAACCCGCTCCTCATCTGTCCTAACACTTCTTTGCCCTCCCGTCACCTCATCCTTAAAATTTGGAAATCGCTCCATAGCCATAGCTGCCCCACCACTTTGGAATAAAATCCCGCCAGAATTGCGACAGTTGTCTGGTCAATCATACGAACTCACCAACACTTCACCTCTTTCAGTTTCTGTGCAGGTCTTTCACTCAAGACTGAAAACACTTCTTTTCCAAAAATCTTATCCTGATTCTTCCTCTTCCCCTTATCTCTCTTCTCACTTCAATTTCAAACATCATCCACCGTAGCCATCCGACTGTCTGACTGCCTGACTCCTGGATCTTGACCTGGAACTGAACCCTTTTGCCTAGCGATTTTGTTTTGACTGAGCACCTGTGAATAAGCTGGTTCCCGCGACTTAGTTTTCGTTGGGCGCTGTAGAAATCTCGAGATTATGATTACGACAAATAAATGTGCACGTGACTCAACTGCAGGAGGGAGCTATTTAGGGCAGGAGTGATGGACAAGGAAGTCTGCCTGGAACCGGTTTTAACCGGTTATGAGGGGAATCTGCAGGACAAGGCAGGTGTGGCCTGACTGGTGTGACTGCAGAGATGTTGGCTGGCTTGGCAGGGGTACAGACCTTCCTGCCGGGTGAAGAGGCAAGAAGGCAAGGAGTTTGGCTGGAGGGAACAGCGGGGGATAGGGTAGTAGGGTAGTGTGGGCGACCGAGTAGCAGACGAGATATATTTCAACACTGTCCCGTTTAACGCGCAAACTGGTTTACAGCTGTTTTGAAGGCATGTTCCCCATGACCTTGCGTTAACGTGTCAGCACTGTGTTGTTCAGGACATCAGGTCTCTCCAGGACAGGCATTCGTCAGTACCAGGCCAGAATTATCAAGCAAAATTCTGCACATGATGGACCAATCTGTCAAAATGAACAAGAGGCAGAAGCAACAGCCATCTTGGCTGCCGGACATGTGCAGAATGTGAAAGAAAGAAGATCTGTCTATGGAAGGTAGAATATAAGTCAGCGAGAATGAGTTATCAATGGCAACACTAAATGTTTTAATTTTATACTGCATTAACAATAAACCTTCGAACACTGATTCTGTCTTTTTAGCACAATCCAACAACAGCACAACTCTGATTGGCTTGCTTGTGTCCAATGAATGGGATGGGTTGTCAATTTCATCAAATTAGCATAAATTTATAATGGGCTCAAAATGCTAGAGCGGAAGACATAGTGAAGGGCTCCCAAATGTCAACATATTGCCTATGTATTGCAATCACTTTACTGGCTACCATTTAAAGAGTTTGACGTTGTGTATATAACATGACAGCAATGTCAGCAAGGTTGATCCTGAAAATTGGAAAGAATGGCTTAAATATTAATTGAAACCATATAATGACATTAATGACTAAGATATCAACTGCCCTAACAAGAAATGTTTAATATTGACTGTCCAGAAGATAATAAAAACAGAGAACAATCTATATAATTCATACCCCGGTGCGAAACCTGGGAGTGACCCTGGATCGGGAGTTCACTTTGCAGAAGCACATTAATAACGTCTGCTTTATCACCTGTGTCATATATGCATTATCCGATGCTCCCTTTCAACCCAGGCCTCCATCACTCTAGTCCACGCAATCATCTGCTTCAGAACTGACTTTGGAAAAATGGTTTTAACGGTCTTGGATCCTCTTCCCTTTCCAAACTTCAATCTGTCCTAAATGCTGCAGCTCGCTTGATTGGCAGCATTCCTAAGTTTGGCCATATCTCCTCATTCATGTTGGAAAAACTTCAATGGCTTCCAATTCGAGAGTGCATTCTCTTTAAAATTCTGGTCCTTGGGTGCAGCTGCCTTGTTGGTGGCACAGCTTCACCACTGCTGGCCCTGGCGACCTTCAGCGGGAATTCCTACCTCTCTCCCCATCTCTTTTCCACAAGCATTTGAAATTATTTCCCACTAGTTCTGGGGCAAAGGGCCGGAAGCGCCTCTGATGAGTTTTATCTTGAAGTGGCGCTTTATAAGTTTCTGATTACAATTATAATTACAATCTATATTACCTGTGTTTTCCCTCCAACAGACTCCTGCACAACACTGCGAGAAAGTGATGCTGTGCTAATGTAGGCGTTACATATTGACGACAAGAAATTAGTTATGCCATATGCCATCAGCTCCTAAATAACAAAATACAGTCTAAGAAACATTTATTTCAACCTGAAAATTCGTCTATTAGTCTTAACGGCTACAAAGATTTCTAAAACAAGAATTCTTCCTTTGGCTCGTTACACAATAATTAATGATAAATTGTTTTGAGTCACATGTGGGGTCTCCTTCTTAAATATCACAGATGGGTGCAAAGTGGCTTCACTCCAGGCAGCTTCACAGCAGACAAGTAGCAACTGTTCTACCATCGCTAATACACTTGGCCTGGATATGAAAACATTGCCTACTACTCGTCAATGACAAACCTACCATTTCTAATGAAGCTTATTGAGAAAATAGTTGCTTAGCACAAGGTATGCCATTTAGAAGCACGTAACCTGAACCAAAGTTACAATCCAGTTTCAGGAAGGGACAAGCCATGATGACAGTTCTACTCCCACTCATCATGGTAATCTGTGATGCCACTGATTCTGAACATGCCAGAGCACGTTCTCCTTGAAGTAAGAATGGCATTCAGCATGTCTGAATCATACGTCTTAGCACCTCCTACGGAATCAGTGAGTAACCTCAAGGTTGCTGAGTGCAGGATTCAACAGTTGGTTCAATTACTTCGAAAGGCCACAAAGCTATCTTGTTATGGGCAAGTGATTTAATAGCAGACAATTCATGTTTCTGGATACTTTAATACTGACTGTTCCCAGACATCATTTTAAAGAAAGCCCTGTCAATCGGACTGCCAGCTTATCGCTACGCAGCGCTGCTGTTGTAACCTTGGTCGAGACAGCAAGCAGCTAGGCTTCTGCCTGGGGCAGAGCTGAGCTGCTGGGTTTAGGGGACGCATGTGCAGCTAAGGTCACCTACTCTGAAACTGTACTGCCGCCTGCATGGCAATGATAAATAAAATTGGCGAGAGCCATGACATAACCACATGTTAAGCCAATTCACATGAAGAAGGGTCACTTGTAAACGGGACAGCACTGTATATAGAATACATAATGTACATAATTATTTAGCTTAATATACAGATATAACAATAATAGCAGAACTGGAATAATTAGCTTTAGAAGTCGTCACCATTCAATACATCAACCTGATTTGAGTCGAGAGGATATCCATGTTTCTTGGAAAACATTTTTGCCATGGAGATGTTGATGGTGAAAGACACAATAGCTATGCCAATAGCATCAACTGCAACACTCTGAAATCTGTTAACAGGAGGAAAAGCTGGAGGTGGAAACCTAGAACACAAAAGACAGTAAACTGAATGAGTTTCCCACAGAAAACAAAAACAAAACAGTCGAACCAAAACCTACATAAAATACAACAAGCACAATGAACGACATTTCATTATATGTTTTAGATGCATTTCTGTAACTGTTTAGCAATTATCCTTAGGAAGAAAAACTTGACATTGCGGCCTAACTGCCACCAAATAATGACACCACTTGTTATATGTGCTTGTGAAGATTGGCAGTCAATCAAGAGAGTATATACATTGCAAAAGCATGTACTGTCATGCTGGAAATGTTCAAAATGGCACTAGAGTTCAGTATGAGGCATCGCATTCATAATCTCAAGATTTCCACTTAAAAGCTAAGCATAGGATAGCAGCTTACTGAAGATGTGGTGTGTCAAGTCAGAAAGGTTGTCCAGAAACATTGCAGGAAAAATACAACATCCATTTGCCAAGTCCATGCTGTTCCTTTCAAAATTTGATGGTAAAAGCACATTCGACATACATTCTTCACAAGCTCTGAGAAGGTCAATCCCTGGGTCAAGGTTACATCCAGATCAAGTAGTGGGGAAAGAGACTAAAGGGTAGCAATGCTGCACTTAACGTAAGTCGATTTTGGAAATCTGCCCATGGCTACCAAGCCAGATGAATGGGGCTTTCTTAGAGTTCAGCCGAAGGCGGTTGGACAACATCCAGGCACCAAAAAGCCTCAATGTCTGAAGCATTTTCTTCAATAAGAAGATAGCCGTTACAGCGGGTAGTGCTGCAAGGAAGATGACAGGTAAGTGGGTTAATAAGTAGAGAGAATCTTGCGTGTTATGAGAGCTATCTTGTAAGTGATTCTGGACCTGACAGGCAGGCAATTTAGCTATGTCAGTACAAAAGTCATGTGTTTACACCTGCCGGTTCCTGTCGCTAATCAGGCCAACGAGTTCTGGATATGCTGCAGTTTGGCAGTGTTAGACTTTGTTGTGCCATAAGCAGCAAGTTTCATAAGTTAAATTTTTGCTCTGACTACACTATAAGCAATTGTCTTCACATGTTCTGGTTGCAAGCACGATCGAACATGACACATGGTTTTAATGTGGAAATACAATGCTTTGCAGACAGCGGTGACATGCTGGTTAAATGTTACAGTCGAGTGTTATCCCAAGAGTCTTCAATGTTCCTTATAATTTGTACCACTACACAAGAAATTTGCATCCCCAAGTTGTGATCTTTTAACATGTCCAAACTTTGTTCTGCACCAGTATATAGACTATTTTTTCAGAAAACGTTCAATAAGTTATTTTAAATACTAACCCTGTAGGAATTTCACCAACAACCTTCATTCCAAACACACTTTTGCTTGAGAACTTGGCCAAATATGAAACTAGAGTGCTCAAAATCAACTAAAACACATAAACAATACAAGAAAGATAAGTATGCACATTTAAGCTTATCAGTTTTTCTAACAATGTGGTATTTGGGGTTAAAACAATTATATATTTCTTGTTAGTAAAGGCAAACAATGACACAGTTTGAGAAGTTTTGACATTTAACTTGCACATTTGCAAATGCTGCCTTTATTCTGCTGTCTTTATTAACTATTCTTAAACACAAATGAATTTTGCATTAACAACTGATGTTTACTCCATCATATGCAAAGGCGAGCACACAACTGCCACCTATAGCATCGTTGATTCTAATTTTTTTGTAAGTGTAATTTAAAATTTATAAAGCGCCTCTTAGAGGATAAACTCAACAGGGGCGCTCCCGACCTGAACATGCAGAATCACTATTAAACAGTACAGTCTTCAGACACTTGAGGAACCCTGAGAGTGGGAGGGAGAGGAGCTCAAGTCGCAATTCTCGAGAAAGATGGTTATAGCAAGTGGAACCAACAAAGGCAAAGCTTCTGGATCTCCTGTTTGACCCCCGCATGCGAACTGCTGAGGCAAGTCCAGCAGTTCGCATGCGGGGGACAAACAGGAGATCTTGGGTGGCCAGCGAAGGGCGCTAAGGCCCAGCAGCGAGGAGATCAATATACGAGAGGCACTAGAAAATGTGGATGAGGGAATAAAAGTAGGACGAAGACTGGTGAAGGTGATGAGATTTGCACATGACCAGTCAATGTTGGCAAATAGACAAGAAAGTCTCCAATGGATGAAGGATCGCCTGAACCTAATTTTGATAGAATATGGTATGAAAATAAATACCAAAAATACAAAAGTTATGAAGATAAGCAGTAAAGAAGAAACAACAGTAAGAATAATAGTAAATGTTGAAGAGCTGGAACAGGTCAGGCAGTTCTGCTACTTAGGAAGTATGATTACAACAGATGCAAAATGTCATAATGAAAGAAAAAGATAGCGATGGGAAAAGATGTCTTTAAGAAGAGAAAAGAATTAATTAGTTAATTAATCAAGGAACCTAAAGAAGAGAACGGTGAAAACATTCATAGGAGCATGGTCCTATATGGATCGGAAACATGGACCATGATGAAAGAAGATATCAGATGACTGGAGACTTTTGAGTTACGGGTATGGCACAAGATGAAGAAGGTCAGCTGGACAGAGCGCAAACAAACGAAAAGGTGCTTCAACAGGTGGAAGAGAGAAGATCTCTGATGACTAAAATAAGAACGAGACAGAGGAAATAGATTGGATACATACTGAGAGATGATTCCCTTCTGCGAAATATCATAGAGGGAAGAATGGAAGGAAAGAAAAGAATAGGAAGACCAAGACAAATGCTACTAAACTGGATAATCGAGGACAGATATGGTAAACTGAAAGAGGAGGCCCAACAACGTCAGAAATGGCACCATTGGACGTTCGAACCTGCCCAGCGGCAGAGAACTTAAAGAAGAAAGTCTTTTCTATGGGAATTAAACAAAATGTAATTGGTCTTAAATATATTCAGTGATAGGTGGTTTGCCTTGACCCAATCAGCTACATCAGCTACATACCTGAGTTCAAAATTAACCAACTCCAACACACTTTTGTATGATGCTGTTTAACTTATTAGTAACACAATGTTCATTTGGAGAACTATTTTTTCAGTTTGTACTAGAAGTTCCAGCGTAAATACATAAATTGTTCATAATAAGTCTCACTGTCAGTGTTTAAGACAAACAACTATGTTACGTTTTAGTGTGATAATCCTTGGAACTTGAAACGATGACAGTGCAACATCACACGTGGGGCAATAATGTCTTTGTAATCATAAACTCAAGCTTTCTACAGTACCCATCAAAGGCTAAGTCACGGGAACAAACATATTTACAGGCTCTCAGTCAAAATAAAATTGTCAGGAAGAAGGATTTGAACCAGTTCCAGGTCAAGATCCAACAGGCAGGCTGAGATGGCTACAGTGGATGGTATTAGGGATTGTTTCCTTGTTTCCTTTTGAGGTTTCTTTCCTGTCTCACTAACTTTAGTAGAGCACAGTATACAGCAATGAGTAGCTGCTGCCTTGTTTTCTGTTGGAGGTACCAGTTCAAAGAAATGACATTCTACGAGCTATAGTGGCAATGGTTCTGCCGATTGCTGTCTACAATGAACTCTTGGCTTCTCATGGAGGTATTTCCCTATGACCTCGTTATGACACAAAGGAAACTTCATACCAGGACTGCCAGTGAATTTTAAGGGTTCTCTGCTATAACCTGGTTTCTTTATCCAGACAGGCAAGTCAGCAGTACCATCTACAACATCACTTTCAGTTTTATTTTCGGAGTCTGTACCTCTGCTATCATTGTTACCATTTGCATTGTAATCGCTGTCCAAACTAGCAACTTCAAATTCAGATTCATCAATTTCTGAATCTGGAGACAATGACAAATAATCGTAGGCAAAATTTTTTTATCCAAAACCTCTGCTGCAGTTCATTTATGACTTCTCGATGCCATGGGCTTATTTCCTCAAAGAACGCTAAAGTGACACCAGAATGTGGTCAACAAAAGGTCTTTACTAATGGATACTGTTTGTCCTACCTATAGAACACCTAAAGTAGAATAATTATAGCACTACATAATAGCTAATCTAGACTAATTTAGTCTTCTATGACATGTTTATTTGGCATCGTTGGCCACATAAAAGCTACACTATGATATAGGTATAATAAGTTGTGGAGTTTTTAACTTATAGGGGCGTCAAAAATGCAGTTTCCTATAAGCAAATGGCCGTCAACACTGGCTGGTCTGTGATGTGCATATGTGTGTGCATGCATGACATTATTTTGCATTCACACTGAGAAAAAGATTTCATATTTTGTATTCAATGTTGGTAAAATCATTGTCTCATATGTAGCTATTAAACTATTATTAGTATGGTCATCTGCAAGACAGCTATTATGTAAGAAATCATAAATTCCATCAGTAAAATCTAGCCCGCAACTTCTAAATTTTGAATACCCCAGCATGCCAAAAATTGTGAGATGTATCCTCAAGTACATATGATAGAACTGATAATCATGATTAGAATTACAGTATTTTCATGCATTATCCCAAGGGTTAAATCAGATTTTACAAACTGTGGTTATCTTGGTATGCGGGTTATACCAATTTAGTTAAATAAAAGGTCGCCAAGAGCTTACCATATTT
The DNA here is from genome assembly GCA_964023275.1 of Norana najaformis. Taxonomy (NCBI): domain Eukaryota; kingdom Metazoa; phylum Annelida; class Clitellata; order Crassiclitellata; family Hormogastridae; genus Norana; species Norana najaformis. Next base: position 49,541,181 of record OZ029913.1, on the reverse strand, counting down.
TCCAGACTGCATCATACTGTAACTTGCACAACATCAGTAAACTAATTTGTGACATGTGGTTAAAGTGGAAGTGACTGTTATTCTGACTTTATTTTCTATTATTTTGTACACTTTCCAAATTAAGGATTTTAAAATTTTGTTGATGTTACTTTGTTACCATATCTGATTTCAAAGCACTACTCTACACTACCAGTATTAAAACCAGCCCAAGAAATCTAAATATAGCAACCAAATATACTATATAGAATGCACTCGCAAACTATTAACTCAGTTATGGGCTCAACTAATGTGGCTGTCTGGAACTAACATAGTAGCAGGTATAATGAAGTCAATTCTAGAGACGATAGGGAAGAACAACTAAAAAATTCAAGCTTTGGACTGGCCTGTCCATTATGGCCTTGACTAAGCTGATATTACCTTTCAAGTAGCACTACAGACATTTTCAAGTCAACATATTTCTCACAATCGATGAGATGCAGTATAAAAACAAATGTGCCATATTTCTATACGATTTTCACTGGTAGAGAACTCCAATATGTACAAGAATTTATTCTACCATCATAACCACTTTCATAGTTGTATTGCCAAAATAATTTATTTAATTCTCTAGGACAATAGCTAGGCCTAAAACCATAAGACAACGTAAAAGAAGGACAAAGACGAATTGGATGACATTCCAAAGTCAATTGTGGCCATAGCTGGCTCAGAGACTGGCTTAGATGGTTCAAAGCACAAGATGTTGAGCCTATAAATATCATGCAGCTATGCAACCTGTTGCATTTTGCTAAGCAGAAGCAGCACAGCAGCAAGAAGGAAACACAACTCACCAACATTTTTAACAAATTCTAGACCAGACTAGTTTATCTGCTTGAATTAAAAATCCAAATAAAGGAAGGATTTCTTTAGTGTATTTGTTTCTTTCAAATAAAACCTTAGTTTAAGGTGTTGTATATGTACTTTATTTGATCTGAAACAATTAGCGGCTCATAAATTTATCTGTGGCATTACACATGCTCAGACAAAGTTTGTGGTGCCTGAAAGTGGAAAATGACAGCAAAAGAATACCAAATATTCAACTGAATTTATTTAAAAATCACTTCCATCCTAAACGCAAATTCGAGTTAAACGGGATTTTCTGGCAGACTTTACAAGTCCAATGAAGCTCAAGGTGAGTATCTTGTAGACTCGTTTTTCGTGACCATACTAAGTTCTAACACTTCCATAACCCATTAAAACCTGCAACCCCAGCTACGCAGATGTGCACACGGTTTTACAAAAATACCACTTTAGTTTAACTCAGCCCTCGCCAAGAATGCAGTGCTTGATGTGGATCCCTAAACCCATATACACTTAAACAAATCAAGACTCCCACAGCATCTTAAACATTGCTATTTTACCACAAAAAAGGGTGAAAAATCCAGCTTTCCATTCAGTTAAACGAGAACGTAGCGAAAATAAATTGCGCATTGCAGTTCAGACTTTCAAGATGTGAATTTGTGCTTAAGGACTATTCCTCTATGGTCTGTACAAATGAGCCGGCTATGCTAATTTTTTACATGTTTTCCTAATTTCACAAGTTATCTGCATGTGTAGGTTATATCCATGTGCAGGTTATATGCACAGAAATACAGTACACAATGACTGAGCCCCAAGCCTTAATCCTCTAGAATGGGGCATATTAAACAACACAACAAAAAATGAGAAAACTTACCACTATGAGTTCCACTGGCAAGGGTACCTTGAGTTTCTTTTGGACTCTTGGACTGACCCATCGCTGTGAGCTGTAGATTATGATGATACATATAACAGCCATAACAAGAGAAGCAGGATTTGTTTGAGTGATTTTTTGGAAAAATTCAGTGTACGTCTAAAACAAAAAGCTTCATTTCAGTCAAAAGGCAAGATGATATATAGTGAGTACACAAGGGCATAGAGTCGATAATTCGTTACTTTTGAAAGGGAGAACTTAGGGTAACCAACGAGAAACTGGGAGTAACAGATGTAGTACTCACAGGACTGGTATGGTATGCTACATCAAGCCAGTGATGAATACGAAAAAATAGAATTCATGGTGACTACTTCGAGAATGCAGTGAACAGGCAGATATAAGAAAGTTCCATAATCTCTCTCTGACACGTGGGAAAACAGCTGTGGTAGATATCTGTGTACAAGCCAGCTTTGCATATAAGTCTTTAGAAAAGGAATAGTATCTGCACCCACGCATATGTTGATGTGTGTTTTAGTGCTATGCTGACAAAACAAGGAATCCGAAATATGGAAGAAGGCAAAATATTATATCGCTAATACATTTTTAAAAGGAACCAAACTATTGGAACCATTTGACGTTTGGAACATGTCCTTTTATTAACAAACCAGCAGATTTAATCAAAACCTTCAAAATCGTGGCTGTCATTATATCAGAAAGTAAATTAAATGTTTCAGTTAACGCTCAGTCATCCGCATAAATGCCAGTTTAGTTGTCGTCACTGTCGATTTCCAAGTCCTTGGTGTTAGGCACAGTTTCTTAGATAGCATCATCTTGCAAATCGTCCACAGCATTACTATTATTGCATTTAAAACAACTGCCATACCATTTCTCAGGGCAAATCATTCCATATGAGCTTTACCCATTCACAAACCAAAGGCAAATCAGGTCTCTTCATGTTTCCACTTTTGCTTAACATTGCCATTCCAAATACCATCTCCTCTGTCCAAAATTTAAGGACATAGTCTTTAAACGAGTTGTTCAGCAAATTTTGAAGGGTGGTAGCACAGAAGTTAAGTTATCGGGGATTACAGACATATTTATATGTAATTGTTTGACCATTAATTTAACAGGATCAGTTAGACAAGCACTGAATATGTCCCACGCTAACAACCCCAGTTTCATGAGCAGTTCACCTGATCACGCATTCCATACGTGTTCCAACCAATCCTTCATTCCACCATCATCCATCCAACCTCTGGGATCGTGCTTTTACAATGATGCCTATAGGAAATGTCATTCCTTTTGGCAATCTTTCACTTAAAAATGACCACTGATTTAAGTTCTGTCCAATCTGCTAAAATGCTAAAGATCACAGTGAAATGCATTCACTCAAGGCGATAATTTTGAGAAAAATGGTGCTTTATCTTACACATGTACAGTCTGATTTGCAGGCAGAGCAAATGCACTATAAAATCCAAAGACCTAGTTTGCATAGAAAGCACCATGCCCAGTTCAAAAAGAACAATGATCTTTGATGAAGGCTGACTACACGGTTTTAATACAGGTATTGGTTTTGCCAGTATTTCAAAGCAAATATTCATTTCATTTTGTTAAAATTCATTTTTTACAGCATCATCTGTTTTATAACATTATATATGAATTTCTTCACTGTGGATGTATCATGCAAAATCCCATGGACATATCATGTGATCTCTAATGGGTGTATTGATATCCTCCCTTTCACGCATCATGTAATCGTCGGAGGATAGATCTAGTGATCTTGGTTTGACCCTCACATAATGCAATACCCCATATATGGACTTTCAAAACTGTCTCAAGATTTTTGACTTATACACAGGGATCTATAGTACATTGTTAATGTATATATCTCAAGGAGTAACACTTCTGTGTTAGGTATTGGTGGTTATGTTTGTTTGCAGTAATAAATTGTGAACACATTGTGATGTCTCCGTTTCTCCATTAGCCAGCCATAGCTGTCTGCACAGTGTATAATTGGAAATAAATATATGAAGCTTATCCGCACAACTGGTGTGGAATTTATTTTACTGGCATGTTGTTACAGTTACTGATGATGGAAATTTCTAGTTTTATTGGGCAAAAACAGAATGATGAATAGGCCTGCCAATGGGCACCTAGAAGCCCAGATACCCCCAATGCGCGGGTACCCTGACCGCGAGTCCAATACTCGACCGAGGCTTCTGAACAACAGTCACAGAAAGCAGCTAAACTGGCCAAGGAGGATGTTGATTGTTGAAGTTATCTCACCTAACAACTTCAACAAGCTCTGTGCCAAAATTGTGCTCATTTTAGAAGCTGATGTCAGATTTAAAGCAGAAGTTTCTTTCATCAGGTAAGAATTAGAAACCACAAATTCTTACACATGTTCCTGACAGTTGAACTATAAAAAACTGAGGTCACAATGGAAGCCACACTCTATCAACCTGGGCAGTATGTGGAAGCAAAACACGACCTGAAATGGTATGTTGGGGTGATAACAGAGGGTCAGATGAAGGGAAAGTTAAACTTGTGAAATTCAAGCCAAGAATATAGAGGAGTGGTGGTTATCATTTGATTCGACATAATATGATACTGTGTGCAGGGTTCCATTCCAACATGTTCTTTACACTGTGCCAGTATCTCAAGCACACTGGAATGGTGCATGTCAGTACCCACTAGATGATTCTGTATTATACACAACAAAATTGACATTTTATGCCCAGAAGAACCTTCAAAATTTTTGACAATATACACATAAATGACATTAGCTTGATCGTGTAAGAAGTTTACCAGTGTGCTCGAATATTCTATCATAGTTTGATGCAGCTGACAATATCTGTTAGTTAGAGCTGGGCATTTAACATAATTTTAACTAAGTTAATGCACTCAAATTTTAACACAATTAAAATTTTTAATGCTGTTCACAAATCTTGAGCAAAGAAATGCACTAAATCAATTCTGAACATTTCCCTATACCCTGAAGGCTTCAGTCAGTAATTATTCTGTCTTTCTTCTGTTTCCCAGGAAAGAGATTCATTATGGTTTGTTCAAATATAGTCAGATTTTAATTTTAAATTCAAATAATTTAAAAAAGGTATGAAGATATAAAACACTTTATTAGATGGTCAGTTTATTTTAAAGAATGAACAAATGGCAGCATGCAAATGTTGTAGCAAAGAGTTCAAGCATCATCGCAGTGTCCCAGCACTACACTACTATCTGAAAAACAAGTATTTATTTACTGGGTTGAATTACCCTCATGCACCCAATTCAGCCTCAGCTTCTTTGCAGCCCACCAAATCGCAATTCATTAATAACAAAAGAGAAATCAGCAAAGTCAAAAATGACGCTATATGGACACTTTTTAAGGGAATTGTCAAGGATTGCAGACCATATAGTGTCACAACACATTTAGGTTTACAGAACTTGCTGAGAGTAGCAACTGTAATTGTAATTATGACAATTTATATAGCATCGTTAGTAGCAGGCTACTTCTAGGGTGCTTTACAAAGTCAAAAGTCAGCCCAAGTACTAAGAGTTAAGAAGTAAATAGAATTTCAATTGTTTTTAAAGAGGTTGACACTTTTGGACTCCTGAATGGATGCCGGAAGGCTGTTCCAGGCATGCGGACCAGCGACCCGAAAAGCCCGATCACCCATTCTAGTCTTAGTTGCCGGTACAAATACACTGGCAGACTTTGATGATCGCAGTTGCAGTCAGTTGGGGTCATCAGACCGATTGCGACTGTCTGCAATAATCTATGAAGTGCCTTCTAGGAAAACAATCTGACTGGGTCAGTGGCACTAAAGTTATCAGAACAGACTAGGTATGATAACGAATACCATAACTCACATAAACGAGTTTCAGTGGTCCTCCAAACCTTCCTGTATTTATAGCAAACGCATGCTTTATTTGACTGGTAAAGACATGCACAGCTGCCCCTGTCGTCAACGCTCTTGTCAATGGATCCGAAAGGTAGATCGTGACAAAACCAAATCTGAAGAGGCCCATAAAAAACTACAAAAATAAAAAGTCAGATTTCCTATATAGAAAGACCATATCTTCTATCAACTCCTATACCTATTACTCTTGTACCAACAATGAATTTCTTCACAAGACACGAAACAACAAGGCCAAAAAGGAACTAACTGCCTTCCTCAGAACCCCCTTCATGGCAAATACACCATTCAAGAAACACTTGAAAACTGTTCTTTTCCTGACAAGCTCTCATTCCAGCATATGGCTAGGGGCAGTTTCCTATTCAAATCAATCAGAATATCAGCTACTAATAAAGGACAGCTGACATACAAGGTGCAGTGATTTAGAGTATCATATGCCTTACTGATATTGAGAACACTATGCGGTCCCTTTCAGCGTAATAATCAACTGAGGTGCACATCATAAAAATGGTATTAACACATCCAACACCCTGTTTAAAACCAAATTGGAATTCACCTGTCTCAATGCAATTTGCACATATACCGAGAATAATACATCCCGATAACGGGGAAATAACAGGTATAAGAGTAATTTCTCTAGAGTCTGCCACTTAGCTCAAATCACCCATTTTATTTTTAACCAACAGAACTATAATGCCATAACTACCAAAAGCCTCAAACCCATGCTGTGAGTCACCACACCACAAGACAGCGAGCACATTTAGCAGTACACTGATGAGATGATGTGTGTGTAGCAAATGCTCTGCACTGAGGCCATCAGGACCACTTACTTTGCCTAGTTTCAAGTCACGTAAGCATTTATCAACAAGCTACCATTACCAGGCTCTCAACATTAAAGTTACACGCTGAATCATGCTTTCATTCACTGCAGATTACTTGTAATTTCTTCAAGGCTACACCATCATTAGCATGCATGAACTAAACAGATGCAAATAATTAGCAAATCTGTTAGAAATACAAAACCATCATGAACAGGCTAACAAATGAGAAAGCTATTACTCAATTTAATGTTTCTGGTGGAGGTTGACTAGTCGAATGTTGCAAGATTATGTGCTATGGAAGAACCTGGTACTGCTTATACACATTTCATGGATATTTATAAACATTTGCATGAAGAGATCTTTCCAGTTAATAGCAGAAAGGGTCATTTTAATGTGAAACAAACATGGATAACCAGTGCACTATGCAAATCCTGTAAGAAAAAGTCAAAACTTCATGCCAAGTATGAAAAAATCCCACTTATGCCAATAAAACTACTTCTATTAAATACTGTAATAAGTTTAAACAACTTAGAAAATATGCTGTAAAAATGTATTATGCACTCTCAAATTTCAGAAATGTGAAAACGATCTTTTAAAAACTTGGAAAACCATAGGATTGTTACTAAATAACAATAACAGTTCCTTTACTTCCTACAAATTTAATATAAATGGAATGGACATCGCTGATAGACTAGAAACTGTTAACAAATTTTATGATTGTTTGTCAATATTGGTCCAATATTGGATTCCAAATCAACAAAACTAAACACCTGAAAATTTCTCAAAGGAATCACATAGTTCTTTTAGATTCCTGACAACTATTGAGCAGGAAATAATTGATAATTCAAGGCAGCTATGAACATCTTGCAGTTGTGGTGTTGACGATATTAGTCCTAATGCAGATTCAAAGCTGACAGACAGCTGCACATTATTAAGCCAAAAGTCCATGACTAATCAAATTGCTAAAATTTTTATGTTTCTTTGGCGGAGTTTCAGGTATCTGGGTATTTAATTAATGGCCCGGATGTGACCCTTTGAACAGTAACCCGGTACCAACGACTGCCCTAATCAGTTTAAGACTACTTAATTTCAGTGTATTAAGCTGTTGACATATCAGTGGTCAATAGTCTCAATTCTGCGTTAAATACTCCTAAACTACAATCTGCATTTGTACTCCTTCTTACATGTAAAATAATAAATGAACTGTTATGACTGCCAAAATATTATCTGAAAATAGGTCAATCCAGCTTTTGTGGGTCCCTCTGACCCTTTTGGGTTGACCTTTTGAATTCTGCATCATGTGAAATTTGATTTGTACTGACTACTGTTGTGATAGTTTGTGATAACATGGTGCTGATGTTCTGTCAATAAATGGCTGAACTTAAAACTTGAAATCACGAGCAGTTACAGATGCTGCCCAAGCAGAAGAGAAATGGCAGAAATTTCTACCACTACACAGTACAGAGTATTTTCCTGTGACTAGAGGCAACGGTCAGCTGATGATAATAATAAGAACTTCTATCGTTTTCAGGAAGGCTACTACATACCAGTAAGCAAACCTGAAAGGAATATAGAAGTAAGTGTTTTTAAATGTTTCTTCCTCTTCAGATGCATGTATCTGAAAAGCTGTATAAGCCATTCAAATTAATTAAATAAATTATTGTGGTAAATATTAATATTAAGGTATTTAGATTGTTTATGCAAATTTTAAATGCAAATCTACCAGATTCATTATGCCATGAGTATATTCATAGACGAGGACAACTCTGTTGTTATCGTGCTTGTACACCATTTGGTGAACAAATGCCTAGGCAAACCATTGCAGCCAATGCTGCAGTGCAGAACATATGAGGTGTGGTTAATCCAAAAGTTTTTACATAAACTTGAATTTACCAGGTTGTCTTTGGGGTTCAGTATCCTCATGTGTGGGATACATACATGAAAATACTACATTTTCAGTTTTTCATGAAGCTGAAAATTAAACATTAATTAAAACTGAAACAGGTTAAGCCTATAATTTTTTAAAGAAGAAAACAGTCACCTGGTAAATACTAGCCATCATGGAAACAGCCATTACATAACCAACTTTACACATCAGAAAATCATGCTTCAATGAAGAATCGTCATCAGGTGACTCTGTTACATTATTCAAGTGGTTCCAGTTGTCTGAAAAATTCATTTCTGTGAATGACTCCTTATTACTACTAACTGATGATGAGTTTTGGTTAACTGAATAGGCAAGAAAACAGTCCGACTTGTCCACCACTCCACCAAGCATTAGACTTACAACAGCAAATGTTCCTGTAAGACAACAACCAAAGGTTCTCTTACACTTGAACTGTTATTAGCGACATCTTTAAAAATTATATTAATCCAGAATTAACTGCGGCTCAATATCTTAAATGTGGGTAGCTCATAATACAATATTCACAAACATCACATGCATCCACTCACATAAATATGGTATTAGTGTTCTGTTTCACCATTGACTATGATATATAGTTTCTGCTGGAGCGCCAGTTACGATATGAGGTTTCACGTCCGGAGCGCATTGTTCAGTTTTCCATCGTTTATTCGGATTGTCATTCATCAGATATCATAGCTGTAGTAACGTGAGTATGATTCTAGTTCAATCAGAGTACAATATGGAGCGAGGAACATAGCTGTCGACGAACCTTAATCTAATCTTCCCATAACGATTGCTATAGCGCCAGAAGAAGCTAGACTGTATAACAGCCTACATTTCAACTGATTCTAGCTCTGAGAACGAACTCTGAGTTCGACCGTATTCTGTCGCGTCCAGAGCTCGACTGACTTCTCTCGCATCTAAGTGGACTCCTTTACTCAGTGTGGTCTGTCTGCGTCTCTCCCTGTATCTGTACCCGTCTGGCTTCCTGTCTCTCTTGCCTCTGATTGTGCAATCGCTCTGTGTGGCCGGTTGACTCACTTCCCAGTTATCAGATCCCATCTCTCCATCTGAACAAAACAATTGATCAGACGTCCTACCCCTACTTTACTGGCACGACCAGGCGTTGACAACAGTTAATATTTCCGTACTGGCTGTCCCCTCTCTTTCTCCCAAACTTCCACAACTACTAAACTGACTAAGGCTAGTAATACTTCCATACTTGCATACATCCTTAAATTAACTTGGTTATATAAACATGCAAAGAAAATAATGTTATTAATATTATTCAAATGAGATGTTTTAAGGACAACATCAGACTCAACATCGATGTTCTGATCAGCCACCACTGGGTATATCACAGAGATGCATGCACCTGAAGAAGACAGTCAAAAGCAAAGGAAAAAGTCAATAAAACATTCTAACAAAGTTCAAATAACACCTGAGTTAACAGGGTTCATATTTACTGCAAATGAAACTGAGGAATTTGGCCACAGAACAACAACTACTACTTTTATTTTATATTATTTCTGCATTTGTTTAAGCACCACTACCTAATGACTAAGCATCAATTGATGGTGCTGAGCAATTGTGAGTGAAGGTGTGAATGAATGAGTCTGAGTGAATTGTGAGTGAAGCTCAAGGTTCATACACGGTAACCTTCTAAGAGGAGGCTCAAGGTCGTATTCACAACTGAGCGCTCTAACCAATCCACTACCATGACCCCACCACCATGACCCCCACCACCCCCACCACCACCACCACTTCGGTAACAGATAGCACAAGCAACACAAATGCCAACATGACCCTCCAAGAACTTGAAATGATATGATACATCACAAACAGATACATAGACCAGCTGTTAAAGCCCATGTAAGTCCAGCAGGACACAATTTTCGGCTGTTCAGATTTACAGTTCAGAGTTTAGACTTTCATTAAGTTCACAGTTACAGCTGAGTCCAGAGTTAGTTCAACACATCAGTTGCTGACCACATAATTCATGCAGAAGGCGGCTGTGGTCTGGCAGAGTTTCAATGTCTTGTGTCCTATGGGTCAGTACGCAGGAGGATGCATCGAGAAGTCCTATATATTGCTGCCAAAAGTATGTAAGCCCTTCGATGACCAAGTCTTGGGATACCATTGGGAATATCATGAGGCATGGTTCTCTTGCAAAGCCCTCATCTGAGAAGTCTGAAATATCGCACCATTCACAGCGCATCATTTTGCCCATTCCCTGTGGTCCACAGTATTGTGTGCATCTAATTAAATGAAGTTTGAACTTTCTGACATCTGTCTGGAGTTTAGATCTGTAGTATTTGTAGCTTTCATGTATTATATAAACCATTAATAACTTCGATTAATTTTAACTTCAAAGTGCCTCATACGTGCAAGCTGGTTAATAAGGGGATCCACAAGATCTGCAATTACCATAGGAAAAGTAACAACATAGTTTCAAACAGCTATCGTGTTACCAACGGCATATTCTAACGGCCTGCCAACTACATGCATCTATGTCTCACTGTGCTCTTTCTTTAGAATGAAGCTGTTCAAGTTTTGCATATTTTCTTAGCTAGAATTTCCACCATTCCTGCAGTACATTAGTGGTCATTTTTGACCACTGCCATCCTTTTATGTAAATTAAATGTGCTGTCCTGCTAGTGTGAATAATCATTTGGTGTACAAACATCCCAGCCATTCTTACTGAAAGCACCGCATACTCAATGCGCTTCAGTGAGAATGGCTGGGATGTTTCTACATCAAATGATTATTAACACTAGCAGGACAGCACATTTAATTTACCTAAAAGGATGACAGCAGTCAAAAATCAAAAATGACCACTAATATACTGCCACACAGTGTGATATTAGATGTGTCAAAATGCAATCTTCCATGCAGTTACATATTTCATATTATTATTATTATTATTATAAGAAAATTTATAAAGCGCTAGTTAATGAAACTTAATGCACCGCACAAGTGCTAATGCGCATATGAGAGAAATGTCTGGAAATGACTAATTATGGGGTTTTTAGCAAAAAATTCCTTGTTAAAATATCAAACTATTATGTGATTGTCCTACATTATTACCAAAAATAATTGATTTAATGCATCTTACATGCAACACAATAAGTTTCCTTGTCATTATTTGTTTATTATTATAAAGCAAACAAATGCACCACCATCTTATTATTTGCTATATATATTCATAGCATTCAAAATTCAAAATTTTGGTGCATGGATATGAGACTTGCCAATGCACTAATTTTACTGTATATAAAGGACAAAACGTCCTAAAGTAAAACAAGTCAAGCAACAAGCAAAATGTTCTTTTAAAACTGATAGTTCTAAATAATTGGCCTCCGGTTAATATTACCAGACACTGGGGCAACTTTCAATAGACATGCGCCACATGCATTGCACCCACTGTCACAGCAACTAGTTGTGGCAGTAGACACAAAGCAAATGCTTCTGATATATGCAACAGTTCCTGGTATCATTTTAGCATCTTCACCAGCAGCAACTGAATTGTGCTGATAACTCACTACGATAACGTTCTTCGACGGCTTGCTTCTGTACACTGAGTCGAGCCGAGTATAGTCATTGACTTACATCAGCAACAGAAGACGGTAATCACATTGTATGTGATTCACTGTCCTCAACAAGCTTTTCTTTTAGATTCAGCAGAATTTTGCAAGCTTCAGCAACATGAAAAAATTGTCAATTGTAACATTACATTCATTGTCAAGATGTATGGTTGCAGCAAACGTAAAACGATACAATCCAACAGACTTTGATCTGCTGATCGTGCTTTACCCTTTTCCAGATATGGAAATCCATTCAAGATTAGCACTGAATCTTGAATGGATTTCCATATCTTGCCCAGATATAGAAATCCATACAAGAGTTACACAGAAGTTCAGCTTTAACACTGGAATGATGGCAACACTCATTTTGGACTGCTAGCAAAATTTGATGGCATGTTGTTCACTCCAGAATTGAAATCAAATTAAAAGCTCTTAAGACTTCTTCATGATTCTGGATGAGAACATAACTGCAAACTTTCAACTCTCCCTGTCCCATCCATAAACTTATGAAGCCTTGTATGTTAAAAGACAACGGCAGTCACTTTTTACCACTAATTTAATTGATGATTTGGTGATGCCATTTCATCACACACTAATGCTCTCATCAGTGGTGGTGCATGACAGCATTAGTGGGCAATAAAGGCACATTTTAGATTTCTGGGAACTTTGAAGCAACCATCAATTGCTACAGAAGCCTCCGTGGATTAAAAATGACACAAGGGCACAAAATTAAAATATTCTATATAATTCATTATTTACTGAATCATCTGTTAATTTCTTAAGCATGGTTGTAAGTTAAAGTAATGTCTTAAATGTATTCAGGTGAAGCAACTCACCAAGTGATATGTGCAGTGAAGTTCCCAAGAAGAAATACACAATCACAGGAAAAAAGGAGGTATAAAGACCATACACTGGATCTACATTCGCTAACATTCCATATGCCATACCTAAAAACAAATAAGAAACAACACTAAAAAAAACACTAATAATTTAATCTTTAAGATTTAAACCTTGTCTGCAGCACCCTTGCCCTAAGAAATGTAATAAATATTTACTATCTTCTGTCTAAATCTCAAATTCTCTTCCGTCTTTCAGGAGATACCTCAAAACCCACTACCATGGGTCTTCTCATGGGTCTTCAAATATTGGATATCTAACTGGCTACTGACTAAACCAAGCCTTTCATTCATACTAACATGTACAAAATTTTCAACATAATGTGAAGAAACCGTTTACTTCAGTCTTCCGTTAAGCTAACACCTCTTAACTCTTCAATATCTCTTAACTTCAGGACAGGGTTCCAGTCTCAAGGCAATACTCATATGTACTATGATATTGTATTCTTTGGGAGACAATGGGGAATGAAATGTAAATGAAGGGCCTCCAGAGTTTAATTAGCTAAGCAGAAATGCGCAAGAGGTAGACTGACACCTAATAGGAGTACATTGGAGGGCAGACTAAGTAGACAGCTTTTGACTAGGGAATGTCAAGCAGCCCAGTATATACTAAAATGAGTAACAGACGTGAAGTGGAATAAGGAGAGCAAGATCAAACTGGCAGAAGAGCTGGTTCACCAACCAGCTGGGTTGAGGTCTGTCACTGCCTGTCAATGAGGGGGAGGCAAAAGCAAGGCAGGCCAGCAGTAGCAGTGGCTACACAAGGAAAGTGCAGAGGTCTGTCTTATCTCTGCCACTGCCATACTTGGGTGGTGCCAGTCCAAAGCTTGGATGAAGGAGGAGGGTGACGCTATCATCTTTGTTATGAAGCAGTGTCATTAATCAGAAACTACTGCTATCTTGGTTTCTGGTGGTTTGGCTAGCAGTGAAAGAAGGCTTCCGATGGTCAAGGAGAAACATGAGAATAGACTCCAGAATTTAAGTTACTTTAATAATCCATGTAGGAATGCAGGTACCATATTGTAGCGATTCTCCTAATATTCACATTGCACCTATGTTTACTGGTTGGCTAGTGTATATTGTTAGTATAATATTTTAGTACTGCTGCATTTCTCCAATGTTCGCAAAGCATATATGCCTAAATATTAGCTAAAGTGTATATGTAGCTAATTCTATGCTTTGATGTATTGTAAATATGTGAGCTTAATTAAATGTAAGAGCCAGTATCTAGGTAGATTAGGAGTTAATTTAATTTATGCCAGCAAAAATGAGCTAAATAATATGTTATTCTTGACTATGGCGGACAATAGGACACTGTCTGGCAATTTCATCCAATGCAGGGATTCAGCACAGAATTTAAATTGTAATGGTTAAATCGAACGTCCTCTGCTTTTCACGATCTACGTGACCATCCTTTACGGTTGTGCCTCTACCAACGAAAGAATTCAATGTGTTGGTGCTATGGCAATCTTCAACTCTAAATCACAGAAAAAAGTCCGTAACTACATCAGTAACCAAATGAACAAGTAAAACAAGTTTGTCAAAAGTTTTGTTATATGAATTAACAGTTCGTTTGTACGGCAGCAGTTGGTGAATGAGAGTGAGTCAGAAACGTTCTGCATGAACTTGAACTTGGTTGGCTGAGCGACAGTGATCCTCAGGATGTCAGCATCACGCTCGACTACATTTGATATTTTAAAGAAAAGGACCAGCTGGCAAAGGTTGGTTTGGAAGCAGGTGTGACGCACAAGGACATCGACAGACTGCGATCACCTTATAGTCTATCTCAACCTCAATCAGCTGTGAGTTGAATTTTCCCTAATGTCTTTTGGTGAAAGATAACCTCAAGTGCAAATTGTAGAAACAATCCTTCACATGGACAGGAGATTTGAGTAATCAACTTTCATGCCTACACGAAAGTGTAAGATCGACCATGCTAGCTTATGCGGGAGGGTAGTGTAAGTATAGACAAACTTAGTTAATATCAATGCTGGCATGATAGTAATAGGTGAGGGACATAGGATTGATAGATAATTTATTGCCTTGTTGACGAAACTTAAATGTACTGTAGTCGATTAAATTTAAATATATACTGAAATCAAACAAGAACAAGCCAAATCTTTTATGGACAGCAATATATATGTGTGTGTGTGTGCGTGCGTGTGTGTGTGTGTATGTAGAGCTAATTCTTAGCTTCTATGATGTATTTTCTGCATGCAAAAAAGAGTAACTATCCAGTAAGAATCAACTGGCTGGTTACTCGGAACAGAGTGGCATTACAAGTATAGAGTATACATGTGTGTCTAAATACATGTAAAAGCCAGCAATTACATAAGTACAGTAGATATATTAAATAAATTTATGTCAGCATAATAGGACATAATAATAGTTGTTAGTCTACGGGAATGCCTAAACACTCTACACTGGATTAAACCAAAAGCAGGGATCCAGTGGCAGAAATTTAAACTCATCCGTCAACCAAAATTGTTTGGTGATGAACAGATGACTTACACTCTTCCATGGCAGAAATTGTCAAAGGAGATAGATGCATAAGTTGTGAATTTGACAACTCTGAATTGGTCATACAGTGCTGAGATCAACGGCTGTTCAACAAGTAGATGATTCAAAAGGCATATTATTGTGTGAGTCCCAAGTCAGTTCATGCAAAGTTTGGTTGCGAACTGTGAAAATCCTTTAGTGAGGAAACGGCTTCCAGAGACTTTTGTTACTTGGAAGTGTATTAGGTTCGGGCGATGCGTATCCTCTATGGTCAACACCAAAAAGTTCAGCAAAGATTCAAGCTAGCTGACGTGAAGCCAGTCAGGAAGAGATTGTTTTCTGCTATGGTGACACTGGAGTGCGAGTCAGAAGTCTCAGACATCTCTGCATTTTTGAAGGACCTCTTTGCAACTACAAGAAATGACTGTTCATCGACGAAAAGAGTCATCATCCATATACTACCAGGTCAGAAAGAACCCAGTTCAAGCATGCATGCCATCGAGAGAGTTTATTAAACTAAACAATATTAAGTTAGCTTAGCAACAATGCTGGCTGGCTGAGGTAGATGGAATTTAGTCTAAGATAGCTTAAAAGTGTAATGATTTATTGATCATATTAACTGACTGAACTGTAGTATAACTATCATTAAATATTCACATAGTTTTTTAAACTGAAGAGCTTGCTTTGTACTGATCTAGTTATATTTAAGCTCTATGCTCTACACTGAACATCTGTTTATATAAAAAGTAACGGCCAGAAGATCCACTGGCAGTAACCCAGTACACGTATTTCCAGACTACAAGTCGCTCTTTACTATTAGTCGAAGAGATGAAAAAAAACAAAATTTTTGTAGTCAATATATAAAGATCGCGCTGGTATACAGGATGCACCCATACACAGATTTCCGTTCAGAACTTGTATCCAGAGTACATTTGCTAACGACAGCCATAAATATAAGGCCATCATTAGCAAATAATTGCTCAAAAATAACTTTGTTAAAATAAAATAATTTTTGCACCTTTGAAATTAAAAATTTATAGCATTTGTTCCTTGTTGTCATTTAAATAGTAATTACGTGGTTCTGAAGTAAATCCAACCGGCTGAAGGCATCCAATGATAATATATTGAATGACAGTTACACACTGTAAATTATTAAACAAAGAAGTATGTTAATAAGCCCAGAGTTTACAAGTTGTTTACAACATATTAATTCATGAAATTTTCCAGGAATGTGTATTCGTCTTTGATCACTTCTGATAAGCCATTGAAGTCCTTATCTTCTCTACTGCTTTGAAACAGTACCACTAGGACTTGTGGGAAATCTTGTGTGGGATCTTCACTTTCTTCATCTCCGCTGTCGGTGTCTTTTGTCATCTTTTATTTATGCCTTCTTAAAATCCACTATAATTGCTTGGGAATAATGCTTGTTCGGACATTTCACATGGTCCAATGACAGGAAGGACCATGACAGGGCATTCCGAGCCTTGATTTCCGACCCTCTGAGGAGGTTTAAGAGAACAGTCGGTCAGCTCAGGCACAAGGAACTCGGTCGGTGAAGGCTGATCAACACCCACTGTACTTTGGCAACACATAACCTGGTGATGAGTCCAAGACCAGTCATAATTGGAGACAGGATTACATTTTAGTATTGCAGCCTTCTGCAGCAGATCAATATCAGCAGATAATTCATGAATTTCTGCATATGGAGCAGAGCTCTATTTTCTCTCACAATCTGGTGTGACCACGCTGTTGCTAAGGTAGCAGCTGCAAGCCGTCTTTTCCATCTGCTATCAAAAATATGCTGTGAAACTTAACAAAGCACCTAAAAACATTTTTTGCTTCACTGGAAAAGTTAAAAAAATAATAGGCTGAAATGATTTATTAAACAAAGTAGTTGAAGGTTTAGCAGACGTAAAGTCGAAAAAAGGAGTTGCTTTGAAAAAAGGTAATTATAATGTGCATCTGTCCCGAAATTACTGTAAACAATCCCTGCTGTGAGGGCATTTTTGCACGTACGCTGTTGTTAAACTTCATATTTAGCCCTGTTTCCTAAAGCTACCAAGTCAATATTATTCAAATAAAACATTAAATAAATGTCAAACATGCAAAATTTGTCAACTTAGTAACTAGGAATAAAAATGTAACGTGCAGTTGGTAGTGTTCAAAATTTGCAAATCTGTTTCGAAGTTTCATCTAATAAAACGTGTTCAAACACATCGTATGACATCACTAGTTAGAGTAAAGATTACCTGTTTGGGTCATAGTTTATACATAAAGATTTTTAAACAGTATATAATATTATATTTTAAATATTAGTCTATCTTTTATTAGTTATCAAAGCTAGTACTAAGTAAACCTACTGCAGATCTACATGATCAGCAATTGTTAATTTAATCCAAGTTAACAAAATAGATAACATAGTATTATTTAGCTGGCCACATGGTGCTATAGCAAGCGTAGTACTGCACTCGCTACACAAATTTTGTTCTCAGCAAATGTGATTTAATTTAATTCATTTGTTACTGATCTGTGCTAAATGTAACTCAGAAAATGCTGACATTTTTATGCATAAGTCGCCCCTCTCGTTAAGATGCAACCCTAGAAGATCAAGTGAAAACCACAACTTGTAGTCAAGAACATATTGCAAGGTAGAGTGACATCTGACAAGAGTCATTTGTGGCAGGTAGACAAAATGGACCTGCTATAGTTTCCCGGTTTAAGTTGCATGCCGAGGAATAATGCCAACAAGATCAGGCTTGTTAAGGGGAAAGGTCACTGACTAACCTGCAGAGTCAAGATTTGCATCTGGCTGTGAGGGAAGACGACCAAGGAGTCATATTGACTGCAGAGAAATAAAGCAATGGAGGTCATCAGTGCTAAGGCCAGCAGTAACAAGGCCACATAAAAAGGGTTCAGGGTGTCTCAGTGCTTCTTCTGGTGGGCCTTTTCTCGTGTGCTTTTTCTCGTGTGCTTCCTCTGGTGTGCTTCTTATGGTGTGCTTCTTATGACGTGCTTCTTACGGTGTGCTCATGATTCACTGACTTTAGTGTGCAACAGATACCGCTGGGATTTGGCTGACCTTGATGGCCACTGTGGCCTTGTCTGCAGATTCGCCTTTGGGTGTCTCTCCGTCATCAAGCCATCAACAACAGGCCATCAATTGGCAGGCCTTACAGAAAGCCAAAGTTCCAAATACCGTGAAGGAACGTGGTACCTCCATTGTTGTCCCTTATGCTGATACTCACTATCTAATCTCTGAACTTGAGAAACAATGGAGGTGATGACCTATATTTTTGTTATGTGACTTTACAATATTTGAAGGGTTTCATCTGACAATGGGGAAGGTGAATTCAAGATTTGCTCGTTGATGCCTAGTATACTGGATGCCGGAACTACAGTTCTGGTTATTATGCAATTCAAATTCAAGGCCTCCAAAGTTACTTTACTTTAAAATGCAACTAAGGCAGATTAGCCTACCTAGATTCAATTGGATGGTAGACTAAATGGACCTGGTATAGTCCCATGGCGATAGAGGAGTGCAGAGGAATAAGGCAGGCAGATCATTGACAGGAGCTAGAGACCAACCAGTTTTGAGACCTGCCACTGAGTGGTAAAGGCCAACAAATCATTGGTTGTGAGATGTCAGAGCAACAGAGGCTACTTAAGAAGTATGCACAGGTGTCTCACTTTCTTGGATTTTCTGGTGGATCTTCTGGAAGTGTCTTTGGGTGAAGGCTTATCTGGGGTCCTCAGGTTTCTTGGGGCTGGATGGCCATCGTAGCCTAGACAAGAGCTGAGAAGGATGAGGAAGCCAACAGTATTAGGGTACAGCTTGAAGTCCTCTTGTGCTAGGTGGCCAAGATAGTTGGTTGTGTGCAGTCTTGAACAGGAAAGGGCTCAATATTTGGTGAAAGATTTTCTCATTTCATTTGAGCCCAAAGGACCGACAGTCTTTCAAGTTTCTTTTGAGTGGCAAGAGACTTAATGGTTTTTTTCCCTGAACAAGGTACATTTTAGATTTCTGGGAGGCCAGCCTTAAGTTAATTATAGTAATATTTCCTTAGCGGGCTTAGCATGTTTTTGCAGAGCTGACTGTGTATTTGTCCACAGTTCAGTTTAACAGAGCCATTATATTTAAACATTTGCGTTGTTAGGTGGCTGTTATTATATTATTGTATAGTCAAAGATGTCCTGACCTTCCAGTTGAGTTCCACAATAGATAAACAGGACATAAAGCTGGACCCTGACCTGTTGGCCATGCATCACCATGCTACCCTGGGAAGCGTAAGTCTTCAGCATCATCCTGGTAAGGCAGCACAATTCTGCAATCCAATCACGAGGAGCTGGAACCTGGCAAGTCAGGGCTGAATCAAAGTAGGAGTTTGTCACTATACAGAGTCACCAGGCTTATTTTTGCAAGAGACTTGGTCTTTGACTACAGTTGCTCCCTGGGCACCAGGAAAATATCTAGCCTGGAATGCCACATACTTGTGCAACATCTTATATTGCTCACACAGCAAATTCAGTTGAGGCTACAGCTGAACAGTCTGCCATTCAAAAATCCAAAAAGTGTTCGGGGATGCCAACAACACATCTTGTTTGCCTATCACTATAGAGACAATCAGCTCAATTAACTCTGAAGGGGTCGATTTCATCCATGAGGTTGGTCGTCACCTTTTGACCATCTCTGGAGAACCAAGTGAGGTCAAATCCCTTTTCCAGCACCTTTCCACCTGTATCCAGCACTATAATGCCATGGCATTTTGAGGCATGTCTACTGATGTTCAGTTTTCCAGAAACCCTTTAACAGCTCCTAGCATAATTTTTTTCCTTGAGGGATTACATTTACCTTGGGTAAAAATAACAATAAAAGTAATAACAATAATAACAATAAATAATAAATAAATAAAAACAACATTTACCTTGGGTAAAAAATAACAATAATAGTAATAATAATGATAACAATAAAGGGAATGTGGAGTCTGATCGAAAGCACTTGACCCTGTAAACTCTGGATTATATACAAGGCAAGTCCAGAATAAACAAGAAAATGTCATGCAGCAGAAACTGACATGTAGAAAAAAGATTATGATAAAACTAAAAATTTAGGAAATGCTTTGAGATACGCACCTTGCGGTATATGCATGACACCAATAGTCAGACCAGAAGCAACATCACCCAGTAAGTCACGACGTATTCTGTATTTTCTCATGATTCCAACAAATGGAAAAAAAGACAGCATGGCCTTTTTGAAACAATCGCAGGATGGTGAGCAACATGCTTTAATTTTATTTCCAACGTGCTCCCGAACACTTAATTTTTGCCTTTCATAATTATTTAGCAAGTCGAAGTTGGACTGAGTGCAGTGTCGTCGCTTTACCACAGTGCACAATTCCTGGTGATCTGTTTGTGATTCCATTTCTTTACAAGATTTTCATGTAAATTACACCTTCCGCCAGTTCATTATAAAATTTCCGTCACTTTCTGCAGATAATATCTTATGCTGAAGAGTCCATGCAACCTGAAACATCAAAATTAAACATTTTCACCTTATCTTAAAATGCACCTTTTAGCTTCTGTGAATGTTAGAAATTTGTCTTCCAAGTCTTTTCAAAGATTTCTGATTTCAAGAAATTCAGTGATGACTTGCTCAAGTTGTCAGATTTGATAGTTTTCTGGCATCCAGTATCTGGTGATCTAAATTCTTACCAATATTACAGTTAGAGGCTGAACTACTGATTTAACAATGTCCGTTAGATTTGTAAGCTTCTGATGCAGAAATACATAAAGATGACAAAAGTTGAAATGACACAAGTAGCTGAGCAAAATTTAAGCCTTACTGATGGAGATGGTGACCAGTAATAAGGTTGGATAAGTACTAATGCTTAGTTTTTGTCAATTTATATGTGTGACCGTGTAGCTGTTTAACATTCAATCTTAAACAGTTTCAAGAGCCTTCAAAACAATGGCTGAATGATATAATCAATTTTTTGACATGGATGATGAATAAAAATAGATTTGACTATGAAGAAGCAGCCGACGATCAAGAAGGGCCCATGACTATTGAAATTTTAAATGGCTGGATGTAAACGTTTGCCGTAAATGTCATTCAAAGTGGTTTTCACAACTTTTACAACCACTGCCAGGGAATGCATGAGCAATGAAGAACCTGGAGTACTAGCTTCTGGGTGAATACCAAACTCCGGTTTTCAAGGCATACATACCGCCTGTCCTCCTATATGAAGCTTAGACTCCGATGTTTACCAATGACTGGGAGGGAAAGCTTGATGCCTTTCAGCAGCGGTGTCTGAGGAGAATTCTGTGCATGACCTATATGTCTCACGTCACCAATGTGGAGGTCTCTTGAAGTACAATGCACATCCCTGTGCTGGAAGTGATCCAATCAAGGAGGCTTTGGATGTTTGGACACATGACACACATGGACAAAAATGGCGGAGTCTAACCTGTGTATGCTGAATTATGGACTATACCCAGGCAGGAGACACACCCAGAACAGAGACGGCGTACTGGGGAAACAGCAATGCTCTGGAGTGGGGTAGGCTACAGATGATGACGATGCAGAATTTGTTCAATAATTCTAATGTGTTCGGACTTCTACTGTGTCTGTGCCTATGGTTCAGAGTAATTTTTTCAGTCCACCACGGATTTCATGTGTTTTGGATGGTTTTGCATCACAAGATCAAAGCCTGATAGGCATTTTGAGTCAGTCTACCTATAAAGGTTGGACAGGTTCCCAGCTGGTCAACATAAAGCCCCAGCCATGTGTATGCCATCTGCAACCAGGAAATCATGGATTTGGTGAAGGAAAGGCAAGGAAAGTCTTCGGAGTGGCATGGACGATCAATCACTCCCCAAATTTTTCTATCCTGAAAGAGCATAGGTGCAGTGGTAAAGTTGGGGGACCTGCTTTTCTTTTTAGGCCATATCTGCCATTGCATTGCTTCATTTTACCAATTCCAGCACTCAAGTCACTTGAGGTCCTGGCTGCTACTCTATTTCTGGCAACAAACAGATATTGCTTGTGAACATTTATGGCTCACCACTGCTCTCTCTGATTTTGTTAATGAATTCCAGTCACTACCTGAATATTTGATTTCCTCCCCCTTGGAAACAGTTATTATAGGTGACTTTAATATTCATTTTGATGTAGCTGGTCATTGTTCTTCATCATTTCTTGATATGTTGGAAGGGCTTGACACGAACAACTCATTAACTTTCTTACGCATAATAAAGGCCACACTTTGGACGTCTTGATAACTCTTCTAATTCAAAATCGCTCCATCCTGTCACTCCTGTTGAGTCATATCTATCAGACCATATTGCAATTTTCTCAAAATCTGACTTCCCATTTAAACTGCCTCCAAATTATATAACTGTTAAATTTCGTCCTTGGCATGAAATTGATTTAAATAAGCTGAAGCATGATATCGTAGCATCTCTGTTGTGGTTTGCTACTGCACAAACTGCTAATGAACTGGCTGTGCAGTTCCAGTCAACTTTAACTAAGCTTCTTGATACTTCAGAACTAAGACAGTGGTAGAGCACACACCACAGCCTTGGTTCAACCCTGTGACTTCTGAAGCCAGGCACCACAGGTCAGTTAGAGCGTTAGTGGCACCACTCTCAACTTCCTTCATACCACACTAGGTTTAAGCAACAGTATTATTAAATAAATATAATGCAAGTTACTTTATGTATTACATACCATAAGTTAAGTACGTACATACAACACAGTGTCAGTCAACACCGAAATGTCTATTTTCTACTTACAGATTTAAATTTTAAATGAACATAATTTATACTGTATGTTTATTTAAGAAATCTTTTATTCATTAAACAACATAAATAAAAGTATAAAAACATATTCCTAATAGTAATCATATAGGCAATCTTACAGTATCGTGGTCCAATGCTTCCATTAGCATGTGGGCGTGGCTTCAGCAACTATAGCCAGCTGTAAGAGGCTCATCCAGCAGGATGCGCAGCTCAATGAATATGACCACATACCTGTGCAGTAATAGTAATAGCCAAGATAGCATGGATGCAAGCTAGGCATATCTCTGATGAGCAGCACTGCCCGGGCTGCAGCGGCCAGTACAGCGAACATAGTCTTGGATGAGGATCGATGTGCAGTGTATCCTACTGGATAAACTCGGATGCCCGCTGAGCCCTAGGGCTGCAGCCCGGCAGTGGCGCACCTGAAGCCACGCCAACATGCTAATGGTAAGATTGCCGCATGGAGCGCTCACAAATTTTGAACAAACGCACCTTCTTATCTGCCGGTCACATTGGATCAAAACAATCGTAAAGACTAAACAAATCCATGAATTATTTCTTTCTGGCATTTCTTATTATTTTCATTATGAAAATGACAAAAACAATAATTCGATTATTGTTTTATAAATAAGAAAACCGATAATCGTTTTCGAAACCGGTTATCGGATTTCCGATTATCGTTTAACATCATGCAGCTTTTGATACTGTGGACCATTTTCTTATTTTGCATCACCTTCGGCATTGGTTTGGGATTTCCAGTTCTGTCCTACATTAGTTTGCTGCTTATCTCAGTCCATGCACTCAGTTACTATATTTAAATTGTAATCATTCGTCTAGTGCTTTGCTGACATGCATTAACCCACAGGGTTCTGTACTTGGTCCTCTTTGTTTACACAATGCACGGTCTGGTATCACACAACAGAACATGCAGAAACTCCAAAGAGTTCAGAACTCTTTGACTTGAGCCATAACTGATATGTCCAAATATACCCCAGTAGGCCATTACTTAAATCTTTGCATTGGCTTCCTGTTGAGCAAAGATGCTGTTTCAAATTTAGACATACAGCTTATAAAACAATAAACTCTGGCCAGCCACAATACTTAAATTCAGTCCTCATTCCCCAGACCTATTGTTATTCAGCCAGGTCATCAGATTGTCTATCTCTGGTTGTGCCAATAGCCATGACCGTTGTTGGTGGGTGAGCTTTTTTGATTGCTGGACCTAAATTTTGAACTCTCTTCCTGCTTGTTCTGCTCAGAATCTTGTCATTTCAGTCGCAACTTAAGATTTACCTTTTTCATTTGGCTTATCCCTCACAGGCTGCCTCTCTGTTTCACCAGACTGACTTTTTGGATACTGACCTGACTGCAGCTTGATTATAGCGTGCCTTCGGTTCATACCTTGTGTATTAAACACCGGCAATATAGAAGTTTCTAATTAGAATTACATACATATAGGAATGTTCGATAAATTTAATGTTTTCACAACAAAATGCACTTCACCTAACAAATCAAGCAGACACATCGGTAACAAATTGTGACTTGTGCCAAATTGTCTTTCAATTTCCTTTTCACGCACAACCACATGCTCTCCATGTTTAGCGTGTGTACTTCATCACCGTCTGGATCCACAAAGTTCCATTCACAACAACAGAATATGCAAAAATGTCACTTTCCAAGATTTATAGATTAGAATAAGCTCGTCATCTATCGGATAAGATAAAAGGATGGATGTGTTGTTCTGTGTGGAGCTGCTTGCAGTTTCCTATTCTCTCCCAATAAATTAAGAAATCAGGTAAGTTCCTGTGACCCAAATACGAATGTTTGTAAAAATGTTCTTGCTAAGTGCATTTCACCAGACGAACTCCTACAGGTATGTTGGAAACAAATCACAGCTTGTGCCAAATAATCTTCCAAATTTGCGTTGTTCTTCATATTTTGTGTGTGTACTTCAGGTTCGTTCAGATCTACAAAGTTACGTTAACGCACAACAGCAGAATGCATGAAAATGCCACCTTCTGTGGTGTGCGTGTCATTCTGAGCAACTCGCTTACTTATTAACTGTTAGTGCATCCGGAATGTGGCAGCGCTCTAATTATTCTCGCAGTCTGTGGCGGCCAAACTGTTTTGAACTGAGTAATCACAAGCGTTCGATTCTACATGTTTACTGAAATAACACATATAATAAAGAACATGAAAATGTCTCATCACAAAAGGTGCTGTACCACACAAAATCCTGCAAATACATTGGAAACAAATGACAATTACTGCCGCTGTCTTAACATTTTGAGTTTGGCAAACATCCACATCTTCTCCAACTTCTTTATGTGCACCTCAGTATCATCTGGATAAAAAAATGTGTTCAGACATAACACAGCCGATGGTGATGGACGCTGATGAAAGCATATACGTAAAGTCAGGTCACTTTGTGTGCAGATATATATCCAAACGTGAATGATCAAATTTGCGGATATGGTGCTAGATGTATTTGTTTCATTTGTCCTCGTGTTGGAATGTGTGCAAATATTGGTGATAAAATGCCACAGACAAAAACGTCCATCAAGTTGGTTTGATATTCACATTCGCATACTGGATATTCGGTATGGCAAGCTGCAGGTCAAAAAATTATTTTTTAAATTGTCATATTTCTACAAAATATTTCCCAAGAAAAACACAAACAAGCAAGAGTTATTCACCCAGGCAATCACCAGAAAATCTCAAACTGCTTCCAGCTGTAGTGTAAGTGGGACCCACAAGGGCCCAAACACGGAGAAAGCTTTTCTCCGTTTTTGGGCCCTTGTGGGGCCCACTTACACCACAGCTGGAAGCAGTTTAAGATTTTCTTTCAATTGCCTAGGTAGATAACTCCTGATAGAAGCTTAAACACTGTAAATGGCCAAGTTACCTGGTACTTTGAGTGAGAAAATGTGTGCAAATAGCTTTTCTCCATGTTTGGGCCCTTTTGGGGGCCCACTTACACAACAGCTGGAAGCAGTTTGAGATTTTCTGGTGATTGCCTGTTTGAACAACTCTTGCTTGCTTGTGTTTTTCCCAGGAAATATTTTGTAGAAATATGACAATTTAAAATTTAAAAAAGTAATTTTTCGACCTGCGGCTTGCCATAAAGAATATCCAATATGCGAATGTGAATATCAAACCAACTTGACGGACGTCAGACAAAATGATATTGTACACAATTTAACCCACGCCCCACCACACTGTCGTCCCGAATCCTCGAAAACGCTGAAAATACACAACAGCCCGATTTCCCGGAAACAGTTTTACAGAAAGCGGTCGAAATCATGAAAACTATTATGACCTATCTAATCGGCAATAGTAGCCGCACGTATAGGATCTCATTGTTTTCCCCATGGATGTACACAACCCATCCCGTCGTGTGACATTGACGTTCAGGAAAATGTCCTAATTCCGCCATACACATGTTTGTTATCTTCTTAATTTTCGGGAATCCGAGTCGCACTTAGAAAATCGATTTCGGGGATCCGGTCCAAATTCCTTTCCAGGATTCGCTAGAATCGCTGCGCAACCCCTACTCCGTAGCCCAGTAGATTCTGTTGCGTTTTGAAAGTCAAGACGTACCTGTGTATGGTTGATCTCTATAAAAACTGCAGTTTCTGTGGCACTGACAGTTATACACACTTTTTCTCAGTGGCCACTGTTATCTTCCGCAAATTATTACTGTTTTCGAAATTTCACATGAGATCAACAACTACTTGCACGCAATCCTTAACAGTTTGAGCGATAATAGCCACTTTGATACCATACCACATCCCATCGCCTACATAGGACGCTGGGGTACTCATGTCCATTCTTTAGGCCTAATTATGGTCCCTAAGTTACAAGCTTACTCCGTTTTGGTGGGTGTGCGGGTTCACCACGTTCCTTATTATACATGGATTATATATTTAAAGTTTCCGCCAGGCCCCCCGAATGACGTCATACGGCTGACGCTAAAGGGCTGCCATCTTGCAAGTAGACGGAGTCAAGGCGTTCTATTATTTCGACGGGTCAAAGCGCTTCGTGGGTAGTGTAGAAAAAACATGCGAAAAGGCTGGATTAGAAAAGAAATCTAAATCTAAACGTTGTGCGAAAAGTTATGTTGCATTTGGATGCAGTAACGTTGCCACTCAAGAACGGCAGGAATAACTTTCCATGCGTGAATATTAGCCCGTTTACACTTAGCCTCACGGATCATAATCGTAATCTCGAGATTTCTACAGCGCCCAACGAAAACCACGTCACGGGGACCAGCTTATTCACAGGCGCTCAGTCAAAACAAAATCAATAGGCAAAAGTGTTCGGATATATAGCATAACTTCACATCGTGATAGGGAGAAGTTCACATCCCATCGCCTACATAGGACGCTGGGGTACTCATGTCCATTCTTTAGGCCTAATTATGGTCCCTAAGTTACAAGCTTACTCCGTTTTGAAGGGTGTGCGAAATTTAAATCAGGTAGCATTGCAAAAAAGTTATGGTTTACTCAAACAAGACAAGAGTCTGAGTCCAAGACTCATGCCAAGTTTTACTTCTGTTTATTCATGAACATCAATTAGGTTATCGTTCAACAACATAAGTTTATGATAAGCTGCTGATAATCTGAATAATTTTTCTTCAGATTTCCAATGTTGAAGCCAGATCGTGTCAAAGTCTGGGAACATGCAATGCATAGAGTAAACTTCAAATCCGCTAAATGGTCACGTGTAGGTTCTCTACACTTCACACCAGATTGCTTTGACTGCAGTGGTGTGACTGAGGGAAGGTGAGTGTTACAAATGTTTAGTTACTGTATAATCTGTATGTTGCCAGCCGTGCCAGCTTCACCATTCAGTTACCCTATGCTGCAATGTCCACATGGTAAATGTTAAATGTTTTCATTATTTTCTGTTGCGACAATCTTAGCCTTGACCCTCCTCACCTTGCGAAGACATTTTATTGGGTGAGATTCTTCATCACCACAGCACGCCATTTTAAGTCTCCACGTACGGACTGGTCTCGCCTGAGAAATAAATAGATCTGGTCAATTCCAGTCTGTAAAGTATTTGTCAAATGAGATATTCAGAGCTTATACTGTGATATTTACAGATACCGTTCCAACCATCTTCAGTCTACCGTCACATTTGCAGAAGAACTGTAAGCCATGGAGCTCTTCCAAAAGACAGATCTGTGCCAATGCCTGATGTTTCTGGATTACTACATCTCCATTCAACAGAACCAGTGGCATTGGTTACAAATAGCACATCATCACCGCTGCCCGTCTGAATGGGCACCACGCTATTTAAGGTCCCTGTGTAGGGACCGTGATAGCCCCAGATTTAAAACTCTTAAATATAATCACTATCGGTACATGAACCGGCACATGTTCACAGACAAATGCGCCCGACGACATGTTAACGTGGGGCTTGCGCCTGTGAATAAGCTGGTCCCCGCGACGTGGTTTTCGTTGGGCGCTGTAGAAATCTCGGAATTACGAGGCTTAATTATTCTACCTATTCTACCTAAGTTTACTATGAAAATGTGGCGGTATAGACCCGGGCGTGTATCGCCTCTCCTCCGCCGAGCTCTGGGCGTGTATCGCCTCTCCTCCGCCGAGCTCCTGGCGTGTATCGCCTCTCCTCCGCCGAGCTCCGGGCGTGTATCGCCTCTCCTCCGCCGAGCTCTGGGCGTGTATCGCCTCTCCTCCGCCGAGCTCTGGGCGTGTATCGCCTCTCCTCCGCCGAGCTCCTGGCGTGTATCGCCTCTCCTCCGCCGAGCTCCGGGCGTGTATCGCCTCTCCTCCGCCGAGCTCCGGGCGTGTATCGCCTCTCCTCCACCGGAGCTCCGGACGTGTATCGGTTCTCCCCCACAGTATTGCAGGGCTATATAAGACATACCGAACACAGAGACAAGAGAGCGAGGCAGAACACTTCGTATTATGTGCGCGTGACTTGTGTAACTAGAGTTTTAGTTAAGCGAGTTCAGTATTTCGATAAGGTGTTGGATGAAAATAAAAGCGATTGTTAATCGATCTGTCGATTTGGTCGTAAGTCTCTTGGGGACCTCAAGAGCCTTATCTCGCGGACTGGCAGTAGGTAGGCGCTGGTAGGGAGTCATCCTGGTAGGGCTTCGGACAGACCAACGCCTCGGCCACCCGATAGAGTCAGACGCGGGTGCGGTACCCGGGCAAGTTTCGTCACAAAAACACAAAATTGGCGTTCAACAGATGAGTTTGAAACAGGGCCGTCTTATTCATTACGCACAAGTAGACACTGTGCCTAGGGCCTACGAACTTTATAGGGGCCTACGTCAGTCAAAAATTAAATATTCAAAAAATTTACTGATTGACCCGAAAACAGAAAAAGGAAATACAAATTTAATAACCTTAAAGTTTGTACTGAAACAGTTTAAATTAAGCTGTGTTACATTATGTTAACTTGGCGGCTCTTTGCATTAATTTAGCAAAATTACATAGGCCTATAATGTCCTCATACGTCATTTCCCGCATTAAGTCTTTTTCGATTGAAAGTAGTGCAAGGGAAGATAGTCGTTCTTGTCCGATCCTTGATCGCAGATAATTTTTTGATAAGTTTGAGTTTCGAAAAAGAGCGTTCGCCTTCAGAACTTGTTCCAAAAATGGAAAGATAGATTCTGAAAGCAATATTTACACTTGGAAAACTTGTCACCAGCTTATTCTCTATCTGTGCCCTAATCATTTCAGCCAGTTTTTTGTCAGCAAACAGAGTTGGCAGTTGGGGCCTACGAATGCGAGAGTGCTTAGGTCCTACGACGACCTTAAACGGCCTTGGTTAGAAATAAACAAAATTCAATGGGGCTGGAGACAAAGGTAAAGACAATTTTTGCTATAAATTTGGCCAAATTTCACATCCTATTTGCCATGGCAGATGCACTGTTGACAGCTGACCGTCTACCAGCTGGCCTGGTGATACGTCACTTCCGGCAGCTACAGCTCCCGAAAGCCCAATACACGGCAGCGCATTCTCTAGTTCCTCTATTATCTCATTGGTTTCCACCCACCGCACTTAGGCCGCTTAACATCAAAGAATAATACGAAGATTTCAATAGGGGAACAAAGATCATAGTGAATAGAAGGACAAGACAGTGTCCCCACTCTCAATTATTTCATGGTACTTTTTCGCCAAAACTCGCTAGGTGGCAATAGTGCACAACGATATTGAAAAATATCCTTAAAATTTGGAAATCGCTCCATAGCCATAGCTGCCCCACCCCTTTGGAATAAACTCCCGCCAGAATTGCGACAGTTGTCTGGTCAATCATACGAACTCACCAACACTTCACCTCTTTCAGTTTCTGCGCAGGTCTTTCACTCAAGACTGAAAACACTTCCAAAAATCTTATCCTGATTCTTCCTCTTCCCCTTATCTCTCTTCTCGCTTCAATTTCAAACACCTTCCACCGTAGCCGCCCGACTGTCTGACTGCCTGACTCCTGGATCTTGACCTGGAACCGCCCTTTTGCCTAGCGATTTTGTTTTGACTGAGCGCCTGTGAATAAGCTGGTTCCCGCGACTTAGCTTTCGTTGGGCGCTGTAGAAATCTTGAGATTACGATTACGATATTTGGGTGTCGCATTAACGCAATATAGAGATATCATTACTTATTATTGTTGCTGCTGTTCAGCAATGAAAAAGTCAAGCAAATATTGACAATGGACAAGACAAAATGTTTTAAAATTTATACTCCAGATTAGATATGCAAATACATAAGTACCAATGTGCGTACTCACATACAAGGGCCTGTAGTGGTACATATACATACATACATGTACATACATACATCATATATAACTACATGCATGCATGCACACATGTATATAGTACATTACATACATGAATGCATACATTCATACATACAAGCAAAACATACTGAATGCATAGAGCCTACGTCCATCCATCTGCACGTATTGTTGCAGTGGCACGTGTTGGCGGGAATACTAGAATGCTACCTGAGGGTGCTACATGCAACAGATGTTATACAGTAGTAAGAGATTCACAGGTCTATAAAAATGCACTTTAAACATAGGCCTAGCAAGAGATACATATGGAAATGTAGTTTAAACATAGGCCTAATAAGAGATACGCTTGAAACTGCATATTGAACATAGGCCTAACAAGAGATGCATATGAAAATACATACCTAATAAGAAATACATAAAAAATGCAGTTTAAGCTGTTGCCTAATAGAGATAAGTTTGAAACTGTATACTGAACTCAGGCCTAACAAGAGATGCATTTGATGATTTGAGAACGCATATTAAACATGGGCCTAATAAGAGATGCATTTGATAGATTATGACTTTTAATTGTTAATGTCAGTTGCAAAACAATGGGTCACGTTGTCTTCATCAACATGTATTGGACTTACAATTATCACATGTATTCCATACCACTGACATCCTCCTACAAGCGTGGGAAAAGGAAAGACGCGACCGGTTGCGTCTTTCCTTTTTGCCGCGCTTGTATGGTAAACGTGAGAGTCAGGAATAGGGTTTAGCGGCGTATTTCCCATTCCTACTGTATCTATCCTAACCCTAACCATTGACATCATAAGACTGGACATCCTTGTACCAGAGTGGGAATCGGAAAATGCGTGCAGCTCGTCCTGCAAATAATCAAATATACGACCAATGTGTGTGATTCGCTGGAGGGCGCCCGAGCTAAGGTGGAATTTCCCATGACGTAAACCGATGTTTGGACGCTTGCGAATCACTCCTTGTAACCGGTGAGCGCATTGCTGGCGGTTGCACGCAGTTTATCTCGTGGGCGCTTACGCGGGAAATGTTGGGCTTACCTTGCGAAGAGTTGTAAATGTAAATGTATCGGTTTTATATAGCGACCGTATGGCCTCGACCCTGCTTATTTTGCAATGAAATTATCGGGTGAGATCCTAGACATGCATATGCAAGTCTTCTGACGCGGCAGGTTTTAGCTTAGGCCTACATGGGTCTAAAAAGGTACCAAATAGTGTTTGGCAGTGCTGAACAGGTTTGAACTCGGTCGATTGTTTGAGTTACAACTGTCTGGCGTACCCCGTTCCCTCACAGTATAAGCAACGAGGTGACCAGGCGGTTCAAAATAACACCACAGCATAAACTTTTTGATCAGGACTGGTGATGGACTTTGACCTCATAGGGTTGAACACTTTATGAGTAATATATGTATGAGATTGTGGCTTCCCGTGGCTAAAACTGACCCATAAACTTCTTAAAGAATTGGTGAAATACTTCCAATCAAGTCAGTAATCTCCCCAGCAGCATCTGAAGCAAAGCCTTGGTCGCCAACAGTTTCACAGTATATCTTTACGAAAATTTTATTGAAAACTTGACCTTTAAACTGTAATTCATGTTTAAGCAGCAGCGGCTTGCCAAGGTGTTAAACTGACCCATCTAGAATTTTTTGATCAAGCCTATGGTGTTCGAGTTTTAACCTTGTTAAGTTTCCCAGCAGGAAGCTTAACGTCCAGTCGGTTCAGGGTGGGATTTCAAACCAACCCATCCTTGGGCCACTTGTTTAATTATGGCCAGGGCTGACAGTTGCCAAGTTCAACCCAAAGCCCCCAGTCTAACCATGGGTTTGGAGAATTCATTTAGACTGGAGTGTAAATATACAGAGGACATAGAAATAACTAAATGTGCCAAATAAAGTCCAGCCAAGATAATGCTGGTGCACATTTCCAAACAGTCTGATCACAAGATTACAACAAATTCACCTGAAACTAAACTAAACTTAACCTGGCAAACTGAAACTGAAAATCGCACAATTTAATTATGAATCACACCAGGTAAACGTGTTTTTACACACCAGTAGGACCATGTGAATCAAATTACTTTATACCCGACATAACAGCCTTTTCATAGATTATTTCATGCAAACATAAGTAAAAAAACCAGGACATCAGTCGAGTCTAGTAACCACAAAGATGATAGTACAAGGCAGCTTGTCCAAGAAAATCTTTAGGCCAAGGAAAACAATTTAAGCAAACCGGTAGAAAGTGTTGCATTTACTTGTAAATGCCTAAGCTCCAATTTCATCATAAAAAATCAAAACATTCCGCTTAAATTTATTCACAGATATATAACGGTAATTATTCAGTGATATTAACATACAATGTACTGAGCACTTGGGTAAGTCTGAGAAACATCCTAAACCATCAGCCTAAATGGCACTCATTAATGAGCTTTCCCAATTAAGCGTCATAAATTTTGTTTTGAAGGATGATAATTTCGTTCATGTTGCAGCTGTTACTGTGCACAATGCCTTAGGAATGAAGCCGACATCCTCAATCAGAGCCCAGGCCTGACTGAGAATGTCTACCGCCCTCATCCTCCACCAGCCATGGGTGGACAACTGGGAGCACCTGAAACACAAGAAAAGCAAAAATATTTTAAAATTAAAATTACAGACATCGATCACATACGTAAAATCCTGCATATCCTTTTAGTCAAAGCTTACAGTGAAACAACTATCCAAAGTACACAAAATTAAACAAATTTCTGGATTTTGGATCAACAGACTTTACTGACTCAGCACCTCCTGCAGAGTAGTCAAACAGCCACTCAAAAAATAAATAACAAAGGTGCTCAGTTGAATAATGTAGGCACACTAGAAAACTCGAGTGTTCACAGCAGCAATGACCTGAGTTAGATGAGCCATGTACAGGATGAAAAGCCTTCCATGCACTAAGCTCTGTGGGACATCAAACAGAACTGGTTTTCAAGCCATTCAGTTATTATTAAACAGGTATTTATAGCATGTAACAGAACAGCTTCAAAGGCATGTGTGATGAACCCATAATGTTCACTAATAATATAAATGATTTAATCTAAGTTTGAACATCACTCAAAAAAGTTGAAAGATCACACATATCTAGTAAACACGTAAGTTTAATTTTTTTCATATTAGGCAGTGAAGATGTAATGTCCTTGCACTTGGCCAATACCTAGAGCATTCCGTGCTGCAGGACATGAATAGTAAAATCCGCAAGGACCAACAGTAGTCGAGTTAATCTTTGGTGTTACCAGTTCATCCGCTGACATCACATAGTTTTGACTGGTCAGGAACAGAAGAGACCAGAACACAAACACAGAGATGTCAAGTGGTGCCAAGCCACACAGGGACTTTGTAAACCAGGGCGTTGCAATCTTCTGATATTGGCTTATTGCTAGAATGTAGGTTAAGGACAGTTGTGGGATCAATTGCCTTTGACTACTGTGCTCCTCATATCTGGAATCATCTACCACAAAGGGCCCAACTTCCCAACTCACTATCATCATTTAAATCACTTGTCAAGACTCACTATCTGACAGTGGCTTTTGAATGTCTCCGTCTTGGCCCCTAGCAAAGAAACGACTGTCCTCAGATTAATAATTACTAACTTTGTGCATGTAATAAGTGCTTAAAATAAATAAGATTTAAATAATTTGGTGAATGTACTCTGGACTGGCTTCACTTCTTCCTAGATGGATGAACCATAATGGTGACCATGGGCTCAGACTGCATGAGTGGGGACACTCCCCACCTGTTCCATTTGGTGTCCCTCACGGCTCAACACTCAAACTGCTTCTATACATCTGTGCATGTCTGTGGCTATACTGGTCATGTTTTGCCTAATAATTAGACAGAATTAGCAGAAATAATTATGTCATTTGGTAGTTTTGTTGTCTTGCACAAAATTTGCTTGATAATTCTTGCTTGTTTGGGTTTCTATTGCAAATAATTTTGCAATTCACAATTCTGGCAATGTTTTGTACATTTTTACAGTTTTTCGTGCCTCACTGATAAGATGTTTGGCATGTTAATATCTTAGTATTATCATTGCCCATCAGCCACTCGGGGTGACAAGTTATCAGCTCGACAGTTGAGCCTCAGACCTACAGATATAAAGCCATAAGCAACCACGATAATCTTGGATTCAGTGAAGGAAAGGCAAGAAGAGTCTTCAACCGTCAACCATGGAGAGGTTCAGTGACCTATCAAATGACTGCCTGGCGTAGATGTGCTGACTTTACAGATGTTCAGATGCTGCGTCATCAACCAACTGGGAAGGACTTCTAGACAGTGAGGCAACAATTTGTCCCAGGCAGTAGACCACATCACTTGTTGTTCCTCATCCATGAAGCATTTTGTGGTTCAGAAACCCTGAACATGATGTCATCTGTAAACTCTGCATGCAAATCCATTGGATCGGCTCTTGCTGTGTGCAGGAGCCCACCATCAGTGACTTGTCTGGCTATCTGAGCATTGCTTACTAAGTTATGAACTGCCTGTTCCTAATGACATTTGATATTGTTTACACTAGCACAGAAAGTGCCTCTGCTTTGTTCTCTCGAAGTCACATATATAAATTTCTAATTACAATTACAATACATCCTCTACGCTGCCAATTTGACCCAACTCATCACTGCTATAAAAGTGCAAGTCCACCAGAAGGTCAATGGCGTATGACTGAACCTCACAAGTCTGACATGCTTGCGTGTCTTCTACACAGACCACTGCAATGGAACTACAGAAATGGATGTCATCAAATCGGCTGTAGCTGAATCCAATAGATGCAGTATATTTGGCTGAGCATCTGCCAGGTGCAGTCAAACATAGACAAAAATTTGATGAAGTCACAATTCCCTGACCGAAATCAACAGCTCGTTGTCCCAAGCATGGCAAATTTTAACATAAAGCACCTGCTTACCTGCTCCACCTCTGAATCCACCGAGTCTTCTTCGAGGTCCTCCACCTGGGCCAAATGGGTCTGGACCTCGCCTAAAACAAAATATGAAAAAGTACTGTAATTACATGTTCATATCACACATAAATCTATCCAGTCTAGCGACTTCTAAAGTGCCATTACTGTAATCCACAGGGAATCAACTCATGGTTGCTTAAAGTGAAACGAT
This sequence comes from Norana najaformis, assembly GCA_964023275.1. Taxonomy (NCBI): domain Eukaryota; kingdom Metazoa; phylum Annelida; class Clitellata; order Crassiclitellata; family Hormogastridae; genus Norana; species Norana najaformis. The sequence continues at coordinate 49,505,125 of OZ029913.1, read as the reverse complement.
AGTCAAAAGTCATAATTCAATCAAGCTGGTCAGGAAAAAACCACAAGTCAGGCTTTGGTGGGTAAGCAAGTAGAAGCAGATCAGTTTGGACCTGAATTACGTTAACCACGATGCTGTTTGTGCTTCAGCATATAATTACAGACATCTGTTATGTAAATGGTTTTACATCATTTTGGCAGAGAGCAACTAAACTACATCTAGCAGCTTCAAAAGTTGCTTAGTGTCTTGGTCATCAATTGGATTAACTTTGTTTGCAGTTTTGGAACTTTAATCACACTAGAATCAGTTGTTTACCAACCACAAAGTTGCCTGCAGACCAGCCCACCTATGTATACACATCATCTTGTCTACAGGCATACATCCACCCTGGAATTGCTTGGCAGTGCAGAGGTAACACAACATACGCTTGATGCACAACAGTCAGTCAGATGATAGAGTGCAAAAATTTTTGGTCTAAGGACAGCAGCGAGCAAAGATCAGTTGGCTAGTTTACACGTAATGCCCTGTAAACTGTATGACACTGTAATTGAATTCTGTGCTTGATATGCAGTCGGCATAACAAATGAAATACAGGAATGATATGTTGGTAGCTTGGGGCCTCTGCTACGACTCTGGTCACGAAATAATGAAGCATTTGTAATTTCTAAAAAAATTTGTCCTAATTATGCCAGGGAGAAGTCATAATAATTGAGACAATTAAAAGCCAGGACATTAGCTAGTGAAACAAACATTGCTCATAAATTCAGCTATATGTGAATATAGCCTCAACATGATCAGTAAACAAAAGACTGAGTAAAAAATTTATCTAAATTGTAAAAGCATGCTTTTATTTCAATTAAAAATTAAATCCCAACTGAAGATAAGTAGATCAGTGAAATTTGCAGAGCTATCAGCTAGACTATTTCTATTAGTAAAAGCACTAATATTTAACATACCCTGAAACTCTGTAGCCAGAAGAATAGTTATCACCACGGCTGGTAGCACCCGGCTAAAATAATAAAATTTGAGGTTTTAATGAACAACTCTACATAACTAATTGCAGTGTTGAACCAAGTTTCCACCTTGTACAAATTATCCACTTCTACTTTCTGCCCTCTGATTCTTCAAATTATGTGCCTACACAGCCTTTGTCCCTACCTCGGTTTTCTTCTAGGCCTCTTGAGCATTTCTTTGGGATAAGCATGGAAATAGGGCTAATACTATAGGTGGTTGCATACAGAACATCCAGCAAGCAGGACTGGATATTCAACCTCAGTCAAGTTCTTATTTAACTGAAATTACTGCTGATTTCTTTCATTATCCTCCATTCTAAGTCATAACTTCATGCCTGCACAAATGGTATTCCTTCTGCACAGCAAGTCGCATTTCTTTTAGTTTAGTTCTTAATATGCATGTATTGTGCTTTTTAATTATCTCACAAAAAGCTGCTAACAGTGCATCTCATTGGCTGAATTCAAGTACTGTACGAGATTCCAGTGGTGAGTGGAAAAATCAAGCAATGCAAGGTTAACTAGTTGGCATACACTGGTTGCAACTAATTATGTCCAGTTCTTTTGGAATAAGTAGTAGTATGCAGTTATTGTTGTCAGTCATATATTGATGCAATTTACAACATAAAATTCAACTATTCTTGTATTTTACAATGTATTATTCAACATTTTTACACTGAAGTAAATTATTTGTTGAGATAAAGGAAAGTGTTGCACTATCACTGTCAGTCTAACAATAATTTTTAGCTTCAAGTATTGTGCATAATCACATGACTGTGTAGCAGTAATTATTATGTCATGACACGGAAGTCAATTTCCACAACAGTTTGCAAAGATAGAAAGGTAGTCCAGTGTTTTTGTATGACATTTCAGTTCAGATACGACATCTGCATTCATAGACAAGTGCACATCACCATGTGCAAAGTGTAAAATGTTACTTTGTTACTGAAAAAAATGCAAACTCACTTTTTAAAGTGACACAGTTCTATACTGTCTTTTACTCAAATTATTTATGTGTACAAAGTGATGATGCTCCTTAGGTTTGGTTTCGTCAGTGTTTAACTGTCGTACAATCCATACAAAACTATTTTGTGACGTTATGTACAAGTTAAGTTTGGTTTCTTTAAATGCAAAACAATCTATACAATACTATGTTTGTGACTTAAATCTGATCTGGCATATGCAACACTTTGCAATTAGCTTAGAGGTCTTTTGGCAATAATCTCTTCAGAATAAAGCTGCAGCCTTACATAACTTTCTTTGTGAGCATTCCTTACAGTACTTCCTCTAAACGAGACCAGATACAGATGGTGATACATCAGCAATCATTTCAGATATTACTCCGACATTTTCTATCCCAAAATATCCTTGGTACAATGGTAAAGGCAGGGAACTTGCTTTTCTTTTCAACTCGGGTTTATCACTGCATAGGCTCATAATACCTATTCCTCCACCAAAGTCATATAAGTCCCTGACAGCTGTTTTCCCTTCTAGCAAGTAGCAGGTACTGCATTGTAAACACTTATCGGCCATCTTCTCTTTCTTTGACTGACTTTGAGTGAATTTCAGTAACTGTTCAAATATTTGATTTCTTCCCCTTCAGAAATTATTGTGGGCGATTGTAATATTCAAGTTGATGTAGCCAGCCATTGCTATTCAGCATTTCCTGATTTGTGGAAAGGGTTTGATATGAAGCAGCTTGTTACCTTTTGTACGCATAACAAAGACCACGCCCTGGATGTCCAGATAACTCATTCTGATTCACAATCACCTCATTCTGTTACTCCTGTTGAATCATAAATCTGAGATAATATTGCCTTTTTCTCTCAGTTTGACTTACTATTTAAACTGCCTCCAAAGCACAAAACTGTTAGATTTAGCTCTTGGTCTAAACTTGATTTAAATAAGCTATAGCACGATACCCCAACATCTCCACTGTGCTTAACTCCAGCACAAATGGTTAATTAATTAGCTGTGCAGTTTCAGTGTACTTCAACTGAGATCCTAGATAGACAAATTCCTTTCAGAACTAAGAAAACTGTAAACCGCACACTGCAGTCTTGGTCTACTGCTGTCTTTTCTTAACCCAGGCACGACAAGACGTCAGTTAGAACGTTGGTGGCACCACTCGTCTTCCTTTTGATTTCATTAGGTTAAGCAACTATGCAAACTTGCATAAAAAAACTGCAAATTTGCATATTTAAATAAACACCAATAAACTTATCAGACCACTAGTACTGTGTTCTGTCATCATCCGTGGTACTTAAGTGAAGTCACAGCTGGGTTGGCCTTCTCTGATCCACAGACTGAGTTCACTGAGGAAGACAGACAGGGTGGAATGGACCAGTCATTTTTCAGGCTTGACTTGACATGTGTCAAAAGTTAGATCCTACTGATTTCTTGTGCCACCACCAGCACAGGAACATCTTTTCAGATCTTGAAACTGAAGGATTAATTCTGGCAGTTCTTATCAGAAAGTGAAATGAAAATGAGGAATATCTTGCTTCACTGCAAGTTATGTTGGTGCTTAAGGTTGTCAATGACAATTGACGATTAAAGCTGATCCAGGATTACAACTCAAATCTGACAAATGATGAAAAGCAAAAACAATATTTACTGCAAGTTATTCAAAAACATTGCCACAAATTTCCTGAATAAAAAAAGACTTTGTTGCCTGGAGTTGAATCAAAAGACAGAATAACAATCTCAGCTGTCACTACACTGTACACTGGCAAAGATATGATATGTCTCGGCTCAAGGCTGGAAAATTTTTCATTGCACTTGAAAATTGCTTATTACAGTAATCTACCACTGATAGTTTAAGTCATACTAAAATACATACTTTGTTATGTTTGTGCAAGATTCTTGTTTGTAATTGTAATTTGACATTTATAAAGCGCCATTTCAAGAACAGACTCATCAGAAGCGCTCCCGACCCAAACCAGTGAGACCACTGTCAAATAATACAGACTTCAGGCGCTTGCGAAACTGCGGAAGAGACAAACTGAGGAATACTAGCCGGAGCTCTCGGGAAAGGCGATTCCAGCTATTGGGTCCAACACAGGCAAAGCTTCTAGACTGCCCTGTAGCAGTGCGCATACGAGGGACAGTCAGAAGTCCAAGGGAGGCCGACCGGAGAGTGCTACGGCCTGGAACCAAGGAGACTGAAATGCAGAAGTCCCTAAGATATGATGGAGCAGAGCCAAAGAGACAATTACGCATAAGCGTCAGGATCTTGAACTGGATATGCTGCTGAATGGGAAACCAGTGTAGAGTGTCCCCTATAAAGGAAGTTATATGGCCATACCTGGGGACGCCTCCAATAAGACAGGCAGAAGCACTGAGAACAGACTGAAGCTTGGAAGTATTGGCAAGTGAGAGTCCAGCAAAGATAGCATTACTAAAGTCCACCCTGGTGCAGATAAGAGCATGAATTAGAGTAGTCACGGCATGAAAGGAGAGGGAGTGGCGGATGGTATGAAGCTGACGAAGGTGGTAAACGCATGAGCGGGAGACACTGTTAACATGATCGGTCAAGGAGAGTTCCCGGTCCAGAACAACCCCAAGATTACGGACTTTGGAACAGAACAGAACGTCCGGAAACCTCTGGCGTAAGGATGATGAATCAATCTTTGCCAGCTGAGTACGACCACCAAGACAGATGAACTGGGTCTTAGCAGAGTACAGTCGGAGGTGATTAGAGGACATCCAGAGACCATGGGCAGATGTTGCGTCAAGAATACTCTCAACCAGAGAGGAAGCCGCTTCCGCTGGGCCATGAACGAAGGCCTGAGTGTCGTCTGCATACTGATGGACAGCAACACCCATGGGAAGCAGAACCCGTGCCAGGTCGGCAGTGTACAGAATGTAGAGGAGAGGGGCCAGAACAGAACCCTGAGGAAGGCCAAAAGGTATAAGGGACCAGGCGGAACGTGTAGGCCCAAAGAAAACAGAATGAGAGCGGTCTGAGAGGAATGACTGAAACCAAAGAAGGGCCGTATCAGTAATGCCAAAAGATTTTTCTAGACGCTCCAAAAGGATAGAGTGATCCACAGTGTCAAAAGCAGCACCAACATCATAGAGGGCAAGAAGAGTAACATGTCCACGGTCAAAAGCTCCAAAGACGTCAGCCAGGAGACGTGTAATAAGTGATTCAGTAGAGTGGAACTTCCTAAATCCGGATTGAAGAGGAGGCATGAGGGAGTTAGAGTCAAGGTAGTCGACCAGTTGGACGGACACACATCTTGTAAAGATGTGTGTCCGCCTTTGTTTGTCTGATTCTTGTTTGTTTGCCAATATTGTTTACCCAGAAATCTTTGACTAACTTGTGTATCAGCTAGATATGGTTCAATTTGGCTGAAATTTTCACCATGTTAGTTAACTGATGGACTCTAATGTAAAGTGTAGAACTTTAAACAAAAAAATTTGGACCATCCTAACGCAAAAGCTCCAGAAAGTTCAGATTTCATTGGCTCAAGTAACAAGTGACACAGATTTCATTGGCTCAAGTAACAAGTGACACATCAAGGTAACAGCATATAACTCCAGTACTGAAATTATTGCACTGGCTTCAAATTCAGCAAAGGATCTGTTAAAATTTGGGCTGATATCAAAGAAAACATTAAACTGTAGCCAACCATAGTACTTAAAATCAATCCTTATTCCCCAGACTCATCACTACACTATTTAACTAGATCGTCTGACTGCCTTGGTTGTAACGAGAACTATACATGTTCTTGGCACATGAGTTTTTCAGTTGCTGGACCTAAGTTTTGGAATTCTCTTCCTCCATCTGTTCTTTTCACTAAAACTCTTGTCATTTCAGTCTCAGCTCAAGACTAACTTCTTTCAGCTAGCTTATCCACTGTAGGCTGTCTCTCTGTATCAGTAGACTGACCTGTGTACCAAGGCTTCCTTTTGGTGTGCCATTGATTGATGCCTATTGCATTAGACACTGGCTCTATAGAAGTTGCGAATTAATAATAATAAGACCAGTTCAATAGATCATATCAAAATGTCTGAATTAGTTGTTGGATGTTGTCAGATTTGCCTAGTCAAGATGTTCTCTTCTGGCTATGGCAGAATTCCCCAAAGGGTTTATGGGATAAGATTGTAGGCTGGACCCTGACCCACTGGCCCTGTGTCAACACACTACCCTGGGATGCAGGATTCCTCAATGTCTTCCTGGTATTCGAAGCTGATCCTGCACTCCACCCACAGGAAAGCGGAAGCTGGCAGTTCAACTCAAAATAACGTTGGGAGCTCTTAACAATAAAGAATTTATTATACGTATCTGAAATAAGTTAGACAAGACAAACTGCAACTTACACTTATAATTGTCCGGAAGCTGAAATGATAATGAAATTCATTTTTATTAAAAATGTAATATATATTCACAAAACCAAAACAGAAGTGACGATATAAGTAATTGTAGATGCTTTTAAAATATAAAATAAATTTAAAGTCTTTCAAGGCATCATTTTAAAACAGAAAGTAAATTTAAAGTCTTTCATGGAATCATTCTAAGAAACCGCAAAATGAAAAATTAAAAAAATGAATAATCAATTCAAAACTGTCAAAAGACAGGTCATAGTATGTGTAAGCTGCATGCATCAAGTTAAACAGAATATAGCGTTTTGATAAGGCTTAACTTTGTATCATCAAGCTAAAAGAATCAGATTGATGCAGAAACTTCAATAATTTGTTTGTTTTTGTGTAATTAATACTATGCCACACTACGAATCACATACTTACAACAGTATAACAAAGTTGATAACACCCCAAAAAACATCTGACAGCAGCGATATCCTCCAAATGGACTGCGGATTTGACTCGATTATCTGGCCTGTAACAGTAAACATTTAATATCATTATCACATATGTCTGAAAGTACAGTTACAGTGATATCAACAAGGTTATGGCCAGGACCCAAAATGCCAGGGTCAAATAACTTTCAATTGATGGCCACCCCACATCAGCTCCAGTCAGTCCTCAACTCTGGCATGCAAGTAATGGCCAACCAACCGAAATTGCTAAATTACTAAATTATATCTGATAAGTTGTAAGGAATGGCAAAAGACCAGTAACTGGTGCACATCCACCCTACTCAATCAACTAATTATGCAGGATAAGACATATGAAGATTTAATCCAATCTAATCCGAGAACCCAAGGCATCAACTGGTGGTCATTGCTAAGCAGAATCACTGTGCATGCCAAAATACAGGATGAGTCAGGTTCAAAACCAAGAGGAAAATCCAAGAAGACATGGCAATGGAGGAACGAGACAAGGAAAACATGCGTTTCTAGTCGAGACCCAAAGACCAATACAGACTCTGCAGAGTGAACGTTTGCCAAAAAAGATTCCAGTCTACAGGGTTCATGACTAATAAACTGCACTCACCAAGAGTTGTCCTTGTCCTCGATACAGTTAAAGCGAGACAGGCAAGAGGACCTGACCAAACAGACTATTCTTAGAGTCATCACAGTGACGATAATGAAGTTGGCTTGTAAGCAGTTAGCAGAGTCTTGAAAATCACTCACTTTTCTATGCACAGCCAATGCGGTGATTTAAGGATCAGGGATACATGTGTGTACCTTGGAGTTTCAGTGGTAGCTCTTGCCAAGGTGTTTTGGACTCCTTGGATCTCCGTCAAATGAGCTCTTAAAATGCCAGTGATCATGATAGGTGGAGATCAGGGCACTGGCCAAACAAACCCAGACAGAAAGGAAATGTGGCACCTAGTCCTGTAGATGTCTCGAACATGGTAGTGGGCAGACCTACATGTTGGGTTAACGTTTTGGAGTCAACTACAACAGGATAGGATCTGTGGAGGGGGTTTTTGATTTTGAGTGAAAGAGCAAAGATTGCAAGGGGTGAAGTGTTGGTGAGTCTGTATGAATATTGCCTGATATTCAGAAGTTGAATGAATCTGAAGGCAAATTTGACAATCAATACAGCTGAAATTATAGGACATAATATTAATAATTACATTTTCGTGAACAATACAAGAAACTGTGCAGCTGATAAAAATCTCATCCAATTTGGTCTAACAGTTCCATATATATAAATTATCAACAACAGACATCTCAAGTTTCACAAAACGCTTTCCAAGGGTTGGTTCACAGAATCCGCCATATGTCAAGGGTGATTCACGAGAAAAGGCCGATTGCAGTGTAGCGAGTCGGCCTCTTTAATTTGCATTTGCTTTGTAGTTCTGTACATATTTACTTGACTAGTTTTATATCTAGCTGACCAGTTATCAAAAATGGTTAGAAATTAGTCAAGAATGATCAGTTTTAGTTTTAGCTTAAGCCGGCCAGCAATAATATAAGTAAATAGTTAAATGGAGAAGGCCAGTTTAGCTAATGTACGAATATTAAGTGGGTTTTACTGGGGGAGTTTGATGGGTCTTGACTAAGCATGCCAAGGAGATCCGTTGTTCAACATGGACTGTTTAATCATGACAAGGCGAATTTGAACGTCAGCCATAACTCACCAAACGATTGGTCTAACCGTTGAAACTGCAAGGCCGAGCATGATGGTAAAGAATTGATCATCAGCAGACGATCTTCTGCAAAGGATGTAATCGTGAAAATGGTTGAAATTCGACAGTCTTAGGAAAGGTAGCAGATGCGATGGTCGCTGTCAACGCCTCGTATTTCTTGATTTTGTGGAGTTTATTCGGTCGATTTGATGATACCAAGTCACCGTTTAAGACTTGTTAAATCCAAGTCTTAGCTGCAAGGAGCAGTCTTTAAAGACTTACAGTTCGAACAGTATCGAACTTGAAGCTAAATCGGATGATGTCGATTTGTAGCGAGTGTTAGCTAATCGAAGGAACTTAGAGCGTCGTATTCAAATGTATCTTTGTTCGTGAAACTTTGGAGTAACTCACCACCGAGTTAGGTCGCCATATGAAGGAACTTTCGATCAACAAATCATCAAAAGAATAGTGACTGCTAGTCTATCAAGTAATAATCCTGCGAGTTATAGAGGAGTCGCCATACTGCCTCTATACGTTGAAGGACTCTGTGGAAAATCGCACTGCCACGCGAAAGGTGAAAGGGATCCATACTTCTGCTGAAGGACTCTGGAGAATCGGTCATGAGAAGCTCATCTTGGGGAAGTTAAATTATATATATTACCTTTAGCATAAATAATTGCTGGCCTTCTAAGTAAGGTAATTAGATTCTTTCATTGCATAAGTGTAAACTGGACTAATGGATATAATACATTGTTTTGCCTTTAATAAAACTTGTAAAATAGACTTTTAACTAGCCATAATCTATTTATAAACTAATGATAACTGTCAATACTTGAGTAAGGTGAACAACAGCATATGATCAATGTCTGTATCACGTAGCAGACTCAAGTGAATATATAGTGAACCCTAGACACCTAATTTAAGTTAGTAAGTAATCAATACAGACAAAGAGACAATAAGTTGTAATATGAAGAAACTGCTACATGCAGTCACCCTACTTGTAAACAATATGGCCACCTCAGATTGCAAGAGAAAGCAGAGCAGTGCATGCTACTGGAGGGATTATTATAAGTAAGTAATTAATCAGTAAGTAACAGGGTAGCACAGTTTTTCAAAATACTTTTATTGGTGTCAATAAATTAAGAAATCAGGTAAGTTTCTATGATGCATATTAGAAATTTTGCTAAAAAGTTCCCATAAAATGCGTTTCACCAAATGAACTCCTGCAGATAGGTTGCAAATAAATTGTGACTTGTGCCAGTCCTTTCGAATTGCATTTTGCATGCATCCACTTGAAATATGATGTAATATGAATATGATGTAACATGAAGTAATATGGAAGTCTAATTTGCTCTCACAAGTAGTTTTTCTGTTGACCTGCATATTGTTGTGGGAACCACTCACTGATTACTTACTTATTTGTTTGACAGTCCTTCCGGCAGCATCCAGCTTTCTACTTCCTTTCGCAGTCTGAGGTGGCCATATTGTTTACAAGTGGGGTGACCACAAGCACCTGTGTCTCGAGAATTATCCCATAATGTATTTTAAATATTGAAGAAAACTTTGGATTTTTTATTTAATACATCTTGCAACATGTGGTTAAAGTTTTAGCCAATTCTGAAATGGTTTAGTGGTGTCGTTGCTTAGAATTGGTAGAGCTGGAATTATCCTACTATTACAAATCTTCTTTGTGTAGTTAAACAAATCTCCTTGTGGATGACATCTAATATCTTGTGGCTGAACCTACCTAAAACGAATTTATACTTAAAGGCCTACACGACCAGCTCATGAAAATTCCTTACCCCTCTATCTCCCTCAGTCTGGACTCTGCCTCCACCTACACCTTTAATAATAACTCTTCTGTCCACAATTTAGGTGTAACATTCGGCCAAAACCTCACCTTTTTTGACCATATCACCCATCTTTCCCGCTCTTGCTTTATGCATACACGCAACCTTCTCAGAATCCGCCCTATGCTTGACTTCAAAACTGCCACATCCATGCAAAACTAGACTACTGCAATTCACTTTTCCTCAATATAGATACCACTCAAATAAATTGCCTTCAAGCTATCCAGAATGCTCTTGTTCATGCTGACACCAAAACTCCCAAACACTATCACATCACTCCTGTTCTCAAATCACTTCACTGGCTTAAAATACCAGAACGCATAGAGTACAAAGTCCTTTCGCTTATCTATCACATACTTCAATCCTCCCAACCCTCCTATCTTCATCAGTTATTTAAGATCCAACCACTCCGTTCAACTCACTCTTCTTCGGGGTTTTCCCGAATTCCTGAATCCCCGAAAGCGCTGAAAATACACAACATCCTGATTTCCCAAAAACAGTTTTATATAAAGCGGTCGAAATCATGAAAACTAGTATGGCCTATCTAATCAGCAATACCAGCCGAACATATAGGACCTGAGTGCTTCCCCCATGTAATAACATCCCAAACCATCATGTAGACATTGGCTTTCTGGAAAAAGTCCTAATTCCGACATACAAACGTTATCTTCTAAATTTTCGGGAATCCGGGTCGCACTTTAAAAATCGATTTCGGGGATCCGGTCGAAATTCGTTTCGGGGATTCAGGAATTCGCTATGCACCCCTCCTCTTCTGTCCTAATGCCTCTTAGCCCTCCCGTCACCTCATTCATTTGGAAATCGCTCCATAGGCATAGCTGCCCCACCCCTCTGGAATAAACTCCCCCCAGAATTACAACAATTATCTGACCCATCATACGAACTCACCAACACTTCACCTCTTGCATTTACTGCGCTGGTCTTTAGCTCAAAACTGAAAACATTACTTTTCCAAAAATTAAATCTTATCCTGATCCTTCCTGTTCTCCTTATCATCTTCCTGCTCCAATTTCAGACACCATCCACCGTAGCCGTCCGACCTGGAACCGAACACTTTCTGTCCATTGGTTCTGTTTTGACTGAGCGTCTGTGAATAAGCTGGTTCCTGCGACTTATATGTCGCTGGGCGCTGTAGAAATCGCGAGATTACAATTACGATGTAACCGCAATCTTAGAATTTTAAGCCAACACAAAGATTATATGATAATCAGTTAAAGATAATAAATTTAAGGCTTATATGATACTTAATCAAAGCAGTTGCATTTACTACATGTTGGTAAAATTTTACCTCCAGAAATGAACGGCATTTTCTGTTTCGCAAAACGGTCGATCTGTGTACTAAAATAATTCTTCGTAGTATCATCTGTGTGCAACGTTGGATGGCCAGTTCCATTACTGCTCCGAGCATGCTCGGAGTATACTGCGAATGTACTCATTTCGACGTGAACTTGAGCGAGCAGACAAAAGTTGTGGAACTCATTGTAATTGTAATTGTAATCTGACATTTATAAAGCGCCACTTCAAGAATAGACTCATCAGAAGCGCTCCCGACCCGACCACTGGCAAATAATACAGACTTCAGGCGCTTGCGAAACTGCGGAAGAGACAAACTGAGGAATACTAGCCGGAGCTCTCGGGAAAGGCGATTCCAGCTATTGGGTCCAACATAGGCAAAGCTTCTAGGCTGCGCTGTAGCAGTGCGCATAAGAGGGACAGACAAGGGAGGCCGACCGGAGAGTGCTACGGCCTGGAACCAAGGAGACTGAAATGCAGTAGTCCCTAAGATATGATGGAGCAGAGCCAACGAGACAATTACGCATAAGCGTTAGGATCTTGAACTGGATACGCTGCTGAATGGGAAACCAGTGTAGAGTGTCCCGTATAAAGGAAGTTATATGGCCATACCTGGGGACGCCTCCAATAAGACAGGCAGAAGCATTGAGAACAGATTGAAGCTTGAAATATTGACAAGTGAGAGCCCAGCAAAGATAGCGTTACTAAAGTCCACCCTGGTGCAGATAAGGGCATGAATTAGAGTAGTCACGGCATGAAAGGAGAGGGAGCGGCGGATGGTACGAAGCTGACGAAGGTGGTAAAAGCATGAGCGGGAGACACTGTTCACATGATCGGTCAAGGAGAGTTCCCGGTCCAGAACAACCCCAAGATTACGGACTTTGGAACAGAATAGAATGTCCGGAAACCTCTGGCGTAAGGATGATGAATCAATCTTTGCCAGCTGAGCACGACCACCAAGACAGATGAACTGGGTCTTAGCAGAGTTCAGTCGGAGGCGATTAGAGGACATCCAGAGACCATGGGCAGATGTTGCGTCAAGAATACTCTCAACCAGAGAGGAAGCCGCTTCCGCTGGGCCATGAACGAAGGCCTGAGTGTCGTCTGCATACTGATGGACAGCAACACCCATGGGAAGCAGAACCCGTGCCAGGTCGGCAGTGTACAGAATGTAGAGGAGAGGGGCCAGAACAGAACCCTGAGGAAGGCCAAAAGGTATAAGGGACCAGGCGGAACGTGTAGGCCCAAAGAAAACAGAATGAGAGCGGTCTGAGAGGAATGACTGAAACCAAAAAAGGGCCGTATCAGTAATGCCAAAAGATTTTTCTAGACGCTCCAAAAGGATAGAGTGATCCACAGTGTCAAAAGCAGCACCAACATCATAGAGGGCAAGAAGAGTAACATGTCCACGGTCAAAAGCTCCAAAGACGTCAGCCAGGAGACGTGTAATAAGTGATTCAGTAGAGTGGAACTTCCTAAATCCGGATTGAAGAGGAGGCATGAGGGAGTTAGAGTCAAGGTAGTCGACCAGTTGGACGGACACACATCTTTCAAGAAGCTTAGAGAGGAAGGAAAGGTTAGAGATAGGTCGGTAGTTAGAGATATCATTGGGGTCAAGTCCCTGGCGCTTGAGAGAGGGAAAGACTACAGCACGTTTGTGAGAAGCCGGGAGTGAACCCTGACCCAGGGAGGTATTACACAGTAAGTGTTAGAACGGAATTAAGTCATCTATAAAATACTTGATTAAAAATGGTGGTAATAAGTCCATAGTGTTCATAATCGTGATCTCATAAATTTTCAGCGCCCAAAAAGCTAAGTCGTGGAAACCAGCTTTTCCTTACAGGCGCTTAGTCAAATGCAAATCAGTGTGGCAGGCAGTGGCAGGCCACGGCCATCTAAATAGTTCCTATTTAGAAGGCCGTGATCAGGCCGATTCGAAGTCCAGATTCATATTTCGGGCATTTAGATAGGCAGGCGTCTACAGCATAGGCCTATGGGTTTTCGGAGTAACAATATATCGGATAACAGAAGCGCAATTTCAATTTAACGGGAATCGTTTTGTGAAAACGCATGGCAGTTTCACCATGACGCAAAATTTAGAGAAACAACGAAGGAAACAAGGAGTTGTAAAATGCCGGTTTAAAATCAGGTAATGTTTAACGCCGTCGCCGCGCTCAGACCATAGAAACAGGATAGGTTACAAAAGTTGCCGCCGGGGCCCACACGATCCCAGGCCTTTCCCAAATGCACGGCAAGGCAAAATAACCTACCTGACGTGAACTTGAGCGAGCAGAGAACCCTTCGACTAACGGGGCTCCAGTTACTCTTTCAGCGGGTGAGACAAGCGTTTCTCTGTGATCTTGTCTTGCTCGATCAAGACTTTATTACAACACAGACTCCCTTACAGACTGGAGACCGTTGCACGAGACTCTGGCCTGACTAGGTGCTATTTCCCCTGCTATATAACGACTTATCTCTCTTCTCGCTTCAGTTTCAAACACCATCCCCCGTAGCCGTCCGACTGTCTGACTGCCTGACTCCTGGATCTTGACCTGGAACCGAACCCTTTTGCCTAGCGATTTTGTTTTGACTGAGCGCATGTGAATAAGCTGGTTCCCGTGACTTAGCTTTCGTTGGGCGCTGTAGAAATCTCGAGATTACGATGCTGTTCCCATTGCTACTATGCTGTAGAATCATAGAATAAAGAAAAACTGATATAGGCCTACTGATATTATGCAGCATAATGTCACAGTTAACTTGACAATTTTTCCGAGGTGACAAACTCCCTTCGTAGTGAAAGAACAAGCCTATATGACGCACCTGATGAATTTGCATTTGCGCAGCAGACGAGGCAAAGCACAAAAAGGATCTGCTGAGCGTGTTTGAAGTTTACTGGACGACAACAGCAGTCATGCCGGCCTGTTCGCTGTTGTGCATAAATCCGCATACACATAGCAGGCAGCTTATGGCACGGTGATGAATTACAAGTACTGTGGAGGATCGGACGGCTCAGCAGCGGCGTTGATCCCGTCATCCCGACCAAAAGTGAAGTTCAAGGCGAGGGAGATTTGACAGCCGCGAGCTTTTTGCTGAATGAGGCGCAAGCCAGCTCTCGGCTGCGCCTGAAAGCTCGATGCCCCGCGGTTCCCGTAGTGTAGGCCTTCTGACGGATCTGGACTTTCACTGCCTAATACTTCTCAACTTCATCTAAGACAAGCTTGTACTCCTCGTTACTGATCATGGCGTCCTCGAGCTGTTGAGTTGTTGTGTTGAGTTTACTCCGGGCCAGCGCGCGGATGCTTTCATGTTTTGCGGCCTTGTCTAAGCACTTACGGGAGAGGCGACGTCTACAGTGTCGAGCAGCCCGGCCACCGCAGTTGCGCCTTCGAGGACGAGGCTGGGAATGACCCCCGACCCATTAAGGCGTAACCTCCCACCCACATACCTAAGCTGAAGCCTGCAAGGTTGGCACACGCGTTATTCAACGCGTTCACAGCCCTACATAATAATAACAGCATAATAATTAGCAACTTCTTATGCGCCTCTGTCTAATGTACAAGATGACGCACCAAAGCCAAGCTACAATCAGGTCAATATCCAGAAGGTCAGTCCACAAGACAGAGAGGCAGCCTATGGTGGATAAGCAATTTCAAAAAGATAAGTGTTAGGTTGAGAACGAAATGACAGAAGTGACTGAGCAGAATGAACACACACAGGCAGAGAGTTCCAAAAAGCCATCAAAAAAGCACGTTTACCGCGAACAGTTCTAGTACAAGGTATGAATAGAGAAAGACAATCAGATGACCTTGCAGAATAATGGTAAGTCTCGGGAATAAGGACTGACTTTAAGTATAGTGGTAGGCCAGAATTCAATGTTTTATAAACTGTAAATCCCAATTTAAAACAAATCTTTTGCGGAACAGGAAGCCAGTGCAAAGATTTAAGCACAGCGGTAATTAGCTCATATTTTGAAGTATTTGTTATGGCCATAGCCAAGGAGTTCTGAACTCTGAGTTTCTGCAAGATATACTGCCCACAGTAAGGTTATATCTTGTGCATTCGGCTGCGAGTTTTGACTTCCGAACAAAGAAGAAAGTTGATGTACAGTAATATTAGGTTGGACCTGACATTAAAGCACTCTTTCTGAAGAGACATACTGTAGGAATAGTGTCCAGGAGGCAACTTTTATTAGATGCAGAAAATATGAGTTTGCAAAACTCTGCAAGATTTGTAGGCTGAAACAGTCTAGGAAAACTAGCCAATGTCAGCGGGAAAGATCATAAAACAAATGAGGAGGTGCTGCACTTGGTACAAGAAGAACACTAGTGAATACCATAATGAGAGGACAAATGAAGTGAATTAGTCATGTACTTCATTTGAATTCTCTCCTGGGAACAATGGTAAAAGCAAGATTTGAAGGAAAGAAGGAAAGGAAGAGGAAAGAAAGCTGGAGGATGACCAAGAACTATGCTAATGGACTAGATGATATTAACACATGGCCTATGTACATCTTGGGCTTAACAGAGTTCAAATAGGAACTGCCCACCTCTTAAAATGGTGGCCTGCTCTGTTATGTGTTCAAGCTTTTGGCCTCGTTTTTATTTATAAATACCGACTCAAGAAAACCATTGCTATGGTAATTATTAATTAAGTATCTCAAAAAGAGATAATGTAGAGCAACATATGAGAAACGAACAAATGGGAATAAAAGTTATAGCGAAGTACTTTTGATAGGAATACATAATTTGATCTTCCCAGTCCATTAATTAAACATTTCACACTTTCCCATTTCTTTAAACCGAACATAAGATAATATATAGAATTCCAGCATATATTCGATGTATACAAGTGTCTGGCTAACAGAGTCAAAGCAGGAAGGGCGTATGTCAATAGAGGTAAGCATTAGCTCTGCTTGAGACGAAATATCTCATACAAATTGGAGGCATGAGTCGATATGCAACTATATGAACGGTAGAAGGACTGTTTCAAGAGATCGACATCAAACATTAACTGTCAATGGTCGCAAACTATACTATCCTCGCCATAATACTTATAGGATTCAACCCAGTTAATGGGATACACTCTCAGTTACGTAGGTCAATCACCTTCGAGCAAGCTTTGCCAACCCTATGCAGTTAGACTTAGCACAGTTAAACTCAAGAGATAGTGCACTGCCGGTTGTATTGCAAACATTCAACAGGACTTCAAAAACAAGTACGAGGGGTAGAACGCAGTACTGTCGTCCGCATACAAGAGGCAACCATAAAATATTTTCTGTAACATCAGTTACATGAGATCGCTCAAGATTATATTATGTTTACGCCTTACGAGCACACCGTAGACATATTTTGAAAAATGGCATAAATGTAGTGGACACAGTTAAATGTTACAAATGCTGCTTGCCAAAGGCCTACATATATGGAGGCGACTACCTTTAAGAAGGTTCTCTGAAAGAAATTAGCATGGTACTATAACGGGGATTAAGAATTGAAGGAAAAAGACGAATTGTCCTACTCTCTGTGACAACTACTTTTTGTTTTAGACTCATTTACATGCCAATTTGCGTATCACTTTGCTTTTGAAGTAATGAGGCTATATGTAATGTTTGCACAGAAAAATGTAAATTGTGGTATCATTATGCACATATGCATGTATCTAAACATTTGAATAGTGCCTTTGTTTAACTCAGAATTCTGCTTTTAGTAAATGGGAGGATTTCGTCGGGCGTTCATTGTGTAAGAATCCTTAGCCACATACACGTATTATCAACGACAAGCATGAAATCGGTTGGGCCTGTTGTATAAAAATGCAATGAGTCTAAGGGAATTAACTGGAAGTTCAGCTGGAGAATGGTCTTGCGAAGTAAACAATGCTTCGTAACTTGGAGAGTTTAAAAATACCTCTCTGAGTTTGTCAGAGAAAAGAGGCTTCTGTAAAGTGGAAAGCTGAACAGCTTCACGGAATATTAGATTGTCACTGTCAACTGAAAATATTTTTGCATGAGAGCAGAGGCCTTATTGCACGTAGTATTTGTCGATTTAAATAGCGACACTTATTGAACCAAATACTCCAGAATGACAACAATCTCTATGAACGAAAACGAAACTGAACTGAAACACGCTTTCTGCACTCCAACAAATTCATGTAAATTAAATGCAGATACATTATTGCAAAGCCTCGATGGGAAAACTCTAAATGAACCTCAGATTTTACGATTGTTTAATTTTTTTACAAATTTTACAATTTTCAGATAAAGACGTTATCAAAATGTTGTAATGTTGACTTTAATAAATCGAATGTGCTTTGAAATTACGTCATTGCAAACATACTGCGATCCTCCTGATTTTTAGAACGAGCAAAAGTGGTACTCCGGTCATAAGCCGATTTTTGTGTAGATTTGCATTTCAGTATCTTAAGGTTGAACTTATGCACTGCAGTCATTTGGATTATGTAAAGAGATGGCCATTGATCCAATATGGGCAAAAAATTAGACTTTGGTCTCTTTGAGCCTAGCTTTAAAATTCATCCGAAGCCCTCAAACTGAAGTTCTGGAGGCAGATTAAAGTGTCACGCAAACAAAGAACCAAGTATAACTACATATATCTTCCTATATTGGTCTTGCCTTATTTAGGCTTACAAGTCACAGCTCTCAATTACAACATCTTAGGTAACTTAGAAGCGCTTGTTACAGTATTTAGACAAGCTACGATTTGAAAGGCATCCAGAAGGAGTGAACTATGACGACAGCTACATGATCAAAGTCACACGGGGTCAGGAGGTCATCAATAGCACACTTACTCAAATAAGTTAAAAGGTTTAAGCTTGAGCAATTTCTCAGGTGACTAAACGGTTAAGTCTTCCAAAAGCAAGACAGGAATAGAATGGAAAGTGAAAAAAACAAGAGAATTCAAGAGTTTAAAAGATTTAGAAAGTTTAAAGATTTAAAGATTAGAAAGATTTCTTCTAGATAGCACAACAATTTATATCAGAAGTATTAGGTTGCTTTTCTGTTTATAAGGCGGGCATTACAGAGCAATAACTGTCACGGTTTCTGCTTTCAACGCCGTCTTCGTGTTGGATCTACAGCTGAACACTTAAGCAAAAGAGGTCCTATTAGTTTCTTTAGAAGTTGCATTCAATAAGGTTAACCGTATCATGTGTTTGATGACGATATTTAATAAGGCAGACAGGAATCTATTGATTGCATTCTGGAACAGAGAGATGATTGCTTTATGCGGTAAGAAGGTTCGGTACTTGAAAGTATTAGGAGCTTGTAAAGCTAACAGGATGAAATGGACTCTTACAAGAGAGGCAGAATTAGCCAATGGTGCTGTGAAGGCGCTATACAATTGTTAGCATTTCTTAGTTGAATTTATAGCTGGCGGCTCTTTGGTTGCAGTGTTAGGTTAGTTAAGGATGTCCTGCATGTGAGTTTGATCTTTGAGTTCGATGTTTGATGTTCGGTTATGTTGAATGAGAACAGTAGGGACCATTAAAGTCGAGGCCTATTTTTTTAATAGTTGCACCCTGACAAAGTTTTAGTACAAATTTCTCCAATAGTAGCTATGATTTTTTCGTGTACTGGGCCCATGTGGACTTTACTTAAATTTTGTGGTTACAGATATCTCTTCGCTGTTGGTTATGTAGAAAGGTCGTTCAACAAAGTCGAGTATCATGACACAAATCATGTATGTTACATTAATACAAGATCTAAAGCTATATCCAGCCTTTGAATGACCCACATCTTACAGCTTAAATAAAACCAGCCCTTGGTAAAAAGAATACGCCCGAATTTGAAAGGACGCTATTGGAGAAATTTGTACTAAAACTTTGACAATGACTCAGTGAAAAGTTCTTTTATTACTCTGTCAATAAGACCTCCATAACATAAATGCATTTATGCCGCTTCTGCTTTCAGCATCTCCGATATCTCGATAGGAAATCTTGGGGAAATTTTTGTTTTACTACCGGGTCCAAGAATGCGTCTCCTTGCAAGTAAAATATTGCACACTCAGCCTTTATGTATTCTTTGCTGCTGCATTTTGTGAACATGAAAGTTGTACAAAAAATAAGTTTTAGCTGACATCTAGAAGTATGATTGATCAGTTAATCTAAAATTAGCCAAAAGGTGAGGTTTGTTCAAAGGCAATCACACTAACTGTACACATCAAACGTGTAGGAGGTTCGACCTGTTGTTGTTTAAGCTGTCTACCACACGAGAATTTAGTTCTTTCACTGGGACAAATCAGTGACTGGATGGCTGGAATTACTCAACTGCTGTGCAAGCGATGTCGTCCTTGGCAACTATCTACCCCTACCTTTAGATATTTGTAGCTGTTAGGTTTTCAAAACGCCCTATATGAGCAGCCAGATACACATGTATGCTTTGTTTTGTGGTGTGATTATCTGTAGACGGAAGGCCATTGCTACTACCTGGGAAAAGTGAGAGACCAGCCACAGTCGACGGCGGCTGTCAGTACTGCAAAGGCATCGTGTATGTCAGTCGAAATGTTACTCAATTTTGGTTTTCTCTTACAATGCAGTATAATACGACTGAAATTTGATTATGTCCCTTTACAAAATTCAGAAGAGGCGATTGAAGCCGGGAAACAGCAAACATTAAAACCATAAATAGATTGGAAAACGTAAGTTTAGAGTTTAGAGCGAAAGACAGCCTCAGTAAGACTCTTAACTCGTTGGTTCTGGCCTCTGTTGTTCAATGAATTCTGATCTAATCCGTTCTGGTCTTCTACTCTAAAGACTTAAATGGCGCCGTTTTAAAGACACACAATATATCACAGCAGATATTCACTTGAAATGAGCATCAATGATATCTTCCAAATAATGGCAACGGCGCTGTGGAAGTCATAATTTTGTAATTAGCAACTTCTATAGCGCCGGTGTATAATGCAAAATGCATCAAACGGTGATGCACCAGATCAAGCCTGTGAAAAGTTATTGTTATTATTATTATTATTATTATTATTATTATTATTATTATTACGAAAATTTGTAACGCGCGCAAAGTCATACCGAAATGCGGATGAGGCGAGGATAGTCAGTCGCCAGGTGAAAGAGTTAGATATCCAGATGTTTGAAAGCCGGTGAGAAATAGTGAGTTTTCAGGCGTTTCTTGAAAGAAGGAAAGGAGTTCTAACTTTGGAGAAACATCGGTAGACGGTTCCATTCCTTCGGGGCAGAGATGAGAAATGCACAAGAGCCCAGGACAGTTCTGCATCGTGGCTCAGCCAAGAGACCCGTACCTGAAGATCGTAGACTGCGGGGGGGATGTAAGGAGAGACTAGAGACTGAAGGTAGGTAGCAGTGCTCATAGTAAGAGTTTTGTAGGTCAAACAGGCTAGTTTAAATTTTATCCGGAATTCCACAGGAAACCAATGTAGCTTAATAGAGTTAAGGAATTTGAGTGAGGAGGTGCACGCAGCACCACACGAGCCAGGGAATTTTGGTTGCGTTGAAGTTTTTTGAGTTCAAGATTTGAGATACCTGTAAAAGCCACGTTGGCATAATCGAGGCGAGAGTAGACTAGAGAACAGGCTACAGTTTGTGCCACGTCTTTGGTAAGAGCTGACCTGATGTGACGTAATGCCCTGATATGATAGAAACAAGATTTGCAGAGGTTTGTTATGTGAGGTCGAAATGTGAGATTGCTGTCCAAAATTACCCCAAGTGTTTTTACCATGTTTGATAGCAGAACAGAAGTGCTAGCTAGGTCAATGCTGGAATGTGAAGGGAGAGAACGCAGACGTTGGCGTGAGCCAAACATGATCGTTCAGATTTATCAGGATTTATGGCCAAACCATTGAAACAGAATCATGCGTGAATGGAAGAGACACTCTTCAAGTGTTGCTTTGTCTGACAGATCAGTGGGTGACAGAGCAGTGTAAAGCTGAGCGTCATCAGCGTACTGCTGTAACTTCACTCCAAAGTGTTTGGCTATGCGGCTGACTGGTGATGGGAAGATTGTGAATAATAATAATCCAGAAAGTCAGTCCGAGGACCAAAGAGGCGGTCTACGATGGATAAGCCAACTGAAAAGGTGAGAGTGAGAGTTAGTTGTATACTATAAGAGCATATTGAGATAAGATTGGTTACGATATGACAAGGCTCGACTAGATCAGATATGATTAAAACACACAACATAATAATCCAAACCGTAATCAGAAGTCATAATCCACTAATAAGATGCACTCGTGATTCGATTCACCCTAACATTACCCGGGAACTGACAAGACGAAAAGAAGTCGGCACCGAAATTCAAAACAACTTTAGTTACGACCAATGTCTAATCGTTCTAGCATCTTATCAATGCGGATGGTAGTCTGTTCGACAGCACGCTTAGTCAGCAATCCAACGATTGTGGGTTTGTAACTGAGCGCCTCACCTACGTTCAATTTGAGACATGGTAGCATTATCTTATGTACTGAAAGAAAGATTATTTGTCAGTCCTGCGCCACGAAGGGCCGCCGGCGAACACAAATCTCCTTTCAGTATTTGGGGGCGAGCGGTGCTATTGATTAGCGGCTCAACTCTTCGGGGGACTTTAGTCCTTTACCAGCATGCGGGTTCGTGAGTGGATCTGTCCAACCGTACAGAGATGCAACGACGATTATTTCTTTCACACGTATATTACGAGTATGTACAACGTATATACAACAACTTCAGCAAAATCATAGTCTTTGATTCGCATCGGCCTATTAATCTAGCGTGGTCCGTTTAAGAGGTGCAGTTCTGTATTTTTCTTCTGCTCTCCGGAACCTAGCGGCTCATCGACCGTTACTTAGCGAATGCCTTCTTCGCTTTGCACCCTTGCTTCACTTTTCCCTCCGTCTGTCAATCATCCAACTTCTCCCTTTTGCCATCCGATCAGCGTCCTTCTATTCCGCCTCTCTCTCTCTCTCTCTCTCTCTCTCTCTCTCTCTCTCTCTCTCTCTCTCTCTCTCTCTCTCTCTCTCTCTCTCTCTCTCTCTCTCTGTTACCTCCACCTGTCAATCACGGGTTTCCTATCCGCCTCGCGTTAATTACACAGGCCTGCATATTAATGGTTTCCAATTTTTTTCTTCACCGTTTTAGGTGTTTTCATTGGTATTCAGTTAGCTGAATTCAAACATGCACGGGTTTTTCCTCTATCACGTACGGTTTTTTCCACAAGTGAAGACAAACATCCAGGAAGACCTAGCAGAGTGGAAAACGCTTATTTACAAAGAACTTAAAAATTGTTACAATGAACTCAGCTGGATTTTTCATTCATTCATTTGTAAATGTTTGTCACAGGTGCCGAGAAGTCAGAAATCTTTATAATATCTTTTCTTCTTCCCTTCAAAGCTCCTTTTAGAACTGTTTCTCTTGTACACTGCTTGCGGTTCTTCCCTATGCAACATCCAGCAGTAGTCTGCTATCATGTTAACGTTCCACTGACCCTGATACCTCCGTTCCATTTCCTTTATGTCCTGGTGGAATCTCTCTCCTTGTTCTTCACTGACAGCACCTAGATTTTCTGGGAAATAGCTTAGATGGGAGTTCAAAAAGTGGAGCTTCAAGCTCATTGAGCAGCCCAAGGCTTTCAAGTTCTTCATCATGTTTCCTACGATGTTCTCGAAGTCACTGTCTCTATAGTTGCCAAGAAACTTCTTTACCACTTCTTTAAAGGATTGCCAAGCCGATCTCTCAATTTCTTTCATTTTGGTATCAAATATCTCGTCCCTCATGAGTTTTCGAATGTCAGGACCGACGAAAATCCCTTCTTTCAGCTTCGCTTCTGACAACCGTGGAAACTTGCTTGCAAGATACTTGAAAGTATCACCATCTTTTGGAAGAGCTTTCACAAACTGCTTCATGATGCCAAGTTTGATGTGAAGTGGAGGTAAGAGTACTTTTTTTGGCTCCACCAAAGATTCGAAGTGCACGTTCTTTTCTCCTACTTTTAGTGTCCTGCTTGGCCACACCTTCTCAGTCCAGTGCTTGGCTTTAGCACGGCTATCCCATTCGCAGAGGAAACAGGGATACTTGATGTAGCCGCCCTGTTGACCAAGGATCATAGAGATCACTTTAAGATCGCCACAGATGGTCCATTCGTATTTCTTGTAGTTCAGTTTGGTCAGGATGAAGGCTAAATTGTCATACTTCTCTTTCAAATGAACGGAATGTCCAACCGGTATAGAGGCGTATTTGTTGCCATTGTGAAGAAGGACAGCTTTTAAACTTCTTTGTGATGAGTCAATGAAGAGTCTCCAATCGTGAGCCTCATGCTGAACTCTGAACATTTGCATCAGACCGGTAACATCGGAGCAGTAAACAAGTTCACCGTCTTGAGAAAAGTAAGGCACGTAGTCTTTCTCTCGGTTTCTAAACCAACTAAAAGAAGTTCCAGGAGTCAACAGGTTCTTCTCCTGGAGCCTAGAACCTAGCAACTGAGCGGAATCTTTCGAAAGAGCCAGATCTCGAATCAAGTCGTTCAATTGTGATTGTGAAAACAGTTCGGGCTCACTGCTGTCGTGTGGAAATTCCTCATCAGAATTGCCATCTGACTCACTCCCCGATGGCCCACTCACATCGCTTAGGCTTTCTGGAGGCAAAGGTATGGGAATGCCAGGTCCATGAGACACAGGGCGCAGTGCAGATTCCAGGTTCGGGTAGCAGATTTTGTCTTTGTTTTTTAAGCTGTATCCCTGTATGTTGCACGAGCAAAAGTAACAGTCATCGCTGTGGTTTCGGGGCTTCCTCCATATCATAGGCACTCCGAAACGAAAAGATTTCACCTTACCCTTAGACCACATGCGCAACTGGAACAAACTCGATGTGGGGCCCATGCCTTGTCCTGGTCTCCAAGCCTTACACCGAAGTATGCAAAATACACTTTCTCAACAAAGTCCGTGACCTTCCGCTCTTGCTTTTTCACTAACAGTTCGCCACAGATATAACAAAACCTGTCAGGAGAATTAACACATCCTCTTGAAGCCATGACAGTCATAAATGTATACACCAGACTTAACCCTTTCACGTCGTTAATGTAAAAACCGGACTTAACCTTTTCAGGCCGAGGTTCAATTTCGCATTTATGAAAACATAACAAGAATTCGGGTGTCTTCATTACTACATTATAATAAAATATATTTTTCATTATGTGCATGTATTTGTAATTGTGTTTTCAATGTAAAATAGCATTTCTGCGGAAAAATTGAACTTTCCAACAAAAAATCCCAATTTGTGTCAAAACTGTATGTGTTAGAATTTTTACAATATTTTTCCAGAAATGACCGTGTAAAAATCTATAAGAAGCACCATTTACTTTGAAGAAAAAAATTTCATCGCAGACCTGTGTTATAGCTTCGCTTAACTGTTCCCCAGTGTTTCGTACAAATTAATTACACAGACACATACAGTAAGCTAAATTATCCGACATAATACGATCTACAATATGCAAAAACCTAGAATCCTCATTGTTTTCCAAATTTTCGCTACATCTTACTTCTCTACTTCACTTATTGTAAAGTAGGCCTAATGAAGATCTGAGTACTGCTGGTTTAATGATGAACGTTTTGCTCTTAATGAACTTTATCATTCATGCTATCGTAGATAGAGCGTGTGATTAGTTTCTCTTGAAGATGCTCTTTACAAATTTACGATTACAATTACATTGCAATTTAAAGGCGCCTGCTCGATCTCTCGACTCTCAGTTGGCAGTGCAACTTAACATGCTTGAGATTTTTTCGGACCGTAAGAAGTGATAATTATGTTGCAACGCATTCATAGAAAAGTTGTTTCTGTCAGAGGTTACTTTACCATTGGAAACATTTCATACCACATCGATCCAGCCAGCAGTCAACTCCATGGACCTCACAAGGTCTACAGAAGTCGAGGCGACGCCAAGACAATGTACAGATGTGGTGAGTGCTTTTATAATTGACAGTTTTATTAGTGCACAGGAAACTAACATCATTCTTTGGACTCTTTGCTAACAACTTCTTTAGTTTCTAACTTTGACTGGAAATGCATTCAAGTACTCTAGTCTTCCAAAAACGGGGCATAAGTTACGCTGATGATGACGAGTCCTCTGCCCGAAGGCAGATCCATTAACTTTATGCCACCAGGGGATGAGATGAGTGAGATTATTTCCCGTTGTCTTCCTCACAGACAATTGTGGGTGATCAACTTGTCCAAAGTCGATACGCACTGACTTGATGCAGATTCGAACCCTCGACCCTCCGGTTACCAATCACAGACCATACCACTATATCACCGGGTCCCACGTCCAATTTTTACTCTATGAAGTTACTCTCTGAATACTCTGGACAAGGGTAATATTATTAATGTCTTTCGATTTGAGTTCCTAATCTAATTCCACTTCAAGCCTTCTATCATTTCTTCTTCAAGTTCTCTGTCCCCGGGATGGTTCGTCCAAAGGCACCATTCCAGACTTTGTGGGCCTCCGCCTTCGATTTACCGATACGTCCACCACCATCCAGTCTAGTAGCATTTGTCTAGGTCTACCTCTTACTTTTTCTCTTCCATTTTTCACTTCTCAGTATGTACCCAATCCATTTCATCTGTCTTGTTGTTATTGTAGCCATCAGAGATCTTTTTTCCTCCACATGTTGAAGCATCTCTTCCTTTGTTTTGTGCTCTGTCCACCTAAACTTCTCTATCCTGCGCGATACCCATAACTCAAAAAGCTCCAGTCCTCTGATTTATCATCTCTCATGGTTGAGGTTAAAATTGGCCGATTACAAATAATATTACGTTCGGCTTTTATGATACTTTCAGGTCACGACAGCGTTTCTCTCGGTTCATTACTAAATCCTCCAAAGCACAACAGAAGGGTAAGTCTCCTGTATAGTAAATATATAACAATTGTTGAAGATTTCTTATTAAATCCAGGTTAGAATAATTATACAAAATCAATCACTAAGCGCAGTTGCCCAGCCTACACGGAAAACTGGCGTTGTACTTTAGCTCAAAATCAACGACAGTGATATGTTGCTTTCTAAAGGTAGGTTCGTGAATTGCGTGTGTCTAAAGATGGTGCATTCTTCACACATGGTCGAGAAGGCTGTTCCAGGCAGTGGATCCAGCAACAGAAGGGAGCATTCGCCAAATCTTGTGGATGACTCCTAATATGCAGTTGATTCCTCGATGAGGACCGCAGCCGACTTCTGTTCTGGTTTTCTGGTACTCGAATGCAGAAGTCAGACAAATGTTTGAATAATGTCATCCATAGCTTTATACTGTAAGTGATCAGGCACAGTTCATAGATTATCCGTTGATATACATGTACAGTATGCGCAACCAGTGCATATTGTAGAGAAGCGGATCAGTGACATGATCGGATGGTGTCCAGTCACAGATGGGACGGGCAGCAGAGTTTAGCACCCACTATATAGCCGCTCTAGCTGAGAAGTTGGGAGACCCGGTAGCAGGCTGTTGAATTAGTCATCCCTGGAGACTATGAAGCCGTTCCTCCAAGGTGATGGCGGCTGAGGCAGGAATGAATATGTGGTTGGTTTTAATACGATAAAGTTGGTAGAAACAACCTCGAACGAGTAGTTTCACATGGGCGATGCCAAAGTGCACTGCAAGGTTGCGGATGATGTCAGCCGGTGGAACTTGCAGTAGTAACCGATGCAAAGAATCAGACATTTTGGTGTGTAATTTTGCATTCTTCATGATTCGCTCTACAAAATCATGACACTCAGTTCACATAGGTTTTCAAACTACCATAAAACGTACTTATTTACATCAGTTAGACTGTCATGGGTGCAACTGACAGGCAGTTTTGTAAGCGTTTTATTAAGAGCCTTGACAAACATACATGCACTGTGGTATCCTATATACGAAAGTTAGATTAGAAGTTGTGAAGTGTCTGAGAAAATTACTTTGTATTTCAGCTGAAGCGATTCATTTTGCCTCAGAACTTGGACAAGAAGAATAAAGTCGTGGAACTCTATGTAGCAAATGATTTTTCACACCTGTAAGTCGTACAGTAGAGACTTGTCTTTCAGTATGCAAACGAAGTTACAGTGTCAAGCTTCCTAGTTTATCTACATGAGCGCGTTTCAGTGTTCGTTCTAAATTAGGATATAGAAATCTCAATAACCTGAGCCGATGACGAGCAAAGAAAGGTTTGCAGAGGGAGAAGAAGGGAGCAATAAGAAGGGACAGGGACAAGCATAGAGATAAGGACAGGGAGAGGGAGAGCAGGAACAGGGACTGGGACAAAGAGAGCGTTAGATGACAAGTTCTTCAGAAATGATGAACTGAGGATGTCAATTTTGCAATTGTAGTTTCTGGCAAAAGGAAGCAATGTGAATACGGTTATTCAACGAACAAAGGACATTGTCAACATCGCAAGTGCGGTAAACACCGATAAACAGTCTCTACTTAATTAGGTTTACATAAACCGCCTAAACCTTATGATAACTGCTACTCAGGTCTTCCAACGGTCATCTGCGGTTCTTTAACCGTACGTACTGCGTTACAAATTTACAGGAAAGAATCGGCTGGTGCCATTTCCTCGAAAGAAAATCAATAGATAAAATCACCTTCCAAAACATTAGCCTACTTTCAGTCTCAAGCTTGCGACATCTATCTGTTGATTAGAGCGTACAATATTTTCTGTGCAGTATAACTCTACATCACTGTGACACTAAACTTCAATGAAGTATTGTTACAGCAGAACAATTCAAAATATTACAATTATAACGCAGTCATGTATATTTTAAAGTTTAAGAAAGGAAGTAGCTCATCAGGGTATTAGTATTATTGCGTCTTTGTGAGGTTTCTAATCGTAATCGTAATCGTAAATTTGTAAGGCGCCGCTTCGAGGAACCTCATCAGAGGCGCTCCCGGCCCATCATCCCAGAACTGGGAATAATACTGTCTTCAAGCGCTTACGAAAGAGGGTGGGGAAGAGGGAGAGAAGCTGCCGTCGTAGGTCGGTAGATAAGTCATTCCAAGAGCTTGGGCCAGCAATAGCAAAGCTGCGGCGCTGAGCGGTGGCAGATCGAGCTAGAGGGACGGCGAGATCGCCCTGAGCCGGCGAACGCAGTGGTCTGCGGCCCGGAATGGAAGAAAGCGCGATGCAGAGTTTCCTTAGATAAAGCGGAGCACAGCCAAAAGACAGTTCCGCACAAGGGTCAGGAGTTTGAAGAGAATACGCTCTCGTATTGGGAGCCAATGCAATTGTTCCAGCATAAATGAAGAAATGTGGCCGAACTTAGGAATGCCACCAATCAAGCGAGCCGCAGCATTCAAGACAGACTGGAGTTGTGCAGTGTAGGAGGATCCTAGGTCTACGAGGACGGCATCGCCAAAATCAATTCTTGAGCAGATGAATGCATGGACCAAGGTAGTTGCGGCGTCTCATAAATAGCAAGATATGTATGTACATTGAAACGAGTCCTCTACGTGAAAGTTGCTCAACCTGACATGTGTTTTAGGGTTTTCAACCTCTCGGGATATACATCGTTCTCGTTGGAGTTGAAGTCTGGAATACGGGCGACAAAATTACCGTCAACATTTCGGACAGGGAGTTAACGCTGAGTCAATGGGCCGACTATCGCATGGCTCAAATCAATCCAATCCACTATAAGGACAATGGAGTTCTGATAACGTAAGTCATTCTTTAATCTGGAGTGTATACTCGCTTACGTAAAGATAAGACAGTATCATGAGGGATCAAAACAAAGTCCAGGTTCAGTTTCGATTCAAGGAGCTCACGAATCTCGAAAGGATGTAACACGAGAGTTTAGGGTAACACAGTCTAAGTTCTGGAACAAAACTACGCAATAAAGGATCAAAATATGGCGTTGATATGAATCAACTAGCTCACAAATGTGACTCGATAGGGCCTTGTAGACCTTATTAGATTCGGTCCAAAGGATCATGATACAAAAGGTTGTTTTTATGGCAATGAGCGTGGCTGTCTATAGTACTGTGCTGCTGCATGCAATGGAATTGCAGTACGTGTTCTGTTTGCATGATTCTTCAGTTTAGTTCTATTACACTGGTCAACATAGAAATCGTTACTGACTGGAAAAGGCCCTAATGTGTAGCATCTTGGTGTGCTGAACACGAATATAACCATAAAAAAATTTTATTGGCTCTCGTTTTGAAAATATTTCATATAGTTCATTTTTTATGTTTCACCATGTAAATTTATGCAGTAGGACTGCGACAATATCCTAAATAAGTCTAGAATGATGTAATATTCCATCTCATTGCATAATCCCATCATGGACACATCATGCACAGTTGATTACGTCATTTTCTGATGCAATGTAAAACTACAGCCAGTCGGCTGCTGACGTAAGATGACGTCAGCAGTGTACTATATAAAGCGAGTCGGAACGGTTGAGCTTAGGTTTGGAGCTTTGATTTGGACTTATCCAAAAACAAGGCAGAATTGCTAGGATCAAGACTCCAACAATGGAATCTTCTAGAAGAAGATGTCACAATTACTTCATATAGAAAGCGCCATCAGCAGTTGGAACCTTTCTTTATGAAGGAAGGTAATCTGGTATTCTGTTCCAATATTGACGACCTCATGAATGCCTTACAGATCACTCATGACCCACAAGAATGGAGACTCTTTGTAGACTCTTCAACACTGAGTCTTAAGGCTGTGCTTTTGCACAATGGAAACCGTCTTCCATCTATTCCATTAGCGCATGCTGTCCACATGAAAGAGACATACGATAACCTAAAACAGCTACTGCATTCCATTGACTATAACAGGTACAAATGGCACCTGTGTGGTGATTTGAAGGTAGTTGCCATTTTAATGGGACTGCAGCAAGGATATACAAAATATATGTGTTTCTTGTGTGAGTGGGATAGCCGAGCAAGAGAGTTGCACTACGTGCGGAAGGAATGGACTCCCAGACAAAACATGGCAGTTGGACAGAAGAATATCCAGCACTCAGCTCTGGTCGAGGCTCACAAAATCCTACTACCACCCCTTCACATCAAACTAGGTTTGGTGAAGAACTTCGTGAAAGCCATGGACCGCACTTCGCCAGCTTTCCGATACCTGCATGAAAAATTCCCTCGACTCAGCGAAGCAAAGATTAAAGAGGGAGTTTTTGTGGGTCCTCAGATTAGAGAACTCTTCAAAGATGACCGCTTCAACAACTTGCTGGAGGGTGATGCGAAACAAGCATGGAATGCTTTTCGTCTAGTGTCTATAGACTTTCTGGGGAATGTTAGGGCAGAAAACTACAAGGAACTAGTAGAAGACATGCTCAAGCAGTACCAGAAATTTCGCTGCAATATGTCTCTGAAGATGCATTTCCTTCATTCCCATCTCGATTTCTTCCCTGACAACTGTGGTATGGTTAGTGACGAACATGGCGAACGTTTTCATCAAGATATCGCAACAATGGAGCAAAGGTACCAGGGAAAATGGTCCACTACAATGTTGGCTGACTACTGCTGTACACTCCGCAGAGATGCTCCCGAACAGCTGTACAAGAGACAGGCAAAAAATCTAAGAACTAGTCTATGACCTGGTTTTTACAAATATTAACTGTAAGTGTATCACTATTGGCATGCATTGTGCGATATAAAATTACTTCATTTCAGATTACAAAAAAACTAGAGCCAATTCGGCATTTTCACTGTCATATTCGTGTTCAGCACATACAAATTGATAAGAACTGACTAATTTCATTTCAGTAACATGACTTTTGTAAAAATTTGTTGTCCAGTGTTATGCCCGGATTGAGTATAAGAGACTCAGATTTTATTTTTCATTATGTCGCTTTGTCCAGGAACAATACTTTCGGGTCTGTCATTGGTCTCGCATATGTTGGTTGGATGTGTGCGAATCAACTTTCTGCTGCCTTTGTGGAAGTAAGCGTAACCGTTTCATAATAAAATTAATGAAGTTGATTTATGGAAATCTTATGAGTTTATTCGTTTATTTAAGATATTTAGGACGTAATAGAGTTTAGACTATTTCATAATTTATTTATAGAAGTCAATTTATAGAATTTTATGTCCTCGTAATATTAAGATCCACCAATACATTTATCATCTCCTTTTTCAAATGAAGATCAAAAATGTCATAAATGCTCGTATCCAAAATGCGATTCGTTTCCGTAGCTTTTTTCCATCTCAATCTTGCTGTAATATTCGCTGCTCTCCTCTCCTCTCTCTACTTCCCTTCCTCATAATTTGATATCGATATCTAGTCAATTAAATTTCGTCTTGCTTAACTAGTTTCTTACAGGCATCTCTTAAACGCCAAAACTGAGTAGTTGACCTTTGGAGAAAGTGACGCCTGATAGAATTCTGTTGTAGCGAGACGTTGATAAACACCGTTGACCTAAATCTCTTCGAGTTGAGTTGCTCAAAAAGCACATCATGCATAATGTTTGTAAAGAATGTTAGGCTATCTCTTGGCTAACATTGTGAGCTTGTATATGTTTACATTACAGTATTTCTAAAGCGCGTTTTAGTACCTCACACAAATATCTGCAGATCTAAATGGCCGATTGACTCATCGTATGTTGTCTAGTCGTGAGCACAGTTGAGGAGTTATCTTTGAGGCGCTATATAAATATGCACTCAATATTACAATTACGAGATGTTTGTTATCTGTGTAGGACGTTTATCCTTTGCCGTGTGTTGCTGGTTCTGTTATGGATCACGAAATGGGTCACAACTTTGGCCTTATTCACGACGACAGTGTGACAACCCCGTGTCCGTGCTCTGATCCCAGCTGAAAATGCATCATGAATTCTTCAGTAAAGTCAGTGTCACTTCTTCGGATTTGGTCTATTCTATTCTTGACGTGTTCTGTTGTGATCTGATGTATAATCGACAGAAATCAAAAGTAATGCAGTGTCATCTAATACCGTTTTACCAGACTACCTCAAGCCGTATCTGTTTAGAGCATTTGTGGAGCGCCGGAGAGGGTGCTTAAAAGACGCAATACCATTAAAGAGTTTTCATATTTTATCTAATTCGATCAATCAACATTATTTAGTAATAATTATGCCGATTATGATGATAATTTTGAAAATGATAATGCTGATGACAATGAAAATAATGATGATGTTCAAGATCATGATGATAAGGATGATGATAATGACGATGACGATGGTGATGGCAGTGATGATGACGTCGATGGTCGGTAGCGGTGGAGGTGGTGATGATGATATTAATGAATCTACATTTCTACAGTCCAGCGAATCCGTCGCTTACGTGGTCGCAATGTTCGAAAGAAAATCTCACTGAAACTCCATTTAAAAAGAGATTGGACATTTGTCTCTACAATGTTCCGGAGACAATACAACCAAGCAACGACTTTTGTGGCAACGGAATTGTTGAAAATGGCGAACAACGTGACTGTGGAAACTCAACGAATCAGGTCGTGATTTGCATCTGTTTTAAAAAGAGCTTATTTTCATGAACTAACTGGCAAGTTCTCAATGCAAACGATGACCTATTTGGTAGTGAGCTCCTCTGTGATATAACGATTGTAGATTCGAGCCTGCAGAGCAAGGACCCATGCAACAACCTTGGGAAGTTCCTCGCGCACAGTTAGCCGTATTTGCCACCAAGCATATGATTAAATAGAGCCCTGAGCTGGAAGATGAATTTTAAGTCCTGTGATGCGCTGGGATTTGTTCAGTTCCACCTCAAAGGCTTGAGAATAAGAAATGAGCGACTCCCAAAGTTTAACTGAGAAATCGCTGAGTTTCTAGTCTTTGTACTTCACCTGAAAGGTATGGGAACCCGCAGCACTTTCTGACAATAACTTTTGATGGCCTAGCCACTCCTTGTTAATTTATTACTATTTCTGCATTTATTGAAATAGTAATAAATTAACAAGGAGTGGCTAGGCCATCAAAAATTATTGTCAGAAAATGCAACAGGTTGCCATATCTTTCGGGTGAAGTATAAAGTCTAGAAACTTAACGATTCATGCATTAGCATAAAGTCGGGTTCAGAGTCGTTTTCAATCCGAAATTAATTGCAAAACACAAGAAAACCCTCTACAGAAATTTCCCTTGAAACTGCAATTTTTTTTAGCTTTGTTGTTGCACTCTAGGATTCGACTAACTGTTATGAAGGACGGCGCAGAAGTCACAATTCGCAGTGCGAGCTCGTCTGAGGTCCTGGAACTTGTGCATCCAACGCCATTTGCTGCACAAGAAGTAATATTAAAGGAGAACATCAGGGCAGCTGCGGCTTGAACTGGCTGCCAAACGTTACAATTATTCCATGCCAACAAAACTATCATTTGCTTCGTATAGCATTTCGTAAATAGAGTCATGGAATATAGTCAAAAGATATCAATGAAGCAATTATTACGGCTAGAATTTGCTCAAATCAACCACTATCGACATTTCTAACTTGATAAGGGGTTATTCCAACTCAACTCAACCAATTCTGAGAAAAATTACCACTCAATCATCTCAGAACAGGCTGAAATTTTTACCACATATTACATCAGCGGCTTTTACCATGAGACGGTTGCCACCAACGTCCCAAACAGCGCCCTGTTAGCCTTGCCGCTGTTGGGTCATGCTTAAGCTGTAGAAATTTCGCAGCTGGCATCTATAGCTAGAGCTCGTTTCACCATCCGCCACCTGTGGACGCGTGCGATAGCAGTACAGCTCTGCCACACAAAGAACTGCGTATAGTTATCGAGATCCGACCTAACGGTAGAGCCCCATCCTCGCCCATACCTGTGTCACCCATCCATTTCAGTTGGTGACTCCAATTGGGTCATTTCACCGAAAATGGCAAAATACTGTCCAAACTCGCCATGTCGCACGGCTGTCAAAGGGCATCTGTGGCTTTTACCATGAGACGGGTGCCACCCACGTCCCAAACCGCGCCCTGTTAGCCTTGCCGCTGTTGGGTCATGCTTAAGCTGTAGAAAATTTGCACGTTTTTGAAATAGTCAGTTCAGAAAGACAGATTATTAGACGAAGTAATGAAAAAGAGGGCTGAAAAAAGGGTGCAAATTAAAGCAATTGAAGGTGCAATGATTGTGATAACTACTTGAAATTAAGATCTCAGATAGTCAGCATTTACGAAAGAATGAAAGAGTGTATGGATACAAGAAGCAGACAAAGTTCGGTTAGACAGTTCAACTTGAATGCCAATTGCATGTGGAATTGTATGATTTTGCGCGTTTGAACGTGTAGTTAGAAATAAATGTTTGCGTATAGTTATCGAGATCCGACTTAACGGCAGAGCCCCATCCTCGCCCATACCTGTGTCACCCATCCATTTCATCTGGTAACTCCAATTGGGTCATTGAAAATGGCCAAATACTCAGTGATTTCAAATGGAATGAAAGGAGAAGCATATAGGGATTGCCTAAGACAGCTGAACTTGAGTGTTAATTAAGGCAAGTGAGTTACAATGCGGGTGATAACTACTTGAAATCAAAAGATCAGGCAGACAGTTTTTACGGAAGAACGAAATACAGGGTAGACTGAAGAAGCAAAGAAAGTTTGCTAAAGACAGTTCAATTTGATACGTTTATGAAAATTTTGGAGCAGACATTTTACGATCGGTTGTTCTTCCTGACCTTCCTTACTTCGTATTTTCGATGGGCCTTTGGTGCAAGCACCTACTCGCAAGGCAGCGAGGGCTTCAGGCTTATTTATAAATAACTAAGCCTGAAGCCCTCGCTGCCTTGCGAGTAGGGCTTCAGGCTTATTTATTTTGATGGCGGCCTGAACTCGCCATGTCGCACGGCTGTCAAAGGGCATCTGTGGCTTTTACCATGAGACGGGTGCCACCCACGTCCCAAACCGCGCCCTGTTAGCCTTGCCGCTGTTGGGTCATGCTTAAGCTGTAGAAAATTTGCACGTTTTTGAAATAGTCAGTTCAGAAAGACAGATTATTAGACGAAGTAATGAAAAAGAGGGCTGAAAAAGGGTGCAAATTAAAGCAATTGAAGGTGCAATGATTGTGATAACTACTTGAAATTAAGATCTCAGATAGTCAGCATTTACGAAAGAATGAAAGAGTGTATGGATACAAGAAGCAGACAAAGTTCGGTTAGACAGTTCAACTTGAATGCCAATTGCATGTGGAATTGTATGATTTTGCGCGTTTGAACGTGTAGTTAGAAATAAATGTTTGCGTATAGTTATCGAGATCCGACTTAACGGCAGAGCCCCATCCTCGCCCATACCTGTGTCACCCATCCATTTCATCTGGTAACTCCAATTGGGTCATTGAAAATGGCCAAATACTCAGTGATTTCAAATGGAATGAAAGGAGAAGCATATAGGGATTGCCTAAGACAGCTGAACTTGAGTGTTAATTAAGGCAAGTGAGTTACAATGCGGGTGATAACTACTTGAAATCAAAAGATCAGGCAGACAGTTTTTACGGAAGAACGAAATACAGGGTAGACTGAAGAAGCAAAGAAAGTTTGCTAAAGACAGTTCAATTTGATACGTTTATGAAAATTTTGGAGCAGACATTTTACGATCGGTTGTTCTTCCTGACCTTCCTTACTTCGTATTTTCGATGGGCCTTTGGTGCAAGCACCTACTCGCAAGGCAGCGAGGGCTTCAGGCTTATTTATAAATAACTAAGCCTGAAGCCCTCGCTGCCTTGCGAGTAGGGCTTCAGGCTTATTTATTTAGATGGCGGCCTGAACTCGCCATGTCGCACGGCTGTCAAAGGGCATCTGTGGCTTTTACTATGAGACGGGTGCCACCCACGTCCCAAACCGCGCCCTGTTAGCCTTGCCGCTGTTGGGTCATGCTTAAGCTGTAGAAAATTTGCACGTTTTTGAAATAGTCAGTTCAGAAAGACAGATTATTAGACGAAGTAATGAAAAAGAGGGCTGATAAAAGGGTGCAAATTAAAGCAATTGAAGGTGCAATGATTGTGATAACTACTTGAAATTAAGATCTCAGATAGTCAGCATTTACGAAAGAATGAAAGAGTGTATGGATACAAGAAGCAGACAAAGTTCGGTTAGACAGTTCAACTTGAATGCCAATTGCATGTGGAATTGTATGATTTTGCGCGTTTGAACGTGTAGTTAGAAATAAATGTTTGCGTATAGTTATCGAGATCCGACTTAACGGCAGAGCCCCATCCTCGCCCATACCTGTGTCACCCATCCATTTCATCTGGTAACTCCAATTGGGTCATTGAAAATGGCCAAATACTCAGTGATTTCAAATGGAATGAAAGGAGAAGCATATAGGGATTGCCTAAGACAGCTGAACTTGAGTGTTAATTAAGGCAAGTGAGTTACAATGCGGGTGATAACTACTTGAAATCAAAAGATCAGGCAGACAGTTTTTACGGAAGAACGAAATACAGGGTAGACTGAAGAAGCAAAGAAAGTTTGCTAAAGACAGTTCAATTTGATACGTTTATGAAAATTTTGGAGCAGACATTTTACGATCGGTTGTTCTTCCTGACCTTCCTTACTTCGTATTTTCGATGGGCCTTTGGTGCAAGCACCTACTCGCAAGGCAGCGAGGGCTTCAGGCTTATTTATAAATAACTAAGCCTGAAGCCGTCGCTGCCTTGCGAGTAGGGCTTCAGGCTTATTTATTTTGATGGCGGCC
The DNA here is from genome assembly GCA_964023275.1 of Norana najaformis. Classification (NCBI taxonomy): domain Eukaryota; kingdom Metazoa; phylum Annelida; class Clitellata; order Crassiclitellata; family Hormogastridae; genus Norana; species Norana najaformis. The sequence goes on along the minus strand of OZ029913.1, from coordinate 49,467,909 downwards.
TGAACTCGCCATGTCGCACGGCTGTCAAAGGGCATCTGTGGCTTTTACCATGAGACGGGTGCCACCCACGTCCCAAACCGCGCCCTGTTAGCCTTGCCGCTGTTGGGTCATGCTTAAGCTGTAGAAAATTTGCACGTTTTTGAAATAGTCAGTTCAGAAAGACAGATTATTAGACGAAGTAATGAAAAAGAGGGCTGAAAAAAGGGTGCAAATTAAAGCAATTGAAGGTGCAATGATTGTGATAACTACTTGAAATTAAGATCTCAGATAGTCAGCATTTACGAAAGAATGAAAGAGTGTATGGATACAAGAAGCAGACAAAGTTCGGTTAGACAGTTCAACTTGAATGCCAATTGCATGTGGAATTGTATGATTTTGCGCGTTTGAACGTGTAGTTAGAAATAAATGTTTGCGTATAGTTATCGAGATCCGACTTAACGGCAGAGCCCCATCCTCGCCCATACCTGTGTCACCCATCCATTTCATCTGGTAACTCCAATTGGGTCATTGAAAATGGCCAAATACTCAGTGATTTCAAATGGAATGAAAGGAGAAGCATATAGGGATTGCCTAAGACAGCTGAACTTGAGTGTTAATTAAGGCAAGTGAGTTACAATGCGGGTGATAACTACTTGAAATCAAAAGATCAGGCAGACAGTTTTTACGGAAGAACGAAATACAGGGTAGACTGAAGAAGCAAAGAAAGTTTGCTAAAGACAGTTCAATTTGATACGTTTATGAAAATTTTGGAGCAGACATTTTACGATCGGTTGTTCTTCCTGACCTTCCTTACTTCGTATTTTCGATGGGCCTTTGGTGCAAGCACCTACTCGCAAGGCAGCGAGGGCTTCAGGCTTATTTATAAATAACTAAGCCTGAAGCCCTCGCTGCCTTGCGAGTAGGGCTTCAGGCTTATTTATTTAGATGGCGGCCTGAACTCGCCATGTCGCACGGCTGTCAAAGGGCATCTGTGGCTTTTACCATGAGACGGGTGCCACCCACGTCCCAAACCGCGCCCTGTTAGCCTTGCCGCTGTTGGGTCATGCTTAAGCTGTAGAAAATTTGCACGTTTTTGAAATAGTCAGTTCAGAAAGACAGATTATTAGACGAAGTAATGAAAAAGAGGGCTGAAAAAAGGGTGCAAATTAAAGCAATTGAAGGTGCAATGATTGTGATAACTACTTGAAATTAAGATCTCAGATAGTCAGCATTTACGAAAGAATGAAAGAGTGTATGGATACAAGAAGCAGACAAAGTTCGGTTAGACAGTTCAACTTGAATGCCAATTGCATGTGGAATTGTATGATTTTGCGCGTTTGAACGTGTAGTTAGAAATAAATGTTTGCGTATAGTTATCGAGATCCGACTTAACGGCAGAGCCCCATCCTCGCCCATACCTGTGTCACCCATCCATTTCATCTGGTAACTCCAATTGGGTCATTGAAAATGGCCAAATACTCAGTGATTTCAAATGGAATGAAAGGAGAAGCATATAGGGATTGCCTAAGACAGCTGAACTTGAGTGTTAATTAAGGCAAGTGAGTTACAATGCGGGTGATAACTACTTGAAATCAAAAGATCAGGCAGACAGTTTTTACGGAAGAACGAAATACAGGGTAGACTGAAGAAGCAAAGAAAGTTTGCTAAAGACAGTTCAATTTGATACGTTTATGAAAATTTTGGAGCAGACATTTTACGATCGGTTGTTCTTCCTGACCTTCCTTACTTCGTATTTTCGATGGGCCTTTGGTGCAAGCACCTACTCGCAAGGCAGCGAGGGCTTCAGGCTTATTTATAAATAACTAAGCCTGAAGCCCTCGCTGCCTTGCGAGTAGGGCTTCAGGCTTATTTATTTTGATGGCGGCCTGAACTCGCCATGTCGCACGGCTGTCAAAGGGCATCTGTGGCTTTTACCATGAGACGGGTGCCACCCACGTCCCAAACCGCGCCCTGTTAGCCTTGCCGCTGTTGGGTCATGCTTAAGCTGTAGAAAATTTGCACGTTTTTGAAATAGTCAGTTCAGAAAGACAGATTATTAGACGAAGTAATGAAAAAGAGGGCTGATAAAAGGGTGCAAATTAAAGCAATTGAAGGTGCAATGATTGTGATAACTACTTGAAATTAAGATCTCAGATAGTCAGCATTTACGAAAGAATGAAAGAGTGTATGGATACAAGAAGCAGACAAAGTTCGGTTAGACAGTTCAACTTGAATGCCAATTGCATGTGGAATTGTATGATTTTGCGCGTTTGAACGTGTAGTTAGAAATAAATGTTTGCGTATAGTTATCGAGATCCGACTTAACGGCAGAGCCCCATCCTCGCCCATACCTGTGTCACCCATCCATTTCATCTGGTAACTCCAATTGGGTCATTGAAAATGGCCAAATACTCAGTGATTTCAAATGGAATGAAAGGAGAAGCATATAGGGATTGCCTAAGACAGCTGAACTTGAGTGTTAATTAAGGCAAGTGAGTTACAATGCGGGTGATAACTACTTGAAATCAAAAGATCAGGCAGACAGTTTTTACGGAAGAACGAAATACAGGGTAGACTGAAGAAGCAAAGAAAGTTTGCTAAAGACAGTTCAATTTGATACGTTTATGAAAATTTTGGAGCAGACATTTTACGATCGGTTGTTCTTCCTGACCTTCCTTACTTCGTATTTTCGATGGGCCTTTGGTGCAAGCACCTACTCGCAAGGCAGCGAGGGCTTCAGGCTTATTTATAAATAACTAAGCCTGAAGCCCTCGCTGCCTTGCGAGTAGGGCTTCAGGCTTATTTATTTAGATGGCGGCCTGAACTCGCCATGTCGCACGGCTGTCAAAGGGCATCTGTGGCTTTTACCATGAGACGGGTGCCACCCACGTCCCAAACCGCGCCCTGTTAGCCTTGCCGCTGTTGGGTCATGCTTAAGCTGTAGAAAATTTGCACGTTTTTGAAATAGTCAGTTCAGAAAGACAGATTATTAGACGAAGTAATGAAAAAGAGGGCTGAAAAAAGGGTGCAAATTAAAGCAATTGAAGGTGCAATGATTGTGATAACTACTTGAAATTAAGATCTCAGATAGTCAGCATTTACGAAAGAATGAAAGAGTGTATGGATACAAGAAGCAGACAAAGTTCGGTTAGACAGTTCAACTTGAATGCCAATTGCATGTGGAATTGTATGATTTTGCGCGTTTGAACGTGTAGTTAGAAATAAATGTTTGCGTATAGTTATCGAGATCCGACTTAACGGCAGAGCCCCATCCTCGCCCATACCTGTGTCACCCATCCATTTCATCTGGTAACTCCAATTGGGTCATTGAAAATGGCCAAATACTCAGTGATTTCAAATGGAATGAAAGGAGAAGCATATAGGGATTGCCTAAGACAGCTGAACTTGAGTGTTAATTAAGGCAAGTGAGTTACAATGCGGGTGATAACTACTTGAAATCAAAAGATCAGGCAGACAGTTTTTACGGAAGAACGAAATACAGGGTAGACTGAAGAAGCAAAGAAAGTTTGCTAAAGACAGTTCAATTTGATACGTTTATGAAAATTTTGGAGCAGACATTTTACGATCGGTTGTTCTTCCTGACCTTCCTTACTTCGTATTTTCGATGGGCCTTTGGTGCAAGCACCTACTCGCAAGGCAGCGAGGGCTTCAGGCTTATTTATAAATAACTAAGCCTGAAGCCCTCGCTGCCTTGCGAGTAGGGCTTCAGGCTTATTTATTTTGATGGCGGCCTGAACTCGCCATGTCGCACGGCTGTCAAAGGGCATCTGTGGCTTTTACCATGAGACGGGTGCCACCCACGTCCCAAACCGCGCCCTGCTAGCCTTGCCGCTGTTGGGTCATGCTTAAGCTGTAGAAAATTTGCACGTTTTTGAAATAGTCAGTTCAGAAAGACAGATTATTAGACGAAGTAATGAAAAAGAGGGCTGAAAAAAGGGTGCAAATTAAAGCAATTGAAGGTGCAATGATTGTGATAACTACTTGAAATTAAGATCTCAGATAGTCAGCATTTACGAAAGAATGAAAGAGTGTATGGATACAAGAAGCAGACAAAGTTCGGTTAGACAGTTCAACTTGAATGCCAATTGCATGTGGAATTGTATGATTTTGCGCGTTTGAACGTGTAGTTAGAAATAAATGTTTGCGTATAGTTATCGAGATCCGACTTAACGGCAGAGCCCCATCCTCGCCCATACCTGTGTCACCCATCCATTTCATCTGGTAACTCCAATTGGGTCATTGAAAATGGCCAAATACTCAGTGATTTCAAATGGAATGAAAGGAGAAGCATATAGGGATTGCCTAAGACAGCTGAACTTGAGTGTTAATTAAGGCAAGTGAGTTACAATGCGGGTGATAACTACTTGAAATCAAAAGATCAGGCAGACAGTTTTTACGGAAGAACGAAATACAGGGTAGACTGAAGAAGCAAAGAAAGTTTGCTAAAGACAGTTCAATTTGATACGTTTATGAAAATTTTGGAGCAGACATTTTACGATCGGTTGTTCTTCCTGACCTTCCTTACTTCGTATTTTCGATGGGCCTTTGGTGCAAGCACCTACTCGCAAGGCAGCGAGGGCTTCAGGCTTATTTATAAATAACTAAGCCTGAAGCCCTCGCTGCCTTGCGAGTAGGGCTTCAGGCTTATTTATTTTGATGGCGGCCTGAACTCGCCATGTCGCACGGCTGTCAAAGGGCATCTGTGGCTTTTACCATGAGACGGGTGCCACCCACGTCCCAAACCGCGCCCTGTTAGCCTTGCCGCTGTTGGGTCATGCTTAAGCTGTAGAAAATTTGCACGTTTTTGAAATAGTCAGTTCAGAAAGACAGATTATTAGACGAAGTAATGAAAAAGAGGGCTGAAAAAAGGGTGCAAATTAAAGCAATTGAAGGTGCAATGATTGTGATAACTACTTGAAATTAAGATCTCAGATAGTCAGCATTTACGAAAGAATGAAAGAGTGTATGGATACAAGAAGCAGACAAAGTTCGGTTAGACAGTTCAACTTGAATGCCAATTGCATGTGGAATTGTATGATTTTGCGCGTTTGAACGTGTAGTTAGAAATAAATGTTTGCGTATAGTTATCGAGATCCGACTTAACGGCAGAGCCCCATCCTCGCCCATACCTGTGTCACCCATCCATTTCATCTGGTAACTCCAATTGGGTCATTGAAAATGGCCAAATACTCAGTGATTTCAAATGGAATGAAAGGAGAAGCATATAGGGATTGCCTAAGACAGCTGAACTTGAGTGTTAATTAAGGCAAGTGAGTTACAATGCGGGTGATAACTACTTGAAATCAAAAGATCAGGCAGACAGTTTTTACGGAAGAACGAAATACAGGGTAGACTGAAGAAGCAAAGAAAGTTTGCTAAAGACAGTTCAATTTGATACGTTTATGAAAATTTTGGAGCAGACATTTTACGATCGGTTGTTCTTCCTGACCTTCCTTACTTCGTATTTTCGATGGGCCTTTGGTGCAAGCACCTACTCGCAAGGCAGCGAGGGCTTCAGGCTTATTTATAAATAACTAAGCCTGAAGCCCTCGCTGCCTTGCGAGTAGGGCTTCAGGCTTATTTATTTTGATGGCGGCCTGAACTCGCCATGTCGCACGGCTGTCAAAGGGCATCTGTGGCTTTTACCATGAGACGGGTGCCACCCACGTCCCAAACCGCGCCCTGTTAGCCTTGCCGCTGTTGGGTCATGCTTAAGCTGTAGAAAATTTGCACGTTTTTGAAATAGTCAGTTCAGAAAGACAGATTATTAGACGAAGTAATGAAAAAGAGGGCTGAAAAAGGGTGCAAATTAAAGCAATTGAAGGTGCAATGATTGTGATAACTACTTGAAATTAAGATCTCAGATAGTCAGCATTTACGAAAGAATGAAAGAGTGTATGGATACAAGAAGCAGACAAAGTTCGGTTAGACAGTTCAACTTGAATGCCAATTGCATGTGGAATTGTATGATTTTGCGCGTTTGAACGTGTAGTTAGAAATAAATGTTTGCGTATAGTTATCGAGATCCGACTTAACGGCAGAGCCCCATCCTCGCCCATACCTGTGTCACCCATCCATTTCATCTGGTAACTCCAATTGGGTCATTGAAAATGGCCAAATACTCAGTGATTTCAAATGGAATGAAAGGAGAAGCATATAGGGATTGCCTAAGACAGCTGAACTTGAGTGTTAATTAAGGCAAGTGAGTTACAATGCGGGTGATAACTACTTGAAATCAAAAGATCAGGCAGACAGTTTTTACGGAAGAACGAAATACAGGGTAGACTGAAGAAGCAAAGAAAGTTTGCTAAAGACAGTTCAATTTGATACGTTTATGAAAATTTTGGAGCAGACATTTTACGATCGGTTGTTCTTCCTGACCTTCCTTACTTCGTATTTTCGATGGGCCTTTGGTGCAAGCACCTACTCGCAAGGCAGCGAGGGCTTCAGGCTTATTTATAAATAACTAAGCCTGAAGCCCTCGCTGCCTTGCGAGTAGGGCTTCAGGCTTATTTATTTTGATGGCGGCCTGAACTCGCCATGTCGCACGGCTGTCAAAGGGCATCTGTGGCTTTTACCATGAGACGGGTGCCACCCACGTCCCAAACCGCGCCCTGTTAGCCTTGCCGCTGTTGGGTCATGCTTAAGCTGTAGAAAATTTGCACGTTTTTGAAATAGTCAGTTCAGAAAGACAGATTATTAGACGAAGTAATGAAAAAGAGGGCTGAAAAAAGGGTGCAAATTAAAGCAATTGAAGGTGCAATGATTGTGATAACTACTTGAAATTAAGATCTCAGATAGTCAGCATTTACGAAAGAATGAAAGAGTGTATGGATACAAGAAGCAGACAAAGTTCGGTTAGACAGTTCAACTTGAATGCCAATTGCATGTGGAATTGTATGATTTTGCGCGTTTGAACGTGTAGTTAGAAATAAATGTTTGCGTATAGTTATCGAGATCCGACTTAACGGCAGAGCCCCATCCTCGCCCATACCTGTGTCACCCATCCATTTCATCTGGTAACTCCAATTGGGTCATTGAAAATGGCCAAATACTCAGTGATTTCAAATGGAATGAAAGGAGAAGCATATAGGGATTGCCTAAGACAGCTGAACTTGAGTGTTAATTAAGGCAAGTGAGTTACAATGCGGGTGATAACTACTTGAAATCAAAAGATCAGGCAGACAGTTTTTACGGAAGAACGAAATACAGGGTAGACTGAAGAAGCAAAGAAAGTTTGCTAAAGACAGTTCAATTTGATACGTTTATGAAAATTTTGGAGCAGACATTTTACGATCGGTTGTTCTTCCTGACCTTCCTTACTTCGTATTTTCGATGGGCCTTTGGTGCAAGCACCTACTCGCAAGGCAGCGAGGGCTTCAGGCTTATTTATAAATAACTAAGCCTGAAGCCCTCGCTGCCTTGCGAGTAGGGCTTCAGGCTTATTTATTTTGATGGCGGCCTGAACTCGCCATGTCGCACGGCTGTCAAAGGGCATCTGTGGCTTTTACCATGAGACGGGTGCCACCCACGTCCCAAACCGCGCCCTGTTAGCCTTGCCGCTGTTGGGTCATGCTTAAGCTGTAGAAAATTTGCACGTTTTTGAAATAGTCAGTTCAGAAAGACAGATTATTAGACGAAGTAATGAAAAAGAGGGCTGAAAAAAGGGTGCAAATTAAAGCAATTGAAGGTGCAATGATTGTGATAACTACTTGAAATTAAGATCTCAGATAGTCAGCATTTACGAAAGAATGAAAGAGTGTATGGATACAAGAAGCAGACAAAGTTCGGTTAGACAGTTCAACTTGAATGCCAATTGCATGTGGAATTGTATGATTTTGCGCGTTTGAACGTGTAGTTAGAAATAAATGTTTGCGTATAGTTATCGAGATCCGACTTAACGGCAGAGCCCCATCCTCGCCCATACCTGTGTCACCCATCCATTTCATCTGGTAACTCCAATTGGGTCATTGAAAATGGCCAAATACTCAGTGATTTCAAATGGAATGAAAGGAGAAGCATATAGGGATTGCCTAAGACAGCTGAACTTGAGTGTTAATTAAGGCAAGTGAGTTACAATGCGGGTGATAACTACTTGAAATCAAAAGATCAGGCAGACAGTTTTTACGGAAGAACGAAATACAGGGTAGACTGAAGAAGCAAAGAAAGTTTGCTAAAGACAGTTCAATTTGATACGTTTATGAAAATTTTGGAGCAGACATTTTACGATCGGTTGTTCTTCCTGACCTTCCTTACTTCGTATTTTCGATGGGCCTTTGGTGCAAGCACCTACTCGCAAGGCAGCGAGGGCTTCAGGCTTATTTATAAATAACTAAGCCTGAAGCCCTCGCTGCCTTGCGAGTAGGGCTTCAGGCTTATTTATTTTGATGGCGGCCTGAACTCGCCATGTCGCACGGCTGTCAAAGGGCATCTGTGGCTTTTACCATGAGACGGGTGCCACCCACGTCCCAAACCGCGCCCTGCTAGCCTTGCCGCTGTTGGGTCATGCTTAAGCTGTAGAAAATTTGCACGTTTTTGAAATAGTCAGTTCAGAAAGACAGATTATTAGACGAAGTAATGAAAAAGAGGGCTGAAAAAAGGGTGCAAATTAAAGCAATTGAAGGTGCAATGATTGTGATAACTACTTGAAATTAAGATCTCAGATAGTCAGCATTTACGAAAGAATGAAAGAGTGTATGGATACAAGAAGCAGACAAAGTTCGGTTAGACAGTTCAACTTGAATGCCAATTGCATGTGGAATTGTATGATTTTGCGCGTTTGAACGTGTAGTTAGAAATAAATGTTTGCGTATAGTTATCGAGATCCGACTTAACGGCAGAGCCCCATCCTCGCCCATACCTGTGTCACCCATCCATTTCATCTGGTAACTCCAATTGGGTCATTGAAAATGGCCAAATACTCAGTGATTTCAAATGGAATGAAAGGAGAAGCATATAGGGATTGCCTAAGACAGCTGAACTTGAGTGTTAATTAAGGCAAGTGAGTTACAATGCGGGTGATAACTACTTGAAATCAAAAGATCAGGCAGACAGTTTTTACGGAAGAACGAAATACAGGGTAGACTGAAGAAGCAAAGAAAGTTTGCTAAAGACAGTTCAATTTGATACGTTTATGAAAATTTTGGAGCAGACATTTTACGATCGGTTGTTCTTCCTGACCTTCCTTACTTCGTATTTTCGATGGGCCTTTGGTGCAAGCACCTACTCGCAAGGCAGCGAGGGCTTCAGGCTTATTTATAAATAACTAAGCCTGAAGCCCTCGCTGCCTTGCGAGTAGGGCTTCAGGCTTATTTATTTTGATGGCGGCCTGAACTCGCCATGTCGCACGGCTGTCAAAGGGCATCTGTGGCTTTTACCATGAGACGGGTGCCACCCACGTCCCAAACCGCGCCCTGCTAGCCTTGCCGCTGTTGGGTCATGCTTAAGCTGTAGAAAATTTGCACGTTTTTGAAATAGTCAGTTCAGAAAGACAGATTATTAGACGAAGTAATGAAAAAGAGGGCTGAAAAAAGGGTGCAAATTAAAGCAATTGAAGGTGCAATGATTGTGATAACTACTTGAAATTAAGATCTCAGATAGTCAGCATTTACGAAAGAATGAAAGAGTGTATGGATACAAGAAGCAGACAAAGTTCGGTTAGACAGTTCAACTTGAATGCCAATTGCATGTGGAATTGTATGATTTTGCGCGTTTGAACGTGTAGTTAGAAATAAATGTTTGCGTATAGTTATCGAGATCCGACTTAACGGCAGAGCCCCATCCTCGCCCATACCTGTGTCACCCATCCATTTCAGCTGGTGACTCCAATTGGGTCATTTCACCGAAAATGGCAAAATACTGTCCTATAGCTAAACAGAAAGCTTCTGAGATGGTGAAGGTTACCATTTCAACTTCTTATAAGTCAGCTTTGTTAAATATGCAGAGTATGCATTAAATTTTTCGATCCTGAACATTTCTCTAGAGAATACTCAAGTGAACTTGTTGATTTGAAAAATTCAGTTTATTATGGATCTTGGTCTAAAACTCTCAACATTTAGTGTCCTAAAAAGATACTTAAGTTAACTTGGTAAGCGTTTGATAAACTGCAAATTAACTTTTTTCCAAAATTTGGCTTATTCATCCATCTCAAAGTTTACCATTGGCAGCCTTCAAGTCTCGTGGTCAGTGTTAAAGCCTGAAAGAGTTTGAATTTTTGTGGACATTTTGGAGGATAAAAGGCGGCTAGACAATGAAATTCGGAATTCTTCTCGACCTCTCCTCCTAGTTCAAAAGTTTAATATTCTATTTCCTGTTCACGTGACACAATTGCTATTAAGCTTTGCAAACTTAGTTTCTAGCTATAAATAGTTTTTTCATATTAATGTATGAGAAAACTCTATATTTGTAAAAAAAATTACGCCAATTTCTGGGCCTATACTGCCATTTTCGGTGAAATGACCCAATTTATATCGCTCCCTATTTCTATTCTTTTGCAATGCTAAATTGGCTTAATTGTTGTAGCCGATGAATCGTGCTTCAAATATAAGAACGTATACATGAGTTTTTAAGATTAAGAGTGTGTGTGCTTATACGCAACACGGTCCAGCCAATGTGGAAAAGAAAAGGAAGACGACTACAAGAATTAAGACGTTACTGACGGTGCCACCCACGTCCCAAACCGCGCCCTGTTAGCCTTGCCGCTGTTGGGTCATGTTTAAGCTGTAGAAATTTTGCACGTTTTTGAAATGGTCAGTTCAGAAAGACAGATTATTAGACGAAGTAATGAAAAAGAGGGCTGAAAAAAGGGTGCAAATTAAAGCAATTGAAGGTGCAATGATTGTGATAACTACTTGAAATTAAGATCTCAGATAGTCAGCATTTACGAAAGAATGAAAGAGTGTATGGATACAAGAAGCAGACAAAGTTCGGTTAGACAGTTCAACTTGAATGCCAATTGCATGTGGAATTGTATGATTTTGCGCGTTTGAACGTGTAGTTAGAAATAAATGTTTGCGTATAGTTATCGAGATCCGACTTAACGGCAGAGCCCCATCCTCGCCCATACCTGTGTCACCCATCCATTTCATCTGGTAACTCCAATTGGGTCATTGAAAATGGCCAAATACTCAGTGATTTCAAATGGAATGAAAGGAGAAGCATATAGGGATTGCCTAAGACAGCTGAACTTGAGTGTTAATTAAGGCAAGTGAGTTACAATGCGGGTGATAACTACTTGAAATCAAAAGATCAGGCAGACAGTTTTTACGGAAGAACGAAATACAGGGTAGACTGAAGAAGCAAAGAAAGTTTGCTAAAGACAGTTCAATTTGATACGTTTATGAAAATTTTGGAGCAGACATTTTACGATCGGTTGTTCTTCCTGACCTTCCTTACTTCGTATTTTCGATGGGCCTTTGGTGCAAGCACCTACTCGCAAGGCAGCGAGGGCTTCAGGCTTATTTATAAATAACTAAGCCTGAAGCCCTCGCTGCCTTGCGAGTAGGGCTTCAGGCTTATTTATTTTGATGGCGGCCTGAACTCGCCATGTCGCACGGCTGTCAAAGGGCATCTGTGGCTTTTACCATGAGACGGGTGCCACCCACGTCCCAAACCGCGCCCTGTTAGCCTTGCCGCTGTTGGGTCATGCTTAAGCTGTAGAAAATTTGCACGTTTTTGAAATAGTCAGTTCAGAAAGACAGATTATTAGACGAAGTAATGAAAAAGAGGGCTGAACTCGCGTGCAAATTAAAGCAATTGAAGGTGCAATGATTGTGATAACTACTTGAAATTAAGATCTCAGATAGTCAGCATTTACGAAAGAATGAAAGAGTGTATGGATACAAGAAGCAGACAAAGTTCGGTTAGACAGTTCAACTTGAATGCCAATTGCATGTGGAATTGTATGATTTTGCGCGTTTGAACGTGTAGTTAGAAATAAATGTTTGCGTATAGTTATCGAGATCCGACTTAACGGCAGAGCCCCATCCTCGCCCATACCTGTGTCACCCATCCATTTCATCTGGTAACTCCAATTGGGTCATTGAAAATGGCCAAATACTCAGTGATTTCAAATGGAATGAAAGGAGAAGCATATAGGGATTGCCTAAGACAGCTGAACTTGAGTGTTAATTAAGGCAAGTGAGTTACAATGCGGGTGATAACTACTTGAAATCAAAAGATCAGGCAGACAGTTTTTACGGAAGAACGAAATACAGGGTAGACTGAAGAAGCAAAGAAAGTTTGCTAAAGACAGTTCAATTTGATACGTTTATGAAAATTTTGGAGCAGACATTTTACGATCGGTTGTTCTTCCTGACCTTCCTTACTTCGTATTTTCGATGGGCCTTTGGTGCAAGCACCTACTCGCAAGGCAGCGAGGGCTTCAGGCTTATTTATAAATAACTAAACCTGAAGCCCTCGCTGCCTTGCGAGTAGGGCTTCAGGCTTATTTATTTTGATGGCGGCCTGAACTCGCCATGTCGCACGGCTGTCAAAGGGCATCTGTGGCTTTTACCATGAGACGGGTGCCACCCACGTCCCAAACCGCGCCCTGCTAGCCTTGCCGCTGTTGGGTCATGCTTAAGCTGTAGAAAATTTGCACGTTTTTGAAATAGTCAGTTCAGAAAGACAGACATTTGACGAAGTAATGAAAAAGAGGGCTGAAAAAGCGTGCAAATTAAAGCAATTGAAGGTGCAATGATTGTGATAACTACTTGAAATTAAGATCTCAGATAGTCAGCATTTACGAAAGAATGAAAGAGTGTATGGATACAAGAAGCAGACAAAGTTCGGTTAGACAGTTCAACTTGAATGCCAATTGCATGTGGAATTGTATGATTTTGCGCGTTTGAACGTGTAGTTAGAAATAAATGTTTGCGTATAGTTATCGAGATCCGACTTAACGGCAGAGCCCCATCCTCGCCCATACCTGTGTCACCCATCCATTTCAGCTGGTGACTCCAATTGGGTCATTTCACCGAAAATGGCAAAATACTGTCCTATAGCTAAACAGAAAGCTTCTGAGATGGTGAAGGTTACCATTTCAACTTCTTATAAGTCAGCTTTGTTAAATATGCAGAGTATGCATTAAATTTTTCGATCCTGAACATTTCTCTAGAGAATACTCAAGTGAACTTGTTGATTTGAAAAATTCAGTTTATTATGGATCTTGGTCTAAAACTCTCAACATTTAGTGTCCTAAAAAGATACTTAAGTTAACTTGGTAAGCGTTTGATAAACTGCAAATTAACTTTTTTCCAAAATTTGGCTTATTCATCCATCTCAAAGTTTACCATTGGCAGCCTTCAAGTCTCGTGGTCAGTGTTAAAGCCTGAAAGAGTTTGAATTTTTGTGGACATTTTGGAGGATAAAAGGCGGCTAGACAATGAAATTCGGAATTCTTCTCGACCTCTCCTCCTAGTTCAAAAGTTTAATATTCTATTTCCTGTTCACGTGACACAATTGCTATTAAGCTTTGCAAACTTAGTTTCTAGCTATAAATAGTTTTTTCATATTAATGTATGAGAAAACTCTATATTTGTAAAAAAATTACGCCAATTTCTGGGCCTATACTGCCATTTTCGGTGAAATGACCCAATTTATATCGCTCCCTATTTCTATTCTTTTGCAATGCTAAATTGGCTTAATTGTTGTAGCCGATGAATCGTGCTTCAAATATAAGAACGTATACATGAGTTTTTAAGATTAAGAGTGTGTGTGCTTATACGCAACACGGTCCAGCCAATGTGGAAAAGAAAAGGAAGACGACTACAAGAATTAAGACATTACTGACGGTGCCACCCACGTCCCAAACCGCGCCCTGTTAGCCTTGCCGCTGTTGGGTCATGTTTAAGCTGTAGAAATTTTGCACGTTTTTGAAATGGTCAGTTCAGAAAGACAGATTATTAGACGAAGTAATGAAAAAGAGGGCTGAAAAAAGGGTGCAAATTAAAGCAATTGAAGGTGCAATGATTGTGATAACTACTTGAAATTAAGATCTCAGATAGTCAGCATTTACGAAAGAATGAAAGAGTGTATGGATACAAGAAGCAGACAAAGTTCGGTTAGACAGTTCAACTTGAATGCCAATTGCATGTGGAATTGTATGATTTTGCGCGTTTGAACGTGTAGTTAGAAATAAATGTTTGCGTATAGTTATCGAGATCCGACTTAACGGCAGAGCCCCATCCTCGCCCATACCTGTGTCACCCATCCATTTCATCTGGTAACTCCAATTGGGTCATTGAAAATGGCCAAATACTCAGTGATTTCAAATGGAATGAAAGGAGAAGCATATAGGGATTGCCTAAGACAGCTGAACTTGAGTGTTAATTAAGGCAAGTGAGTTACAATGCGGGTGATAACTACTTGAAATCAAAAGATCAGGCAGACAGTTTTTACGGAAGAACGAAATACAGGGTAGACTGAAGAAGCAAAGAAAGTTTGCTAAAGACAGTTCAATTTGATACGTTTATGAAAATTTTGGAGCAGACATTTTACGATCGGTTGTTCTTCCTGACCTTCCTTACTTCGTATTTTCGATGGGCCTTTGGTGCAAGCACCTACTCGCAAGGCAGCGAGGGCTTCAGGCTTATTTATAAATAACTAAGCCTGAAGCCCTCGCTGCCTTGCGAGTAGGGCTTCAGGCTTATTTATTTTGATGGCGGCCTGAACTCGCCATGTCGCACGGCTGTCAAAGGGCATCTGTGGCTTTTACCATGAGACGGGTGCCACCCACGTCCCAAACCGCGCCCTGCTAGCCTTGCCGCTGTTGGGTCATGCTTAAGCTGTAGAAAATTTGCACGTTTTTGAAATAGTCAGTTCAGAAAGACAGACATTTGACGAAGTAATGAAAAAGAGGGCTGAACTCGCGTGCAAATTAAAGCAATTGAAGGTGCAATGATTGTGATAACTACTTGAAATTAAGATCTCAGATAGTCAGCATTTACGAAAGAATGAAAGAGTGTATGGATACAAGAAGCAGACAAAGTTCGGTTAGACAGTTCAACTTGAATGCCAATTGCATGTGGAATTGTATGATTTTGCGCGTTTGAACGTGTAGTTAGAAATAAATGTTTGCGTATAGTTATCGAGATCCGACTTAACGGCAGAGCCCCATCCTCGCCCATACCTGTGTCACCCATCCATTTCAGCTGGTGACTCCAATTGGGTCATTTCACCGAAAATGGCAAAATACTGTCCTATAGCTAAACAGAAAGCTTCTGAGATGGTGAAGGTTACCATTTCAACTTCTTATAAGTCAGCTTTGTTAAATATGCAGAGTATGCATTAAATTTTTCGATCCTGAACATTTCTCTAGAGAATACTCAAGTGAACTTGTTGATTTGAAAAATTCAGTTTATTATGGATCTTGGTCTAAAACTCTCAACATTTAGTGTCCTAAAAAGATACTTAAGTTAACTTGGTAAGCGTTTGATAAACTGCAAATTAACTTTTTTCCAAAATTTGGCTTATTCATCCATCTCAAAGTTTACCATTGGCAGCCTTCAAGTCTCGTGGTCAGTGTTAAAGCCTGAAAGAGTTTGAATTTTTGTGGACATTTTGGAGGATAAAAGGCGGCTAGACAATGAAATTCGGAATTCTTCTCGACCTCTCCTCCTAGTTCAAAAGTTTAATATTCTATTTCCTGTTCACGTGACACAATTGCTATTAAGCTTTGCAAACTTAGTTTCTAGCTATAAATAGTTTTTTCATATTAATGTATGAGAAAACTCTATATTTGTAAAAAAATTACGCCAATTTCTGGGCCTATACTGCCATTTTCGGTGAAATGACCCAATTTATATCGCTCCCTATTTCTATTCTTTTGCAATGCTAAATTGGCTTAATTGTTGTAGCCGATGAATCGTGCTTCAAATATAAGAACGTATACATGAGTTTTTAAGATTAAGAGTGTGTGTGCTTATACGCAACACGGTCCAGCCAATGTGGAAAAGAAAAGGAAGACGACTACAAGAATTAAGACATTACTGACGGTGCCACCCACGTCCCAAACCGCGCCCTGTTAGCCTTGCCGCTGTTGGGTCATGTTTAAGCTGTAGAAATTTTGCACGTTTTTGAAATGGTCAGTTCAGAAAGACAGATTATTAGACGAAGTAATGAAAAAGAGGGCTGAAAAAAGGGTGCAAATTAAAGCAATTGAAGGTGCAATGATTGTGATAACTACTTGAAATTAAGATCTCAGATAGTCAGCATTTACGAAAGAATGAAAGAGTGTATGGATACAAGAAGCAGACAAAGTTCGGTTAGACAGTTCAACTTGAATGCCAATTGCATGTGGAATTGTATGATTTTGCGCGTTTGAACGTGTAGTTAGAAATAAATGTTTGCGTATAGTTATCGAGATCCGACTTAACGGCAGAGCCCCATCCTCGCCCATACCTGTGTCACCCATCCATTTCAGCTGGTGACTCCAATTGGGTCATTTCACCGAAAATGGCAAAATACTGTCCTATAGCTAAACAGAAAGCTTCTGAGATGGTGAAGGTTACCATTTCAACTTCTTATAAGTCAGCTTTGTTAAATATGCAGAGTATGCATTAAATTTTTCGATCCTGAACATTTCTCTAGAGAATACTCAAGTGAACTTGTTGATTTGAAAAATTCAGTTTATTATGGATCTTGGTCTAAAACTCTCAACATTTAGTGTCCTAAAAAGATACTTAAGTTAACTTGGTAAGCGTTTGATAAACTGCAAATTAACTTTTTTCCAAAATTTGGCTTATTCATCCATCTCAAAGTTTACCATTGGCAGCCTTCAAGTCTCGTGGTCAGTGTTAAAGCCTGAAAGAGTTTGAATTTTTGTGGACATTTTGGAGGATAAAAGGCGGCTAGACAATGAAATTCGGAATTCTTCTCGACCTCTCCTCCTAGTTCAAAAGTTTAATATTCTATTTCCTGTTCACGTGACACAATTGCTATTAAGCTTTGCAAACTTAGTTTCTAGCTATAAATAGTTTTTTCATATTAATGTATGAGAAAACTCTATATTTGTAAAAAAATTACGCCAATTTCTGGGCCTATACTGCCATTTTCGGTGAAATGACCCAATTTATATCGCTCCCTATTTCTATTCTTTTGCAATGCTAAATTGGCTTAATTGTTGTAGCCGATGAATCGTGCTTCAAATATAAGAACGTATACATGAGTTTTTAAGATTAAGAGTGTGTGTGCTTATACGCAACACGGTCCAGCCAATGTGGAAAAGAAAAGGAAGACGACTACAAGAATTAAGACATTACTGACGGTGCCACCCACGTCCCAAACCGCGCCCTGTTAGCCTTGCCGCTGTTGGGTCATGTTTAAGCTGTAGAAATTTTGCACGTTTTTGAAATGGTCAGTTCAGAAAGACAGATTATTAGACGAAGTAATGAAAAAGAGGGCTGAAAAAAGGGTGCAAATTAAAGCAATTGAAGGTGCAATGATTGTGATAACTACTTGAAATTAAGATCTCAGATAGTCAGCATTTACGAAAGAATGAAAGAGTGTATGGATACAAGAAGCAGACAAAGTTCGGTTAGACAGTTCAACTTGAATGCCAATTGCATGTGGAATTGTATGATTTTGCGCGTTTGAACGTGTAGTTAGAAATAAATGTTTGCGTATAGTTATCGAGATCCGACTTAACGGCAGAGCCCCATCCTCGCCCATACCTGTGTCACCCATCCATTTCATCTGGTAACTCCAATTGGGTCATTGAAAATGGCCAAATACTCAGTGATTTCAAATGGAATGAAAGGAGAAGCATATAGGGATTGCCTAAGACAGCTGAACTTGAGTGTTAATTAAGGCAAGTGAGTTACAATGCGGGTGATAACTACTTGAAATCAAAAGATCAGGCAGACAGTTTTTACGGAAGAACGAAATACAGGGTAGACTGAAGAAGCAAAGAAAGTTTGCTAAAGACAGTTCAATTTGATACGTTTATGAAAATTTTGGAGCAGACATTTTACGATCGGTTGTTCTTCCTGACCTTCCTTACTTCGTATTTTCGATGGGCCTTTGGTGCAAGCACCTACTCGCAAGGCAGCGAGGGCTTCAGGCTTATTTATAAATAACTAAACCTGAAGCCCTCGCTGCCTTGCGAGTAGGGCTTCAGGCTTATTTATTTTGATGGCGGCCTGAACTCGCCATGTCGCACGGCTGTCAAAGGGCATCTGTGGCTTTTACCATGAGACGGGTGCCACCCACGTCCCAAACCGCGCCCTGCTAGCCTTGCCGCTGTTGGGTCATGCTTAAGCTGTAGAAAATTTGCACGTTTTTGAAATAGTCAGTTCAGAAAGACAGACATTTGACGAAGTAATGAAAAAGAGGGCTGAACTCGCGTGCAAATTAAAGCAATTGAAGGTGCAATGATTGTGATAACTACTTGAAATTAAGATCTCAGATAGTCAGCATTTACGAAAGAATGAAAGAGTGTATGGATACAAGAAGCAGACAAAGTTCGGTTAGACAGTTCAACTTGAATGCCAATTGCATGTGGAATTGTATGATTTTGCGCGTTTGAACGTGTAGTTAGAAATAAATGTTTGCGTATAGTTATCGAGATCCGACTTAACGGCAGAGCCCCATCCTCGCCCATACCTGTGTCACCCATCCATTTCAGCTGGTGACTCCAATTGGGTCATTTCACCGAAAATGGCAAAATACTGTCCTATAGCTAAACAGAAAGCTTCTGAGATGGTGAAGGTTACCATTTCAACTTCTTATAAGTCAGCTTTGTTAAATATGCAGAGTATGCATTAAATTTTTCGATCCTGAACATTTCTCTAGAGAATACTCAAGTGAACTTGTTGATTTGAAAAATTCAGTTTATTATGGATCTTGGTCTAAAACTCTCAACATTTAGTGTCCTAAAAAGATACTTAAGTTAACTTGGTAAGCGTTTGATAAACTGCAAATTAACTTTTTTCCAAAATTTGGCTTATTCATCCATCTCAAAGTTTACCATTGGCAGCCTTCAAGTCTCGTGGTCAGTGTTAAAGCCTGAAAGAGTTTGAATTTTTGTGGACATTTTGGAGGATAAAAGGCGGCTAGACAATGAAATTCGGAATTCTTCTCGACCTCTCCTCCTAGTTCAAAAGTTTAATATTCTATTTCCTGTTCACGTGACACAATTGCTATTAAGCTTTGCAAACTTAGTTTCTAGCTATAAATAGTTTTTTCATATTAATGTATGAGAAAACTCTATATTTGTAAAAAAATTACGCCAATTTCTGGGCCTATACTGCCATTTTCGGTGAAATGACCCAATTTATATCGCTCCCTATTTCTATTCTTTTGCAATGCTAAATTGGCTTAATTGTTGTAGCCGATGAATCGTGCTTCAAATATAAGAACGTATACATGAGTTTTTAAGATTAAGAGTGTGTGTGCTTATACGCAACACGGTCCAGCCAATGTGGAAAAGAAAAGGAAGACGACTACAAGAATTAAGACATTACTGACGGTGCCACCCACGTCCCAAACCGCGCCCTGTTAGCCTTGCCGCTGTTGGGTCATGTTTAAGCTGTAGAAATTTTGCACGTTTTTGAAATGGTCAGTTCAGAAAGACAGATTATTAGACGAAGTAATGAAAAAGAGGGCTGAAAAAAGGGTGCAAATTAAAGCAATTGAAGGTGCAATGATTGTGATAACTACTTGAAATTAAGATCTCAGATAGTCAGCATTTACGAAAGAATGAAAGAGTGTATGGATACAAGAAGCAGACAAAGTTCGGTTAGACAGTTCAACTTGAATGCCAATTGCATGTGGAATTGTATGATTTTGCGCGTTTGAACGTGTAGTTAGAAATAAATGTTTGCGTATAGTTATCGAGATCCGACTTAACGGCAGAGCCCCATCCTCGCCCATACCTGTGTCACCCATCCATTTCATCTGGTAACTCCAATTGGGTCATTGAAAATGGCCAAATACTCAGTGATTTCAAATGGAATGAAAGGAGAAGCATATAGGGATTGCCTAAGACAGCTGAACTTGAGTGTTAATTAAGGCAAGTGAGTTACAATGCGGGTGATAACTACTTGAAATCAAAAGATCAGGCAGACAGTTTTTACGGAAGAACGAAATACAGGGTAGACTGAAGAAGCAAAGAAAGTTTGCTAAAGACAGTTCAATTTGATACGTTTATGAAAATTTTGGAGCAGACATTTTACGATCGGTTGTTCTTCCTGACCTTCCTTACTTCGTATTTTCGATGGGCCTTTGGTGCAAGCACCTACTCGCAAGGCAGCGAGGGCTTCAGGCTTATTTATAAATAACTAAGCCTGAAGCCCTCGCTGCCTTGCGAGTAGGGCTTCAGGCTTATTTATTTTGATGGCGGCCTGAACTCGCCATGTCGCACGGCTGTCAAAGGGCATCTGTGGCTTTTACCATGAGACGGGTGCCACCCACGTCCCAAACCGCGCCCTGTTAGCCTTGCCGCTGTTGGGTCATGCTTAAGCTGTAGAAAATTTGCACGTTTTTGAAATAGTCAGTTCAGAAAGACAGATTATTAGACGAAGTAATGAAAAAGAGGGCTGAAAAAAGGGTGCAAATTAAAGCAATTGAAGGTGCAATGATTGTGATAACTACTTGAAATTAAGATCTCAGATAGTCAGCATTTACGAAAGAATGAAAGAGTGTATGGATACAAGAAGCAGACAAAGTTCGGTTAGACAGTTCAACTTGAATGCCAATTGCATGTGGAATTGTATGATTTTGCGCGTTTGAACGTGTAGTTAGAAATAAATGTTTGCGTATAGTTATCGAGATCCGACTTAACGGCAGAGCCCCATCCTCGCCCATACCTGTGTCACCCATCCATTTCATCTGGTAACTCCAATTGGGTCATTGAAAATGGCCAAATACTCAGTGATTTCAAATGGAATGAAAGGAGAAGCATATAGGGATTGCCTAAGACAGCTGAACTTGAGTGTTAATTAAGGCAAGTGAGTTACAATGCGGGTGATAACTACTTGAAATCAAAAGATCAGGCAGACAGTTTTTACGGAAGAACGAAATACAGGGTAGACTGAAGAAGCAAAGAAAGTTTGCTAAAGACAGTTCAATTTGATACGTTTATGAAAATTTTGGAGCAGACATTTTACGATCGGTTGTTCTTCCTGACCTTCCTTACTTCGTATTTTCGATGGGCCTTTGGTGCAAGCACCTACTCGCAAGGCAGCGAGGGCTTCAGGCTTATTTATAAATAACTAAGCCTGAAGCCCTCGCTGCCTTGCGAGTAGGGCTTCAGGCTTATTTATTTTGATGGCGGCCTGAACTCGCCATGTCGCACGGCTGTCAAAGGGCATCTGTGGCTTTTACCATGAGACGGGTGCCACCCACGTCCCAAACCGCGCCCTGTTAGCCTTGCCGCTGTTGGGTCATGCTTAAGCTGTAGAAAATTTGCACGTTTTTGAAATAGTCAGTTCAGAAAGACAGATTATTAGACGAAGTAATGAAAAAGAGGGCTGATAAAAGGGTGCAAATTAAAGCAATTGAAGGTGCAATGATTGTGATAACTACTTGAAATTAAGATCTCAGATAGTCAGCATTTACGAAAGAATGAAAGAGTGTATGGATACAAGAAGCAGACAAAGTTCGGTTAGACAGTTCAACTTGAATGCCAATTGCATGTGGAATTGTATGATTTTGCGCGTTTGAACGTGTAGTTATAAATAAGTAATGAAAAAGAGTATTGAAAGACGAAGAAAATAAATTTCCCTTGAGACAGCTGAACTCGGGTGCAAATTAAAGCAATTGACGGTGCCACATCTCAGATAGTCAGTTTTACGAAAGAATGAAAGAGTGTATGGATACAAGAAGCAGATAAAGTTCGGTTAGACAGTTCAACTTGAATGCCAATTGCATATGGAATTGTATGATTTTGCGCGTTTGAACGTGTAGTTAGAAATAAGTGTTTACGTATAGTTATCGAGATCCGACTTTACGGCAGAGCCCCATCCTCGCCTATACCTGTGTCACCCATCCATTTCATCTGGTAACTCCAATTGGGTCATTGAAGATGGCCAAATACTCAGTGATTTCAAATGGAATAAACGGAGAAGCATATAGAGGTTGCGTAAGACAGGTAAACTGACTCTACTTCTGCGACAGTAGGGGGTCGACGAGAAATGGAAAGAGGATTTGCTTATGAGAGTTCGGCTCAACTGCCATTTATGCATTTGGTGTTGCTATGCGTGTGATTTGATCTTCAAAAAAGAAGATCAGATACAGTTTTTCGATGGTACGATGCAGGATGTCGATATATGAAGGAGGTAAACTATGGTTAGACAGTTCAACTTGATTGCCAATTAAGTCAAATGAAGTTTAAAGGCGTGTTATTATTTCATGAAATTAAGATCTCCGAGACACAATTTAAACGAGAGAATGAGAGTTGATCTTGATAGAAGATAAGAATCATTTAGACAGTACGATAAACTAAGTCAAGACTTCAGTGTTAAGTTTTAAACGTAGCGTGTTAGGTGCTGATTTTTGAGTGCTAGTATTTATTTGATGAGTGTTAAGTTATATATCCAGAGTGATATATTTTAAGAGCGATGAGTGTTTAGAGTTAAGTGTTTAGTCTTAGGGGTTCTGTTTTATAATCTTAAGTACTTCAGCATTAAGTTTCAGGTCTAATATCGTATGTGGTTAGAGATAAGTTCTACGTATTAGGTGTTATTTGCTTCGCTTTCAGAAGATAAGGGTTTGGTGTTAATTGCTTATCTCTTATAAGCTACGTATTAAGTCTTAAGTGTTAAAAGCTAAGTTGTAAGCCCTAAGTGTTAAGCACTAAATCTTATGTGTAAAATTTTTACAGATGCTAAGTGTAATGTGTTAGTGCTCAACCATCAAAAAACAAATGCTTAACTAGTAAAAGATAAGTCCTATGTGTTAAGCCTTACGTGTTAAATGCTAACTCGTATGTGTTAAACTTGAAATCTTAAGTTCTACGTCTCAATAGCTAAGTTCTAAGTGTAAAGTGTAAAATCTAAAGTCCTAAATCCTAAGCGTTAAGTCTTAAGTCTTATGTCGTAAATTTTAGCGTCTAGTGAATAGTGCTACTTGTTAGTTGCTTAATTCTTAAATGCTAAGTGTTAAATGTTAGTTGCTTTACTATTTAATGCTGTGTTAAGCCCTAAGTGTTAAGTCTTATGTGTACAATTTTTAGAGATAAATGCTCAGTATGATATATTAGTTGCATAATTATCAAAAGATAAGTGCTTGACTATTAAAAGATAAGTGCTAAGTGTTAAGTTTTATGTGTTAAATGCTAATTGGTATGTGTTAAACCTTAAGTGTTATGTGCTAAGTCTTAATTGCTACGTGTTAAGTGTTAGGTGCGAAATCTTAAGTAGTGATTCTTAAGCGTAACGTCTTAAGTCTTATATCTTGAGTGCTTAGTGGTAAAAGGTAAGTGCTACGTATCAGGTGTTAGTTGATTAACTCCTAAAAGCTGAGTGTTAAGTATTACGTGTTAAGCCCTAAGTATTAAGGGGTAAATCTTATGTGCAAAATTTTTAGAGATGCCAGTTGTAATGTGTTAGTTGCTTAACTATCAACTAGCTATTAAAAGATCAGTTCTAAGAGTTAAGTCTTATGTGTTAAATTTTAATTGTTATGTGTTAAACCTTAAATGTTAAGTTCTAAGTCTTAGTAGCTAAGTGCTAAGTTTAAAAGTGTAAAATCTTAAGTCCTAATTCTTAAGTATTATGTCGTAAGTGTTTAGTGTTTAGATATAACTGCCGCGTAATAGGTGTTAGTTGCTTAATTCTTAAGTGCTAAATGTTAAGACTTAAATCTTCAGTGTTGAAAGCTAAGTGTTAAACTTTAATTGTTAAATGTTACATCTTATGGTAGAGCCCCAACCTCGCTCCCACCTGTGTCACCCATCCATTTCTGAAAAACTGGTGACTCCAGTTTCAGTTTTATGTTTTGATTGTTGTTTAAATTGATAGCATCGTTGTAGCGGTCGTAAACATGCGTCTTGTTTTATTGTGTTTATTTATTAAGTATGCACGAATTTTTGCTTCTGAATCTGCACTTTTACTAGCATGTAAGTTTGTACATTATTGTCTTTATAAAGAACTTACAATCAGGTTCTCTACCGGAACTCTAGTTCCAGTGTTATGGTAATGGTAGAGCCCCTCCTAGGACCTATCGGAAATTTTCTAGCCGAATCGTATCCCACACACCGCGCTTCACCTGTCGAACAATTTGGTACTTGATTTTTGATCCTATCAGTATCCATTTCAGCTACTCAGTAGACCTATTAGTCTAATTAAGTCTACCTATCATTTTTGTGCTTTCCATTCAAACTAGATTTGTCTCACTTTTGCAAAACATTGGCTAAATATTTACGAAGATATATTAACAAGGTCCGATTGTTTGTGAATTAAACCAAGATAACAAGAAACGTTAACAATGAGTTAACGTTTCTTGTGTCTACCTATCATTTTTGTGCTTTCCATTCACACTAGATTTGTCTCACTTTTGCAAAACATTGGCTAAATATTTACGAAGATATATTAACAAGGTCCGATTGTTTGTGAATTAAACCAAGATAACAAGAAACGTTAACAATGAGTTAACGTTTCTTGTTATCTTGGTTTAACTTGCAAATAATGTTTCGATTTGATTCCTAAACGCTCTGTATTAAACTCTATTTAGCTTTCCTGCCGATCGATTTAGAAACTTCAAAAATGAATCATAAGTGTGATACAACTCGCCAACTCTTCACCCCTTGCAATTTCTTAGTAGATCTTTCACTCAAAACTGAAAACTCTCCTCTTCCACAAGTCCTATCTTGATTCTACCTCTTCCATTTATCTTCCCTTTAGCTCTCTTTCCGCTCCAGTTCCAAACACCATCCACTGTAGCGGTCTGCCTGACTCTTGGACCTTGAACTGGAACCGAACCCTTCCTGCCTATCGCTTTTGTTTTGACTGAGTGCCTGTGAATAAGTTAGTTCTGTGACTTAGGGCGCTGTAGAAATATCGAGCTAACATATTATAAAGTGGGGCCTTTGTTGAAGTGCGTGCATAGAATTACTTGAAAGTTCAGCAGCTGGGGTAGTTTGTGATAGAAAGATACGTTATGTTGAACTAGTTGAGCCGTGGGAACAATCAGCGGAACATACCGCTCACATTTCTTCAGGTATATAATCCTACACGTTTGAACAGTAATAATTCATCATCAGTCTATGAGTGACCCCGCTGGTTGCTAGACATAAGAGAGTAAAACCTATCAAGTTCAGAGCCTGAAAGTCAAACTTAGCATCAAATGCGTCAGAATAAATGTGGATATGACGTCATAGTACGAGACTAAATGTCGTTTTAAAAGATCCACTAAAATCTTCAATCTATAAAGAAGAATTAGTGGCCTTAGAAAAGGGTTCGACAAATATGATGTCATAATATGACTGACGAAGTATCGTCTGGAGGCTATCTCAAAATTCCATTCACCTTACCGTATATCGCCATCTACAAGCAGCTTAATTAAAGTCAGAATAAATTTCGATGAATATGACGTCATAATATGACAGACGAAATATCGTTTATAGACCGTCTAAAGACCCCATTCACCTTACCATATGGCGCCATCTACAACTTACAATTCGGTGCTGTTTCTTGAAACCCTTGAGGAATGATTTTCAAGGATTTTGATTCTTCTTCTTTGTCGACTTCTTTCGAAAGACCAAGATTCCGTGAACTACACGAGCCTTCGAAGGACTTCGCCTTTGATATTTGATATAGTTACGAAGAGCGCGTAATAGATTAACCATTATGCCTATCATAATTTTGCCTTACCCATTTTCTTTACCCAGCATAATTTTTTCTCATAACTCCTTGGGCTTTCCATAATCCACACAGCTTACAAGATTATCTCATCCTGGTCCCTACAATCCTAGGTCTTCTTGCTTCTCCTAAACAGTTTCTCTAGTAGCCTTCCCTCTCTGGTATCCCAGCAATCGGAACTTATTCTTGCTACGGTACCTCTGTACAACCTTCTGACTTCACGCAGCGCTCGTGAATAAGCTAATTCCCTGAAGTTAGCTTTTAAGTGGCGCTTTAGAAATTTTCCAGTACACGATTAGTCAGGATTACGAAATTTAGGCAAATCAAACGGATTATACAACACATACACTCTTGGTCTTACCAGTCTTTAAGATATATATCAGCAAAGCAATGTAAAGGTTGCATATGTCGCTCATCGAAGACTTAAAACATCGATCGGCTTATGGCTTATCATAGCATAGAAAAGAAAATCCTGTCGAACTTAATATCGGTTCAAACTGAGCGACGTTATTATCCTACGTGGCATGAACTCGATCTCCCTGAAATATTTCTCAGCTATATTTAAATCCTGGAGGACACAGGATTAAGTCCTAGAAATCTGGTGATCTGCCTCAAGTAATGATCCGAGCTAAGATTATTACAGTAACTAAATTATTAAAAATTAAGATTAGCTATATCGAAGTAGTTAAACGTAGGAAAACCTGGGCCTACTATAGCCTATACTTTGTCAAGCCCTTAAACCCTAACCCTTAGGCTTATAATGGATTACTTCTGAAAATTCGACTTAATTGGTTTGTTAAAATATATTTTTGACCTTCACAAAACTTACTGCTCATAAGATATGGGCGCATACACTCCCAGTAAACAAAATTTTTAGATTTTTCGTTTTATCTGTTAGGCTTAATCGACCGGTTAATAAAAAATATGAAATTGACTAACATTTCTGACTCGTCTTCGTTCTTCCTCTTCAAACGTCTTCAGAACTTGCATTCGTTCATCTTCAGATTTTTTCATTCGTCCATCTTCAGGTTTTTCAATCTTTCTTTAGATCGATTTCCTAAATTAAATCAGACAAGGCTAAGTCTGTGCACAGTCACAGCGTGGCGCTTTATTCTGAAGAAAACTGCATGAAATTACGTCAATGATCAAATAACTCAGATGACGTCATAATGCTGCTGCATTATGACGTCATTATTTTAGGAGATTAGACAATCGCGCGGATAACGGGACAGACTCCGTTCATTTGCATGTCTGCATCTGCCCGTTGTCCGTCTGTCTATGTGCCGACCGTCCGTCTGAGTTTCTGTCTGTCTGTCTATTCTCTGCTAATCTTTCTGCCTGTTGGTCTAACTTTCGATTGTCTATGATTCTTTCTGTCGTCTGTCTGTCTGTATGTCTTTCTCTCTCTCCCCCTCTCTATCTGCGAAATACATTGATTTGAATTTGGCACTTTTATGTAGAACGTTTCAGAATGGTTCGCTTTAAGCGCGCTATATAAATATTTGGCTAAAGAAAATCATGAACAACAGATGCAGAAAACGGACTACATAATTTTTTTATTTTTCTGTCTGTCTGTGTAGCTTTCTTTCTTTTTATTACTTTCATGCTTATCTGACAACTTTTTACTTACACTTAATCATTTTTTCAATTCATGATTTCATGTATTACCATATTTACTTACTGACCGATTATCTTCGGTCGCTTAAAGGACGATGATAAAAATTTTGATGATAAAAATGTTGTCATACATTTCGATTATCTTCTCTTCACTTCGATGACGGATTGTCACTCAGTTCAAGAACCGTTGTTCGTTTTCTTCTTCATCATCTTCGTCGTCGTCTTCATCATTTTCGTCGTCTTCATCGTCACCTTCGTCGTCGCCTTCACCATCTTTTTTGTCTGCAGTCGACAGAAGAGATGCACAGACTGCTTTCGGAAACGGCGATAAAATAAAGCAAAATGACGTCATTTTGTGAAGACTTAATAATCGAATATTATGACGTTAACCTACTTGTGTGAAAAAACAAAACCGCATCGGATAGAGTAATCTAATCGAAAGGCTTCCATATAACCGCCATCAAACTGGATTTGAAACTGCATACTCCGTGTTACAGTGTAGGTATAACACAGATTTACAATGTAACATGGAGTAAGCAGTACTCAACTAATCAACACAATTTTGTCTTTCCCTGCATGGGAAGCAGAAATTCAAAACTAGCACTGTCAGTTTATTGCATTTTGTTCGAACTAGGTTTCGTCGTAAGATGCAAGTATGTTAGAATACGATGCGATTTGACCCACAATCCAGATTTTTAACTGATTTACTAAGCAAGCATTGACTGAATGCAGTGGCGCTACAGAAGCGTTATTTGAAATGGGCAAACACCACTCACATTAGACACACTTTAGGTCCAATATTTTTACTTCCAATTGTCACCTTTTTAGAATCAAAGTCTTCACAGATTTGTAGCATTGACATCAAAAGCTAAATAACATAATCTTGAAACTTCTATAGCGCCTTTGTTATTGTGATGAACGAGGATTTCAACTGATAGTCGCTTCAAAGCAAAATCACAATCAGAAAGCAAAATCCAGTGGAAAGAACCATGAATAATTAATTAGCAGCCACTTCTTCAATGGCGCCGTTGTATAATACACAAGGCATCAACCGATAGTGAATCGTGCGTGACCAATCCGTTGTCGGTCAGCACCAGAAGGTTAGCCACTGTTATTATTATTTATTATTTCTGCATTTAATAGGTGCCACTATCTAATGACTTGGAATCAATCAATGGCGCCGAACAATTGTGAGTGAAGGACTTGCTTAAGATTCCTACACAGTAATCGTCTCGGGGGAGTTTCGAACCCGTACTCTCCGCGTTACAAGCCGAGCACTCTCTCCAATAGGCTACCGTGCCCCATATAACACGTGACAAAGAGGCAGCCTAAAGTGGATGAACTAGATTAAAGAACTTAGTCTTAAGTTCCGAAATAACATAAGAGACCGAGAAAAAGATGTGGGAAGAGGGTTCCAAAATGTAAGTTCGGCAACCGAAAAGCTCGTTTACCAAGTTGGAAATCGCTTGAAAACCAACTCGTCTTGTAAACTCGCCACATTATAATGCCCACTGAACAAGTATGACTCATCATATTCGAGATACTCACTGGGTGTTTAAGAAAATCCATAAGAGACCTCTCAAAGGCATTTGAGCGCCTTTGGGAGGTTATTGAAAGGCGTTCAGATGCATACATACATACATACATACATACATACACTTCTGCTTTGCATCATCAACTGGCGCCTTGCATTTATATATTGGCGCTATGAAAAATATTTAAAAAATCAACATGAGACTAATAATTACAGACGGCCTCTTGTGAAACTGTTAAGTTTCCGCGCCTATTTTGGAATATTAGATACGCGCTGTACATTTCTTTAGTTCAGAACCGAATGTTTATTCGATGAAAAAGCAAGTCCAGAAGATGACTTAAATTATAAGTACTGTTTCTAAGTTGATGTAAGAGCATCGCCCCTCTTTAGGTCATTAAACTTGGCCCTAACAAACCAAGGACTAATTATTTTTATAGTTGTAACAATAAAGTCAAACCCAGTTTGATTTCGAAATAATAATCGAGTCGAGTAGCATTTTATGCGTAAAATTATAACGATCGGATTCCTATCACAGACTACGAATGTGATTTAGTTGCCAATGAAGCTTGGCATCTGGACGGTTAAGAGAAAACTTAGCGTCTCTTAGGATCGACGAATACCCGTCTGTAATACAGCATGGTTGAGTTTATATTTAAATATACATATGTGGTTACATCAATATCTACATTTTCATTTACCAGCAGCGTACATTATCGTCAAACAGGAAAAGCCATTGCGAACAAGTGGAATATGATAAGCCGTTAGCCGACGGTTTGTGTATTCTTCTATTCGATGTCAGTCATTTCTTGTAGTGTTCTTGCAATGTTGTTATAGCAAGTGGATTCGACGACACTGAATCTCAGTCTAATAACAACTGTATGCATCAATACTAAATCTCTCTTCCATAGTTGATGGATTATTTTAATCGCAATCTGCCATGGTTTGCGAGTCATTACGAATGATATTTCAAACTGATGTTTCGATTGCCAGCCAATCGCAATTTTACTTGTGGGATTTTCGACCAATGGCGACACGTTGCTATTGGAATTCGTCAGCCAATGAGGGGACACAGTAGATGCGACTCCTTATCCTTTGTAAACAAATGAGCAGACGAAACTTTCATAGAAGGACCAAAGATGTTAATAAGGGAATCATCTTTGAGAAGGACTATGAAATCGCTACAAGTATTGGTGAAAGAGGCAGACGATAATTTCGGCCAATAGGAAACCTTATGACGATGGACGATTCGCTGTGAAAACCGTTGAAGTAGTTAGTTCACGGCTGGATTTTGGACAGGAAAGGTCTTCGTTGTGATCCAGCGTGGCTCCGAGAAATAAGTGGTCAGTTGCGGACTTGTCAAGTCGAACTGCATTCTCGAATGATGAGCATATAAAGGCTCATGTTTTTACAGGTAATTAACCTGTGTTTCCATTGTGAAATGACAAAGTTTTCGTCGAGAAACTAACGTCAGGAAGTCGTGGATTAAGCCCATGTAAGTGCGTCGATACGGACTTTGTGGCGTGAGTCGAAAGACAGCAACGATACCTCGTCTTCGACTCTACAGTGCAACTCCATCTCGTCAAGGAACCATTCCTTTGGACGGTTACGATTGAATCGTGTGAATTCAATTCCTTGAACTGCAAGGAACTCGCTTGGAATACCTACTACGAGAGACACTTAATCGATGTTCTACAAGGTATGTTGGCGTGGTGAATAGGTTTGTTTGCGCAGAGACAACTAGTGGTGAGTGACAATCTAACCATTCTACATCGCTGCAAACTCACTACAACTCACAGTGAAACTGTTTCAGACTTTATCAAAGAGTCAGTATACAGAGGTAAAATGGCCATCCAAGCTTGTGGTTGGGTAGAATCATAGATTTAGGCTTGATAAGAAGGTGGCCTTAATTAAGAATTAATTAAGTCATTGAACTATATAATATATTGATTGATTTATAACAAGTGACTTTGTTCATTTTTATTCAATCATACATTATGATGCAAGATGGTAGTGGAAAAATACGAGCTATTGTAATATCATTACAATTTCCGCTAGATATCACATGTTGATTTGAGTCTGACCTATAATTATCATATCAGGAGACTAAACCCCAATTAACATGTGTATCTACCAATGGCTAAGCAAGCTGTAGGTACCATGGTGTAATGTAAAGTGACTGCAATCTATAGTCACCAGAACTAGACAAGAGAGTATTAGACACGGGGGTTACAGGCCTATACATCAATACTGAATCTATGTCCTATGGCAAGTGGATTCATCAACAGTGAATATCTGCTCTATAGCAAACGTAGGCCTATACATGAATACCTAATCTCTGTTAGAGGAGAAATGGTATTTAACTCAACAGACGGAGGTTGACAATGGTTTCTGTGTGACTTTGAGCGCGTTAAAAATTTTCGTAATAACAATAATTATATAGATTAGCACATCCATAGTATGAATAAACATGACAAATTGCGATTTAACAAAACAGACAGAAACAGTCAACGGATTTTAATGAAATATGATAGCTATATCGCTTATTATGTCGAAAATATATATGAAAAATGCTGATTCCAGATGTCCATTCGCTGAGCACTGAGTAAAACATGGAGTTGTACAGTATAATACGACGTATTTAATAATGCGAAAAACACCAATCCCTGATCAGGAGCAATTCTTTTCTCATTTGGAAACTGTTCCACAGAAAGTGTGTAAACTAAATGCTGCTTAGGCTG
Source organism: Norana najaformis (assembly GCA_964023275.1). NCBI lineage: Eukaryota > Metazoa > Annelida > Clitellata > Crassiclitellata > Hormogastridae > Norana > Norana najaformis. The sequence goes on along the minus strand of OZ029913.1, from coordinate 49,436,221 downwards.
CTGTCTCAGGCGTAAACTGCTAGGATTTATTAATCTACTCAAGTCCAGTGCAAAAGATAGTTAAGCCTAGGGTGTCTTCTTCAAAAGGCTTCTTCAGGGTGTCCAGTGTAATAAAAGAGATTGATAGATAGAGAGAGAGACAGACAGACAGACAGAGAGACAGACAGAGACCGACAGAGACAGAGACAGAAATGGAGACAGAGAGACAGTGTGTGTATTCGTGAGTTAATTAAACGCAAAAGTCAATGTACACGTTTTTCTATAGCGACCTTGTGGCCCCACCTTTCATGGTCGCTTCTTAACGAATTGATCGGGGCAGATCCTGCAGATCGCTCCCCGATTGAGTAGGTTCCACGCCCTTCAGGGTTCCCGTTTTCGAAACGCGCTAGCCGAAGAGTTAGATCTCTGAATTATAGCCACGATCGGTATGAGAATCGCTTTCTTCACGTACAGAGACGAATTGACATAATCGTTAACCACTGTAGCTAAATGTGTCAGGTGTGTATGAATATGTACGTGAGTATGTTTGTATGTAACGCAACAAAACATTTATATGGCTCATTTCCCACACCTTTCAAGGCGAGCAAGATGCTCAAAAAGTATTATAGCTATATGTAATGTTTACTTGGAATATGTGAAGCATGGTACCATCATTCACACATGCATTAGTTTAAACATTTATTAGCGCCTTTGTTTAACTCTCAACGGCCATGTCATGTAAGGCCATTACAATATACAAGCATTTCGTCGGGCGTTCATTGTGTGAGTAACCATTTTGAGCCAAATGCATACATTATCAATGGCAATCCTGAAATAGTTTGGACCTGCTATACAAAAACGTGATAAGTCTGCGAAAATTACGCGGAAGTTCAGCTGAAGAATGGTCTTGGGAAATAAACAATCCATTGTGTCGTGATTTAAGAAGTCACAAATGTCTCTCTGGTTGAGTTTGTCGCGGGAACGAGGCTTTTGTAACGCGGACGGCTTGAAAACTACACGAAATATATGAATGTAACTGTCAAGTGAAAAAGCCATTCGTACTGTTGAAAGAGATCAGAGGCTTTGTTGCATTTACAATTTATCCCTTTAAATAGTGACACTTATAGAACTAGCAACTCAGAATAACAATAATTCATATGAACCACTGTAAAATGAAATTGAACTGAGACACATTTATGCTGTTCAAAAAATTCATGTACATAAGATGCAGATATATTAACGCAAAGTGACATAAGGAAAACTCTAAAGAGGCCTCAGGTTTTACAAATCTTTACAAATATTATTCTTTTTACAAAGTTTACATTTTCATATGAAGACATTATCAATCTGTTGTAATACTAACTTTAACAATTCAACTTTGATGTACAAGTACCACATTGCAAATCATATTAGAGAGCCAAATAACATAAAGCGAGTAAAACTATTAGTCTGGTTACAAGTAGATGCTTATGTAGATTGCTTTGTGTATTTTAAGGTTGCACTTGCGCAACACGGTCATTTCGATATACGTATGGAGATATTCATTGATCCAAAACTTGCCATGAAATTAATTCAACTTTGGTCTCTTTGGGCTTAGCCTCAAAGCGTCCGAGGCCATCAAACTAAAGTTCTTGATGCAGTTCCAGTGTCTCTAAAGCATAAAACTAAAAGACTTCCGTCTGTTTACAATGGTCATGCTTTATTTAGGCAAATTACAACACTTTAAATAATTTAGAAAAACTCTTTATTCAGATAAACTACTGTTTGAAAGACATCCAGATGGAATGGACTACGACGACAGTAACAGGATCAATGTCTCACAGGGTCAGAAGGTCATCAGCAGCACACTGACTCAAGTACGTTACTAGGTTCAGGCTTAGAAGATTATTCAAGTTACAAAGCGATGAAGCCTTACAAGACAAGTCAAGAATAGAGTATAACAGAAAGTGAAAGGTAGATTTTAAAAGGTTTAAAGATCTGAAGAAAAACAAAATAAAATTGATTTTAGAATTACCCCTAGATGACGTTTTATGTTTATAGGGCGGGCATTACAGAGCGATAACTGTGACAGTTTCTGCTTGCAACGCCGTCTTTGTGCTGGATCTGCAGCTGAACACGTAAGCAAAAGAAGTGATTTTACTTATTTAGAAACAGCAGTCAACAAGCTTCTTCTTAACAAATTTCATAATAATATTCAATAAGGCACATACGATTATATAGGATGCGTCATCAAGATGAGATGATTGCTTCATGTGATGAGAAGGTGTGGTACTTGAAAGTCTTCGGAACTTGTAAGTTTACAAAACGAAATGACTAACTTGAGAAACCAAAATAGACATTAGTGCATTGGATGCGCGATATAATTTTTGGATATATCTTAGTTGAATTTATAGTTGGCGGCTCTATCGTTCCAGTTATGATTTAGTAAAGGGAATGTTGCGTGTTTGAGTTCAACCTTTGAGTTCCGTTTTCGAGTTGTGTTGTTTTGAATGAAGAAAGTAGATGTGTTTTTACTTCAAGGCATGTTCGATAGTAACAATTACACTCTGACAGAGTTTTTGCCCGAAGTTTTTTAATAGTAGTTGTAAGTTTTTGTTTACTGTTTTTGCGTCGAAACAAATGGATTTGAAAGGTTTGCTGGTTTCAGATATCTTTTCGCCGTTGGCTACGTAGAAAGGTCGTTCAATGAAGACGGTGTTGTGTATCATGACGTGAATCACGTATGTTTCATACATACCAAATTTCATAGTTTATGTCCTTTTTGATGATAAATATCACAGAGCTGAGGCAAAACCAGCTCTTGGTAAAAGGACTTTGCCTCAACTTGGCTTCTCAAAGGCGAGCTATTCAGACCAGTCTGACAATATTCAGTCAAAAACATTCCTGTGTTGTTCTGTTGGTTGGAGTGATTCGTAATAAAGCCTGTGCGGCAAGTTGGCAATTACTTAAATCTGCAAATTCTTGAAAGAATTTAAGCTGCCTTCGGGAATTTTTATTTTATTGGCGTGTCCAGAAATGCGACATCGTGCATAAAAATATTATATTCGACAGTCAGAATTTTGTCTTTGCTCTACGCTTTTCTAATAACCGGCGTTTCTACTCGAGCGAATTTTTCTATTGCCCTAGCTTCACTGCAGCACAAAAAGCTTGAATGTAGTTTAAAAAATAGAACTACATTAATTCATTTAATCGAAGATTGGCCAAAGATAGCTGCTTATAGCAAGGCAACTGAACTTCCTTGTGAGATACATAACGAATTCCTCTAACTGTACAAACTAAATATGTAATGTATTTGACCTGATATACTGTTTTTGTAAACTGAATTCCTAGAATAGAGTGAGTACAGTGCATCTTCTTTAAACTCCTACATCACTGCTCACACAAGTTGTACTCCTTAACTGATGACAAATATATTAGTTTTATTATTCAAATTTGGGTCATTCAATGTATCTTAACAAGTGGGCCACCTAGTGTTGTTTGATTGGTGTGGAGCCCACTGCTTGTACTCAAATTTGTCTGAAAGCTCCATATCTGAATTGTGAAATACAGCATCTCCTTCCTTCCTTGTGTCAAGGGAATTCTACATACTAAAAGGGCTTACACAGGTGTATTCAGACTGGGCTTTCTGCCAAGATTTCATCTATGTGGACATCTCAGTGGACTGACTTTCTGGGTATTGACCTAACTACAACCTGGTTTTGATGCACCATCAGCTGATGTCTTGTGCATTTGACCCTGGTGTAAAGAAGTTGCTAATTATGACTATAAATCTGAAGCCGCCAAACTTTGTCAGCATCACATTAGACATTGGCAAGCAGACTGCACATAGCTGTGGACATCTGAAAATTCTAAGCCTACTCAGCATGAAAATACAGCCAGTGATACACTGCATCTAACAGTCAAGCACTGTTATTTCTAACTGGCTGTACTGGGACTTAGATTTTATAAAACACTGAGTTATGGCCAACCACAGTACTTGAAATCAGTCCTTAATCCCAAGACTTACCATTATTCTGCAAGGTCATCTGTTTGTCTTTTTCTGGTCATACCTTGGACTAGAACTGTTCTGGGTAAACGGGCTTTTTCAGTTGCTGGACCTAAATTTTGGAATTCCTTCCCTGTGTCAGTTCGTTCTGCTCAGTCGCCTTTGTCATTTCATTCTCTACTTAAAACTTAACCTTTTTCAAACTGCTTATCCACCATAGGCTGCCTTTCTGTCCTGTGGACTGACCTTCTGGATATTGACCTGATTGTGGCTTGGCTTTGGTGCGCCATCGGTTGATGCCTTGTGCATTAGACACCGGCACATTAGAAGTTTCTAATTATTTATTACTGTCATGCTCACTGTGCTCCTAAGTTTAGTGAGCATGACAACAAAGCCACATAAGAAATAGCAATACTTGAACCCCAACTTAAAATGCTTTTACTGTACTGCTAATTGCAGGCAAATGTCACACTAATGTTGTGAGTTCAGCAAGCAAGCATTTTGTTATAAAAATTTGACTTGCAACAGTGTAAACAGGCACCTTTGTAGACATGCTAGTAAATGATGAAGGAGGTGAGATACACCGTTAATATTTCAACCATATGCACTTCTTAGGCTTTTCAATATGTGGTAAAAATTTGAAGACACTAGCCCACAATCCTTTCCATGTCATGAATAGTCACCTAAAATTGTGTCAGAAGTTACAGATTTTAAGACTCTGAACTCAATCTGTGAAGTAAATAACTGATTGTAAACAAGCATAAATTAAATTCCAAGTACTCCATCTAGTGCAGTATTATGTAAAAAATCAGGCTACCCCATGTGTGTTGCAAGATTCATATCTCAGGAACTATTAAATATTAAACTGAAACTCTGCAGATCTTCATGACACATATTTATCTACATATCAGCCAAATATCATCAAAATCTGAGATGATGAGGTGGGGGACCTTTTCCAAAACTGGTCGAGTGGACATAGAATGACCCGTTTGTTACATTTAATAGCCAAAATACGCCGACAGAAATTAACGTGTGACTCACCATGGCAAAGGAGGCTTTTATAGGTTTAAGTTGAAGCACTTAAACCTTCATTTGCATCTATGTATCAAAGCATTTATGTAGTACCTTCTAATAACCTCTCAAACATACAGGTACTTTACTTTTTTGCCAATTTAATTATACTTCTAGGATTTCAAGCTAATGCATTCAGCTCTTCAGTAAGGTTCGTCTATTAAAGATGTCCACAAAAAGGGAGGGGTAAACCAAATGCAGACAAAGGGCAGGAGTTACACCTAATACAGATGTCTGCATCTAAATTTGGTACATACAGCAATTTCAGTACTGCCCGTAGCTTAAACACAAACTATTATTATTAATAGGTAAATCTATGCAAGAAGAAATCTGTTGGCTACAATCACCTCTGCCATAGTGGGTCACAAAATGCATTAGTGTTATATAAATTTCAATAAACTCAAAATTGCTGGGATTCTTCAACATGATTGAGTTAAAGATCTTGCATATCAGTCAAAAAATGCAGAGAAGTAGTTGTTTACATCGGGAAAGAAATGTTGTTAGCCACACTGGCGGTACTTCGGGCAGAAGATGAGTGACTAAGAATGGCAGGTTTTCTAGCAGTGTTCTCTGGAACTAGTTGCTGGAACTGCTTGCGACCAGGTTCATGGATATCCAGAAGTTCATCTCCTTCATCTTCAATGGATACTTTATCAATTTCTGTATCATCACCCTGACGCTCATGAAGGTATGGTTTTGTGCGCACCCTAAGAAATTCTTCACGTGATAAGACTCGTATGCCTGATGCCAACAGCAGCTTTCCATGCCGTGTCCTCAGATGTCGTTTATAGGTATTGCGTGTTTTAAACCGTTGAGGACAATCTGTGCACAGAAATGGTGTTTCACCCGTGTGCCGTCGCAAATGTTCCTAAAAAATGAATATTTAAATTTTACCATTAATTCAAAATCATAGGCAATATCAAACTGAATATATCACATGTCTGTGCTATTTCACCTCTGATTTGCATTTCTTTGTCTCATATGCATAATTTTTTAAATAATAATAATGACGATACAATTAACTGGCAAATAATTTATAAGATGAACTGTTAAGTGCTTGCCTTACAAAAGAGTGAGTTTCAGTCAATGTGTACCTTAGCCTTCTCAGATAATACTTTGTCACTAGATCTTGGAGCTTTACAAATACTGAAATGATGATTAAACACAGTGATAGTAAGACCCACCAACCCAAGGTCTAGGCAGACTATGTTAATTTTATTAATTCAAGCAGTAATAATAATAGTCAACAGGGCCCCAGGTGTCAGCTGGAGCCAAGTTGGCTATTGCTGACATGTCATGCTTGTTTTGGCACACAAGTTCATTAGTTGTAGAACTTGCTCATATAAGTCTTTTATGTTTAGATGACTATCATGTTTTTCTTATGCCTTCTTTAAGCATTTCTGAACAAGGTTGTGGCAAAATGAAAATTTTTACGCAGTGCCTACCAAAAAATGATCACGCACTTGACAGCCTAGGTGAGACTCCACTGATTAAGTATTAAATGTGTGTGAGTGCCTGCCAATGAAAATGCAACAAAGTTTTATTTATATAAAGCAGACCCGTTTGCACACAGTTGTCGGGAAGCAGTCACCACAAATGCGAGTTAAGAGGCCATGCTGAAATACAGCAGTGTAGGATTTATGTAAGCCTTAGCGTGTCTAGAAAGCTCAAAGACATAGGCTGTCTGATGTGAAGGCACTTGCATGGTAACCTGCAACTATACGATCTTGTCCAATTACTATGAAAGGCCACATTGCTGTCTTGTTATGGGCAAAAGTAATTGCAATTTAATACCAGACAATTTATTTTTCTGGCTATTGTTTCCATACATTATTTTAAAGCGTAAAGTCCTTGCATTTGACTGCCAACTGTTGTAACCTTTCCCCAAGACAGCAGCTAAGCTCCTGCCAGCTAGGCAGACAAGGGCACAGTACCACAATTTACCTCAGCCACAGCTCCTACTTGGTGCGGTCCGCTTATCTGTTTGGGGAGCGCAGACATGTGCAACTATAACTTCACCTGCTTTGGAGCTGTACTGCCCCTGTAGGGCTTAAAGCCAATAACTGTTGCCCCATATTCAGGAAGCCGCTACAGCTTGTCTAAAATAATGATGATGAGACTGAATATTAGCTGGTGCAGCATATGTATTGATTTTACATGCATGAGTCCACCAATAAATGATGAATGGATGACGTATAAAATAAACCGAATGGTGATGATAGAGTTAGCAGTAAACAGAAAATTTTAACCGTTAATAGATAATAGATATGATCTCAAAAGTCTCTTAAAGATAAAAACATTCTTGGTCTCTCCAATGGCTACTATTATTACTAGTCCACCAGATTTTGCAAAGATTGGTAAACTGCTGTGAGATTTAACTTGTAAGAAAGTGCCAGAGGAATCTTGCTGGACAGATATACATCAAAATGCTTTCTAAATGTTAAAACATTATTGTTTTCAAATTCTGTTTTGGCTATTATTCGTGCTAGTGAAGATGTAAATTAGCACTGTTACATCAGTGACATTACATTAGGTGCTGCACTGACACAATCTGAGAGTGAAGGTCAAGAAAGATCTATTTTGTTTAACAGCCAAAAAATAGCGGAGCCTTGTACCTTCTACAACTTATCAAATTTCTCTATATCATACCCCAAATACCCCAAAATGTAGTGCTAGTTTTATTTCACTAGTCATGACACGTTAAAATAAACCAAGCAACAGATATGACTTCATGCCCTAGGAGACTCAGAATAATCAGTTATTTGAAAGTTCTTGGATAATGTTGCAATCAACAACCACTGACAAACCGATACTTATCAGAGGATATTGTAACTCAACATGCATCTTTTACCAACAAGTCGATTTGTTGACTTTTGACCGGTGGTTAACTGGCTATCAATGTTCTATGTCACGTCATCATAATTCATTAGTTTGCTGTTGATTTTTAATTGACTAAATCCTTGTACGTGATGGCAACCTATACTGATGTAGTCCTTTTAAACTGAAATGCTTCATCAAGTTCACAGAGATGTTACCATTAAGCCTACCTTATTATAACTACCTTAAAACTAGTGTTTACATGCTGAAAGTTATTTAAGCCTAATCTAATAAACCAAACTCAAAATACCAATTTAACAGCTACAAGTTGCGAGTTAAGCAAACATATAACAAATAATTATCCATTGGCTGTATATATGACGACAGTGCCTCCATACACATTTTTTCTATAATCTGATGTATTTATCAAATACAGCAGATCATAGATATATTTAACAAAAATGTATACATATATACACAAATATAAAATATCTAAAATGAAAATCTCCTCAGTTTTTTATACCAAACTATGCTACTACATTTCTAGAAATACCTAAATTAAAACAAACCAACCTCTGTACTTACTTTAAAATGGCTTGGATGTCGGAACATACGACCACAGTCTTTACAGGTGAAACGATTCTGATTATTATGTATTAACATGTGGTAATTAAGACTGTGCTGCCGAGTAAATGTAGTATTACATATCAAACAAAGAAATGGTTTGATGCCTGCAACAATATAAACAAGAAACAAATTTATATAACTATTAAGTGAAAATGCAGAAGCAGCATGAAGGGTTGTTAACACTTTGTCCACCAGATTCTTTAGTCAATCTCACCACCACCACATATTTGTTGGGGTTTTGATCCAATTTCACCAATTAAATTGGTCCCACTAGCTGGAATCGTCTCCCACGAGAACTGCGACTTGAGCTCCTTTCTCGCCCCCTCTCATTGTTCTGCAGGTGCCTTAAGACTGTGCTGTTCAACAGTGATTTTACTTTTTCAGGTCGGAAGCACCTCTGTTGAGTTTATCCTCTTAGAGGCACTTTATAAATCTCAAATTACAATAAAAATTACAAAAATCGTAAAACGCTATATCTCAGCAACCACTGAAGATAGAGTTAAAGTTTAATCAGGAAATTTGTTCAGAAATGATTTTGAACAAGCCTGTCAATTGGTTATATGTTTGTATTTTTTTTAGATATGACAAGTTAAGAAGCAGGGTGTTCACAAGCAACCATTAGAGTTTTAATATTTTGCCGATGTTTTACATAAATATGTATTATATAAAGTGTTCCTTTAGTTATTATAAGGTCAACAACAGTTTAGGTGACTGTCTTTGTCGTGGCAGGTTTGGCATGTAGACCATCATTTTTGAATGCACTACTGCTTTCTTCATCACTCACTTCACAATCTGGGTGGTATGGAAATCCCCAATAGTCATTGTTATTATTGAAAAGGGGTCGAACTTCACATGCAGTTATGTTTTGGAGGGCACAAGGCAAAAAATTTGCAAAGAATCAATTACCATTTACGTAAAAACAACTTCTAAGTTATCTATAACTTCTTGTGTGGCACAATAAATCTCAAGCAAAAACATAAAATAATTCAGTTATGAAGAAAAATTATATGGACTTTAGAGGCCGAGCTTTGAAAGTAATTCCGACTTGACAGGGTTAAACATGCTACGATGAACCAGATAAGAAACCGTTGATGCCTAGAGATTTCACACTACTGTACAAACAGAGTTACGAACCATTAAAGGCAGCCGTACACCAAAACGATCCTATCCAACTGACTGAATCAGGTCGGATCGGTTTTTGGTGCCATATTTTGTCAGCCAGCCACTTGGGCAACCAATCAGGAAAAATTTCTGCAGTGAGAAATTTCAGTATAATTTGGTCAGATTTGGTGCACAATATTCGTCGGCAGTTATGCATCAGCTTCCTATGAAAATAGCCACTTTTTTGTGCAAGCAACATCTTATACGTAAGTTATTTATGCTATGTATAATTTATCATAATTATGATAATTATACACGTATATTTAACTGCATGATGTTACGACCTGCTTCTAGTAGCAGGTAGTGACATCACATGATTATGATGGTGCTCTGACATGCCCAACTTATCGGGGTCAATCAGGTTCAGTCAGAGTCAGTTGGCCCACTGGGTATCATGCATGGAACTGATCCAATCTGACCAGATTGAAAATTCTGAACTTGTTCGGGCTGACATCGATCATTCCTGACTGAGTTTTTCATATCATACTACAAACCAACTTGACCTGAATCACCAAATTGGATGAGGTCAGATCGGTGTGCATCCACATTTACATGCTTGCATACACAAACAGATAGCTGTTTAAGAAAGCTGTTCAGCAGTTTGCTACATTTAATACCAATAAGGGTGATTAAAGTCAATGGTACTTAAAATTTTCAACTATGTCACCACAAAAACATCACAATGCTAACGAGCTTAAAGAAACCATCACCACCAGACTGGATGTCAAGATGTTTTCTATTGAATACTTTGGTACTCAGATCTGGATAACAAGCAGTAGTCTGACAGCTTATCAGAGCTTTTCAATACAACTTCTGTATTATTACACTCGCTGACATCAGAATGTTACTCACCAGCATGACTCCTATAGTGATATAAAAGTGTTGCAGTTGCCGTGAAGGCCTTGGTCTTGCAAATCTTGCAGATCAAGGATGTATCTTCCTTCTTCTTGCACCTTAAGTCATTGATATATTTCACTGCCAAATTCTGAATATTAAAAAATTTTGTCAATGTAATAAATGTTTACATAGCAACAGTTGCCCACCCATGTAGGATTAAACATTCATAGGCAAATAGGTCTCCAATGCTAAATATTTTTGCCTGATGAATATGATTACAGGGTCGATAAGGGAAATTGTTGAAGCTGAATGTAAGTCTTAAATGGACCATAATTGTGGATCCTCTGATAAATTACATGACATATAGTTGTCAACAGTTACTTGCAAGATGTGATGTTGGCTGTCATCTTCTTCAGAGTTCTTTCTTTTGCAGCTTTTGATCAAACATTTTCACTCTGCATCCAACTCTGAGCTTCTGGAGTTAGTCCTCAAGTTTTCTCAGGGTTTGGTGCAGCATTGCATGATATTCAGATATGGCAAGAAATGCTATGAGGGCGAATGTCATCAATAGCGATGACTTTAGAATAAACAAAAGCCCAGTTTTGGATCAAACCAGCACTTTTTTAGCTTTTCACATGCTGCTACAAGTTTGTCTTATGAATGGCTACATTTTGCACTGTTTTATTAAATTTCATTCTGTTCATGAAATTTTACATGCATTTCCAAATTTATAAATGTGATTTTTATTTTGAAATATTTTTCATAGTTTATCAATTCCGAGGTAAACACATGAAATGATGAACTCTAGTTTTAACTGTGACATAATAATAACTGAAAACATTTTCAAGAATTTGTGCTAAAATCAAGAAAATCACAAACCTTCTCCATTTCTGATGAGGGATTACCAATTTCATATTTTTTCTGCTGTGCACATTCATCTGTAGTTTCAAAGTCTTCATTTTCATCCTCATCATCAGAGTCACAATCACTTGTCAACTGAGTCTCTGTCACTGGGAAGCCTAAAGCATCAAAAATGGTGATGGCTAAGAAGACAACAGTAAATATAAAAAATGAATCTATTTTATTGGATGTCCTAAACAAATTTATAGCATCATAATTTTATATATTATACATACCTGAGCTCAAATCACAAAATTTTTATATATTTAAAAATCAGAACTTATAATGCACCAAGAACCTTGTTGCTAATGAACAATTTTCCAGTAACAGCATTAATAGTTCTTATATCAGTCAAATTACAAAATGCTTTTTGATAAGAATATATACACATATGTTACAGAAACAAAATGTTCTAACCAATATATACATAAGAAAAAACTGTTCTAATCAATCTTAAAACAACATATCGGTCTGCTGTCTAATTGTTCAAAACTGTAAAATTGTACGAAAGCCTGTTTTATCTGCTAAATCTGAGCATATAACTAAATTCATCACCGAAAGTTTGGCATCACCAAAAACCTTGTGGTTGCCTTATTGAATTGGGAGACGTTAAATTTGTGCCCTGCTGTGTGCTGAACTAATCAAGAGCTTGCCAGTAAATTCTTGACCTTTTTTCAGATAAAACCTCTGGTATTAGACTGAAATTTGTTAGTTCATCTGAATTAGATAAATTTCTTCATCCTAATTCCTTGCCTCCTGTCTTAGATTTCTTTCTGCCTATAACTCTTGCAGAGGTTTGAACATTTATCTTTTCTGCTCTAAACTGTTCCTTAAACCTGTTGTGGTTCGAGAGAAGTTGAGAGTGGCGCCACCAATGATCTAACTGACTTCTGTGATGCCTAGCTTCAGAAATGGCAGAGAGGAACCAAGGTTGTGGTGTGTACTCTACTACTTTCTTATGAATTGGAATTTAGGCTATGTCTTGTTTAGGCTGTTACTGATCTGTTTTGCACCTGCAAATAGGCACTTTGGAGTGCACTTCTAATTGTGCCAAGTTAAATTTCCATGTCAATGAAAGGACTACTTCACATGACTGACCTGTACCTCACCAGTTGGGGCAGTGCAATTGTGTATGCATGTAACGTAAATTGGCTCACCATTGCACACTGTCCACCAGGAAAATGGCATGACGGTACAAACAGAGGGTATTAAACTAGTATCAGTCAGTCTACCTCTCAACGGACTGAGAAGGTCGCGGACTACTATTCTGTCTTAAAGGACTGAGAAGAGTCTTGAGATTTATAATTTCAGTGGTAGCCTGTATAGAGAACATTGTAGACTATATAAATGTATAACTGAATATGTGGCTGTTATGTTCATGTTTTGTTGGATTATGTTGCAATGAAAGCATATAAAATATTCAGGCATAGCCTCTCAGAAAACCAGAAGCATAGAAAATCCTCAGTCATGAAGAGTTGCATAGTGTATCCTGAAGCAAGATCTTTAACAGAAAAATTAAAATGATCTACCATAAGGAACTCGAGAAACACGTTCATCTCAAATCACAACTCTTACATCTGCCATCCTTGTCCAGGCCAGAACTTTGTGTTTCACAGCCTCTCAGAGGTATTTAACATGTCTAGGCCAGTCATGGTTCAGAGCCTTTCACAGGCATTTAAACAGTGCAGACTTAAATATCCTGATATATCTGTACACATTCATAATTAACACCAGTATCTGCTCCAAGAGTTAACTATAAAAATTTGAACTCTATATAATATTAATATTGCTGGTGTGATTCTAGGCTGAATTAGAGTGGAGATTCAAACCGATTTGTTCTGAAAAACAATTAAGATTCATATCTGTAGTTTAGACACAGGTCTTCATAAGATTTCTGAAGGAATTAAAGGTTGAATGTATGCTTAGCAGCCAAAGGGAAGTCATTCCAGTTCATATACAAAAGCTACATGGTTCAAGCAAATGAGCTTACATACCTGTTACAGTTGTTAAACTGTGTTCCTCTATCAAGGAACCAGTATCAGTATCTGCTGTTAGAGCAGACTGTGTTCCGAATGCCAATGACTTGGGTACCCTCACGATGGGTATGTAGAGTTTGTTAGGTGTTGGCGTCATCCCAGTCTGAACTCTGATGACAACACTCAAGATCTGCTTATCATCTTCATCCATGTCTTCATTCAATCCATACTTCCAACCTGATGTCCTTGATGTTCCCACATCTGTGCTGGTCTCTTTTGAGTCATCTTTTTTCTCCTTTTGGAGACAAAAGCTGATGTAAGAATGATCAACATATGGCTGATTTCTAAACATTTCAAAACCAGTTCTGTCTCTGAAGGAATGACAATTACCCAGTACAGGACTCTTGTTAAGACTCTCACTGATGGCAGTTGCATTTGGTTCTAAGGCATCAACAGGTTCTACTTTCAGTGGAAGACTTAAAATATCAGGTTTTACCTCCTGCCTTCTGGACACAAGTCGTGGGAAACTGTTTCCTTTTAATGTTCTTCTACCTCGTCTGACATTATTAGCGCCACTCAGTATTACAGTGTCTCTTGTCTTGTCATCTTTCTGTTCATTTAAATGAAGTCCAGTTGCAGCTGATGCCACTGATGCTACATTTTGTGAATGGTTATCATCGCTAACATCATTAACACCCAGCAGTCCAGTAGATTTTTTTCCAGTTATGCTGTCCTTGGATTTTGTCTTTTTATTTCCCAATTTATCTTTTCCTTTAAAAAGACAATGTTGAATGATTATTTTGCAAACATCAATGTTTAATTTTGAAGCATATTAACCTTCTAACAGTAACAAAAAAATAAAGAATAAAAACCTGACAACTGGCAGATCAGTTATTCGCACCCATTACCACCAAATGGCTGGCATCAGGAACTGATGATAATGATGATAATGATGATAATGATATTCTGTTCGGTAATAGCATGACTGCTTGTATTGCAATCAAGCATTATGTTAAAATACTGGTGGCGGAAATGAACTGGCTCAGGAGAATTATGGGCAAGACAAGAAGAGACAAGATCCGCAATGAGACGATACGCAAGGAACTGGGGCAACGAGAAGGTATGGTGGAAAGGATAAGGAGGAAAAGATTGACGTGGTTCGGACATGTGATGAGGATGGGGAGCGACAGACTACCGGCGAGGGCACTATACCATCATTTGGAGGGAACAAGGAGCTGGGGGAGGCAGATAAAGACATGGATGGATAACATCAGGGAAGACCTGCGGCCGCGGGGTGCGGACATTGCAGCAGTCGTAGGGCTGACGAGGGACAGAGTAGCGTGGAGGCATTTTGTTCAGGCCTCATCATCGGCTATAGCCTGACGGACGAGAGGAAAAGAAGAGAAGATAGTGTTACGAGTAAGATTATTCAGTTAAGGTATAGCCAAGCAGTCTGTGTCGATTTGCTAATTTTTGAGCCAGTCTGCATGTATATTAGCCTCATTACATTTTTAAGTTTAGTTGCTGCGCTATCGAAAGGTCAAATGTGGGATTTGACTCTACAGAGTAGGTTGGCATTAACTGAGGTATAAAGCACATAAGTGAAGGTAGACAGGCAGAAAAAGGTCTGAACAGACAGGCAGAGAATGTGTTATCTAAGGGTGCTGGAGTGCAAGCTAAGGTGGTGAAAGATCTGGAGAGTGGGCCAGAGAGATACGGAGAGAAAGAGACAGACAGCGAGAGAGACAGACACTGAGAGAGATTGCTGGTTAGTGCAACATGGGATGCCTCAGTTAACGGACAGAGGAGTTTAACAAAAAAGAGTTTAAAGCATTTCAGTAGGACAAAAGAGTATATTCGGACAATACAGTGTAGTTGAGTGAGCTATGATTTCTTTGTAAATATTGTAAATATTGTAAATACAAGCAGTAAAGTAATTTCAAAAATAATGAAAATTAACATCAAATTCGACAATGCACAATTATCTTTAAAAAGAGGTTTTGACTTTGCATTACAATTATCAGCTCATAAAAGCATGAACATGGCTTAGGTCAGCAGCGTATAGAATATATAAAGCAGAGGACTTAGAATAGAATTGTGTGGCAACAAATATGATTCCAGGGAACAGACTGATTGGGTAAAACTGAGAACCACAGCCTGGGTGCAGTCAAAAAGGAATGAGTGCAACCACTACAGAGGATGACCCACAATACCAAAAGATATCTCAGGGTGCTTTTAGAGAATGCTGTGGCCAACAGTGTCAAAGTCATGTTTACACCAAAAGAGAAATCAGTTATCTGACCCAAGTAACAGCTCAAAAAATTCAGCAGCAATGTGGGTAAACTCAAACTTCTTGAAACCAGATTGTTGTTTGGGTAAGGAGGAATTGGATACTAGACAACATGTCAGTGGCATCCACAAAATTATTATTATTACTATTATTTTGCATTTATTACACACGTAAGGGCAGTAAATCTGAAACTGAGGCACAAAGCAACTGTGAGTGAAGGACTTGCTCAAAGTCCCTACACAGTAACCGTCTAAGAGAAGGCTCAAACCCATACTCTCTGCATTACTAGCTCTATCCAATCAGCTACTGTGCCCCACAATCTTCTCAATCATCTTCGATCAAAAAGATAAGCTGGAAAGCTTAAGTAGTTGGCTATGTCAACACTATCAAGCCCTTGTTGTTTGAGTGAAAGCAAAATAATTTGCCTGTTATTGGGAGGGAGCATGATGCTCTTCAATCAGTGTTAAACACAATGCAAGAAAAGGCACAAACTCACGCACAAAAAACTTAATTAACACATTGGCCGTGTGTCAATTTTTTATAGGCGCAGCTAATGTAGGCCAAAACACAAAAATTGTGGAAATTTTTATTTATTTTTTGACATCCTTTTGTTCAAAGAATAAAAAATAACTGTTTCTTTTATGTGTTTATCTTACTGTTTCACTGAAGGACATCTAGAAATCATGTTCAATTTGATTCTTTTCGAAACATAGTACTATACATGGTGTAGTACTATGTTATATGTAGCACTAGGCTGTGGGGGGCAAGTTTCACAAAAATAACGTGTTTCTTTGCGCTCTCTATGCTTGCTACAAGCAACACACTTCCTGCAAGGTCCTGCTTCGGTTGCAGTTGCTGGGATAACATACAGATAATGCTGTCCACTGAGTCTGAATAGGTCCGAAGCCTTGTGATGCTTGAAGGCCATCGATGGTGCGGCTCCCTGGTCGATCTTGGCTTCACAGCCGAGACCGAGTAATATTCTGGCGCCTAGTTCCTCCAGGCTTCTTGTAGAGAAGTTATGCCCCTACTACAGCCATGTAAATCATCTGTAGGACCATCTTTCTGTACCACATCAATGACTTTCTCAGTGGTGTGTAACAAGACTGAAAATTAGTCCATTTGGTCCATACAGTCTTCGGCATATATGTGATATACGTGGCCATAGAGAGTTTCCAAAATAATCGTATATGCATTTGTTAGGTGGCAGCACTTGTCCAGTAGTTCTACTAAGCGGCAGGAAATAGTATTGGGACGTCGAACTACCTAGAAACAGTTGATACCAGAGGGACGTGTATACACTTCCGTAAGGCTAGAAATTAGTTCCTTTGGTCCATTCAGTCTTCAGCATATATGTGATACACCAGGCCCTAGAGAATGTCCAAAATATTCGTATATGTATTCAGTAGGTGACAGAACATGTCCACTATTATTACCAAGCGGCAGGAAATATTACTGGGACGCTGAACTGACTAGAAAGAGTTGACACCTAAGGGACGTGTTTACACGTCCGTAGCGTCCCAGCTATACAACTGTGGGACGTGTTAAGAATTGCAGCAGTGTGTCCAGTTAGCACGACTTTCATGGCAACAACAGCCGCTGACAAAGTCCTTCATGTAAGATGGTTTGGGGTGTGACATCGTACAGTCAGCTGGGGAACAGATTGGCAGTTTGGGCATCTTCAATAGATCAGTGGACCAAGTCAATCTTTTCATGCATAAACTCCAAGTAGCCTTTTGGTGAATGATATTTGAGTAAGACTGTTTGTTGAAGCTGAGCATCTAAGAATATTGAACAGTCATGACCACAGTCACTGCAGACTAGCAGTGCCTTGTTCAATCAAGTTTTCCCAGAAGAGCATCTCCTCCTGAAATACACCATTGTCTGATGCATGTAATGTCTTTCAAGTCATCTGACACCTTTAAGAAAGTTATGACAGGCTCCATCACACCATGTCTTCACAGTTGCATGGAGCTGAAGACTTCAATCAGGGTATGCTGTGACTTCTTGAAGATGTCAGAGTTAACTTGAGGACCAGTTTACTATGTTCAACAGGTCCTTGCAAAGTGAACTGTTCAAAAGACCGGTCTGACAGACATCTCTGTCGATGTTTTTCTTTCCTACCCTGTATAGATGTAACTGCAGAGACAGGTTTCACATTAGATATGGGATGGTGAAAAGTAGAAACTTGCAACCTGAAAGAGTTGGCGGCTCCACCTTGATGTCGTGAAGAATGCACTCATCTCTTGTGATGACCATGTCCAGCAACATCCTAGGCTGTGCATTGACTCTGAGATGTGCTGTGACATATCAAACATGCTAAAGCAATTTTGGAGTCAGAATATCCAAACAGCTTGTATTCTGAAAATGAAAATTTGTAAGTCACTGGTAATGAATGCTCAGTTGGCAGTTATGATACTGCCAAGGTTCTGAACTGCATCATCAAATGTTGGATTTGATGTCTCAGACTGACAGACCTGCACATGAATAGCAGATGTCATCAAAGCTGGGGAAAAACCGGATTCAGTGGAGGAAGGGCAGAGTCCTTGGAGCGGCATCGACCGTCAAACACGGAAAGGCTCAACTCCCTACCGGCTCACAGATCACGAAGCCGGTCCTGCACATATTTGGTGAGTCGAGGAATATCTGGACACTGCATCATTTTCCATCTATGAGGGACTGCTGGACGGTAAGAAAACTGTAAGCCATTGGGTAGCACATCTATAATCCTCCATTGTCGTTTCTTATTCTAGATGCTATGTGCTTTGGGAACTCTGAATGTGCTGTCATCTTTCAACACTAGTTGGGAATTTCTCGGTAGAACATTGCGTGTGCACATGAGCTTGTCACTGGTGACTCTTCTGAGCAATGTTCAATTCTTAATTACATTTATCATCGTTAAGGCTCTTGAAGAGGTGTTATAAAGATTTCTGATTATAATTACAATTACAAAATAAGAGGAAGTCTGCCACAACTCAGTGACGACAAGAATGTCCAGAGGGTGAGCTGTAATGGTATTGGCAACAGCAAGGAACTTGCTCACCAGCGACCTAACGTTCAACATTGCAAACCCCAAACCACATCCACTGCTGCTAGTTGATTCTGCACTCGCAGGAACTGCTGGCCACTGGAGTATAAAACTGGGTCACGTGTACTGTTGAGGCCTGAACCATCTTGTCCCCTGAACATATAGTCAAAAGACTGTCTTCTGTACAAGTCATGGTACATTCAGCCATGTATGGTCACGTGTTGTAAACTAATTCTTAATTTAAATGAGATGCATATGCATCTAGGAGACAAGTCTACACAGTCTGAAATATCTAATGCCATCAATACAAATCTAGCAACAACTGATTCATGAAAATTTCAGTCAGGCAAAGTATAAAAACATATATGTTTTATGATGCTGCTTCTATATCTGACTGACTGAAGATGATGTCATGACGAGAACAAAGTGTCAACTAAACCACCACCACAAGTTTGTTCTTTAGACAATCAAATTTACATGCCTACACACAAACCGAATTATCTCACCCCCAACACTGTACGGTCAGCAAACTCGGGTTTCGCAAAAAATGTTTTTGTAAAGTCACATCATCCAGAAAGTTTCTTGGCCCACTAATGCCAAACACAAATTTTCAGAAAATCTGGGAAATCTATAGAGATCCTCGTGGTTCCTGAATCTCTAAAAATGCCTTCAACTGGCACGATATTTTACCATTTTATACGAAGTTACATGAATCAACTGCTTAACTGATGAGGATAGATTTGGTATTGTTAGAAAGTCTTTGGATTATACACACTATCAATAAATGCTAAACACTCAATACTAATTACACCTTTATCGTATTAACTTAGAAACTACAAATATACGTTTTATGACCTTCACGATTATAAGAAATTGTATTATTGGTTGGATACAAAGTCATATCTTTCTCTTACATGGGGAAGAAAATCCTTGCTAAATAAAAAGGAAGGGGTTGATGACAAAATTTGTGGGAATGGAGGGGAAAGGACTGCAGGGCATGTCACTCTCTAATTAATTCCATGATATGGGGTGTGGTTCTACCTGGATTTTAAAAGATGAGACCACAAAATGGACATCAGAACATTGGAAGCTTTCAAGATATGGATTTAGTCTAGAATGTAGAGAGTTGGGCAATCATACAACAAACAAAAACAGAGAGGAGTACCAACACCACAAAAAGTGGTGCCAGTGGACATGAGAATTTGAAGAAATCCAAAAAAAACTAAATATTTTATGTATATATTGGATTCTACACATGTCCAGATCTGGATAGTTGTCATTTTCACTTTTTGTTTCATTTGATAGATTAGTTCACCATATCCTGAACTTGTTTGGTAATTCTCAATGCTCAGACTTTTACTGTGTCCAAATCCATGTTTTGGAGTTATTTTTTGGATATACTTAGGATTTCATCTGTAGGCTGACTGATTCTTGTGGTGGTTCAGGCCTCAACAGTACACTTGACCTAGTTTAAAAAGTATTTGCTCACATGTAATCAAAGCCTGACCACCACTTGAACCAGTCAACCTACAGATTGGTTCCCATCTGGATAATGTCATCACCCACAGAGAGGTCCTATTGCCATTCGACCAGTTAGTGATGAATAACTATCCTACACAGACCTGGTAGACCATAAGATATCTAGATGCTGTGAGATGCTGTGTCTTCTACCAGGGAGTGCCAGATGATGAGGTAACTGTGCTATGGACTTCGTCGAATGTTGTTAAGCCTTTATGCAACATGGACTTGGAACTCTGAACATGGTGTTAACTGTCAACTGTGGATGGAATTCTGTTCGTTGGCTTCTGCGCACATGAGGCAGCCTGTCAGTGATAACTTTTCTACTTAACCTGAGCAGCATTCACTCACACTTGCTCAGCCACATCGATTGATGCTTAGTCATTTGAAAGTGGTGCTTAATAAATGCCCAAATAATAACAATCATATTTTTGTTCTTAATGCATTTTAACACCACTTAGGCATAGGCCTAGCAAAGGCAGTGCTTTTGAAAGTCACTAAAAGGTGCTACATAAAGTGTCTAGATGCATACATACAGACATGTATAAACCAAGATACCACACTTAATATAGTGCCTTTAACTATCTCTCAAAAGCATTATGCTTGTTATCTATAACTCAGCCATCATTTAACCCACTTATTTGGAACTTATTCAATTTTTAAATTTTGACAATTAGTAACAGCCTTGATTTGGTTCTATTGCCAAAGAAGGTTTCAAACCTCAAATTTTCAGAGAAAAATAACAGTAAAGCCAGACATAAAACAGTTTACAGCATCCAATACTAAGTAAATAACCTTAAATGGCAAAACAAAATAGGGCCAACATCATTCCAGTAGATCTTTGAAATTTCTCACCTAGTCCATGCTTTCTTCGAGATTGTACTGTCTGAGCAGTAAACACAAAACCTGGATCAACTAGAAAACAAAGTTTACATATAAACATCACAAGTTATCTAACTGCAAAAAAATCAGCTGAGCAAAGATACTTATTATATACTTTTTATGGGGTGCATGCTGGACTGTCAGCTGAGGGGTTGGGTTTTCAGAGAAACAGATCTTTTAACTCTGAATGCAGCTCTACAAAGCATGTCCTCTGAAATAGTGATATTCACAAAACAGCACGTGACGCAACCATACTTTAAGTTACATTAACTGTAGGCAGCGATAGTCTAGTGGCAAGCATGCTTGATAGTCACCAAAAGGCTGCAGATTAAAATTCCTGCCTGGACAAAAAGATGTGGCAAAATTTCTGCTCAACTTGAGCCCCATAGCTACATGAGTTTGCTGACTGTACACTGTCGGCGGAAAGATCGGGTGGCAAGGGAGAGCACTGATCATCAGCCATCACATGCCGAGGGTAAGAAAACTGAAGTCGCTAACACTTCATACCCATGGTGGCCTCTCTGGGTTAACTTAACAGACTGTTCTTTGCTACTTAAATTTGAAAGGCACAGTGGTAAACACATAGGTAAACTAAGAGTTTACAATTTACATAATATACAGAGTTCTTAACTCTAAATACAGCATTATTTAAACTAATACCCGGTTGTTCAGTCTATCTGATAACAGATGCAAGCTTTCAGTGAAATATAGAAAGAAACCAAAAAGTACTCCACCAAGTTTACAGGTGCACACAATTTTAGAAACTTTTTTGGCAAGTTCTGAAATCATTTAATGAAATAAGAGGTATTTATTAATTTAGAATAAACATCTTAAAAAATTACAAAACATTATATTATTACAGGATAAATATAAATTACAGGATCACTACAGGAATGACAATGACGGGTAATTAGGTTTTTGTTACTAATTAATTAGAATTAGCATTAGTTCAAATGTATAATTAGAATTGCGATTTTTAGAGGAACTAATAAATTAGAATTAGTTACGGATGTCAGAAAGCAAAATAACACAATACTGTAGTTTACTAGTCTGGCATGTAGTCTATTAGACAGATATTTCAAATAATGAGAATAACTTATTTTTGATAATCTTTCATTCAATTTTTAAAACTTTCTGCTTATTACTGTGGAAATGTTTTAATTTATAAGAGATCGGAGTTGCACTTTGCAACTCTCACGAATTCTAAAGTATTTTCTTCAAGCCTATTTCTTCACTTGTTTGCAATAAATCCCGCAACACTAAACACTCGCTCCACTGAAGATGAGGTTGCAGGAACAACATGACGTTTCAGATGCATTTTGAAAAGTAAGAGAAATCTCATAGTATTTTCTTGGTAAAAAAGGCAGCACTTTGTAAATATTTGTCCAGTTCTTCAGAATCTGTAACTGGATCATCCTGTTGCTCCACCCATATTACAAAAAATACTAAAGATGTTACAAAAAATACTATTGGTTGATATTTATAGGCAACAGTGAAAGCAGTCAGCAACTAGTAAATAAGGAAATGTTTAGGCTAGGTATTAAGAACCTAATTATGAAATTTTTATTAGAATTAGACAAGTTAAATTAGAATTAGAAAAATTTTAGTTACTAATTAATTTGAATTAGCCACCAAGATAATTGATTAGGTAATATATTAGTTTTTAATTAATTAATTATCCATCACTGACAGGATACTAATCAAGCCTGAATTTGTTTCCCTACTGTGAACTTTCACCAAAAAGGTCAAGTGTGATCAAATGTTGTTGGTAAAATTGTAAGCAATATTAGTAATGTAGTTCATCAATCTTTAAAAGTGTATCCAGTGCCGCACTGATAATGGATACACTTACAACCTCCCGATGACGGGTTTTTACCTCAGCTCAGGCTGCTGTTCCTGTTTTGTATCCAAACAAATTACTGACTATGCAGAAGTCCAGTGGACTCTGCTCTATTATCTGTACATACTTAGGCGAAACTTCGCTTCAAATTGGTGCCCTAAAGATGCTTCCTCACTGATCTGTCACATGCTTGCTGGACGTCAGGAATGTATTCATTAGCCACAGTCAGAAGTGAAGTTTGGATGCTAAATGTAATATTATTAAACACAAGAAATTCTCTCAACTCTCTTCCGAATCACAATTACCAAAATCCAAACACAAAATCTACTGGTTGGTCACAAAAAAACAGTTCCGATCAATTATTGCGGCAATCACTTCTTACATTAATTTCTTATGAAACTAACCAAAAAGTATACACTTTTGAGCTATCTAATTTAGTCTGAGTACAGATATGCCAGTGGCATTCAAAGAGTTAAGAATAAAGTAAAGTTATAATCATTCACATGCACAAACCTGTAACTTGTCTCTTCAGATTTTTAAGATGATCCAGTAGATGATACAGCATATCACTTTTTGCCTTATTCTCATTACCAAAGCTGGTAAATATCTCGGCACATTTCTCAGGCATCAGATAACAGGTATATGCAAAATTTCTTGTCAGCTCATTAGAAGTCAACTCAGAAAACATCTGCACCAGCTGTTTTTCAGGCATATCCAAAATTTCATGTATTGTCATAACTTGTTTAGATCCAGGCATTTTTTTGATCACTTGTCCTTCTTTAACTTTCTGTCAAAACAATAATGAAGTAATGTATGCAAGTGAACATTTAGCAAATTTTTACATCACAATAGCAGTGCTTTAAAACAAACTACATTTGCTTCCTGTTCCCACATCCAGTTCATTTACAACAAGCAATGTCCTGGAACTGGAAAGAAACACATCTTTGGCACAAGCAAACACAAATATTGTGCCACTGACAAAAACTCTCCAACACTGGGGAAGTAATCTTCTACTTCGTTTTGTCTATGTGGAATAAATGCATTTGAGTCTTGTTTGGGCAGTAAATCCTGTTACAAGTTATTTCAGTTAAAGATGCATAAATACAAAATGAATGTGATGCTTTCATCATAATGGATGTTAGACAAAAGACAAATTATCTGTCCATTTTATTATGCCTTCATCAGAATAACAACTTCCTGTTAGCCTAGGTCATGCCACTACTCATTATTATTTATTATTTATTAGCATTCAGATTACAGTAGAAGCACTTATTTCAGACCTGATTTCCAGCTGCTCCAAACTTTGATGTTTTAGCTTTGCTTATAAGATGACTATTTGCAACTAAGGCCAATAGGTTTAGTGAATTGTCTGGAGAAAGGGTATCGCCTTTTAAGCAGTTAATTTCATCATCAGATTCTTGTTTAATCCTAACAGTTTCTTGAGATGAAGTAAGCACTTCTCCTTTCAGCATGGTATCATGAAGTGCAAGTGGCAAGTTCATAGATTCTAAAGCAAATACAAATATAAAAACAGTTAAACTTTCTGTTGATTTAAAAACAACTATAGGTTGACTAACACAAATTTAAAAAATAACTAAAACTAATGCAAACTATATTTAATGACTCCTATAATGCCATTATCATAATTCGTAAGGCATCAATCAAGGGACCAAGGGTCACTTCTAGTGAAAACGTAGTAAAAAAAATCATAGCCTGTTGGGGAAGCTTGGTTGCACTCTTTTGGGTCTTCTTCTTTTTTAGTGTTCTGCCTTTAGGCAGGTCCAACAGTCCAACGACACCACTCTTCTCCGTTCTGTGCCCTTTCTTTAACTTCTTTGTAGCCCCGTCTTCTTTCTTTATCAATCATCCAGTCCAAAAGCATATTTCTTGGTCTTCCTGGAACCTTCTTTCCTTTTATTCTTCCTTCAGTCACTGTCTTCAAGAGAGAATTTCCATGCAGTATGTGACCAATCCAGTTCATCTGTCTCCTTCTTATTGTATTGACCAGTATCCTTTCTTCTTGTACCAAGTGCAACACCTCCTCACTGGTTTCATAATCCTTCCAACTGATTTTGGCCAGACTTCTCCATATCCACATTTCAAATGTCTCAAGTTTCTCAGTTTTGGCCTTTCCAGTAGTCCATGTCTCAGAACCACACAGTGTTACACTCCATATAAGGCATTTTACCATTCTTTTCTTTAGATCCAGATTCAGCCTTCCTCTCAGAAGTTCTCCTCTCTTCCAGAATGCTTCTTTTCCCATTGCTATTCTTCTCTTATCTCAGTACTGCAACTGCAGTCATAAGATCAAAGGATAATTATCATACAAGTTATGCCCGTACAAACACTCGTTTATTTTCTACTAAATGCGCTGGTTCTTCTTTATGGAACAATTTATCTGATGACATTCGTACTGTGCCCAATATTAAATTATTTAAACATCATATACGTGCATATTTGAATGAACTCAGTAAGTGAATTCATGTGAATTACTTCATTCTGTTAGTTAAGTTTTTCTGGGTTCTTGTTACAAAGGTTCTGTTTCCCCAATTCCAGTTGGACTACAGGCCTGTTAAGTTGATTATTTGTCATTTCAAACAGCATTCCATGTGACATAGGCGTCCCTAATAAGTGGAACATGGTTCTTTCTGGAATTGCCTGTTGCATCCCAGTCGAATTTTTTTTAAATGTATATGTTATATGCTGTTGTCTTTTTGGTGGAGCAATAAAATGAAAGAAAATGAAATGATATTAAACTTCCCAGATAACAGAACTAGTGGATTTGTTCAAATATCCGTACCATCGACTACAATAGTTATTCGTTTTCCTTCACGTTTACTCAGTCTCATCACCTGTGTTTTCTTTCTATTTATCTTCATATTATATTCTTCCAATTTTTTGTTCAGCGCATCCATTATTCTTTGCAGTTCATAGTCCAGCATTGGTATCTGCTACCACTGCCTGATCATCTGCAAATCTTATGGCATTTACCAGATTCCCCCCAACCTTGACTCCGTCATCTATATTCTCTAATGCTTTTGTGACCAATATCTATATGTAAATGTTGAACAGTAAAGGTGATAGTGGGCAGCCTTGTCTGACTCCTCTTCCTATTCCTCCAGGTTGTGAGTTTATTCTGTTTACTCTCACTACCATTGACTGCTCCATGTACAAGTTTCTTATTAACCATCTGTCCTTCCAATCTACTCCAATCTTTTTGAGTACTGCCATTAGTTTGCACCAGTTCACTCTGTCAAAACCCTTTTCATAATCCACAAAGCAGATATACAGATCTTTCCCATGTTGTAAATGTCTCTTCCCCCAGTGTTCTTAGGACTCCAATAGTGTCTCTTGTTCCCCTTCCTCTTCTGAATCATAACTGATCCTCTCCTATAACTTGTATAGTTTCTATTTTACTTTCCACCCTTCAAGTTCATATTTTCAATATGATCTTCGATGCATGCGGTATGAGGGTTATTGTGCTGTGATCACTGCATTCGCCTGCATTTGCCTTTTTTTGTAGAGGTACCATCACTGTTTGCATAAAACCTTTTGGCCACTCTCCAGTCATATATATCTGATGGCATATTGTTACCAATTCTGCTGTTGCCTCTTCTCCCAGGTTTTCAACATCTCAGCTGGTGTTTTGTCTATGCCTTCAAATTTTCCATTCTTCAATTCTTCTATTGCCTTTTCAACTTCCAGCCTCAGCAATCCAGGTCCCATCTCTTCATCATCTTCAGGTTCCTTGGTGGTTTCATCCATTTCTTTCTCTGGTCTGTTTTCTTTGTCATAGAGTTCCTCAATGTATTCTTTCCATGTGTCTCTTATCTCTTTTTCATCTGTATATTTCCCTTTGCATCCTTTATCGTTGTACTTTTCCGGCTTTACTTCTCCTGTATCCTGTTGTAAACCTTATCATATCTTCCCTGTTTCTGAAGATCCTCCAATGCTGTGCACTGTTCCTCCTACCAATGTCTTTAGCTTTCTCACTGGTTCTCCTCAGATCGTTGTTCAGTCGTCTATATTCCATCTTTGCCAGTTCTGTGCTTTGATGCTTTACTTTCCTTCTCTCTTCCATTTTCTGAATCATTTCATCTGTAACCCATGGTTTCTTTGGTTGTGGTCTGCTCTTATATCGCACCATCTGCTTTGCCTCAGTTGTAATAACATTCTTCATTTGTTCCCATTTTTCGTTCACTGTTCCCTGTCTCTTATCCACAATCCGTTGGTCCACTGCATATGCAAATTCTTGTCAAAACCTTTTGAGTTTTTCTGTATCTCAAAGTCTCTTTCTGATTTTATGTTCCACATTGTTCAGGATGAGTGATACCGACGACATCATGACCATTTTGGGTCAGGGAACCAGAAATCAAGCTACAGTGATCAAGCAATTTGAAACAGACAAGCGTCAAGCCTAGATTTGAATGACATTAATTATCTAACAGAATATACATAACTGGGCAGTGAATTCCAAAGCCTTGGACCTGACATCAAGAACACAGGACAGCCCAATATTGTCATTTTGTGAGGCACAACAACAGCTGAAGTGTCTGCTGATCAAGCACAACATTTGTTGGTATGAGGGGTGAGCAAGAAACAGAGATATGGTAGCCGACTTTTTAAAATCTGGCTAGACTATTTCACCCAACAACTCTTAGAAGTTTGCAAACTTATCTTTTCCTCACCTAACAAGAGCTGTCTCTTGACATCATGCCTACATTTCTTTTAACAATGAGTGCTTTGATGTCCTGGGCCCAGCTATTACTTAAATTGTCAATTTCTCATTGCATGAGGGATTCTTCTTTTTTATTTTTACTCATGCCATGGCTCGTCCTTTGCAAAAGAAACCTTCTCCTGACCCTTGTGACTTGTCTAATTACAGGCCCATTTCAACTTTGAATTGTGCATCTAAAATTCATGAGTTCTGAAGTCTTAGGCTAGAGCCACAACTGATATATCAAAATATAAGCATATACTCATACTTAAATCTGTGCATTACCTTCCCTTTGAGCAAAGGATCTGTTTCAATGGGGCTTATTGTTTATAAAACACTCACCTCTGGACAACCACAGTACTTAAATTCAGTCCTCATTCCCCATACTGATTATTATTCAACCATGTCAGCTGACTGCCTTTCTCTGGTTGTGTCAAAATGCACTTCACCAAGTTAACAATTGCTCTTGGTGGATGAGCTTTTCAGCTGCTGGACCCAAAGTTTATAACTCTCTGCCTGCATCAGTTCATTGTTGTCAGCCTCTTGTGTCATTCTGGTCTCAATTTAAGACTTATCTTTTTCAGTTGGCTTATCCCCATAGGCTGCCTCTCAGTTGCGGCTGACTGACTTTCTGGGTACTGACCTGACTGAAGCTCAATTTCTGTGTGCCATCAGTTGATGCCCTGTGCATTAGAAACCAGCACTATAGCAGTAGCAAATTATAATTACATAAATGTCATACCTAGCGAAATATGACAGATTTTAAACTGGATTATTTGCTCAATGGGCAGCCATTTAGGAATGCACTACATCCAAGTGACAATATGCTAGCCCCATGCCGAGGACAGGATTACATTCATGATGCTCCTCTCTTGGCAGGTCTTAATGACCAGTGCAGCCCCAGAATACATCAGGGAGCTCCATGTTCCCTAATCCAGCCAGCAGTGCCCACAAACAAAAGAGGGACCTGTTAGTTCCATACTCATATACAGCAGGCAAATCACACTTTCTTGTGTACTGGACCATTTGTACAAATCAATCTTCTACAGAAAATTTGAATGTTCTGCCACAAACAGCAAGATACAGTTTCAGATTACCTCAACTCACAAATGTTTAGATCGGTCACATTGCCATACATGTTCAAGTGCCTTTGAGATGCTCTTACAGAATGCTTTAACCTCCTTAGCGTTAGATTTCCACCCAGAAAAACATGCCGAAAACGTTATATTTATCCCAATAATGACGAGAGTTATTTCACCGCAAAATGCCATATTAATTAAAGTTTTGAACTTGTGATATCTCAGTCAGTTCTTGACCTAGAGATATAAAAAGTAAACAGCTTTCTTTAGCATTTTATCTCCACTTCCCATCCATCTGTCCAGTTTTTGACATAAAAATTTTGGGGTACCCAAAGCTGCCCCAAACTGTACCCCACCCCATTTTAAAAACTTTTTTCATGTTCAAGTCCCTATAGAAAGCATTTTCAGTGACAACATATGTAGTGTCAGCAAAAAAACTGTGCAGAAATTATTATCAGACAAAACCCCCTAAAATTTTTTAAAACATTTTCATAAATTAAAAAGATACAATAATTTTAGTACATAAACCGTAGTCATAAAAATCGAAGCAAATACAAGAAAATGCCAGAAAAGTAAGAAATTTTTAACTTATCAGGTCTTGGTCATTTTTTACATACAGACTTGAGACTAACATCGTTCTTTAGCATTTTATCTACTCTTTCAATCCTTTTGTCCAGTTTTGAAATAAAAGTTTGAGGTTGCTTACCCACCTCACCATCTCCCAAACACATGCACAGCAATACAACCACAACATCAAAAACACAAGATGCACAACAGGGTAACAACAGAAACATTACAACAAGCCAGGCACATATACAGGCAAACAGACTGATGTTTCGTTTCCTTTTCAAATATTTGGTGGCTCTGAAAAGAGCAAATTTCAGAAATGCTTGAGTGTGCTGGATTGACAGTGGATTGTCATCTCGAAGATGGCTGAAGCTTCCTGGATCGACTCCTCTTTCTCAACAGACTGGACTGAATAGTTCTAGGAGGACAATTTAGAATGAAAATTTGAACAGGTGTTTGATGTGCTATACTGCTTACCTTCTTTATACCCCACAGGCACTTACTTATTTACGCAGCACTGGTTCGTGGAACCACTATCTGATTTTGCTCGTGGTACATGTGGAAGCAGCCAACTCTGCACAAAGCAACTTTGAATGCTTTTCATTTACACTGCCTTCTTAGGGCAGCCCTTTGGGAGTTGTGATCTTATTCTCTGAACATAAAATGCAAGTATGGCAGCAACCTATAAGCCTGACCAATATGTGACCTCTCTCACTGCCCCCCAGCATGGGTGAGGAACATCCGACCCAGTTTCATGTTGCTCCGTCAACATGTATCGGAAGCCATTTGTGAACTCGGTGTCAATGTCAGAATGTTCTTCAGCCAAAGTCACTTCATCCTCCAAGCTGGATGCACCAAACAGGTTTTCATTGTCAGACGAGTAGAAACTGTCATCATCTGATGCCAATTATTCATCAAACATTTGCCGAATTTCGCTGTCAGTAAGGCCATGCCGCGCCGCCATCTTAGGCTATTTAAAATTTGCGATTTAAATGTCCGATTCTACTGGTTGATTTTCATGTTTATGACCCAATTCTAAAAATATCTTCCACTTATTTCTGTGCTTAATTATATTATCTTAGCCTAAATGACGTTAGATTTCAAAAATATAACGTTTGCGATAGACTGAGAGCCATATAATATGAATGCTAATTACCCCAAGTCACGTTCGGGGTTAACCATTTTTACATAGAATTTTGGGCCCGAGTAACGCTCGGAGTTAACGCTAAGGAGGTTAAAAATGCGTATATACCAGGATAACAATGCAAAAATATAGCTCCACAATAATAACCTGGCTTCTGTCATAACAGAAATGACCATGATCAATTAGACAAGCGAGGCCACATACTCTTCCAAGATCGTCCAAAACAGTTTAGTTGATTTGTCACCTAACAAGAAATTTCTGTTAGTCAAGCATACAATATAAACAATTGAGGCCACTTATTGCTCCAAGAAGAGAGGGTCTAAACTGTTTCGGTAAGCTAAACCTCGCTTATAGGTGAAAACAGTCAAAGTGAAAATAACTGCAGTGTTACACTTTCCATACATAACCAACTTTGAATAACTAAAGTAAGCTAGAAATAATGTGAGCCAGTTATTATTATGATAATTAACATTATCACTATGATTATTATTGTTATAAATCAATTTGCAAAGTACAAGAAAATGTAACTAAATGCACTACAAATGCACTAAAGTAGCTAGGCACTAATATGATGACATAAACAGATTAGCCATCAGCATCTTTTGAAGGCTTACAGATTAGCCATCAGCATCTTTTAAAGGCTTTCCAGTTATATATCAGGATCACGAATTGCAACAGGCAAAGCATTCCACACAGAGAATGTCACAGCTCTCAACTCGATGGCTTTTCCCACCTGTACTAGATCATAATTTTGGCATATCGTAGTTGAGATCATTTCAGATCTGCGAGGCAAGCACACAATCTTTTCCCAGGTAAGGTGGTGCTAGTCTGACTTGCTGACAAATGTTGCCAACCTTAAAATGATTCTCTTGTGTATTGGCAGCTAGTGCAGATTTTGATGCAATGGCATAATGTGGTCAAACTTTCATGCGCCTGACATGAATATGGTCGCTGCATTCTGAACACTGAAGTTTCCTGCAAGCCAACCAGCTGAATGTTGCAGTAGTTGAGACAACAGCTGATGAAGGCGTGTACACTTTTTGGCTTAAAGTGTCAACGGAGATCGGATCCGTTGCATCTGCCACAGCTCACACTTAGCACAATTGTCGCAACTTGTCTATGCAGTCTTCCATTGTTATTTCAGCACCAGCTGTAACTCCTGGTCAGCCACCACATTATAAAAGGAAACTGACGTGGACTGTTGAAAGATGGAGCTCAAAGATCGTAACATTTCCAGTTAATACCACATGCCCATCCAAATGAGCTGAGTCTTTTCCATATTAATCTTCAGGCAATTGGCGCACATTCAGCTCTGAATCTGGTGGGAGAAGAAGTAACCTGAGAAGCTTACTGATATACAACTGAGTATCATCAGCATATGAATGTGCAGAGAGCATCCAGGTTTCGACAATGGTTAACAGTTAACAGTTCTGCTGTGTAGAGCAGGAAAAGCAGTGGACCCGAAACAAAGCTCTGCGACAAACTGCAGTCCAGGCGGAAGATCAAAAATAGCCATTCTTGAAAATGAAGTTGCTGAAGTGATCTGTCAGAAATGACTTCACTCACTGCAAAGCCGTTCCATCGACGCCATACTGCTGTGACACAGCAAAACATCATGGTTAATGGTGTCAAAGGCAGCACTAAGGCTTACTAGGTCTAGAAAAATTACATGTTGACCACCTGCTGCATCTAAGATATTTGAAAGACGAAGCAGACCCTGTCTCAGTTGAATGCTGCTTGCAGGCGTGTTATCAAATTGTTATTACGAAATACCCAGTCAGCTGTTCTGATATAAGTCGCTCCACTACCTTTGACATGAACGAGAGACCTGTTGGAGATCGATCTGTAGTTTTTCGTCCAGGGTGCAGATTCGAAAACTGTTTAGACCAGGGTTGACGCTGGTGTTAATTACAGGTGTCGGAAAGCCAGATATGTCTGAGAAGACTTTAGCTGAAAGGGAGTCCTGCAACTGTGTGACTTTACTGCCATTCCTGTTTCGTCCGAACAGTTTCAAAATTGGGCACCATAGCGTCCTGAAGGCTCTGTGATGCGGGGCCTCCTCAAGGTCACGCATCACAAGGCTGAAGCCACATGGCCACAGGCCAAAGCCGCAAAATTTGGCTCCTATCTTCGACGTCTCACGCTCTCACACTACCGCTTCAAAGAAATAAATTGTACTTCTATTTACACATTTACTTTTTATTCATATAAAACTATTTGCTACGAGTCTTCAAAGCTGAAATATTAACGACGGCCAATGATAATACCACATTAACCTTTTCTTGTTTCTGTTTGAATCGCAAGTTTTGCCGATCTTCTCGTTGATCTCGTTGCCGCCATCTTAGATCACTCGCTTTGTACGTGAAACAACCCCACAGTTAACACAAGTCGTCTGCTATTACAAGTTCCGCCGGAACTATTGAGTGTAAACAATAAATACGGCGTTATCCTCGAGTGCTCCAAGCGTGGTCGGAGTATACTCGGCGTTCATGCGTATAATACATGTATCGTAATCGTAAACTTGAGATGTCTACAGCGCCCAATGAAACTAAGTCAGAAGGTTAGGTATGGTTCCAAGTCAAGATCCAAGAGGCCTTTTGTGCCTCAACCCATCTAAACCCGAATTCATACTTACTGGCCTAAATGACCAGCTGAAGAAAATTTCCGATCCTCCAATCTCCCTCACCCTGGACTCCACCCACACCTTTAATACTAACTCTGCTGTCCGCAATTTAGGTGTAATATTTGACCAAACCTCGACTTTACCGACCATATCATCCATCTTTCCCGCTCTTGTTTTATGCATATACGCGACCTTCGCAGAATCCGCCCTACGCTTGACTTCAAAATCGTTTGACTTCAAAATCGCATCTAGGCTACCATTAAACTCCGCCACTGCCTTGTTTCGGGGTAGTGCCAGTCCCAAGCCTGGATAAAGGAGGAGGGCGACGCCATAAGCTGTCATAAGCTGTCGTTAAACTGAGGAACTACTACTACTACTACTGCATCTACCATTGCCACATGCATAGTCCATTCAAAACTTGATTACTGCAATTTACTTGTCTTGAATATAGACACAACCCAGATAAACCGCCTTCAAGCTAGCAATGCTCTCGCTCGAACTATCACCAAAACTCCCAAATGCCATCACATCACTTCTGTTCTCAAATCACTTCACTGGCTTAAAATACCTAATGTATAAAGTTCTATCGGTTGCCTACAACAAAATTAAATCCTCCCAACCCTCATATTTGTCAGTTACTTACAATTCAACTACTGTTCAACCCGCTCATCTTCTGTCCTAACACTTTTCCCCCCTCCCTTCACCTCATCCTTAAAATTTGGAAATCGCTCCATAGCTCCATCCCTTCTGGAATAAACTCCCGCCAGAATTAAGACAATTATCTGATCCATCTTACGAACTCGCCATCACTTCACCCTTTGCAATCTTTGGAAACTTTGCAATCTTTGCAAACATTCATCTTTCAGTCTTTCACAGATCCTATCCTGACTCCCCATCTTCCTCTTATCTCTCTCTCCTCTGCAACCCCAAACACCATCCTCCATAGCTGCCACGCTGTCTCTCCGTCTGACTTTTGGATCTTGACCTGGAAGTGAACCCTTTTGCCTATCGATTTTGTTTTGACTGAGCGCCTGTGAGTAAGCTGGTCCCCGCGACCTGGCTTTCGTTGGGCGCTGTAGAAATCTCGGAATTACGATTACAATTTGCGCAGGTCTTCTACTCAAAACTGAACACTCCTCTTGCGCAAATCCTATCCCGATTCCTCTTCTTCCTCTTACAGATCCTGCAGATCCAATTCCAAACACAACCCACCATAGCTGGAGAAATCTCGAGATTACGAATACGATTACGATCACGTAGGCAGGCAATGAGACGGTTATGGTGGATAGTGTATGGAAGTGGAGCAACAAGATACTGTAGATAAAGGAAAGACAATATAGGATCTATGGGACAGGAATGTTTTAAGCATCGAGTGAAAGACCTGGGCAGAGATTGTGCAAAGGTTAAGTGTCCGTTAGTTTGTATGATGGGTCAAATAATTATAGTAATTCTGGCGGGAATTTATTCCAGAGGTGTGCGGCAGCAATGGCTTCTTCCTCTGCTCCAATCTCTCTCTGCTCTCCAACCCGAAACATCACCCTCCGCAGCTGCCACGCTGTCTCTCCGTCTGACTTTTGGATTTTGACCTGGAACCGAACCCTTTGCCTATCGATTTTGTTTTGACTGAGCGCCTGTGAATAAGCTGGTCCCCGCGGCGCGACTTTCGTTGGGCGCTGTAGAAATCTCGGAATTACGATTACGATTACAATTTCCATATTTTACGGATGAGATAACGGGAGTGGAGAAGTGTTTGGGCAGAACAGGAGTGGGTTGAACACAATGGTCGGATTGTAAATACGACGAAGGTTGGGAGGATTGGAGTTTGTCGTAGGCAAGTGACAGGACTTTTACTCTATTCGTTCAGGTATTTTTAAGCCAGTGAAGAGATTTAAGGACAGGAGTGATATGATGGTGTTTGGGGGTTTGGGTGGCAGCACTAGCAACAGCATTCTGAATAGCTGAAAGATGGTTTATTTGGTTGGTGTCTATATTCAAGCTAATTGCATTGCATGGACTATGGATGTAGCGATGGTAGGCCTATATGCGGCTTTCCATGATGTGTCTTCTAACATGAAGTCAACATAAACACTTTTTCAAAGATTTTAAATTAAAAGATTTTAAGAATTTAAAGATATCAGTATAGTAATGTAATGTAATGTAATGTAAATCTCTGAATTTTCTCAGCGCCACACAAAAGTTGCGTCAGGAAGACCAGCTTAGACAGCAAAATCCAGGTTGATTGATGAGTTTCAGCGCCAAGTCTGACTGAATCCACGTGGGCATGTTTCCAATTCCAAGGATCAAGAGGTCATAGACGGGACAAAACGCCAAAAATGACATAACACATGACGTTTCTCATTAATATTCATAGCAAGAGACGAAAATCTCGAGGTTTCTACAGCACCCAACGAAAGCTAAGTCCCGGGAACCAGCGCTCAGTCAAAACAAAATCGATAGGTAAAGGGTTCGGTTCCAGGTCAAGATCCAGGAGTCAGACAGTCGGACGGCTACCGTGGATGGTGTCTGAAATTGAAGCGAGAAGAGAGATAAGGAGAAGAGGAAGAATCAGGATAAGATTTTTGGAAAAGAAGTGTTTTCAGTCTTGAGTGAAAGACTTGCGCAGAAACTGGAAGAGGTGTAGTGTTAGTGAGTTCGTGTGATTGACCAGACAATTGTCGCAATTCTGGCGGGAGTTTATTCCAAAGCGGTGGGGCAGCTATGGCTATGCAGCGATTTCCAAATTTTAAGGATGAGGTGACGGGAGGGCGAAGAAGTGTTAGGACAGTTGAGCAGCGGGCTGAACGGAGTGGTTGGATTGTAAATAATTGACGAAGATAGGAGGGTTAGGAGGATTGAAGTGTGTTGTAGGTGAGGGATAAGACTTTGCACTCTATTCATTCTGGTATTTTAAGCCAGTGAAGTGATTTCAGAACAGGAGTTATGTGATGGTATTTGGGAGTTTTGGTGACGGTACGAGCGAGAGCATTCTGAATTCCTTGAAGGCGATTTATCTGGGTTTTCTCTATATTAAGGAAAAGTGAATTACAGTAATCAAGTTTTGCATGGACTATGGATGTGGCGATGGTAGATGCAGTTTTGAAGTCAAACATAGGGCGGATTCTGCGGAGGTTACGAATATGCATGAAGCATGAGCGGGAAAGATGGTTTATATGATCAGAAAAGGATAGGCATTGGTCGAATATTACACCTAAATTGCAGACTGGAGAATTAGTATTAAATGTGTTGGCGGAGGAACAGTCCAGGGTGAGGGAGATAGAAGGGTCAGTAATTTTCGTCAGCTAGTCACGTAGGCCAAAAAGTATGAATTCCGTGTTAGATGGGTTAAGGCATAAGAGATTAAATGTCATCCAGTAGGAGATATGTTTAACCACACAAAAAAAGATGATTTATAGAGTCATTGAAACAATTCGGAGAGAAAGAGATGAATAGTTGGGTGTCATCAGCACAGAGGTGATGATCAACTGAGGATGCTTTAATGAGTTGAGTGGCGTTTAGTAAAACCTGACTGGTGTGGGTTAAGGAGTGAGTTAGAAGCTAAATAGTCATTGATCCGAGAGAGGACAATCTGTTCAGTTAATTTGGAGGTGAAAGTCAGGTTAGAAACAGGCCGGTATATCGAAAGAATTTCCTTGTCGAGAGATAATTTTTTAGAAGAGGGGTAGCAAGGAAGTGTTTGAATAGGAGGGGGAAGTCACCCGCAGATAAGGAGAGAATAACTATTTTGGTAATGATTGGGACAAGGACAGATGCAGAGTCTTTCATTAAAGGGGTGGGTATAGGGTCAAGTTCGCATTGTTTGTTTGGAAGTGATTTTAACAGGTGTAATATTTCAGACTCTGAAGTGGATTGAAAGACAGATAATGAGGATCGAGGTGGGGAGGGTGGGGTGCCGTGAGTGGGGACGGAGCATCATCAAGTTGGTTATTGGTGGTTTTGAGAAGGAAAGATTGAAGAGAAAGACGGAGGGTAGTTTTGTTCTAAAAGAAAGAATAGAACGAGTCGGCTATTGAAGAAGACGGAAGAGAATTTGGAAGTGGACTGGATGAGTTTCGATGGAGGAGTTAGCTTATGGTTTTCCACAGAAGGCGAGGGCTAGAGGATCGAGAACGAACCTCTGTTTAGCTGCAGTAAGAAGGTGATGGTATTTATTTGTATCAGATTTAAGGGCAGAAAGAAGTTATGGATCCCTGGTGCATTTGTAAGTGCGCTCAAGGCGTCGCCGGAAAGATTTGAAGGCCTGGAGATAGGAATTGTACCAAGGATTGTTAGAGTGAGAGCTGGATTTGGTAATAATAGGAGCATGCTTGTCAAGGATAGAGGAAAGAGTGGTGTTTCAGGAAGACAGAAGGTCATCAAGGGAGGAGTGTGGATTTAAAACGAGGTGAGAATCTTAGTGTCTTATGCAAATCTAGCTTTTCTATTTCCAGATAAATTAATAAACTCTGAAGTGAATTGCTTTAAATGAAAAACCTTAATTTCATCATATTTTAATAACAATAAATACACCTACATATTAGAACATAACATGAGAAAATAAAACACGATAACACACAAATTGTATAACGCCAATTTTATATTTTTCTTGAAACCAATGCAGATACATTTTAAAGATGCCTACCAAATGACAAGAACATTTAGTTTGTTAAAAATGCTCCATGCTAATATTACACGTATTCACGATAGTTATCAAAACTGTTTTTGACGTTTTGGGAAAGGTTACAGGTAATTTTTCTCTTAACTTC
Source organism: Norana najaformis (assembly GCA_964023275.1). Lineage (NCBI taxonomy): Eukaryota > Metazoa > Annelida > Clitellata > Crassiclitellata > Hormogastridae > Norana > Norana najaformis. The sequence continues at coordinate 49,398,417 of OZ029913.1, read as the reverse complement.
ATTCAGCATTTCAACTACCTTGGTCGCCTTTCTTACAATTGTGTAGGATTTCCTAGGCCTCTGTTCCCTACACGGCGTGACTTGCTTGCAGACTGAAAACCTATCTTTCTACCTGCACTTTTCGAACGTCCTGTGTCACACTTAGTTGTTCTAAAAAGGCAGCAAACTGTGACGTTCCGAGCTACTACTACTTCTTTAGGCTTGTGCGGGGTTCGACTCTGGTGGTCTACCTAGAGCTTTTCTCAAAGAAGAGGAAGAAGAAAAAGTCGACACCAGCGTTGTAACTCTTTCCAACTTTTATTTCAACCAAACACTTAACTATAGTGTCGGTCCCGTCGGTTACGACGAAAGTAATCTACCAAACGAGAGCTTGACAACGAAAGTAATCCACGACGACGTAAGTAATCCAAAGTGAACAGGAACCTGACGACTAGAGTAATCCAAGTAATCCCGAAGACGACAGACAACCGCTCGACGACAGACCGACCGACTCGACGACCCTCCGACCGCTCCGAATGCGTCCTTATATTCGTTCCCTAGGAACCGTTACCAAGGGAACAGTTCCCAACTGTTCCCGCTGGGGAACCGTTGCCATGGAGATTGTTCCGAGTGTTCCGTAGCCATGGAGGAGGTCGACTGTTCCGTTGCCATGGAGACGGTTCTCGACTGTTCCGTTGCCATGGAGGCGGTTCTCGACTGTTCCGTTGCCATGGAGGCGGTTCTCGACTCGCCACACCCTCCCCCAATACTGTTCAAAAAGTCATCTTTTTGGGTTGAAGTCCTTAACTAACGTTGCTTTCTTCTGCTCCATGAAATTTCTTAGTCCAAAACACCACCGTCGTCGAGATCATCCTCGTCGCTATCTTCTACATTCGCCGGAGGGGAATTAGGATGTACCTCCGCCACTGGAACAGGACCGTAGCTGTGTCGGCTACGATATACAGCACGAATCATCCACAGCGGACACCGCTTAGAGCATGGAGTCATCTGGTCCACGAAACGCTCCAACGTGATGCACGGTGGAATCCAGGAAGACTCACGGAGAAGGCGTAACAAGTCTTCTTCGCGGTCGTCGTCCATCTCGGCGGCGGCCGGCACCAAATATTCTAGGAACCGCATGAGTTCTCGATCCAGTCCCAGGTCTGGCGGGTCAGGGCTGTGTCCAATAGCACCGAACGCTTCTTCAAGTTCCGCGGCTGGGCCCGGAGGATCAGTGTTCATATCAGTAGGCGGTGCTAAAGGTTGCTCCAGGAGAGACGATAGCACATCGTCGATCAGAGGAGAGCCCGCATCGTTCTCGCCAAGGTCGCCACAGTCCAACGAAGACGAGTGCCCGGCAATGGGCAGGTGCGGTCCGCCGTCGTTGACCGAAGGAGCAGCCAGACCGTCCGAAGCAAGCCCAACGTAGAGGCCTGGACTTCCCGACGAGGTAGAAGACTCGCCGACAGCCGCGCGCAGTCCGTCGTTGTTGACAGGAGTAGTTATCTGCACTTTCCGTACTGTACTTCCATGCTTCTGTTGGCAGTGCCTTCGCAGCGACTTGAAAGGAGTTGCACCCTTGAACCTCCTTCACAGAGAACGCAGTCCAATGTACGTGTCTGTTCCATTGTAAATCCGTGATGAACTTGGTTCCCTTTTTTTGCTCTTTTGTAGGACGCTGTCTTTTATACTTTGGCTCGTCCAGTTCTCGGCTCAAATTGTTCCGTTACCATGACAACTGCACCCAATTGTTCCGTTGTCAAGGCAACTGTATCTCATTGTTTCGTTGTCATGGAGGCGGTTCTCAACTGTTCCATTGTCACGGCAAATGTACCTCATTGTTCCGTTGTCGTGACGACTGCACCCATTGTTCCATTGTCAAGGCAACTGTACCTCATTGCGACGTCACTACTGGACGCGAACCGGCTCCCGCACAATGCGCCGCGGTCGCTCTGGCGTAGGCTCGGTGTCGGAGTCATCACCGCCTGAAGCCCCTTCTCTTTGTAGCGGTGCAGTATCTTTAGTTGCCGATGGCTCTACTCGCATTCCCTCGACACACGGCTTAACCTTGTCCACATGTGCCGTAATCGGTTTCGTATTCATAGTTCGCTGTAGTTGGTCGCGGACAAGTCTGTACGCTGCCTCAAGTCTCTCTACCATCTCCTCAGCATATGCGTAACAAGAAATCTCAGCTTCCTCGTCAGGAGGTCTTCCGTGGACCTCTCTCTGCCGCTGAGACGGAGGCCACTGGTCTGCCTCACGCATTTTGGCCAGGTCCACCTCAACCTGGTGGTACCCACTCCGTAAGTCCAGGATGCTAAACTATTCCGCTTCTGATAGGGCATCCAGGCACTCAACGAATCGCGGCAATGGATAGGAATCCCTCTTGGTCTGTCCATTTAGCTGCCGGTAGTCGATGCAGAACCACATTGTTTCGTCCTTCTTTTTGGCCAGCACTACACTGGCTGCCCACTCGCTGGCTGTCGGCTCTATCACCCCTTCGGCTAGCATTCGATCCAACTGTTGGTCAATCACAGCCCGGCAGGGTAATGGTTGTCGTCTCAAGGACTGCCGGACGGGAAGGAAATTCCCTGTGTCAATCCGGCATTTGCAGACTGAGGTCCTGCCTAGGTCCCCCTCGCTAATTGAGAACACATCGCTATATTCTGACAATAAGCCCTTCAACTGCTCTCGAGCTCCCAGTGGAACATCTTCGGCGAGATCTTGTAAGAGGTCCTCAATAACCTTAGCAACCTCTCCCGTCTCCGCGCCACAGTCACTCTCGCCCCCGGAACTCACCTGGACGGGATGGAGCCCTCCCAGAAGCTGGTCTCTAACCAACTTTACCGGCTCCGTATTCAGGTTCAGCACCCTGATCGGTGCGCGTTATCATCATCCCTGACAACTACCGGAGCCACATAAACTCCTGGTTGCATTTCTCTGGCCTCGTTCATCCAAGTTGATGCCGTCACAGAGAGCTTACGATACTCAGTCTTGGCGGGTACATCGCACTGAACCATAGGAGCTACAACCACATCCTCGGCGACGGTCACTCGCCTGCACCAAGCGGAACCATCTCCCTTTACCAATGGAATTCGCTTGCGGCCCACAAATAATGCTCCTGCCCCGAATACCAAGCGGCAGCGATGCTGTCTCAACCAATCCATTCCCAACATTGGCTCCATGATTTGGTCAGACACTAAGAGAGCGGTATCAATCTCAAAGCCAGAAGTAACCTTAATCAAGACGCGCACTTCTCCCAGGACCCGGATCTCTGTACCATTAGCAGCCATCAGGAACCGTGCACTAGGATACAGTACAATTCCAGACCCCTTACTGCAGAATGCGGTATGAGACTCACCTCAGACCCTGTGTCGATCAGGCACATTCGGGAGCGTCCGTTGATCACGCCTCGGATGTAGATCGTATTGCCGTTCACACCCCGCGATGACCTCTGCCGAGCAGCATGGTTCACGGCCGCGGCTTCCTTCGGCCGTTCTCCAGGCGTCGTAAAGACCTGTCCTTCGAGGGAATTACGCGGTTCCCTCGGTCGTGGACATCGTCGAGCGTAGTGACCCCTTTCTCCACAGTTGTAGCAGGCTCCTATCCGTTCGGTGTTCCCTGACGCGGTCCTGGTCTCGTTCCTTGACCGATCAGCGTCGGCCTCTATTCCGGGAGGGCCTCGTAGTGCTGCCAGCTGTCGGTCAATTTTCCGTTCCATTTCCCGCTGCCAAAACGACCAATCTCCGTATGTCGTGGAGCAAATCACTGAGGGTCTCGTTGGTTCGCTGTCTACAGTAGTACAACTGCGCCTTGAAGGTCTCGGCCTGTCCTTCAGCGCCATACCGTTGACGCAGTCTCTCGGTCAGCTCTCCATAAGTGACGTCTCGTCGCGCTCCAAAGTCCCATAGTAGCTGAGTGGCGGCTTTGTCCAATGCAAAACGCAGGAAATCCACTTTGTCGGAATCCTTCCATCGGTTGTGCTTTGCGCAGACTTCGAACTGAGCCAGGAAAGACTCCAAAGATCCGGTGCCATCGAATTTTCCGGGCTTCATCGGCGTTTTACGATACTCGAACATGGCCGCCATGTCGTCCAACCGTCGCGGAGTTACGTCGGTCTTTTCCCTTGTTGCGCTGGTCTCTGTAGCTGTCTGTCTGGGGCTGTCAAAATCGATACTGTCCAAGAAACGCCTCTAGTTTCGTACTTGGCCTGCGGACGTCTCTCGTTTAGCATCCGGCGTTGAGCTACTCGACGGACGAGTTGGCGAGTCCAGCACGTCCAACAGAGTGTAGACAATCGTGTTGTCGTCTCTATCCATCTTGATCTGTCGTTTCTTCTTCTTCTACTGGTTCCTCCTTGTACGTAGACCCCACTACTTCTGGTACCATTGCCACGTTCCGAGCTACTACTACTTCTTTAGGCTTGTGCGGGGTTCGACTCTGGTGGTCTACCTAGAGCTTTTCTCAAAGAAGAGGAAGAAGAAGAAGTCGACACCAGCGTTGTAACTCTTTCCAACTTTTATTTCAACCAAACACTTAACTATAGTGTCGGTCCCGTCGGTTACGACGAAAGTAATCTACCGAACGAGAGCTTGACAACGAAAGTAATCCACGACGACGTAAGTAATCCAAAGTGAACAGGAACCTGACGACTAGAGTAATCCAAGTAATCCCGAAGACGACAGACAACCGCTCGACGACAGACCGACCGACTCGACGACCCTCCGACCGCTCCGAATGCGTCCTTATATTCGTTCCCTAGGAACCGTTACCAACTGTTCCCGCTGGGGAACCGTTGCCATGGAGATTGTTCCGAGTGTTCCGTAGCCATGGAGGAGGTCGACTGTTCCGTTGCCATGGAGGCGGTTCCCGACTGTTCCGTTGCCATGGAGGCGGTTCTCGACTGTTCCGTTGCCATGGAGACGATTCCCGACTGTACCGTTGCCATGGAGGCGGTTCCCGACTGTTGCGTTGCCATGGAGGCGGTTCTCGACTGTTCCGTTGCCATGGAAGCGGTTCTCGACTGTTCCGTTGCCATGGAGGCAGTTCTCGACTCGCCACATAACTGAAGCATCACTGCAGTGTTTAGCCATTTACCGAAAACGTCCAAGGCGGAGGTTGTGCGAACTCGGGGAGATTCCGTTTGGGTTAGATAACACAGGTCTGTGTAAAACGAGTGGGAAAGTTAGGAAACTAGCCCCATTAGTCCTGTAGGAGAAAACTTGTCAGTACGCTCCTGACAAAGTTGCAGCCGATATGAAACAATCTTTGATATCTGGCCGACTGTTTATCTGGCAGGGCTTGGGCCCACTCTGTCCCATGGTCGCGATACGGTCTAAATCACAATAGTTGGAAGACAGAGGTTGTGAGAAGCTCGGGGAAGAACACATGGACAAATCTGTGAACCCAAGGAGCAGCATTTGCTGTAGGAGAAAACCGGTGCCATAGGAGAAAACTGGTCAACGCTCCTGAGAAAGTCGCAACCGAAACAAACCAATCTGTCTGATTTCTGGCTGACTACATTGATCCGGCAGGGCTCGGGCCCACCCTGCAACGCTATTCTGGCAAATGTTTGCTTTGCAAAGTCTGTTTTGACCAAAAGGTCTAGACTGAAAACTCATCATGTCAAGCGCATTGACATTGTGTGGGACCATTATGAAAGTGTCAGTCTCAAAGGCTTAACTCATGCCAAATGTGGTTCTGGTATACAGTGCCAGGTTATTGAATCAGCTCCAATTTCACTTACCTGCCCTCTCTTCCTACAGAATGATCACAGTAAGACAGTATTGTTTACTTTCTAGCCAACAAATTGTCTAATGTGTCAACAGGTGTAAGCAGATTGTACTTCTGAATACTGTTCAACTGTGTCCAAGCACACATGAAGAAGAAAACACTTGAATGTTTTTGCATGCCACTGACTTAGTTTGTGCTATTTTCGGGCATCACAAAATCTTGGTTAAGACCGTTGATGCTGACTGTTACCTTTTAGCAGAAAATAGCTTATCATGAATTGTGGTTTGCATTTGAGACAGGGCATCATCTTTGATATATTCCTGCTCATGAGCTAGTATGTGTTTTGGGTCCAGAGCAAGCCTGTGCACTGCCTATATTTCATGCGATCACTGGCTGCAACACTGTGTCAGCATTTGTTGGCTGGGACAAAAAGAGTTGTTGGGAAACTCGGAAAAAACTCCTGAAGTTACAGCAGTCTTCAATGAATTGACTCCACACCTGCTTGACAACACTGGAGTCAGGCATTAGTCACACCGCCTGTGTTACCAAATCCTGCTGATTGAGGATATGTTGTTAGCTGATAATATATGGCAACCACTATGGATGACTCCGCCAGATGCAGCAAAGTGCTGCCCAGAACTGAAATGTTGTTATTGTAAAACAGGCTGCTCTACGAAACGTTGCAGGTGTTTCAAGGACAACTTATGCACAGCACTTTGTGTATGCAATGCCGAGTGCAGATAATGAAACCTCATATTTTATATCTTTTATCTGTGTGTCTTGGAGATGATAATAAAGGTAGTGATTGCCTCATAGGAATTGATTACACTACAAGTCATTAAAAACTGAAACTGTAAAGGAGATAACTGTTTTGTACCATACATAGTGAGCATAATTGCTAGTCATTATAACTGCTAGTGTAAATTTGTCAGTGTAAGTTCTTTTATTTCTGTTGTGTCAGGGCTAGTCATGTTAGTTCCTTAAGTGGTAGTAAAATGTTTTGTTCTAATACTACTGTGCTTCTAATATCACACAAAATACAAAAAAATTTATTTAAGGTAAAAAATTAAAAAAAACACTAAAAACCTGTAACTCCGCCACAGCTATAGTTGCTGTACCAGTCCCAAGCTGGTAATACTAAAGGAGGAGGGCAGGTTTCAGGTTCTTACTCTGCACATTAAAAAAATATTCATAGATTTTCTTTATTTTGCAGTTGTGAACTTTGACCTCATTTTAAAGGCCGATGGCGCCGTATAACTTGATGCATCCCTTTAATTTTGGATTCAGCATGTATTTGTGGATCTATATACCCATCTATAATCTCATGTGATCAATATACATGCCTGAAATTCCTTAAGCGGTATTATTAAGCGGTACGTATTAAAAGTCACATTTGTTTATATTTTGCAGTTGTGTACTTTGGCCTCATTTTAAAGGATGATATCGCCACATAAATCGCTGCATCCTTTTAAATTTGGATTCAGCATGTTGTTTACAGTATCTGTGCCAAGTCTCATGCTTTTATCCACTTGTTTAACTGTTCACTGCTTCTTTGGACCTTATCCACCTCACTAGCCCAAGACCTCTTGCCTTTGGGATAGCCGATTCGCGAAGGGGTGAAGAGATGGAGATGACGAAGGAAGAGCCTCGCATTACCTTGTGCCTCGAGACTCCCATAGCTCTTAAACCGGGCCTGATTAGGTTTATACTGTTTTTAAAATATTACGTAGGCCTATTCATGGCAACTATCCTGGTTGTTTCAGAGCCATCGTACGTAACGTAGGCCGACGACTTACGTCATACACTGCACAGGCTCATCTGTAGTTTCTGCAGCTTTTCTGGGAACGCTGCGCCAAGTGCCACGGAAACAGCCAGCGAAGCTTCTAAGGGCGTTAGCCAGTGCACTCTAGGGCTGGCCTATGAGTAAAGGCGTCGGCTGCCTGGCTGTAGCTACAGCTGATGCGAATTGACTGCATCCTGTATGTTGGCGCCAGCAAATGTAACTAGTTGGCCCTTGTAGGCGTTGAAGAACGAGAGATCGCCTAAGACTCGACTTGTCTTGGTGCTTGCAGGCGCTGATCGTAGCCCTGGGTGCACTTCTCGATATAGCCCAGGAGTCGTTGTTTCGGAACAAGCAAGCAGATTTGATGGAGTTTATTATAGAAGGTGCGCGGTACGTATTAAGTAAGAGTCATCGTAAGACAATGTATTTTGTGTTTCCACAACTCCTACGACTTGTGATTTTTTTATTTGAAAGCTTAAATGTGGTGCCAAATACTTTCGGTTGTGTAGTTTCATCCGTACATCAGTATTTCGCAACCAACCAACGGTCCAGTGGTTTGGTACAAAGTTGCATTTTGGGTGTAGAAGCCATGAAACGCATATTTGTGGTTCAGGAACACTGCTGAATGATGTCGCGTTTTTTATTTCGAATTTTATGCCTTAGTGGTGCAAAGTCATGTTTTGATGTTGAACGCGCAATTGTCAGGGCTGTCAGAACTAAATTTTTCAGTATACTATTGAACCAAAAATGATCCATGTGATGTTAAAGAAGGGCATGCAGAGAGAAGACTATGTGAATATATCCAACTAGGAAAACTGTAAAACATTTAATTCTGTACCACTGGCACACACAGTGACTAAAGCTTTAAAATGTGTGTATATACATCCTTTTAGAATGATATGATTGTGTGTGTGTGTGTGTGTGTATATATATATATATATATATATATATATATATATATATATATATATATATATATATATATATATATATATATACACACACATATATATATATATATATATATATCTGATAAACAGCAATCCGTTTGTAGTTGATCATGCCCAGACCAGATAGTATTGCAACTCTGAGAAGCAAGTTGAATGCAATACATGTTGGCACTTTGGTGGGAGCATCATCATCATCAGATACAGCTGGAAAGGGAAGTGATAAAACACATGCATCTCTACAAACAGAAGCTAATCAGGTGAAAGGATGTACAGATTTGGAAAAAGGAAATCCAGTTGATATCAGAGGAGAGAAAGCGGTAGTCAGTGAAAAAAATGGAACCACAGCATCGAATGATATGGTGGACTCTCACTGGCTTTTTGCAGAAAAGGTATTGTATTTATTTTAGTTTCTTATATTGGTACTATTCATAATAAGCTGAGAAATTTTTGTATCATTTGTTGAACCTTCTTCTACATATCTTTTCAATCAGCTTTTCACTTTGTCCTAAAAAATTTTAACCATCATCGTTAAACAAAGCCTCAAGAATCAGCGTGGTGTTCGAATAGTGCTTGATGATTAACTTCATTTTGAGCAAGATGGATTTGGAAATTTTGAATCAACGCATCTATTTAATCTGCACAGCATAATTAGCTGTGTTCATTATAAGAGTGCATATGCACAATATTGAATACAATGTTCAGTGAGAGTTAAGCTTAACTGGAATGACCTGAATTGTGTGAGTGGCTGTAGTAAGTAACATTAACATGCTGCTCGACTGTGGCAAAATAAAGTTTATATATATATATATATATATATATATATATATATATATATATATATATATATATAATTTACTATTACTAATTCTTGCTCATTAATTAGTGTCAGTGTTGTTAAAGTACAGTGATATTTGTGATTAACAATAATAACTTTTGAAGCCCCAATTTGATTTAAGATTTTTTCATTTTGTCTGTCTTTTCTTATTTGTCTGTCTTTCTACTTGGAGATACGAAATTCAATTCTTATCTAAGTATTACAGATCTTGGTATGGGTGACTTTTAGCCTTGTGTGAAATGCTTGCCATCAAAGAAGCATAGGTATTGTAGGATTACTTGCTTTTCATACAGAATACTGCTAACTGCATTTAATATCATGTTATGCTTTTGGATTATATTTATGTAACTAGCCAGTGGCAGAAGAAAAGAGTTCAAAAGTATCACTTGATACCAAGAATGAAGTCATGTCAAAGATACAGGATGACTGTGATGGTCATCTTATTTACAAAGAAAAGGATCTTATAATCAATCGATGTATGTAACAGTCTTTGCTTATTGTTCTCTGATAAAATTTAATTGTGTCAAAGGTTCATGTCAAATTCCTGAAGGTTAGTTCATAGCGGCTGAGGATCTAAGTCAGATATATACTGCAATGTTGTTATGAAAATAACTACACTGCTTTCAGTTTACCAAAGGAAAGGTGAGGAATTAACAAATAAATACAGCTCTTTAAATTTACAGATATTTTGCAACTGCTATCAACTCTCGTTGTCTATAGCATGTTATATGTATTCCTAGTGTCTATACCAAAATTGGGTTTTCACTGGCATTCACTAGAGGACGTCTCCATCTATCATATAGTAGTTCTGCCTTTAGTTCCCTATTATTATGTTATATATAAAGAAACATTAATAAAGTGTATGTATTTATACACAACATAGTATATGCTTAAAATATATATTGTATGCATATATTATAACTTTGCATCCCTAATTGTGAGTCAGGTGTTAGCCCTTGTAAACTAAATTCATAAGCAGGCAGCACACGAATGTTAATGTAACATTGAAGTATGGTTTTTGGACATGGTCTAATGTTGGCATAAAACATTTACAGAACACTTTGTCAGTTGACTTAACATCGATTAAATGCTTACATGCAACTGTTAAAAAATGTTGATTATGATAATAAAATGTTCAGATGTTATTTAAACTTTAGCATAATGGTTGATGTAACGTTACATGCAGATGTTAAAACTATTATAATAATGATAATAAAACATTCTGGCATTATTTTAACGTTTGCGTAATGGTTGATGTAAGGTTTGTGTGCAACTTTGATTAAATGTTTTGTAAGTTTTTATTACTTTGAAAAAACATTCCACAAACACTGAAGGAATGTTACAGCATCTATAATGTAACGTTTTGGCATTTTTGTAATGTGGGTAGCCAACAGGTTTGATCTAACTTTATTACATACCCCACCCAACAGATGAATTACTAGAATCCCAGTGTTTTGCACATGAAATGAACCCCCATTCACAAGTGGCTCAAAGTGAGGCAGAGCTGTAGTCATGATGAACCAAAAAATTGTAAAAGCTTTCAAAATGCCATCCGTAGGATTGTCGTTAAAATGCAAAATTTGGGGTTACTAGGGTATATGGATTTTTTATTTTTGGGGTAATTTATTATCCAATTTAAAAATTTTTTACGGCTTTGTTTGGTATTAAATTCTTAAAACAGCTGCTGTCATTATTTTAAAATTGAAAAAACTTCACACAGTGTTTTCCCTTAAAAAAAACAGCTGCAAGTGCATATAGTTTCAGGATAAGATCAGGAATTTCCAATATTTGTTCATAAAATAAATTCATACACATAAAGGAGGACACATTATTGAACATTTTGATGCTAAAAGTGTTTTTATAGGTTAAATATTGGGAGAGTTGTATGAAGTACAACATGATGATGTTTTACGGCAAAAACATAAAATAGTTCAGACTTCTGACGTCATGACATAAAATTAAACTGGACTTTACAGGGTGGGCGTTAAACTTCATTCAGACTCAGTAAGGTTAAAATAGCTTGCACAAGTGAAGTTGGCGTAGTTGCTAATTTACGACATTCCAAAAGTAAATTTAGTGCATAGTGATGGCTGATGTCAGTGACATATTTAAATCGAAGGGCATTGTGCCAAGCCCCTTCCATGAATTAGGCCTACAAGGAATTTTAATCTGTTATAATCTGACTTCCAATAGACTGCTGATTTAAGCCTTTAGCTGCTGTATTAAAAAAGTTTCTCATCTTTCCAAAAGTGAAACTTTCTACACTAGCCTGCGCATATACTTTTTGGCAGAGGTCTAGAAATGCAGAACTGTTTACCAAAATGTTGACACTGTTCAAGTGTGTATGAATATATTTATGTATTATGTGTATACTGTGTATATTTCAGATGAAATTATTCGAACTCTTGGAGAGGGAACATTTGGAAAAGTAGTTGAATGCAAGGATCTGAACAGGTGACAACAAAGTGATGAGATTAGGATCTTCGAAATGTGATAAAAATGTGAAGTGCTAGTTTTTGATCTATTAGCTGTGGTGTGTTCAGCACATAGTATCATCATCTTTGTGTTGCCACTTGTATCATGCTTATTATAAATTCATCTAAAAAAGCATGGGTGGCTGGGAAAGGTAAGTTTTAAATTGTTTGCAAACTGAGTAAGAGAAGGAGAAGGTCCTATAAAGCAGATAGTATTGAATTCTATAGATGTGGACAAGTGTGTGAGAAGGCACAGAAACCACAAGTATTTTTTGTAGGTTGGTACAATGGGCTGGCCAGAAGAAGCTGGTCTTAAGTTTGTTCTGGTGGGATTAACTGTGAGTGGAATCTACAAATCAGTGGGTAGCTCAGTGCTAGACCAGGAAATGCCTTGTATACAAAGACAGCAACTTTAAACCACCTGACCCGAGCTGTAAAAAATAACCAATGTAATTTTGAAGACGTTGAGTCTGTAACTGGAGAGCTTGGAGGAGGCTGAAGAAGAAGGCGAGCAGCTGCTTGGTATTGACTGCTTAGTCTCTCAGATCAGCTTTTTGGTACAGTTTGAGTAGACACCAACAACTGAAGTGGAAGAAGTGCTTCATGTACCTTATAGATGTGTCTGTGGTTAAAGCTGGCATCAGATTTTGCCAACTATGCCCAGGTGAACACTTGATCCCAGAAGGTGCTTTATGGATGTTGTACGAGGACAGCTTGCAAACTGAGCAACTAAGGATTGGGCACAGGGCATCTCAGCCACCACCAAGTTGGCAAGCATCATGAGCACTATCTCTGGTGGCAAAACCTTACGCTCGAACAGCGTAATCTGTTCAGATCACAGTGAGAGGTGACATCACATACAGAAAAGTTGTGCAGTGCTTTACTTTGAATGCTACACATTCTGTTGGATTGCAAGTCAAAATGTACTGCAGAATACCACAATTAGTGACGAACACTTGTACAGTAAGTCATTCGAAACATGGCCTACTGCTAAATTAAGTAACATTTTATTGGTTATATATGTTTATATAAAACATAAACACCTTGTGAAAGAACAAAAAAAAACACAATTGGCAGTCTTTTATGGTAAACTATAAGAAATGTGGTCTTCTTGAAAGACCATAATGAGGTTTTCAGTCATGGTAGCTGTTCAGACTGCTGTATTTGATAAAGCGCATCATGTGCATTGCAAACAAATAAATGATGTACACATGCATATTTGTTCAAAATTCAATTTTAAATTAATTTCATTTTTAACAATTTAACAATTTTTGACGCTTAGTTCTATATTCATTGGTTAACGAGATATAATATTTTTATCAGGGCTACGAGGTGAAATGGGATATAAAATCCTCAAAAATATCTGGCCAGTTCCAGAATAAGGGCTGAAAATGGATATCTGTCAGGCAAAGGTTATAAAATACTTGAAGATTTTTTGTTCAGCTAAGTCTCCTGAAAGACTATGGGAGCCTTACCCATTTGATTAGAACTTTGATGGAGAGCTAGTAAAGGTTGTTGTAGTAACGTCATTAACTTCCCCTGGGAAATGTAGTATTTATCTTTTCATAGACCATCAACCTACTGATGGGCAAATCCACATTCTTTGAGCTTTGTTTACGTTGAAAGAAAATTTTGTATGGAATTTATTCCACTTAGTGTGAAAACTATCCTTCTAAAACAATGGCATATCTTCAAGAAGATCTTGTGAAGCTGCTTCAAGCTAAGAAAAAAATTAGTAATAATGTGTATATAATGTAAATGCTTCTGATTAGGTAGATTCGATTGAGCTATTTATGTTAAACTTTGAGTTGGATAATAATATTTTAATTTCTCAAACTCTATCCTGTGAATGACCATAGCAATCCAGCAACAGTACAGTGCAGTTCTTCTTACGTGCGGTCGTCAGGAGCCAAAATCGCTACAACCACTTGTTAATGAACCTACAGGTTAAGAATGCCAGGCTGAAGTACAGTAGTATAAGAGTTACATAAGTCTTAGAGTGGCGAGAAAGCTAAAAACATAGGCTATCTGATGTGAAGGCACTTGCACTGTAGCCTGCTACGAGACAGTTTTGTACAGTTACTTCAAAAGGCCACATTGCTGTCTTGTTATGGGCAAAAGCATTTATGATTTAATACCAGACAATGTATGTTTCTGGCTATCAGTATCCAACTGTTGTAACCTTGGTGAGACAGCAGCTGAACTCCGCTGGGCTGCCTGTGACAGGCAAAGCACAAGTACCACAATTTCAGGTACAACTGCTACTAGGTGGTCCCATAATCCGTTTGGGGAGTGGAGACATGTGCGTCTCTATTGAGTTCACCTATTTTTGAACTGCACTGCCCCTTTAAGGCTTAAAGCCAGCTGTAGCAAGCAACTGTTGCTGCCCTTTGAGGCAGCTGTTACAGCTGATACAGGCTGTCTGACATAATGATGATGAGATTGAATAGTGGCTGATGTATATTGATTTTACTGAAATTTTACCATGTAGGGTTGCACAGCGAGTTCCTGTAATGTGTTGTAGTGCATCTCTTGTGTTAAATAGGTATTGTAGGGAGCCATGGCGTAACCACGCATTACATGGGAAATTTTTTGTGGTGACAGTTGAAGGGATAAACATTGTGCATTCTAATTACAATTTTATTTAGATTTTTCTGTCATATTTTAGGAACAATGAAAGCGTGGCAGTGAAGATCATAAAAAATGTTGATAAATATCGAGAAGCAGCAAAACTTGAAATAAATGTTCTACAGAAGCTGAGAGAGAAAGATCCAAAAGGAGAAAAGTGAGAAGCTGCTGAAATTTTTGCATGCACTGTTTTTGGACTTTATCGGTATCTTCGTATTTTACTCTAATTTCACCAGGAGACCCTCTCACCCATATGCGTATCCTGTTACATGTATAAATAATCGCACATCCACATCAAGGATGCACTTCATTTTTCGCTAATCATAAACGAGGAAAAATACCGAGCTTGCTCAGTTTACTGTATACAGAGCCTTGCTTTGCTGCTCTGCCAGTTCATGTGATGTACGGTCTCTCACCTCACAGGTATGTGTAAAGTGCAAGCAATTCCACTGCATGATAAAGGAACTGCATACAAGGTAGGCCTTATTCTAACCTGAACAGACTATAGCTTGGGTTACTGCCCATAAACTCACTTGATTAGAAGTATACTCCTTTATTACCTTTACTCTGGCCTGGTAACCTTTGTACTTTCTCAGTCAGTGTCCTAAATTGAGACTACTGCATTGTATATACCTAATCAACCATTATAACTTGAATTATAGTGTTACGGTCATGTTTACCAAATTTTTTATGAGAAACCTTATTTTCTACCACAGTAAATGCTAGCATTCAATTTAACGCTTTTGTATTAGCCAGTCAAAGCACTGTTTGGCCACATAATTTGGCTGTCATACATTGTTGTCACTGCATTCAGTATTATTATTAATTAGAAACTTCTATAGTGCTGGTGTCTAATGCACAAGGCATCAACCGATGGCAAACCAAATTCCAGCTGCAGTCAGGTAAATATGCAGACAGTCAGTTCACTGAAACAGAGGTGCAGCCTATGGCTGATATGCCAACTGAAAAAAGGTAAGTCTTAAGTTGAGAATGAAAAGACGCAAGGCTAAGCATAATGCACAGATGCAGGAAGAGAATTTCAGAATTTAGGTCCAGCAACTGAAAAAGCTCATTCACCAAGAACAGTTCTAATTTATTAACAGCTTAGTGTTGTATATATCAAATATATATGCTTATAAATTTAGTGTGCATATATAACTATAAATAACCGATGGCGAACCAAATTCCAGCTGCAGTCAGGTAAATATGCAGACAGTCAGTTCACTGAAACATAGGTGCAGCCTATGGCTGATATGCCAACTGAAAAAAGGTAAGTCTTAAGTTGAGAATGAAAAGACGCAAGGCTAAGCATAATGCACAGATGCAGGAAGAGAATTTCAGAATTTAGGTCCAGCAACTGAAAAAGCTCATTCACCAAGAACAGTTCTAATTTATTAACAGCTTAGTGTTGTATATATCAAATATATATGCTTATAAATTTAGTGTGCATATATAACTATAAATAACCGATGGCGAACCAAATTCCAGCTGCAGTCAGGTAAATATGCAGACAGTCAGTTCACTGAAACATAGGTGCAGCCTATGGCTGATATGCCAACTGAAAAAAGGTAAGTCTTAAGTTGAGAATGAAAAGACGCAAGGCTAAGCATAATGCACAGATGCAGGAAGAGAATTTCAGAATTTAGGTCCAGCAACTGAAAAAGCTCATTCACCAAGAACAGTTCTAATTTATTAACAGCTTAGTGTTGTATATATCAAATATATATGCTTATAAATTTAGTGTTCATATATAACTATAAATAACCGATGGCGAACCAAATTCCAGCTGCAGTCAGGTAAATATGCAGACAGTCAGTTCACTGAAACAGAGATGCAGCCTATAGCAGATATGCTAACTGAAAAAAAATACAAATATAACACTGGTCAACATAGAAATCGTTACTGACTGGAAAAGGCCCTAATGTGTAGCATCTTGGTGTGCTGAACACGAATATAACCATAAAAAATTTTTATTGGCTCTCGTTTTGAAAATATTTCATATAGTTCATTTTTTATGTTTCACCATGTAAATTTATGCAGTAGGACTGCGACAATATCCTAAATAAGTCTAGAATGATGTAATATTCCACCTCATTGCATAATCCCATCATGGACACATCATGCACAGTTGATTACGTCATTTTCTGATGCAATGTAAAACTACAGCCAGTCGGCTGCTGACGTAAGATGACGTCAGCAGTGTACTATATAAAGCGAGTCGGAACGGTTGAGCATTTACAATATTACAGACTTTGTGCGAGACAGTTTAAGTTACTGTTTATAAAACTATTATTACTTTATCCATTTAGATACAATACAGAACAGTAATGCCTCGGAAGTGCGTAAATACTGTGGACAACTTTTGTTACATTTGTGGGGAAGTGACATTTGCCAACCAGAAGAAAAGTATCACTTATCAAGTCAAGAAGGCATATCATGCTTACTTCGAATGCAAGGTTGGTGACCAAGACAAGCCATGGGCCCCGCATATATGCTGTGCTACATGTACAACACAGCTTTCACAGTGGTTGAATGGCAAAAGACCATCAATGCCGTTTGCAGTTCCCATGGTGTGGAGAGAGCAAAGCAACCACGTAGATGACTGTTACTTCTGCTTGGTTCCTCCTCTTTCCGGTGGAATAACAAAGCAAAAGAAGTCGACAATAGTCTACCCAAACATTCTGTCAGCATTGAGACCAGTTCCACATGGTGATGGACTTCCTATTCCAGAACCTCCAGCAGAATATATTTTCCTTGATTCATCTGATGAGGACAAGGGTGAGCCGACATGTTCTTCTCCTGGTCCGTCAGCGTGCAGTGATCCCGATTTTCACTGTGGTGCATCATCAACCCCACACAGAATAACACAGGAAGAACTAAATGACCTTGTTCGTGATTTGGACTTATCCAAAAACAAGGCAGAATTGCTAGGATCAAGACTCCAACAATGGAATCTTCTAGAAGAAGATGTCACAATTACTTCATATAGAAAGCGCCATCAGCAGTTGGAACCTTTCTTTATGAAGGAAAGTAATCTGGTATTCTGTTCCAATATTGACGACCTCATGAATGCCTTACAGATCACTCATGACCCACAAGAATGGAGACTCTTTGTAGACTCTTCAACACTGAGTCTTAAGGCTGTGCTTTTGCACAATGGAAACCGTCTTCCATCTATTCCATTAGCGCATGCTGTCCACATGAAAGAGACATACGATAACCTAAAACAGCTACTGCATTCCATTGACTATAACAGGTACAAATGGCACCTGTGTGGTGATTTGAAGGTAGTTGCCATTTTAATGGGACTGCAGCAAGGATATACAAAATATATGTGTTTCTTGTGTGAGTGGGATAGCCGAGCAAGAGAGTTGCACTACGTGCGGAAGGAATGGACTCCCAGACAAAACATGGCAGTTGGACAGAAGAATATCCAGCACCCAGCTCTGGTCGAGGCTCACAAAATCCTACTACCACCCCTTCACATCAAACTAGGTTTGGTGAAGAACTTCGTGAAAGCCATGGACCGCACTTCGCCAGCTTTCCGATACCTGCATGAAAAATTCCCTCGACTCAGCGAAGCAAAGATTAAAGAGGGAGTTTTTGTGGGTCCTCAGATTAGAGAACTCTTCAAAGATGACCGCTTCAACAACTTGCTGGAGGGTGATGCGAAACAAGCATGGAATGCTTTTCGTCTAGTGTCTACAGACTTTCTGGGGAATGTTAGGGCAGAAAACTACAAGGAACTAGTAGAAGACATGCTCAAGCAGTACCAGAAATTTCGCTGCAATATGTCTCTGAAGATGCATTTCCTTCATTCCCATCTGGATTTCTTCCCTGACAACTGTGGTATGGTTAGTGACGAACATGGCGAACGTTTTCATCAAGATATCGCAACAATGGAGCAAAGGTACCAGGGAAAATGGTCCACTACAATGTTGGCTGACTACTGCTGGACACTCCGCAGAGATGCTCCCGAACAGCTGTACAAGAGACAGGCAAAAAATCTAAGAACTAGTCTATGACCTGGTTTTTACAAATATTAACTGTAAGTGTATCACTATTGGCATGCATTGTTGCGATATAAAATTACTTCATTTCAGATTACAAAAAAACTAGAGCCAATTCGGCATTTTCACTGTCATATTCGTAATCAGCACATACAAATTGATAAGAACTGACTAATTTCATTTCAGTAACATGATTTTTGTAAAAATTTGTTGTCCAGTGTAATTATAACAAAAATTTGGACTATTTGTGCAACTAAAGCTCATTCAAACTTTCAGTTAACTGTATGTAAATAATGAAAATGTGTTGCAATATTAATCAGCCATCGCAGATCCTCGGGCACTGGAAAGATCGTCGTGAAGAGAAGATGGGCAGAGTTCTTGAATGGCGCTCTGCAACATAAAATCTGACTGCATTCCATTTCTCCAACATAAGGTTGCTTGCAAATGCTTATCTGCTGAGCAAACACCAACTCCAGAAATTCAGCACATAATTTGATCAACTTACATACACATGGGTTATTAGGGGCTTTTGTTATTTATTAATTTGTAACAGTTATTGCAACAGATGATGCAGTGAGTCGAGATAAATTATGTGAGGTTTTGGTTCCTGACAACGAAATGATTCTACAGCTACCATATAAATGAGATAAGCCACTTGGCAGTCGAAGAATTAGGTTTCAATGCACTGATCCAGAAATGATGAAAATCAGCTGAGCAACCAGTTGATGTATATAGTGCTTCCAACAACCGTTAATTATATTAGTAAGGTTAATGACCTTACATATAGAGGTCAGAATAGAGTTCAAATTTAATGTATATATGTACTTTTGTAAATAATTGGAAAATGTAGAGCATATACAGTAAGCAGTGCTTCATGTAACTGTAGAATATTCTGAATGTTTCTTTGAAATGCATTGAGAGTCACAGGAATATTTCTGCAATTAATCACAAAATCACATACCAAAAGCAAAGTGGTCACGGTACACAACAGCTCTGTCTTAGTCTCTTGATTGGCAAAGTGAGGGAAGCCCAAAGATGAATGTGTACGTTAGTTTAACCCAATCAGGGTCCACCGCTGGCCAGCAAATTCCACGAGTGGCTCAGTGCAAGCTACAACATGAACCCAAAGAACATGTCCCCGGCTAGGCAACTGCGCAAGATTCACTAACAGGTGAGTTGAGGGCAGGTCACAGAAATCCAATACCTACAGAATGCCTCTAGTATACAATGTGGGTCATAGGCAGGCTGTCTGGGATAGAGGTAGAGAGATCCAAAATCTAGGTCCAGCAACTGAAAAGCCTGTGAACCAAGAAGAGTTCAAGTCCAAGGTAGAAAGATCAGAGAAAGGCAGTCAGATTACCTGGCTAAATAACAATAACTGATTTTAAGTATTCTTGTTGGCCAGATTTCAATGTTTTATGAAGTATAAGCCCCAATTTAAAAGTAATTTTGTTGCTGAACAGGAAGCCATTGCAAAGACTTAAGTACAGGGGTGATGTGTTCATATTTTGATGTGTTAGCTATTGCTCCAGCTTTGAACTCTCTGGAGTCTCAACATGTTTGACTTTATGATACAAGTAAGATACTTTGTGATACAAATAAGAAGTGAGTTACAGTAATCAAGGTGACTAGAGATCAATGGATTTGCCAGAGATATCCTTGAAGTCATTGGGACATAGTGCCTAATTGTGCATTTGTTATTAATACACATATAAGGCAACTTTCTGATACCATTTACATGGTCAGTGACAGACGTGGCAGAGTTTAAAAACTGCCAAAGTTATGAGCAGTATGGGCAACTCGATGAGTTACTTACCTAATTTCAAAAAGATTTGAACCATTCAAACTTCTTGAACTGTTGTAGAGTACCTAGTAGATGGATTTATTGACAAGTTGGGAAGAGTTTATTACCTGCCATCCAAGACTGAACTCATTTAAAACAACTACACAAGAGAAGCAGTCAAACAAAATGTAAATTTGAGTGTTATCAGCATTGAAATGATATCCTAGTGAATGATTTTCAAGTGTTGTACCTAGTGATGTGGTGTACAATGTCAACAAAAGAGAACCAAGCACAGAACCCTGCGGGCCACCTCATGTCAACAGCACTAAACGAATAATTGCCTATTAAATATACGGATTGAGTAATTGGACTGAGATAAGTAGCAAACCAGTGCAGAGCAGGATCAGTTCACCAATGACTTGCTGTTTAAGAAATGTTCTCATCTGCTAATTTGTCACACAGTACTGAGTTCTGAATAAAAGGCACCTTCAGCTGGATTACGCTCAAAAGGTAACCCGGGAATGATGGGTTGGTGAGCATAACTGTATACTCCAAGTGCTATATTCAGCTCACTGTCATCCTCCATCTTTGTCTTGATCTGGGCCAGGGACTCTGAAATGCATCAACTGTTGGCCATGGATGTGAATTTGTTGGTCTCTGCATCACTTTGTGTCTGCATGAGACTGCTAGTATCGACCTTCTTGAGCTACATGAGCACCATTTGTATGCAGGTGAACTTGTTCTTCTAGACAGGCAGGTTAGGGTAGCATAAAGTGCTTTTGTGAGGTACTTAACAGGTGATATGAAAAATACTAGATACAAACATAATGCATATTTTCTCCTTCATAAATAAACTATGCAACTCTAACCTTGACATCAATAAAGTGTGTAATGCATATCCCTAACACTATTGATTTCTCAGACTTGTGCTGTAACAATATTTCCATTGTCTGTCATTCTATGTATGCAGTTTAATAATCAGAACACAATCAGTACAGCACCTGCAAAGTGTGCCATACCACACAGTGACTTGGGTCTCCTTAAGGGGTCTTATAGTGGTGTGTGCAAGTTGTGCTGTGCTTTCAAGTATACTTGAAAGCACAGCACACTGCAACCATCTCTACTGTCACAGTGAGGATTATGGCACATTTTAACATGGTCGTAGTTTATAAAGTTGTTTGTATCTTACCAAAAGGTATGTGCCACCTGTGCAAAACCATTATCAAATAATGGTAATCACTTTTTAAATATCATAATATTCTCTTGTCACTTAGTTTTTGTATTCTTTTAGACTGTCAGATTAAGGCTAAATTGAGCAAACATTGATAGCCATTTCTTGTAAAAGGTGCAAACAGGGACACAGAGGACTGGAAGATAAAAAGGAGGCACGACTTGGAAGCAAAGGGCAGAAGGGCAATTGTAACTAGTTGGAGGAAAAGCAGTTTGATTGAGTTGAGCAGGAAAATTGACTTGGGCACCCAATAATTAAAATTGAGACATGGTTATGCCTATGACCATTGCAGATTTAGGTAATAAAATCTGTTGGTTCCATTTTGCAGCCTTTGTGTGCAAATGTTTTCTTGTTTTGACTACCATGGACACATCTGCATAACATTTGAAATGCTCGGTCTAAGTGTTTTTGACTTTCTGGTGAGTTTTTAAATACTTTTTGGTTTATCATTTGTTCTGTGAAAAACTGTTCAATTTAGCCCCACACTTATGCTGCCTGTGCTGGAAAGTAATTAGCTTTTCAGTTAGCTTTTCAGTTTGTTAAAAAAGTCAGCTAAAGTCTTAAATGTCATTTTTCAAACAATGTTTCTAAAATTAATCTGTTACATACATATTATTAGATTCATGCATAATTAAATGCTATTCTAATCTAATCTAATTGAGACAGGAATAATTTTGACTTGAGGCGACCATTGATTAATAGCACTGCTATCAAAATGCCTAAGGCATCAATTGGTGGTTGCTTCAAGCAAAAGTAATAAAAATCATAATCCATTGGAGAAGCATTGGAAAATGTGCCATCAATTCCTATAGGTGAGAGAAAACTGAAGTTAGGCTATGGTATGTCAGCAAGTTGAAAGAGATGAGTCTTAAGTTTAGTCCTGAATGACATCAAGTGTATTATAGTTCACAAAGTACTACATTTAAACCAGCCGACCTATGTTCTATGCTCATCCCTCATGCCAACAAATACTGCACTCAATTAGTGGACACTGTGACTCTTGGTGTGCCCTGTACCTGAACTGTGTTGGGCTCTCGGGCCTTCTCGATTGCTGGTCCATGGCTTTGGAATTGACTGCCAAGTTCCATTTGTTCTGTCAGTTCTTTGATGTCATTCAGGTTAAAACAAGACTCGTCTGTTTCAACTTGCTTACCCACCATAGCCTAGCTTCTGGTTTCCCTGACCTATCGGAATTCAACCCTCTATTTCCTTCACCCTGGACTTGTCCTCTATTCACACTTTTAATACTAATTCTTCTGTCCACAACTTAAGCATGCTCTTCAGCCAAAACCTCAGCTTTTCTGATCATATCACCCATCTCTGCCACTTTTGCTTCATGCATATCCGTGATCTTTGCTTGACGTCAAATCTGCATCTACCATCACCACATCCATAGTCCATGCAAAACTAGACTACTGCAATTCATTTTTCTTGAATATAGATATGTCCCAAATAAATCTCCTTCAAGCTATCCAGAATGCTCTTGATCGTGCTGTCACTAAAACACCCAAACACCATTACATCACTCCTGACCAAGACAAGAGAAGTGAAATCAGATCCACTTCTTGATACATAAAGGTATCAGCAATATCAGAATGGAGGAATATTTCTTCTGAGCAACTGAGCCTACTGCCTACCCAAGTAACATTCAGGCAATGGCTCAGAACCCGCCTGTCCATTTCAAACAGACTACTTGATACTCCAAATTCAGATTGTTGGTGACTGTGCTATCAGCCAAGTAACATTTAGTTCTGAACCTACCCCATTTTCTATGGCAGTGGCAACCAGAACCCATAAGGCTGCACATTTCCAGCCTTGACCACCTCCTTTACCTCTCCATTACCTTCGTCATCTCAAAAGGCTTCCCAGAGTGAATCATTGTGCATTCTGGATGCATTGTGAAATTTTCGTCCATCAGATGGATAACATGTCAAATACAGCTGGACTCATCGGCATACAGATGAACCTGAGCACCAAGAGTGATGATGAGCTGGGTCAGATCGGCTGTGTACAACATATACAAAAGGGTCCTATGTGGCACACCAAATGGAACTGGTGCCCATGTTGAGTTTTCAGAGGCAATAGCCACCATCGTCATTCACTCATCTAAGAAGGAAATGAGCCATTCCAAGGTTTACCAACTATTACGTATGATGTGCTAAGTCTTGTAAGTGGATCTCCTGGTCCACAGTGTCAAATGCTATGTTCAGATCCAACTTAGCAGGCAGCATTAGGTGACTGGCAGCATCACTTAAATCAGAGATGAGCCTTAACAGAACATCTCGGTGGAATGGCCATTTTTTAAACCTCACTGCAGTTTTGTCATTGTATTGCAAGACTTCGTCCAGATCCATTTCAGGCTTTTTCTTTCATGGGCAAATGATTGCATGGCTTTGACCCAATGGCAGGTACCTTACAGCTAGTAAGATGTTGCAGAGTGGCCTGAGAAATGGATGCAGTCATCAGTGCAGTCTTTGAGTAGGAATGTCGGAATGGGGTTCAGCAAGCACATCATTGATGGTGAAGATGGTGTGAATGATTTTAAATCAACATCTGTCACCATATCAGAGTGATCTGAGTGGCATATTCGGTTGTTCAGTAATTGGTCAGAGTCACACATGCTGTGGCTATGAGACATTTTTTGTGGGATGGCACAGGTGGTCTCCTTGCAGAGAATGACAGTCTCTGTGAACTTTGTTTGTGACCCATGATCACCAGTTGATTATTCCAAAGCCTCCAGCTGTTCTTTAAGTCACAGATGATCAGGCACTCCCAGTATTGCCATTCTTTGTTTTTGTTTCAAGGCAGGCATACTTTTCTCACAACAGATGTATCCAGTTGATGTGATCCTCATCCAGTCTTGTCCTTCTACAATGATGTTCTGCACACTTGACCATCTGGCATGTCATTTTGCATTTTGAATCAAACCATGGAGTGAGAAACTGATCCTGATGCATGCTTACCGTAACAGCAGTACTGTAGTTCATCATTGATGGCATGATTGGTTGATCCATAGGGATCACATATCCAACTGAAGTGAGAGGTTGGCATTGGCAGGCAGATGATAAAGACAGCTGATGGAAAGCATCTATGTTCAACCTCTGATTGTAATGTGGTGGAGGAGAGTAGTAAATGTATGGAATGGCATAGGTGAGCAGGCCATGACTGAAGATTGTAGGAGATTCGAGTGTTACCTGATTGGCATATAGTCATCTTGAGTGATGACTAGGTCTAAACAGCTGGTGTGAATGTAGACGTGTTGTTGTGCTGCAACAACGTGAAACGTGATATTAGCTGTCTTACCTGCTCGGCCCAAGGACAGACAGGATATTTCATACGAATTGTTAAGATTGCCTGACACAACCAAGTGGCTATTAAGGGTGGCCTTGGTTCTGAGTATCACAGTGCTCATTGACCTACCTGATAATGTACTGAATATTTGTAATGGACAGTCGCTGAGGATGACACCTGCAATCCAGGTTGGTAGATACTAATCTTCGACAGTACCACTCTGCCTTTAGTCTCTGGCAGCATATGACCTTCAGCTAACTCACATGCCTTCATTCAGTTTAACTGCTCTGCTTTTGTGTTCTTAATAGAAAGAGAATGCTTATCATCCTTATCCTATGGAACAAGTCAGGAAGATCTCATACCAGCTCGTGAAGGCCGTGAAATGTGAGTACTGGGCAGTGCAAGTTTAGCAACAATTTTCTAATATGTTTCAGGAAGTTTTATTTCACTTTGTTTAAGTTCTGTCACTTTCATCAAGTTATATATTAAACCATTTCATGGTTCTACAGATAATATTTAATTTTTCCTCTTTAGATGTTGTGCTGAACACGTTGGCTGGACCCAAATTTTGCATCATTGACCTACCTGATAATGTACTGAATATTTTTAATTCAATTTGCTTTGGACTTTACTTACCGCAAACTTCAGTCCCAGTCATATGGTGGAAACTCAGTGGGCACTTGTGCCCAAACCTGAGGACAAGTGTCCAAGTCCTTCTGGTGGTGATCTTTCACTTTCCTTCACAAATTTATCAACAAATTGGCCACAGCAGATTGCATGAGTGCAACATGCTCAGCAGAAATTATCCAATAAAAATAACGTGTAATCAGTAAGTAGCAGAGTAACATGAAAGGCTCTTCAAAATATTTTTATTAGCTTAAATAAATTATAAATCAGGAAAGTTGCTGCAATATACATAAGAATGTTATAATGTGAGAATGTTATTGTTAATGAATTAATGAAGCAGCCACTAGCTGCACTTCAGACCAACTGTTGGTGTAGGCAACATATCCATTAAGATCTCTCTGTCGAGGGGCAAATTCAGATTAGCATAGCCATATCCAAAATTTGTTGCCATGCCTTCCTGCCCTGGGCCTTTTTCCATACAGTATGCAGGCCAAAACCATTTCTTTCCAGATCCTTTTCAACTGTTCTGGTCCATGTAGTTCTGGGTCTACCATGTGGCCTCTTCCAATCCCTAGAGGCTTGATTTATCACCGCACGCAATGCCTGTACATGGTCCTCAGGCAGAGCCCATGCAACATGTCCAAAGAATCTCAATCTGCATTCTCAAACGAAGACAGAGACTGGTACAGTAGCATTCCTACTTTGGTCTCCCTGTTGGAGAGGTGTAGGGGATCTTGAGAATCCTTCTGAGGCAGTACATGTCAAAGGCATCTAGCCTCTTTTTCAGGGCCTTGAAGGTTGTGCTAGACTTGCAGCCATAGAGCAGAACAGGTAGCACGTACAGTCTATAAAGTTTGAGCTTTGTTTTAAGCCTGAATGCTAAATTCCTTTATCAAGAGAGACCATACACAACCTGGCGATCTCTGTTTGGCACTGAATTTCTGGGTCAGAGTAAACATTGGCAATGACCTGGCTTCTGAGATAGGTGAAACTGTCCACCATCTTATCCCAGTTTATTACTTCTGGTGGGGTTGCTGGAGGTGCTCTTGCTTGTGCTGGAAATCATGGCAGAGGAGGCAGGAACCTTTTTTTCTGGTCCGTGAACCATTAAAATGTTTATGGCAATGTAAGTCATCATATCTTCAAGGCAAGTCAGAGACTATTTCCACTAATGGGGATTCCTGGCCAGCTGTGCTGCAGACCTGGTCTGCTCTGCTTTGAGGTCAATCTGCCTGGAAAACCTCAACAAAGATCGAGAGAGGTAACAGGAAAGTGAAAAATCTGTGGCATAGGCACCAACTGGAAGTTTATGCACTAATTCAGAAGTAATTGGGCTCACTTTGTATGGTCTAACAGAGCAGGATTATGCTTCCTGAACCCCATCAGGATCCAGGCCATCATCATCATCATCATTTTTTTTATTATTATGTAGGCATTATAGTTTTACCGTCGTTACTGTCTAGGGTCACTTTGATTTGCTTACAGGTACATTGCAGTTTTAAGTCCTACCCTAAATCAATCAATTGGCTGATGGTGGTAAATGATGTCAGGTGGTACGCTATTCTAGACAGATGGTCCAGCAACTGTGAAACTCTGAGAACCATATCTTCTAGTTATTATTGCTGGAATGTTGATGTTGCCATGAGTTGCCAAGTGCAAGTGATGCTGGTTGTGAAGAGAAGAGACCGGCATGCGTAAGTCTTTGAGATAGTCTGGACCTGATGGTGAAGGCAGTTGTAGACAAGCAACCCCATCTTGTACGTGATTTGATAGCTAATGGGGAGCCAGTGGAGTTTGTCACGTAGAGTTTCAGTGATGTGGTCACACTTTTCTTTAAAGGTGATTAGGTGTGCAACGGCATTGAGAACATATTGTAACTTTTTAAAGTGTAATGTGGCAATGCCAAACAGAACACTGTTACAGTAGTCAAGGCAACTTGTGATGAAGGCATAGACTAGTGCTAATGTTTCCCTCACCCTCTCTGGTCCATACTCACTCGCCTCATCCTCCTTGTTGTCTGACAGTAAATCTCCACAGAGATCGTGTTTTAAGTGATCGGCCATGGCTGGGTGAAATCTCAAGAAGTCTTGCTGATCAGCACTTGACTCAGAAGTGCTTTTTGCAACAATTCAACAAGCCATTGACTAGATTCATCTTTATTAAGACATCTTCAAATTGTGAGTAATCACACTTTATCTGACTGCCATAGGAATAATAATTAGTGTCAGTGCTAATGGCAGCTGTCCAGGAAAGCATGTCTTTTAGCCTCAGTTGGTCAGAGTTTTGAAGCACCTACAAAATCTTGGGGCCAAGAGCTGACTGAATGTGGTGGTTGCTCAGCTGTGATATATGGCTTGTTATATCGGATCAAAATGTGGAACTTGTGTCCAGAGTCACCTCAAAGGTTTTGTATGTTTGAAGGTTGATGCTGGAAAGAGAAGAGAGAGTATGCAGGCATACAGATTGGCAGTGGCAAGGCTTTGTGTAGTATCGTAATCGTAAACTCAGGATTTCTACAGCGCTCAACGAAAGCTGAGTCATGTGAACCAGCTTATTCACCATCGCTGTATGAGCTTGAGGTCAAATGCAAGACTAGCATTACTTGCCTGGCTATCGTAGACTACGGTCCATTCATCAGCAGTTAGTATGTCTAGTAGGTTTCCTCAAGTTGTGACATCAACATACTGGTGAAGGCCGTAGATGGCAAAGGTATTGCCCAGGTCATTACCAATATGACCGCCAGAACCAAGGAAGTTCAGATGGTCACTCAGCAGAAGTCTTGCACTGGCCTTGACTTTGACAGACACACAAGGATAGGCAGATTGTTTATGCCTAAAGTGGACAGTGAGGTATAGGAAGGACCTATAGACAGCAGTGAGGCCACCACCAACCACCGAATAACTGAAGGTTCTGTGCCAAAAAGGGTGAAAACTTGAAAAGCAGATGTGAAAAGCAGTGTCAGAATTACCATAGCAATCCAGCAACAGTACAGTGCAGTTCTTTTTACGTGCGGTCGTCGGGACCCAAAATCACTACAACCACTTGTTAATGAACCTACAGGTTAAGAATGCCAGGCTGAAGTACAGTAGTATAAGAGTTATATAAGTCTTAGAGTGGCTAGAAAGCTAAAAACATAGGCTATCTGATGTGAAGGCACTTGCACTGTAGCCTGCTACGAGACAGTTTTGTACAGTTACTTCAAAAGGCCACATTGCTGTCTTGTTATGGGCAAAAGCATTTATGATTTAATACCAGACAATTTATGTTTTTGGCTATCAGTATCCAACTGTTGTAACCTTGGTGAGACAGCAGCTGAACTCCGGCCAGGGAGCAAAGCTGGGCTGCCTGTGACAGGCAAAGGCACAAGTACCACAATTTCTTTCAGGTACAACTGCTACTAGGTGTGGTCCCATAATCTGTGTGGGGAGTGGAGACATGTGTAGCTCTGTTGAGGTCACCTATTTTTGGACTGTACTGCCCCTTTAAGGCTTAAAGCCAGCTGTAGCAAGCAACTGTTGCTGCCCTTTGAGGCAGCTGATACAGCTGATACAGGCTGTCTGACATAATGATGATGAGATTGAATAGTGGCTGATGTATATTGATTTTACTGAAATTCTGCCATATAGCATTACACAGCAAGTACCTGTTGTTTGTTTATTCTTTGTTTGTATTGATTTAAGTGTTATTGATGCTATGGCCCTCAGCTAACTGCATCTGTATTTTCCGTGTTAGCACATCTCACAGGTATTGTTGGGAGCCATGGTGTAACTGCGTATTAAGCGGATTCACATGTAAATGTGTCACATGGAAACAGAACTGCACTGTATTGATCTGCTGGTTGTTGGGAAATTCTTTGGTGACAATTGAGGGATAAACATAGTACATTCTAATTACAATTTTATTTAGTTTTTTTCTATCGTATATTTCAGGAACAACAAAAGCGTGGCAGTGAAGATTATAAAAAATGTTGATAATATCAAGAAGGTGCAGGCAGACTCAGGCTGAGATTGAATGTGTGAACCAGACCAGAACTACAGGCTGATGCAAGAGAAGCAAGTTTACAGGCAGTTAAGCAGAATTGTTAATCGTTTGCAGAGCTTTGGACCAGAATAAGACCTCGTGGAGACTGGCTGAACTAATTCAGTTTCAGAGGGCATCCAGTCGATTGCACCAGGCCAGTGAAGATGGCATGAATGCAGGTAGCAGGAAGTTAAGTGGTTCAATTGTGCAAAACACAGATAAGTTCTTTAATTGTGCACAATCACAGATGGTCACCTGTCCAAGTACTAACTGGGCTCAGTGATGCTTAACATCATGGTCAGCATAGTATCAACAACATCAAGTGACCACCCAAATAATCAGTAATGGTGTAAATCACAAATGTTATTGCTTTTTAATAATGCTAATCATGTACAGAATTTCTTTCAGTTCTTCACGAGAACCAGCTCACTCATACAGATCTGAAACCAGAAAACATCTTGTTTGTTAGTTCAGATGCTGACTCTGTCTACAATGTCAAAAGAGTAAGATTCTTTCAATTTCAGTTGCTTGTTAAGTATTGTAGACCTTTTTGTTTCTTGAAACCCTTTGGTCAATTTTACGCAGTGCGGCTCATTTACACAGATTTATCATTTACCTCTGTGATCAGCTACGCAAAACCATTGAAGAGGTGCTATATAAGTATGCACTTACAAAATTACAAGTAGTTTGGCTACTGTGGCTGAGTTGTCTGA
This sequence comes from Norana najaformis, assembly GCA_964023275.1. Classification (NCBI taxonomy): domain Eukaryota; kingdom Metazoa; phylum Annelida; class Clitellata; order Crassiclitellata; family Hormogastridae; genus Norana; species Norana najaformis. Next base: position 49,368,360 of record OZ029913.1, on the reverse strand, counting down.
TGTATTTGGATATGTGCATTTGTCAAAGTTTGAACAAAGTTACCAACATTATACTAATATCACTTAATGATAATTGTTTGTCCAGGAGAAATTTTAAACCCGTCCAAGAAAATGAAATGAAATGTTGGTTTGCATGAAGAGAGCCATACCTTGTGTATTTGCACACTGAAAATCCCAAATATATGTCATAAATTTTGTTCACACTTGTGATTAACGAATTCTTCCATAAAATCTTTAATTGATTCAACTTGGTGAAAAATTACTAAAAATAAGTACAAGTTAAATCACATTTGTATCTTTTTCAGAAAAGACACATAAAAAAGGTGAAATGCTGTGACATTAAACTTATTGATTTTGGTTCTGCTACATTCAACCATGAACATCACAGCACAGTGGTGTCAACACGACATTACAGAGCTCCAGAAGTCATCTTAGGTAATTTTATGCGTTGATTTCTGAGAGACAACCTTGATATAACCTCCTTGATACATAAAGGTTGTCCCATTGTTCAGTCTAAGTGCCATAGGCATACCATATCATCGTGTATATACAGAATTTTCTGGGCAGATTTTGACCTGTGTTTTGATGGATGCGACTTATAGAAATGAGCAACATATGTGAGAAATTTTCAGAAAATTTTTAAGTGTATAACCTGCAGCAGAAGGGTGACCAAAGAAAAATTAAATCAATTATTTATTGTTAGTGACATCTGCTGATGAAGTTAGGAGTAGGCCTAAATGTCAGTCTTGATATCGAACAAATTCACTTTTAGTAAAATAGCTCCACTTAGGCCTTGTAAATGTCAATCATTTTCTTGTTTATTTATTTTTGGCCATCATCATCACCATCATCATCATGGTGACATCATCATCGTCATCATCATCATCATCAGTAGCCATTATTATATCATGTTCATTATCATCATAATCATGAAAAATGAATATTAAGAGATTAACGTGCCAGACATCAAAAATAATTTGAATCAGAGACTTCATTATAAGATAATTTATAAAGCACATATCAATGTAACTAAATGCACTGGATGCTAGCAGTAGCTTGGCCTAGTCAGATGTCATGGAAAAGTAAGTTTTCAGTTTCTTTCTGCATTTCAGACCATTGGGCTGAATTTCCTGTGTGCATAATGATTGCTTTCTGGACCGTGCTGGTTTATAGGTTTTCCAAAACATAATTGAGACCGACCAGGAACCGAAAAACCTGGAATGCAGTCTTTGGCTAAGCATAGTCATGCCATCCTATGCAAACACTTCTCTCCTTCTGGCTGGAATTAAACCTTCATAGGGGAGGAGCAGCCATGTGGATCCTTCTTTCCACTCATTTTATATCTCCAGTATCTTCCTTCTTCAGTCTGAGGAGCTTTAGGTCTTGTTCATTCATGTCTCCCCGTCTCTTCTTTTGTCATCTATGCAGACACTTGTAGACCAGCATTGCAGTTTGAAATAAATTTGTAAATTATAAATTTATAAATTTGTTGCAGCCAGTGCCAATCTCGAATCATGAGTTTATGTAATCAGATTTCCACACCTCTGCGTCGAACCTAGCTGTAGCATTCTGGACACTCTACAGCCTCTTGAGCAGCCTCTTGAGCAGCCTCTTGGTCATGCCAGTTAGCAGGTTGTTACAGTCCCAACTGTTAGAGTAATTGACTGCTGATGAGGGCACGAGCGTAACTCTTTTTGGTGTGTGAGAGTGAGAGCAATGATCAGACCTGTCTTAGCTGGCATAGCTCGAAGTAGCATGTTCTTTCATTGTCTGCTCATTGTTGATAACAACTCCTGGATTTGTCACTTTCAGCCTAACAAAACTGTTGAAGACTTTGGGCTCCCTGATTGTAATCACTGCCAGTTGGTGAATTTTTTTGTGGTTCTGAACAAAGTGACATGGTTGTCCCATAGGCCTAAGCTTATGCAGTTCAGCACAGAGGCTTTGCTGTTGTCAGTTCATCTTTCTGGAATAAGCTGCTTTGCAACCTGCATGTCAGATACCTTTGTAATTAGGGTGCTTTTATTTGAGCCCACCGTGTATTATGCTGACTTAGTGTTCAGGCTCTTAGCGCATTTGATTGACAGGGTGAGGACGTGTAGCTTACATTGCTCTGTATGACTAACTGCTGACTTGAGCTTCTGTACAGGCAGAGGAGCAGAGCCTAGGGTAGGTTGCACTTCCTGACTGGTTGGAGCTTGAAGATTTCTTGAGCCTGGGAGGCTTTGTCTTCATGTTTGTTCAGATTTGTTTTGCATATATAATGAGCAAATATCTAATTAGTATGCAAACAGAGTTTGATGTAATATACAGTTGTGCAGCTGTATGAGAGACGTGTACATCAAGATTTGAAATTTGAAAATGCTGACATTGCAGGGAGATACTGAGTTGTGACTTTTATGTAGTTGAGAAGTCTGAAGTTGTTTTTGTTTTCAAGAACTGGTTGTCATACCGAGATTAAACGCTTTATACAACTAAAGAAGTTGAAGTTGCAAATTTTTGTAGGCAACTATTGGTTAGATTTTATAGTACAATTCACAGTATAGGGAAACAGTGCTGAGACCAGGGACTGGCACTGTAGAGTGATCTCTGATATTAGTCAGCAAATAGGTCACCTATTTATGTTCGGCTACTACTACTAGTTAGTGTGAATCAGGTAGAAGCAATACGAATAGATGACGCATGACACTGCACATGAGCTTCTCGGTCTTTCTAGGCCTCCTTTCCAAAATGCTTGAAAAGCATTCTGTTCATTTTTGGTTTTGTGTTGCCAGGTCGGAAGTGCCACTGATGTTTCTTGTGAAGTGGTGCTATACAAGTGATGCAGTTACAGTTACAATTACAGTTAAATGTTGCATTGTATTATCTGTTCTATTCTAAGGACTTCCGTAGCTCCATTGTAGCGTACATCTGATTGTCACGACAGAATGTAACATGGTCAACAATCATGTTTTTAAAAGTGCTCTAGAATGCTATGTGTAGCTGACATGTTCTGAAATATTTTGTTTTTAATCACTTCAGGTAAGCATGCCTACAGTTTTTTGTACATTAATTAAACCAGCTACTTATATTTTAGAAATTGGTTGGTCGCAGCCATGTGATGTGTGGAGTACAGGATGTATCATATTTGAACTGTATACAGGTTACACTTTGTTTCAGGTCAGAATTTCACTGCTTAAAATTTTAATTTGACTTGGTAGCTGATTAGTCTAGTGCTCACTTTTTAAGACAGACTTTACAGATCCTTGGTATACAGTAAAACTTCATTATAATGGACTTCTGTGGACCAGTTGTAAACGTCCATTATATCCGAGGTCCTTTGTAACCAAACCCACCAGTTCATACCATACACTACGCGTAGGACTACTTGACACGTATTGGGCACTGACAGTATCAATGAAACCAATTTATTTCTTTATTATCTTATTTATAAGGTAATGTTAAACTCCTCAGAAGAAGTCCTTCATAGTCATCTGTCGCATCCGACGTTGACCAGCAGTTTTCTTTTTTCCAGCATCGCTTTGATCACACGAGTGTACTGCAAATGACTAGAAACTTGGATGTGTTTATGCCCAGACAGTCAGAATCTGACCCTCCTGACACCAAGGGTATGCGCAGGATTTTCGAAGCGGGGCATGGGTTTTTGCAGCGCACGTTGAGATGTGGCTGGCACAAGTCCCTGTGAGAGAGTGTAGGTATAGGCGATAGTGCATTCTTTGTCTCGCGCCAGTATGCACCGGCCATGTCTCAACATTCCCATGCTTCTGTGACACAGTGGTGGGGGTTAGGAGATGGCACGTCTATTGTCTCATGTCAAATGTGCCAAAAAACGAAATACTGTTGTTAGAATATTAAAGCACCTGATTATCTGCTGAGGTGGTCTGTCAAAGTTATGCCAACACCTGTGAAACGATCTGGCAGTCACTTGTCCTGATGTCAGCTTATCGCTAACTCGGCACCGTTCTGGTTGGCGTACACATAAAATATGTATATATCATGTCAAGCGCTAACTGACATGACATGATACATCATTGGTGCAAAGCAGCCCTGTGGCCTCCCATCGATTGCAGTCTGTTATAACCGAGGCAGTACCCAGCCAGTGGCCCTGATAATCGGTCCGTATTAAACGAAAGTCTGTTATAAGCGAGTCCATTGTAACCTTAGCAGTTTACATGGTGAGAGATGGGAATTTGGCCCAGGCTAAAAAAAGTCTGTATTATCTAAAAGCCCGTTTTAACAAGGTCTGTTATAACGAAGTTTTACTATAGTTGCTTGAGCAAGCCCTTAATGCACAGATGTTTAGGGCTGTTGATCAAAGTTTGTTGCACGATATGTGACTGTACATGAGAAAACCTATCAAAGTTGCAAAAGTTAATTTGTGAGAAATGCACCCACAAGGCAAGTAGGCATAAAATGGGTCAAAATGTGTTCTTTGCATATTTAAATTCCTCGTCATGTTAGCTATCAAACTAAAAGTTCTTATGTAAAGTTTTGCTGTCTAAGTATGTTTATTTTCAAATTTATTATGACACCCACCACAAAAACTTAATTTTAAAGACCTTAGCTACACTGTGACTTTATTAACTGTGCATCTGATGTATTAATTTGTTAAAAAATTTGTAATTTTTGCATCACTGCATCTTATTGAAAGATGTGACTTGTAGCCTGGAAAATATGGTATATGCAGCTCTTTTAATATGCTTCAGTGTTTGTTTCAGTGACCAAACCTTCTTCTAGTGCTCAAAGCAGCACTTAAAAGTTTCAGTTTATTTTTTCAGTCCTTATCCACATAGGCTTGGATCTTGTGTATTCGATGGATGTTCTTTCAAGGCATCAAGTTGGCCTCACACATAGTTCATTCAGTAATTGATCCTTCTATGTTCTCACCACTTCTGTGCCAGTTTACACATTTCTGTGGTTTTGGATGGTGTGTGATAATCTAAGTCCTGCTGTCATTTTGGATCTGTAAACAGATTGGACAGTGTTGTGCATGCACTTACTTGACACCTGCAGCCTGGAAATTACAGATTTGTCTTAAAGCAGTGTTGAATCAGGAGTGATTTTTCTTCATTTGGTGACCAAACAGCTTGGCTGCTGATAAATACCTGTCTTGCACAGACCTGGTGGAGTGAAGGATATCTGGACATGGCACATTTACCATCATCTGATGGCATAACAGTGATGTAGTTAAGTCCGCCTAAGCTGAGTCTGAGTTGAGTCCGAGTCCAGAGGTGTTCAAGTCCAAGTCGAGTCCAAGTTGTCCAACGCTCGAGTCCGAGTTGAGTCACTAAAAATCGAGTCCATGTCTGAGTCAAAGTCTATCAACATCAACATACAATAAAACACGCAATTCAAAGGCATATTTATGCAGGAAGAATTGTTATTGTAGTTTGTCTAAATTACTCTTTAAAAATGCTAAATTAGATATTCTGGCCATGATGAGGGTCCATAAAAATTCCCCCACTGCTTAACCCACGTTCAACAGGCGCACTCATGGCAGGAACAGCTGAAACTGTAACTGCCATTAAGTGTAGTAGTGGCAATACAGTTGACTGTTCTGCCCAAAAATCCAAGCAGGGCAGCCGAACTGAACTTGAACCATTGTAGACGTCTTGAAAAATTGGACATTGTGCCATACTTTTCAACGATAGTTGTAGTCGTACTGCAACAAGTGCAATTAGCTTTATGATGCTTAGCACCGGTTTTCAGATCGTTGAAAATAACATAGTCTTTATAGGTACATACTACAACTTTGGGCTTCGATACCTCAGACGTAAGTTTAATTACAACAATTACGTTTAGCATTATGACAATACTAAAACTATTTAAACCTCCCTTGATGGCATGCAGGCTCCTGGACCCTTGCATTAGGAAACCTCTAGGTTGTAGGATGACATGCCTTGGTGCACTTTTCCTTGCTCAGTCTTCGAAGATGGCGTCCCACAAAGACGTCCACAGTTACTGAATTTCTTGATGATCAGTTGTTTCAATTCTTATGGGTTTTACAGCTACTTCTGCCACAGTTTTGTCAATTGATAGCCAACGATAGAGTCTACCGAAGTTCCCCTTTGAGCTGCTTCATCTACCTACTCTCGAAAATCTAGAAGTTACAGAGCTTTCAACAGTCCCCATAAAGTTATCACTTTGCTTTATGACAATCACTGTCCACTATCTGATGTGCTGCTATCTGATATCTACACTGTGTCCGGAAAAATTCCAAGGCTTTACGGTAAATATGAAAATAATTAGTAAACATTAATCGATTTTTAAAATTCCAAAAACAGTTTAATCCTGAAATATTATTGAACTATAATTTATGTTCAAAATGTCCGCCATTGGCTTCAACGCAAGCTTCGAGACGTACACGCCACTGACTAACTGTCTTCCTCGCTGAACGCCATTTTTCTAGCAACTTTCTTTACAAAATATAAAATTCAAATACGTCACTGTGACGTAATTTTAAACAGGGGCCGTTAATAAATTGCAAAGAATTTTGTTGGTAATTATGTACGGATCAAAAAGGTTTTTAAATTTTTAAATTGATTATTATCTACTATGGTTTTTTCATTCATATTTTAGAGCCTTGGAATTTTTCCGGACACAGTGTATATTGCCCTGTCAACATATGTACATGACCTCGGAGTTCTAGTTGACAACCACCTATCACTAACCTCAAATATCCTTCACTTTGAGTAGAAATCTTTGAGTAGAAACCACTGTTTCTACTCAAAGATTTCGTGGACGACCTGTTACCTTTCTTACATTTGTTGTGTATTGCGGCTCTGGGTGAGGGCTCAATTCCCCTCGCCCAGAGACAGGCTATTGTTTTTCCTTTTCTTAAGCACCAGTAGGTGGGCTATGTATTGTTTGGTTTTAAGTTCTGCTATTAAACACATTTAAACGGCAAAAAGAAGGAAGTTATCGCTAAGGTAACTAACTAGACTACCACATACTCATCACTATTAGTTATCATATAAATGTTTCCATTGAAATTGGTCTAAACTTTGGCTAAGTTGTTACATATTTCACAAAAAGACTAACAGTCTTAAAGTTAAAAAACGGAAAGGTAACACATTTCTTTACACAGCTATCAAAACTCCTCTGAAGCATGGTCATAAGGTCAAAGAATCATTCAGCTGAAGTACAAAAAGGACCACAGCTGTGCAGCAACAGGCCACTTTAACCTCCCAATATGCACTTGTACTCAATTACCAACCAATAAAGAATGGACAGCTGGGTGGGCTTTATTTGGCATGGTATTCTGTGGACAGTCACCCGTCTAAGTACTAACCAACCTCGATGTTACTTAAAACTTCGTTGTTCCTGTCAGCATCATATCATCAACACCAACTGGCTGCTCACTGAACAGGCTGACAAAGTGCAGTTTGTATGTAGACCTGTGAGGAAAAAATGATGCATTGTCAGCTCACAGGCAGCATTGGAGTGTGACAATGTTAAGAACTTAGTGTTGAGAAACAAAGTACATATGTCACTCATTGTATTTGTTAAAGCCAGAAACAGAAACGAAATTTAAATCATGTTAAAATTAAATCTGCACACATTTCACTTGACCTGAATTGAAAATAATTTCCAGTGATATTTGACTGCTGCAAATAATTTCAGCCAGCAACTGGAATTTGTTTTTTAGAAGCTTGCTGAAAATTTATTATAAAAATTTTAGCAAAATGTTGGTGATGGTGGCCAAATTCATGCCTTTCAAGAACTCTAGTCTATCTCCAGGAAAGAGTCAAGGAATGTTATATGCTGCAGGAGTTCATTGTCACTTGTGTTATCCACCACTGTAGGGTTCATGTTCGAATGGTGGACTTGCTGAAGGAGAATCCTGCACTGCTCTGGTATTTTAGCTGCTTTATGAATTGAACCGATGATGTCAGTATTTGCACAACTCACTACATTTGAGTATAGCATTGTCTGACTTCTCATCAGTGAAAATTTACTATCAGATGATGATTCCATGACTGAATTTTGCTTATAGCATAACTCTTATAATTGTGTTTCTGTTTAGACTCATGACAACAGGGAGCACTTAGCAATGATGGAACGAATACTTGGGTCCGTTCCTTACAGATTAGCCAAAAAATCCAGGTAGGTTTCAAACAGTACATTTCTAAATACTGCATGTGTTTATCTGGACATTGGATTTGTAATTTAGATTAGTGCACATTCATCTGTTTTAAGTTTAGCCATTACGCCTTTCACACGAGTTACATTGTGTTGAGACTGTGTGACATAAAAAATTTTCATAAGGATAATCATTGTGTAATTTTATTCTTACCAAAGAAGCTACATGCACGAATCCACTTTCACCTTTGATGCAGATTGAGAATGAAATAAAAAATTGATGATTGTTTGCATGTAGATCCTGCATATTGAAGAACTTAGTGAGTTTACACAGCGCATAGGTGTATGTGCCATGCACCTTCCTGGCATCTCGTGTAGAATGCAAGCGCAGCTTCAGCCTTGTGAATGCAATGAAGACAAAATGCATAATCGACTTCAGGTTGACTGCCTGAACTGTATGATAAGAGCCAAGACTGTTTCAGATGTGGTCAGATAATCAATTTGGATTATGTAGGCCTACTTGTAAGCTCACTAGCAACAACACTTAGGGAAATCAGAGACAATCTAACATAAGTTTAAGTTGTCCTTAGTCATTAGCCTATTTATACAACTAAACTTTAAAGCTTTTGGCTTAGGCCTAATAGATGTGCAATCTTTCAAAGACCAGAGAGCAAGTCCCAAATGTTACTGTGCACGTGGTCGGCCAGTGTGCACATGGCATAAATAGATTAGAGGGAACATTGATCCGACACATAGGGCCATTGACAGGGAACCAATGAAGCGCCTTTTTCTCCAACAACTTTCAACATGAAAATGACTTCAGTAACCAGTGGCCATAAGTAAAGGAATGGAATGCTGTGGTGAGAGAAAAGAGGTTTGTGTGCAACTGTGATTGGCAGTATTTCATCACAGTTTATGACGAGATTGAGGCAGCCACTGCATGTGTGTATGGTATCTTTGACATGCTGAAACAGACCAAAGCTCAAGGTCAGCTGCGTCATAGTTAGTCCAGAAAAAGTCTCTATCTTTTGCATGAGTCTTTAAGTAACTTGTCACAACCTGCTGGGGTTTAAAGTGGCTAGATGCCTCAACAAGATAGTGAATTCCTGCATGAAGGATGATGATGGATGAGAACTCGGTCAGTAATTGGCCTTAGTGGTCAGAGGATCATATGATGTTCAAAAAGATAAAACAGTACCTCAAAGGCATTAAAAATCACTGCAAGATCAATTGCGAGTGCTGCTACGTAGAGAACGGATCTCCCATTGGTCGTCCGCAGACCCTCTCAGACTTAACCCATCGAAGTCAGAATTTCTGTGATGCACTACCCAGCAGCATCACCTCCTTCTCGACAGAGGTTGCTTCGCTCTTCCTGATGGAGATGTGCACCCAGCGAACACCATTCGCAACCTTGGTTTCTTTACGGACAGCCGCATGACTATGTCGACCCAGGTCAGTCAACTCTTCAAAGGCTGTGCCTATCAACTGCATCAAATAAAATCCATACAAAGGCTAATTCCAACCTCGGCAGCTATTAAGCTAGTCTACAGCTTCATAGTCTCCTGAATCAACTACTGCAACTGCCTATGGGCGGTTCTGCCATCCTGCCAACTTGCCAAAATTCAATCTGTGTTAAACTCTTCCACCCATCTCATTTGTGGCAAGATACCACCTGACCATGTCACCGCCATGCTGCGGGACAATCTTCATTGGTTGCGTGTCCCACAGTGGATCACTTACAAGCTGTGTCTGACGACATACTAGGCTTTAAATGGCGGTGCTTCAGACTGTCTACATTCGACTTCTGCATTCAACCAGCAGATATGCAGCGGGTTTACCGACTACGATCAACTATGAGTAATCAACTACACATCCGTAGAACTGTAGCAAAATTCAGAGAACGCTTCTTCACGGTTGGTGGACCTGTGGCATGGAACAGCCTTCCTGTCAAGTTGTCCCCTTCACTGAAGACATTTAAATCACAGCTAAAAACATTCCTATTCAGTTATCCTTTGACTGCTGAATGCACTGGTGAATGTACAGTGCCCTTTTTCTCGACCTTGGTTGTGTTTTGGCATGGTTGACTTACCTCAGGCAATCAGAGGTGTACGTGGAGAGTGCTGGCATGCCACTCCCTTCACCAAAGTCTGTCCAAAGATACAAAAATTGAGAAACATACTGTTCCACAGTGTTAACCTGCCTCACCTGAGCCTGTAGATTTCAGCCGTAACTGAATGTTGAAAGCAAAATTTGTGCAAGAAATTAAAAGTAATGAATAAGGTAAATATACAAAACAGCAGCCATGTTTTCGTTTACATGCCAACTTGTAAAAGCACATGGCTGCCGGTTTGGCCACAGTTTAGCCATGGCCTCATGATATCTGAACTCAGCTGCATGGCTTCTGGTTTCGATATTGTGATGTCTCAGGCCTTGAAGCTGTCATTTTGGGGTTGCGCTTTTGTTCAAATATTTACTTCTATAACATGCTGTAATGCAGTGTGCTACAGTCTGCGCTAGGCCACATACTCTAGAATTGAAGGCTCAGCACACTGTTGAGGAGTGATGGAAGAAAGGTGGGATACTACATGCTTGGCAAGACATGTCGAGAAGGCCATGGCACAGAACAGCACATGGTGGTTGATGCCAAGGCATGGGGCTCACCCGAAACAAGTTATGCAGCTCAAGGAGTGGGTTGGTCCATCTGACACTGACTAAAGGCAAACATTTCATCTCAGTCTTCATCTGACTCTGTTTCTTTTGTTCTGTCTATTTCTATCTTTCACTCTCAGTGATTGTAGTTTCTGCCATGTATATCAGGTCAGTCAGTCAATCAGTCAATAAGACATTATTTTGTTTTTGCATGTACAGCTTTATGCCTGCTATAATTTAATATGTTAGCCAAACATTTACTTTTTTGAAGAACGGGATATTTCTGGCATGGTCGTCTTGATTGGAACTACCACAGCATGGCTGGAAAATATGTCAGGGAAATGTGCCAACCTCTTTATGTAAGTTTCAGAATGCATGAGACAGAAGTTTTCCTTTTTTTGCTGTGTTGTCACTGCCTCAGTGATCATTAGAATATTTATAAATATTACTTTTTATAACTGGCCTATAAGTAAATAGCACCTGTTGAAATGTAAATTTGAGTATCATCAGCATAGAAATGATATCCTAGTGAATGATTGTCAAGCAGTGTACCTAGTGTATAATGTAAACAAAAGAGGACCTAGCACGAGGCGATGCCACATGTCAGCAAAGCACTAGATGAATAATTATCATTTAAATATGCTGATTGAGTGTGTGGGCTAACATCAGTAGCAAACCAATGTAGGATGGGACCAGAAAATCCCAATCCAGTGCTGGAGACAAAGCAAAAGAAGAGAATGGTCCACTGTATCAAAAGCAACAGACAAATAAAGAACAAGTCCTCTCACCCTACATTTATGAACAGCAGGAAGGTGAAGGATGGATTCGGTTAAAAACTTATGGGTAAACGGCGGGAGTAACTATGACTCGCTTGTGAGTCTGTTAGTCTGTTCCCAGTGAGTCTACCCTGCAGAGCAATGCTTAGCTGGACGAGTGGTGACCTATGGGGGCTAAGGTCGCTGCAGTAAAGTCTGGTGGCAGCTTCACGGGCTTTAATGGTGCCACTCAAATACGCAGTGGTACCCTAGAGTTCCAGCGATTTGCTTTTAGCGCGCTTCACGGCTTTGAGCAGTTGGCCAAGTTAGATGGCAGTGAGACATCCTGCCTCACTGAGGTTGATTGGTTGGATACCATGAGAGGAAGTGCTTAGGAATTTCTGCTGCGTGATCTCGTCGTGGCAGAAGTGAAAAGCACGAGCCGACTGGTGAGGTCTGCTCTAGCTGTTCTGTCAGGCAGCTAACAGGCTGCTTACTGGCCTTGCCTGTTGGCCTTGTTCCGTACATGAACATGGTCTGAAAGGACTGTGTTCCGTACAGGACTGATTTCCATTCAGGACAGAGGGAGATTGGGCCCACCGCTTCCCACTTAATGTGGAAATATTAAAAGAGATGGGTTGAATGCCAACCGATCGATGCAGTAGTGACTTGCACCCTGACCACTGGTCATCATCGGGACAGAGTATGTAATCTGGGGCGGAGGGGTGTCACACACCATTGTCGAGGGGCTACGAAGGAGCACCTGAGGGAACAGGTGCCGATAGCCCGGTTCAAACTGGAGAGCGACAAGCGGCCGCCTGTAAAGCAAGCGATCGGCTCGGAGTGGGTCACCCTGTTGTGTGTAGGGTGAAATCCTGAAACCCCGACCCCAGGGGCAGAGGGAGAGGGCACTACAGCAATCTCTGAACTGGTGATGGAAATTGTATCGATACACTTGATGGATGAGTGCTTTATGCACGAGTTCACCTACGGGCCACTCCTGAGAGGAAGGAGTCTTACCTATGAAGCATATTGAATGTCAAAGTGAAGAAATTCAAAAAGTGCAAGGGTAACGGCCTGGAGTGACTAGTTCTAGTTGCCCCACCACTCTGGAATAAACTCCTCCCAGAATTGCAACAGTTTTCTGACCATCATACAAACTCATCGATGCTCCACCACTTGCAATTTCTGCTTTGGTCTTTCACTCAAAACTCAAAACATTCCTCTTGCACAGATTGTACCCTGACACCCCTTCTTCCTCTTAAATCTCTCTGTTCTCCAACCCCAAACACCACCCCTCATAGCTGCCATGCTGTCTCTCTGTCTGACTTTTGGATCTTGACCTGCAACCGAACCCTTTTGCCTATCGATTTTGTTTTGATTGAGCGCCTGTGAATAAGCTGGTCCCCGCGGTGTGGCTTTTGTTGGGCGCTGCAGAAATCTCGGAATTACGATTAAGGTAGGCAGACTGAAATGGGGAGATTAGTGAGTTGAAAGACAGGTGAGTTGCACAAAATTCACAACTACCCATTCATGAATTTTAGATACAAAATTCAAAGTTGAGATGAGTCTGTAATTAGACAAATCGCCGGGGTCGGGAGAAGGTTTCTTTTGCAGAGAATGAAAAGTTTGAGAGTGATCGGTTAACTGAATGTGTCCCAGCGTAGAACAAACATAAATACATATAAATAAAACACTTTGGTAACAGGACAATAACCCCCCGGACAATAACCCCCGGACAATAACCCCCGGACAATAACCCCTGGGACAATAACCCCCATGCCAAAAACCCCCCTGGACAGTAACCCCTATACTGATATATTTAATTATATAAATATACAAATAATGTATATCAATCATACAGTTTATATATTAATTTATTAGACATATATCCCTATTTTTGCACTCAAACGACACTACACCATTTGCTAAATGTTTCTGCTTTACGTATACATAACCTTCAAAACTAAGTTTATCTCTTCTTTGATCAGATTTTATAAATTCCATCATGGATAGAAATAGATCAAATTTTTAAACTTTGTATTTTCCATAAACCATTTCTATTATATAGTAGTTGACCTCTTTCATGTTGTATGGTAATACTTTCATGTCTACTCTGTTCCCAGTTGTCTAATAATTAGTTTTTGATGTATGGTAAGTCTTTCATGTGTACTCTGTGCCCAATTGTCTAATAATTGTCCAATATTTAGTTCTTGGATGTTTGGTCATTTTTTCATGTCTACTCTTTACTGTTTGTACTGTATCAGTATAGGGGGTTATTGTCCGGGGGGGTTTTGCATGGGGTAATTGTCCGGGGATTATTGTCTGGGGGGGTTATTGTCCTACAACCAACACTTCTGTTCCACAAATCCTATCCTGATTCCTCTTCTCCCCATACCTATCTCACCACTCCAGTTCTAAACACCACCCACCTGACCTTTGGATCTTGACCTGGAACCAAATCTGACCTTATCTGCCTGTCAATTTTGTTTCTACTTGAGTGCCTATAAATAGCTGGTTCTGCGACTTAGCTTTCTTTTGGCATTGTAGAAATCTCGAGATTGCGATTACAAATACGTAATCTGTTCCTCTTTAAAGAATATTTTGTTTATCTAAATGCCCAGGTGCTCACCCACTTTTACACTAGGCCATTTATTTGACATGGATTTGTCATCACTTTATGATTCCTCACTCAGTCTATGGAAACATGGAGTTTGAACAGGTGTCTTACTTACTTACTTGTCATCTGATGTGTCTTTTGTTGCTGAGTACTACTTCAAGAAGCAGGAGAAACAATTGTCAAGATTATGTGTACCCTAACTTCAGAGACTTCAAACAAGCATTCAACAGCATATCTGGTTTGACAGAAAATGCAAGAATTCAAGAGAAATTAAATTCAGAAATTTTAGAGAAACTGATCAAACATGTACATTAGATATACTGGAAATTCTTGATTGCAAGAACGGTATCTATGTACATGTACGTACATACATGCAGAGTTAATTTTAAGCATAGAAGGTGATTACTTTTATTTATCATTTTGTTTTTTCCATTCAAACAGAGGTATATGAACTGCGACATTGCAGAACATAGACAGCTCTTCGACCTGATAGAAAAAATGTTGGAGTACGATCCTTCAGATCGAATCAATCTTGCTGAAGCTATGCATCATCAATTTTTTTCAAAACTCGTCCAGCCATCTAGAACAGATGAAGCAGAAGATCGGGACCGAGCACACAGCATCAGCAGATAGCAAATGTTAATTTGCTTGCAATGCAGCCACTTTTGCTTTCGTAATAAATTAAGTCTGTATCGCATTTCGTGACATATATATTGTGGATATTTTAGGGAATTTTATAACTTAGGTTGGTTTTATTAGAAATTTGTGTAATGAGATATAACAGGAATCAAGATTCTTGACCAAATTTTGTTGTAATCATAAATTTGTCCTGTCTTCATCAAAAACTTTAAACAATAGGTAACAGCTTTGACATGGATAAAAATCACAAGAAGCCACTTAATTACTAATGATGCGTGAGGTTGTTTCTTTTGAAGCCTATTCTGAGAAATATCATGCACAGAAGGTCAGTTTTCATTTCCTCCCTATTGTAACTTAACTTAAAACTTCTCTAGTGCTTATGCAGTATGCACTAGGCAATCAACTAGTGGTTGCTGTCAAGTAACACCCTGATACGATGGCTCAGGTAGGTCAGTCTAGGTCAAAGTCCACTGAAGAATAAGATTTACAGTGACAATCAAAAAGCCTCAACCACTGAACTACTGTTAACTTAGTCATGTGTGCAGGTCAACTGATAATTGTGTTGTCTTGAAATCTGTAAATTCAAATGGGAGGGGTATGTGAGCCAGTATTATACCCATAGCTTGAGTTTACCCTGTTCTATATGGAGTGCCAAGCCCCAATAATTCCTTCAGGATGGCCGTGTGTGAAACAATACTTGTAAGGAAATCCGGTAAGAATGCGATAAGTCTACTTGAGAATCAGCCTCAAGTAAAAAGAAGTTTCTATTTAGTTTGCATTCAAAATTGTCTGTGTTTTAAACATTTCTGGCATGGGCGTAACAATAGGTTGTGCAGGTTGTGCAAAGCACAAGGGCCCACGAGGCCAGGGGCCGTCTGAGCCCTCAAGGGGCCAAGGCCCGGTTGCTCAATTACGTAAAGCAAAATAGCCAAAGTTCAGTTTGGGCAAGGGCCCTCGGAAGGCTAGCTACGCCACTGATTTCTGGATCAGTCCACACTTGTAACTTATAAGCCTAAGAATCCAAAAACAGTTTTATAATTTGGAGGCGGTTTATCGGTAAATGAGAACTAAAATTTTGAGGAAATTTGAGAGTAATATTCCAACACATTACAAAACAATGATGCAGTCCTTATAACTTAAGATTTAGTTACATTTTATTTCATAAAATTTTCTAGTTCCGCTCAAATGTCAACTGAAACTTGAGTATCACACAGTGATACTGATATTAAAATGTCATATGCATACATGAAGTATCCCAAAAATGTCTTACCAATTTTACAACCATGGCTGGATTGACTTCAGTTATGTCGTTGACTTGTGCAGCATATAGAACTGGAGACAAAATATCACCCTGCCAAATTTCACAGGCAAGATAGCATATTATTCTTTCTCATAAAAGCTGCACTCTGACTAAACCAGGGTATAAGAGTGATGAAAAATGCATGAGGAATTTGTCTGTCCATTAACTTGGTGAACAAGGCATAATGATTCACTTTGTCAAAAGCTTTAGACATGTCTGTTGCACACAAGTTTATTGTAGATCCATGACTAGTAATTTAATCCACTACTGCTCTGACTGCAAGGAGTGCATGTGAATAACCCAACTGCTTTTTCAGTCCAAACTGCTAGTTGGATATTATATATATAAGTACCAGCTTATATATTTTTCCAAAGATATCATAATGCCTGGACCAAATTTGCTTGGAGCTCTGCTATGTGCTACCATTTGGTTGAATAGAGGTGACAGTAAAACATGGTCTGGGATGAGCATGAACTAGATGCTCTGTTTCTGTGCAATCCAGACTTGGAGCGTTACTTCATTTCATTTTATGAATACATTGATCAGTTAGTCTACAGAGGTTGCTTTAAAGTTAGAAGCTGAATGATGATGACTAAACCTTTTGAGAAAATCTTCTGAGTTTTTCACTGGCTTTTACAGTATTAGGTGTGCATGTAGCTTTAAAATTAGTAGCAAACGCCATAGTAATATCTCTTGGTTCACTAAACCTTGCATTGATAAAGGAAGTTTATGCTTATTTTCACATTTGGTTTGCCAAGGTTCCCAGAAGGAATTAGTATATTTTGCCACAAGATATTTTTGCGAGTCATTAGAAATATAGGCATCTTCCACAGATGTTTGTTCTAAGAGCATGCTTATATTCTGCTTATGCACACATTTTGGCATCACATATTGATCCCTGGCTTGGCTGTCTAGGTGCTTTCCACGGATCATGTTCAATGATGGATTTGTTCTTCAAGTCGGCGAGTTCAGCATCCCAATAATGTTTGTGGTGTGATACGATGGATTTTGGACAGTGATCATCTGCAGCTTGACATAAGAAATCTACAGTCTGGTTATAAACATAATCTTTGGCATTACCATGTGCACATGAAGACCCAACATTACAATCTGAAAAGATATCTGAAGAATCAATATA
This sequence comes from Norana najaformis, assembly GCA_964023275.1. Taxonomy (NCBI): domain Eukaryota; kingdom Metazoa; phylum Annelida; class Clitellata; order Crassiclitellata; family Hormogastridae; genus Norana; species Norana najaformis. The sequence continues at coordinate 49,351,177 of OZ029913.1, read as the reverse complement.
GTCTGGGTACACATTTGTTGAATTACGATAAATCTGCTTTATCCCACCTTAGACGACTACACTGGAGTCTCTTGCAGCCCTGCTTAAGACAGTCGTTGCCAGTAGTTAGGATGGTGTGGTGCTTCGGCATGTGAACACCCATGGCAGTTTTTCTCATGTTTTTCATCATTTCACTAAGTTACATCTTGAGTTTTGCGAGTTTACCTGGATTTACACTTTACTTTCATGCTTCACATAGCTACCTATTGGACGTTAGCTGACTTTGAAACTCCAAATTTTAACAACGGTTTGTCTTAGGTTTTTCTCCAAAGTCGAAAGGAGATCGTCACACAGAGAGCTTCAATTCAGCATTCAGCTATGCCTACAACAACTAGACCTATTACGTACAGTTTGGATCTTCTCATGAAACTCGGTTCTCGTAACAAGTCTGTTTTGCGTTCGGTCAGGAAAGCTTTGTTCTCCCGACATTTTTGGTGCCTCTTCGTTTTTGACATGCGCCTCTGACTCTGCCTGACTCGTCTCCAGCCTCAGGTACAAGACCTTCTTCAAACCTTCGTATGCGTTCTTGGAATGCTCGAAACCTTGGCAATAAGTCGACCACCATTACCGACGCCATCATCATCAACAGTCTGGATGTTCCCGTCGTCGTTGAGACTTGGCATTGCTCGTCATCCGATGTAGCTCTGCTCAGGTCAGCGCCTCAAGAATACGACCCAGGCCGCAACTACCCTGGTCCATGCATTCATCTGCTCGAGAATTGATTTAGGCAATGCCGTCCTCGTAGGCCCCGGATCCTCCTACACTGCACAACTCCAGTCTGTCTTGAATGCTGCGGCTCGCCTGATTGGTGGCATTCCTAAGTTCGGCCACATTTCTTCATTTATGCTGGAAAAATTGCATTGGCTTCCAATACGGGAGCGTATTCTTTTCAAAATCTTGACCGTTGAACGGAACAATCTTGTTGGCTGTACTCCGCTTTATCCAATGGATCTCTGCATCCCCTTTCTTCTATTCCTGGCCGCAGACCACTGCGTTCGTCGGTTCTGGGGATCTCGCCGTCCCTCTAGCTCGAACTGCCACCGCTCAGCGCGGCAGCTTTGCTATTGCTGGCCCTGCTTCCTGGAATGACTTACCTGCCCACCTTCGACGGGAGCTTCTCTCCATCTCCCTCTTCCGTATTATTCCCCAGTTCTGGGACGGGCCGGGAGCGCCTCTGATGAGGCTACCTTGAAGCGGCGCTTTACAAATTTACGATTACGATTACTGCGTCATCGACTCACCTCGACCTGGCCTGGCCTCTTACCCTTAACGCTGGGCTGGGGGTGGGCTGGCCATCTTCCACCGAGCGTCCTTGCCTGCTCGACGGCTTCAGCTCCCTGTGGCCTTTATCTCCTTTGAAGTCCTTCTTACCCCCTCCACTCTGTGGTCCTCTCACACTGGCAGCCATATAGCGTTCTCCATCTCTTCACCTTTCTGACGTCTTCATCCGTGAATTATCTTCTTGAGCATCTAGCCACATTTAACTCCCAACTGACAAGTCTCTGTGGAGACTTCAACATACATAGTGAGGATCCTACAGATCACTGGGCTGGTCAGTTTCTGCGGCTACTGTCAGGTTTCGGACTCGTTCAGCATGTCTCTGGCCCTACTTATATCCATGGTGGCTGCCTAGATCTTGTCATTGCTCGTAATGATTGCACACTACTCTTCCTATTAGGAGATAGAAGTCGCTTGACAGAGATACTTTCGCCACCGTCTCGCTGCTTCAGACCTAACATCCTTCTCCTGGCAGGCTGGCCCTGATCTCCCAGTCGCATATCTTTTTGATCTCTATGGCTCTACCCTCCACGCCATCGTCGATGACCTGTTATCGCTTCGCCAGGCCCGTATCATGCACAGCCCGACAACCCCGTGGTTTGATGCCGACTGTAGAACCATGACTGAATGTCTGACCGTTCTGGTCAGACATTCAGAAGGACTGGCGATCAAGCTGACCGGCTGGAATGGTTCGGATTACTGCGACAAAAGCACAACTTTCTGCGGGACAAGGAACGGGCTTATTGGGAGAACATAGTCACCAGGGATTCCGAAGACAATAAACGACTGTGGAAACACTTTGCTACGATTCTGGGCCGCACCGCCCAAACGTGCAGACCCTTATTTTCTCCTGATGACTTCCTCCGTTTCTTCCCGAATAAGGTTTCAGACGTCCGCCGTGACACTTAACAATCCTCTCCTCCATCATTTTCCTTAACCGACCACATTTTCTCAGCATTCTCTCCTATCACTGAGTCAGAACTATCATCCATCATCACCTCCCTTTCGCCGAAGTCCTGCGCACTCGATCCCATTCCTAATTTCCTTCTCCATGTGTTCCTCGATGTTCTTCCGTTCCTCCTGTGGATCTGCAACGCGTCGATTGAGCAATCTACTATGCCCGCCGGTCAAAAGCGCGCTCTTTTGCGCCCGTTGCTGAAGAGGCTGGGCGTCGACCCTGACAGTATTAACAACTATCGACCCAGCTACCTGTCTAAGGTTATTGAGAGAGTTTTCTCTGGACAAATGTTACGTTATCTGGATTCATCCGATCTGATGCCACGTCAACAATCGGACTTCAGACGCAGCCATTTCTCTGAGCTTTGATTTCTGTGACGCCATCGATGTTTGAGAATTTTATGCATTTGACAGAAGGGTGTGCATTTTATTGCACCATGTCTGACTGACTACGTCTTCATGTGCCTCCATTCATTAGCATGCATTCATTCTCCATTCATTCATTCATGCATTAATTCTCCATTCACTAGCATGCACGTGAATCTTGCAGCACAAGTTCTTGGTCACTCTGTGGCAGCAGGTATTCAAACACTGCTATCTAGGAAAGTAGGACAGAGATGAGGAAAATAATGCAAAATTTATTTACATGTTTCATAGCTTTTTAATGCTTGCAATACCCAAACTGTAGGCCTGAAGAGTTTGCTACCTATGGACATGCAATTTCTAATGACAGTGGTAATGATGGGTTTTTTTCAAGAAAATTAATATTGAGACCTACTTGAAATGTCTCAAACCTGCCGGTCGTTTCAGCATCTGCCCTGCATTTCAGTGTCGGATAACAATTACATCTATTATCAGAATATGGAAAAGTTTATGTGCAGAGCAAATTACAAATACATGTTGGTATCTCAGTTAAACCAAAATTACATTGAAAATTTATTTTCGGCAATTTGTGGTTTTGGAGGACACAAGGGCAATTGCGATGTCTAGAAGTTTCGCTCCAGTTTCGGTTATATCACTGCTAATAAATTGTGACTAATTCTGGACGTTATTGTGAATATGATTTGGACAGTGTGCTTCTAGATGTATTATCAATGTCTAGTCTGTTGAATGCAAGATTACCAAATGATACAGTGTGTCCAGTTCACGTGATGATTACATGATCATTTGTGAAATGACATTTGAAGATGACTTTGACTTTTATGATCTCGTTGACACACCACCAAACCAGCGGATTGTCTTTTGAAGCCAATATCATAGATCTGTGACTTCTGTAGTTCTGAAATTACCCATATCCCGCATCTTCGGGTCATCTTAATGAACTGCATTATTGACATAAAGTATATTCGACTGCAGCTCAATTCTTTAATGTCAGAATTCTCGGGTTCTCGATCTCTTTTAGGGTGGACAAATCAGACCCCAGTACAGATGCCGTTGAACCACATGCTGCGACTGCGATCAAGAAAGTCTGCCGGATATGTCAATGCTAGCAACTAAAACAAACAAGCTTACCTTAAATGGCTCTTCTTTGCTGTTACTCTATAGTGGGTGGAGTTAGACTGGACAGCTGTACTGTACTTTAACCCCGTGTGGAGGTCCTTAGAAGCGCTACATAAATTTTCAAGTGCGCATACATAAATTTAATTTTCGTTGATTTCTCAGGTCTCTAATGAGAATAGAATTAGCTAGAATATATAATTACAAGTAGTAATAAAAGCTAATATTGCAGCACGCGTGTAACATAACTTTTCTGGAAATGGTAGGCCTATTTATAATTATTTTTCTTATTTTTATATTCTTTCTTTAATCAGTCTCTCTGCTTAAAAACGTTTCTGTCAAAGCATAGAGGTAAATGCTATTCATAAACAGGAATTGCGGGTTATAGCTTTAAGACATATTTCGCAAGTCACTCGACAACACCAATGAAATATGCAGTTACATCTGTCTTTCATCTGGTATACATCTGTTTTAAATCCTCGACCACAACACATGATGTCACATCCATCGATTTCCAAAGACGTAGCGTTACATTCCCGATTCACAGTTCCCTTAAAGCTAATGCCATTATCCGGTTCGCAGAACGATGGAGAATCTTCGAAATAGACGAGATCGTGAGGTTCTGGAGGCTTTAGGTTAGGGTTTGACAATATCAAGTTTATTCCATTTCTTTCACGAAAATCATTGCCTAGAGTAATACATAACGCAACTTAATATTGACAGATTAGAAGTGTTGGATAAGCTAGAAGAATAAATGTAAAGTTAATAATTAGGACAAAATATTACTATAAATAAATAGATATATCTATGCATCAATTTCTCTTGACAGCGTGGCAAATAAAAGTATTTAATTTTCTGAAAACGGCTATTAACGCACAACATTATTCTGTTCTTTCACTGCAATCTCGTCAAAGAGGTCACAGTTTGAGGTTGGAGGTCACTGGACCTGGATGCCTATCCTCCCAGAGCTTACCTGCCAATCGTGTTTGCAAATTACATGCAGAGCTCGACATTCCCTGTGCAGATCCATTCAACTTGTTTGACTCTACACGGCTTTGTCATCAACAACCCGTTTCCATCATGCAGAGTATCAGCGTCAGATCCAATCGTCAGTGGACTATGTGGTTTTCTTTGATATCTAGAAGCGTATAGAATGACCTACTTAGACACGTCGGAAGGCGGAAACACACCGTAAGACTAAGGGCAAAAAGCTAGCAGGCTGAGACAGGAAGGGTGATCTGCTGAGACACGCTGTTCTACTGTCGACCGTCTGACAAAAACTTACACTCGAGAGGAAAATAGGCTACTGATGGAGAAGGAGTCGGCCTAACTGAATACGTTTCTGGAGTCTGATGTTCTGACGGAGAAGAAAATTTATGATGTTATAATTAAACCGATTTTCTTCGAAATAAAAAGTTCAGATTGTGACGTCGTCTGAATGTGCCATTCTGGAAAGTCTCCCAGCAGACCATCTGAGCTCAACCACGCCTCATGATACGTAAAAGATTCACACCAGCCTTTCCAGATGATTTCGACGAGTACCACCTGATCGAGTGAGAAGAGCGCAGAAGGTGGACGTCAGCGTTCAGATTTAAGCCGAGCTCGGCAGTTTCTTCTCCGCACAACACAAATCCGAGAAGTTGCAATGGCAACGACACATGAAGTCAAGCATTACTAGACAGCTGAATGAACTGCGGAACCAGCGGCATAATTTGACTACGGCTAACCTCTAGAACCATTTGGAAGGCCCAAGAAACGGTCAGTTATCTGGTATAACTGAGTATGTAGATGCAAGGCACTTCGCCAGAGAATGTGGAATCCTAGAGACTCCTATGTAGTCGATGGTGATGAAACAATCGTCCACCATAATAGACCTCCTCGCCACACAACTGATCATGGTGAAACAAGAACGCATCCTTTGCACATCCTTCGGACGATCTCAGCTATGTCTAATTGACACCGGAGGAGGTGAGTCTTGTGCCTGCTATTGTACAGGACGATTCGGCCCTGAAACTATGCACGCATATAATTTTCTGCAAAATGGCTCTAGATCTCAGCAAGATATTTGAACTAAGACGCTTGTAGGAAGCCCTGTTAAGGCCGAACCTGCATGCCTACGACTTGAAAGTACGACACGCTAAGTTCAAGGAGGAGATGTTAACAAGGGCGATCGCCAAAGTGTCAGGAAATGACTATACACAAACCTTAAAAGATCAGTCGTTCTCATGGGTCAGGGAATTTTGTGCTGCAAAAACAGCGCAGTAGGATCATTTTGTGTTCCGCGTCGATAACCCTCTCTCAGAATCGAGAATCACCGTTGGAGGGAGGAGTTAAAGTGGATATCAACTCTGCTGCCACAGTTCCGTGAGCGACGCTGAACAATCATCCTTAATGGCAGCCTATTTCGCTGGATGATGAAGTGCAAAGGAAGCGGCGTCATCATCATCATTATCCATGGGCCAAGAGCCCGTAGGTGTCCACTGCATGCATTGTCACTTGTCTCCACAGTTCCCGATCTTGTGCTGTTCTTATCAAGGCGTGCAAGTCTTGCTTACACCATTCCCTTATATCATCTGTCCACTCCCTATTAGGTCTTCCTCGTCTCCCATTTCCGTCCATATTTCCCATCATCACGCTTTTTATTTTTCTACTGTCATCCATCCTGCATATATGTCCAAACAAGCGTAATTTCCTTCTCATTATTACTTGTATTAGATCTTCTTTTATGCTCAGTCTTCTTCGGACCTCCGTATTTTTTACCTTCATTGTCCAATTCAGATGCAATATTCGTCTATAGCAGTACATTTCAAATGCTAATATCTTATCTTTATCCGTCTTTTTGATTGTCCATGCCTCACATACATACAGTGCTGTGCTAAACACACATGTTTTCAAGACGTTTAGTTTGGTCTTGTGGCTGATTTTCCTGCTTTTCCAGATGTTGTTTAGCCCTGCCATAACTCCTTTTGCCTTTACTATTGTTGCCTTTATGTCTTTTGCGCAATCATTATTCCATGTCATGAGACTCCCTGGGTACACAAACTCCTTTACATTTTCAAGCGGCGTAGGGCCACAGAAAGCTGGCGTGTTGCACAAATTATTTCTATTGCTTCTTCCCATGAAGTTAGTTGTGTGAAAATCTTCATGCACTAAATCTTGAATGGCGTTCCTACGTTACGCTAGCTGCAAAACAATGTTGATGTTTTTATTTGAACGATTATAGAAAAAAATTTTGCAGATATTATTGCCTATATATTCGGAATATGCTGGGAGAACAAATCGATTACTGATGAGTACACAATGCAGCAAATTAATTAACGTTGATGCGCCTTCAGTTGGATGACATGTTTTGCGTTTAGGTTCTTAGTCTACTAAAAGGAAAGAATTATAGGCCTGTTACTGTTGACTATACAATGAAGATATGCTTTGTAAGCTAATAACTGCACTATTGTGATACGGCTTACACCGGCTACACACAGAAGGCCTACTGTATTGGTGCTTCAGTGACTGCAGGATTCATCCATTGTTTGCGCAATACGTTTGTTTTATTTCGTTGAATCAAGGGCTATTGACAGTTGAACCAAAGCTTACTGCAGTTTACTGCACGTGCGAGAAATAGTGCGATGTTTGCTAAATGCGTAAATCTATGGTTCTAGCTGATTTTTTCTTCTGTTATGTTTATCTTGCTATTCATAAGCAGGACTTTGGATAAGGTTTGCTGGTAGGCCTACAGAGGAAAATTGTAAAGGATCTGACAGATTGCCGACCAACTCTAGCAGACATGCCAGCTAGCTGAGACACGCGGGTAGGCGAAAACACTTTGTAGGGTAAGACACGCAATCATGCTGAGATACGCGTGGTGATGAGTCATGTTGGTAGGCGGAGACACGCTCTTTTTGGACAGTAGGCCTATATAAGTAAGTCGGTGGACTGACAAAACAGCTCAGACTTTCTTGCGCAGGATGGCTCGAGATGAAAATGATGACTCTCACGAGGAGTGATCGAATCGATAAGGTGTTCTCACGGATAAGAAGACTGTTGCTGTAATGAAACTGATTTGCTTCGAAATGAAGGGGTGAAACTGTTATGTCATCTGGGTGTGCCATTCTGTTAAGCCTCCAAGCAGACCCTTTCTTTTCCACGCCGCACCAATACGTGGAATACTGCGAAGATAATATACGCCGCCTTTCCCGATAGTACATTACATAGACTTAGACACTAAGTTTTTCTGTTTTATGTTAATAGAATTTAGACGTTGTTTAAAAGCTATATTTAAAAACAGCCAACACAGTAAGTTTTAAAATATATTTCCTTTTGCCTAAAGTTTTCCTTTTCTCGTTATACTTCAGGTAATAATTACAAACTGAGGCGAAAAACTATTACCCTGTTCTACTTTTGACGCTCCATCGAATCGGTCTTTGAGTACGTTTGCAATTCGGCGAAATGAGGAAAGTTTCATCCAACACGTTTTAATTGAACAACTTCCCGACATCCCGTGACACTTACATTCTTGCATCATTTGAGATAAAACGTGCTACAGTTTTACAATAGCGTAACCTTTTACAATTTAAAGTGTAACAATAAAAATTTTAGTAATGTAAATTTCTCTACTACTCTATGACGAAAGAAGAAGCCTAACGAAGCAATGCTGTAAAGTGCCAGACGTGCAAATTTGTGGATTTAACTTAGAGGCTCGGATGAATACAATAAGATGTTTCCTATGCAAAAGTCCTAGCGGGAGTTAGTTTTTCTAAAAATGCGAATAATGTAATAGCATAAGAGAGAAAAGTTAGATGTGATAAGTTGACAATCAAAGCAACAATGACAACAACAATAAAGACAAAGTTCTAAAAGCACTAGACTTGACAAATAACCGAAAACAATCTAAACCTTTTTCACACCCATCGCCGCTAGATGGCTGTTGTCAAAAAGAAGGAGGAGGAAAATATGAGGATAATGAAGATGGTAAGGCTGATATGGATATGGTTCTGGTGATATGGTGATGAGGATGAGGATGATGATCATGATACTGATGAGGATAACGATGATGAGTGGATACCTTTGGGTACATTTTTGTTATTTTGTTTTCAGTTCGAAAACAATATTTTATAAAACTGTGACAGTCAATAATGATAGATCTTAAAACGCCCTATAAAAATGCTTGGATACATACTTACATTTGATTGTCTTTGTTAATTAAATCCTTCGCACTTAAACAAGTAGTGACTCGTGCCAAAACAAGACAGTTTGAATAATTTAAGCAGGTCTAAACGTTGAGAAAGAAGTGAACTTTTTAGGGCAGAGTTGAACCACATAACTTGGCAGGACATTCAAGTTCGGACCGAAATCGGTGTTCTTGCCAATAAACTGTCATATTGAGAAATAATTGATTTGCCTGGAAGGTAAAATTAAATTGACGAATCTCAAATTACAAAGTTAAGTTAAATTTAAGTTTACTAACCAGTCTTCCAGCTTCATTATTATGTCGGTTTACAGCGCATCTGATATCTCGTTCCTTCTCACTAATGTCAGTAAACTCTCGTGTGAATTTCTGTCCAAAATCAACGTTGTCGCTGCACCCTCCCCACTCCCATTCTGATGCGTGGATTTGTCTTGTAAGCTCAATGAGCCCACATGAGCATGTGTAAATGCTGCCTTCACTGCAGGCTCTGGAAGTAGTATAAGTCAACGCAGCACTTGTCACTGCATATATGAAAGACGTTTCCATGCACCCTAAAATTGAACAGATATTATTATTCATCCAGTTATAGTCGAGCATATTTTGAATCAGTGTAAGCGTTCTGTGGTGATAGCTTAGCTAATTAGCTAATTGCCTAATTAGCAGATCTGTCCAGAATAGATGGTTAACATTTATAGGGGCCCACAATATAGTTAGCATGATTTATTATAAATCCAGAAGTTGACGGTTCAAATGCCCGCGAAGACGGAAAGATATTACGAGATCGCTGTTCCACTTGCCTCCTCTAGGAAACCCAGACCACCTTGAGAGAGTACTAGTCACTCCAGGCCGTTACCCTTGCGCTTTTTGGAATTTCTTCACTTTGATATTCAGGCAGACGTAGGTAAGGCATCCCTCTGTTACAGGAGTGGCCGGAGTTGGATTTATGCAAGGCGACTGTCCACGAGGACTTGTCCTGATAAAGCACTCATCCATCGAGTGTATCGATACAGTTTCCGTCAGATGTTTAAAGAATGCTGTAGTGCCCTCTCCCTCTGCCCCTGGGGTCGAGGTTTCAGGATTTCACCCTGCGCGCAATAGGGCGGCCCACTGCGAGCCAACGACTTGCTTTACAGGCGACCGCATATCACTCCGTTTCGAACCGGGTTACCGGCACCCGTCCCCTCAGGTGCTCTTGTGGTCGCCCATCGACAAAGGGTGTGTGACAGCCCTCCGCCCCGGATTACATACTCTGTTCCGATGACGGCCAGTGATCAGGGTGCAAATCACTACTGCAACATCGACGGGTTGGCACCCGACCCGACTCCTTAATATCTCCGCATTAAGTGGGCAGCGGTGGGTCCATTCCCCCTCCGTCCTGTACGGAAGATGGTCGCACAGACAAGGCCAGTAAGTTGCCTGACAGGACGGACAGAGCAGACCTCTGCGCACTTCACACCCATGGCTGCCTCTTTGAGTTGGACCATAGACTTCATGCCCATAGCTGGCTCTTGTGCTAGCTTAAGAGAACTGATTAACTATATTTATATATTTGGATATATGATTTCAGTGTTCAGAGCGAGACCTAGTCGAGTCAGCAAGTTTTAAGCATGCCTTAGTGTAGGATTTTTCTACGACATGAGGTCAGTGAGTCATAGGGCTGTTGACTTGTTTGTGATTGGCTGATGGGCGTCTCGCCCTAAGGCGGAATTGTGTGACGTTACGTCGATGAGTCATCGGGTTGTTGCCTTGCACGCATCGATCTCGTGCATGCAGTTACTGAGGATTCTTTGAGAGACGCCAGATCGGTACTGAGCGTAGCTGAGTCCTCAAGTCCTTGATGACTAAGTTTTGAGACGCTGTCAGAGCTATGTTCGTTGTCAAAAGTCTTTTCAGAAGAAAGCCTTCGCCGTCAACACTCTACAGTTGACTTCGTCATCGCCCTGCCTTTGCTTCGCCGTCCCAATCTATGCGCATCACCGCTCTGATCTCCGGATCCACAGTATTCTGTATATTCAGTTGAACTTTGATCTTGTTGACGTGATTAAATTTGCAATACTCGTAGCTGTTTGCATGCGTATCGTAGTTTGTTAGTAACTTTAATTCTTTCTTATCGTGTTATAATTTGAAAGCATTGTCTTCAAACTGCCTCATGGATCCCAAATGGTTTGTCAGAGGATCCATAAGGCCGCACATACCAAGGTAACATTACAACATGCCAGCTTACACTTCCCCGATGGAAGAGTGCAGGACCGGGCTCACATACCAGGATGATGCTGAAGGCTCCCGCGTCCCAGGGTAGTGAGGCGACTCAGGGCCAGTGAGTGGGGTTTGGGCTATTTGGAGCTTGGCCCCCTAGCCCCTGAATGCCTATTCCATGACCCGTTTGGGGATATCGTGTGGTCATAAAAAGGGCATCCGGGCTAGGCAAATCAGACAACATACAACAATTATATTACACACTCGTTATATTACACACTCATATCAGTCAATAAGTTAATTAGTTCTACAAAACATAGAAATTTCAACAAGAAAATGTCACTACTACTGGCTTATGGAAACTCAAGATACACTCGACTCAGAACAAAAGGAGCCGTTGACCGAAAGAACGAATGGGCTTCTTGCCACTCAAACGAAACTCAAAATATTGTCGATCTTTCGAGCTCAAACGAAGTGGATACACCCTCCACCTCATGGTGACCCCTTTTCCTTTCAAGACAGCACCCAATCTAAATATCTTGGATACTATAAATGGTGTATAATACGTGTACTCCATACTACTTGTTTCCTCACCCTTCGTTGCTGTTCGGCTGTAGTCCATTCTTACATCTGCGGCTCATCCGACTACCGCTACCAGGGAAAAAACGCGAGACCTTCGTCTATGCTGGATTACCCTGTCATTACCTATGTTTCTGCTGGTATATGCCTTAGGTCCTTGGACCTTATCTTTGACAGCCAAATACAGGCATCAGTCCAGTCTTTGAAGGTGATCAGCATCCGGGAAGAAAGAATACGATAAAGGAAAAGTATCACTTACAGTTTTGAAAAGTTGTAAAGAGTAACAGAGCACCGCTGACTAATGTGAAACTATGAGACAGTACAATGATCACATGCAAGAACAGTCATTAGAATAAGGTATACAGAGGTTACTGACGACGACGACAGTGGGCTTTAGGAAGAAGAGAGAGCACAGGCAGGAAAGAGCGAGGACTTCAGCTTGTGGGTGACACAACCGCACAACATAAGCTAGAGTGCCAGCCGTATTAGTATGGAACTACAATTTCAATTATAGTCCTAGAGAGTTGAGGGTGGCTCACTGGTGAATCCTACAGCCAGCTGTGTAAACAAAGTGTACACCAAATTAGGGCCAAAGTTCATAAATCCGAGTGCAAATGTGAAATAAACTGATCTGTCAGCGCATAAAGCCATAAAGTGGACAGGTGTAAATTTATATACAAAATTTATTGTTAATATGCGAATTAGCAGAAAGATCCGAAAATTTAAAAAAACAACACATTCGACAACTGCTTTCAATGCTTAGTCGATGTTACTTACTTCTAAACTTAATCTCGAGTTTTATAATTAATTTAACAGTAAGAAAGGTATACTGGTAATCTGACTGTTTCAACTCAGTAAATCCGGCTAAGTATCATCAATGTGGTTATCCCAGTCCGCTAGAAAAATACAGCGCTGCAAGCCCAACGACAAGAATAATGCAGTAAAAGCAAGCGAGTAAGGGATTAACACAAAAGCTTTTTCAAAATACTTTCATTTGTCCCATATTTTACCGTTGAATGTAGTTCCGAACGATATACGCGAGGTGCGTTCGGCCGTTGTAAAGATAAAATTTCAGTTAATACAGTATTCTCAATACTTCACATATGGAATAACTGTACAGTATTAATGTACAGCGCCCTTTTCTCGGCCTCGGCCGTGCTATAGCGCTCTATAAGTGGTCGTGTTATTATTGCTATTATTACTGAGGAAACAGAAATAACAGAAAACAAAATTAATAATTTCCTAAGTGTTGATCTAACTTCAACATTGCGCGAACTTACAGCGCTTGACATGTTTCTCTGTGTTTCAGTATTTAGGCCTACGGGCGAAATTAAGTAAAGTGATTAAATGTCGGGCGGTGATGTGTCTCGTGATTAAAAATCTGTGCACTCTAGTGTTGTGGTTCCCTTATTAAAACCTTTGGTTGTGGTTGTATCATCTGTGATTGACTCAAAACAATGACATGATATTAAGGAATATAATATTTCTGGGCAAGGCATCTAGCAATAGTATGGTGCTCGAAGTATGTTTTCAAAATCCTATAGCTGCATTGACAGCTTATAGAGACGTAACCTTTGCCATGTATTATCATCTGGCTACGAGACTTTCCCGTCCAGCCCATCCTCTGGGGAAAACGCGTATAGAGTCTGCCTTCTTATTTCGGCAACCCGACAAAGTATGGTTTTTTGCAGTAACAAAAAAGTGGCTCCTGTTGGTGAGCTGGGTGAGCTGGTTAGTCCTAACAGGGCCTAGGAACAAGGCAAATGGTAAGCAGAAGGTTGCTCTTTGTTCTCTTCTATCTTCTGTCATCTAGCCAGCCACAATTCTTCATAATCTTTCGTCAACATTTGAGAAGTGCAGTCATCTTAGTCGATTGAAGTAAGAACTAAAACATATCATCTATCTCGACGATCACGTTTAATGCAGTTTGTTGAAACTTTCTTTAAATAGACATTGTGTGGGGAATTTTAATTAAAAATTGATGTTGATAGACTTTCTGTGATGAAATATGCCAGTTGTGGTAGTCTGTTAATAACTAATTAAGATGCCACACTTTTCAATTTACTTTTGTAAATTAGAAACCTAAACTCACCTCTTTTGAGTATTTTCCCAAAGATTGAACCGCTGTTGGGTGATTCTTTGACCGGACAATTCCAACGCCGATGTCTAAATTGGTGTTGACATTCGTCAACAGCAATTTTTGTGCTACGAAATATGGCCATCATAGTACCGGGATTCTTTGTGGCAAGCTTTAACTGTTTTGGGGTGAGAGGGTGCACAGAAGGAGAAACAAAGAGAGGAATTTCTTGATAACTGCGATCATCGGTTAAGAGATTAGGCGTCCGGGCTAAATTCCTGCAGAGATAATTTTATACTTTTAAATTTCAATATTTCTCAGCGCCATAAAAAATATACTTTTGTTTGACCCTAAAGAAACTGCAGTAGTAAACTGGAGCAGGAAAGCCATAAGAACTAGGATGAAAGTGTGAAAATGTAGTATACATTGAAAAATCCAAATCAGTCAAAATTTAAGAAGTTCAATTTTAAATGAATTATTCAATAAGAATGAGCGACAAATTTAAAAAAAACAGTGTAAAGAAGCATGCTTCTAAAATTGTGAAGAATCATTGTGAAATTAAAAAATAACAAACTAACGGGTTCATATTGTGCAAATATTAATTGCGCAATTCAGAACATATAGAGATTTACAAAATATTGTAAAAAGTGCAAAACGCGCTGTAAAAGCATTCTATTTCGCTTTCTTTTTGTCTTGCATAATGGTTACAGATGATTCCTATCGGGACCCAGAAGTAAGGCTGCCGCTATCGAGTATTTTTGGAAGAGAGTACTCTGTACAATACTTTGTCGAGAACTTGAGAACTCGCGATAAGTTATGGCTCGATTATATTTTTGTCATTACTGGTGCATATTGGGTTCCCTTAATGGCCACAGCCTAATAATTTTACATTGTCATTACCAGAGCATACTGGTACTGGATTACCTTAGTGAACCCTAGCCATGGCTTATCATAGGCGATTCTTCAATGATTTTAAGACTTGTTTCAGAAAACAATCAGAAACTTGGCAGCTGCATATACATAACCTAGTATTATGAAAGTAAAAATTAATAGGGGCCTACCTATACATGTCAGATGCAGACAGATTTTGGCATATTCATGGAACACGAAAAGAAACCCATTTACTGCTGAAAAATGGAAATTACATATTTAAATGTTGCAACACGAATAGTCATGTGTACCTATATAGTGACGAAGTTTCGTTTTATTACGGTACCACAGCGTCTTACCACCAGAGAATCCCTTTGATGCTATGTTTTCTTGCAGTTTCCACAAAAGAAGTCAATCGTTTGTTTGATTTCTCCGGAAAGATTAGAAGCAAAATCAGAAGAAAATGTTGACATTTGCACCAATCGCCCATTGTAAAGTTCCAATTCAACGTTGGATAAAAAGCTGCAAATTAATTAACTATTGACTGGTTTCACTGCAACATTTCTGGTTTATTTCAAATTTTTATCTGAAACAGAGAGTTTTTATTTATTTGTTCCATGCTAGTAAGAATATTTAAATCTTCTTTGCATCCCATGAGGAAATATTTCAACAAATTTTATTTTATATTTATTGCGATATTCAATAATTCACTGATATTTTAAACCATATAAAAACTGCAAAACTAAAGAAAATTTGTACAAAGCTCAAAGTGCTTGAGTGGCGTCGAATTTATGAATGGCATATCTGATTAAATGATAGAATGGAAATTACTTCTGTTCATACACAATAGGTCTATATAAAACGAGTAGCAACTGCAATGTGGGAGAGTGTTTGAACTCATTTGATTTTTCGAGATACAAAAGAAACGATAACAATTTATAGATTCATGCGTGTAGAAGTTTTAATGTTGTCTATAGAAGTACTGTCGTAATTGAATTGTTTTTATTTAATAATACAAGAAAAGAAAATCTAAAGACTGTTAACACTACGCTACAAATCTGTTAAAACTATGATTCGAAGCTCAATCGATTAGTAATTTTGGAAGATCGATTGCAAAATTGTTCATCATAGAAGCAGAAGTCGCTGATATTCGGTTTGAACGATCAATAAAGAATGGAGTAGCAAGCGCCTGTAAAAGCCTTTGCTGCTCAACTGCCCACCACGCCACCTTTAGGATGCCTGTGCTGTAAATGAAGTACGTGGTAGACAACCTAGTCCTCGCCGGTATTAGCGAGTGCGCTGGATAAATAGTCAGAAGGAGTGACGATGGAGGATGTGAACGTAATTGTTTGCTGTTTGGCAAACAAGTTTTTAAGCACGCGTTTGTATCGTAAATGTATAAAACGTCGCATTGATGAATCATCGGTTTGTTGACTTGTGTGATCGGATTGCTGGTTTCCCGGGCTAAGGCGGGATTTTCTAGTTCGTAATCGTAATCGTAATCCTAAGATTTCTACAGCGCCTAACGAAAGCCGCGCCGCGGGGACCAGCTTATTCACAGGCGCTCAGTCAAAACAAAATCGATAGGCAAAAGGGTTCGGTTCCGGGTCAAGATCCAAGAGTCAGGCAGAGAGACAGCGTGGCAACTACGGTGGCTGATGTTTGGGGCTGGAGAGCAGAGGCAGATAAGAGGAAGAAGGAGTGTCAGGATAGGATCTGTGGAAGAGGAATGTTTTCAGTTTTGAGTGAAAGGCCGAAGCAGAAATTGCAAGCGGTGGAGCATCGGTGAGTTACCTGATTGTTGACTTGTTTCTGATTGGCTGACGCTGAGCCAAGCTGCCGTTAGCACTGACACATGACCATGCACATTTTAAATATATGCTTATGATTGGTTGGTATTTGCACGCATTGGTTGACGTTAGCTGTGACCGTTCACCTGGTGGTAAAAAGCCCATATAAAACGATCGAAAATGCATTTTTGAGAGCGCGCGGAAAGATCGTATAGTGGTAGTTTGTCGTGTACTAAATTGATAGTTGGAATTACAAATGTCGTTGGTAAATTCTTGCATGCAGAGAGTTAGTATGACTACACTAATTTACTACTAATAATAATCCTTAGACTACAATACCATGTGTACAGGGAATGACAAGGAACAGCTATTGGAATGGTTAGGCCTATATATACTCAAAATCGTCAATCAAAACATATTTTAAAAAACTGGTACTTTATTAGCAATGTTGCATTGTATTAGGCATTATATTTATACAAGAAACATCATTGCCCACAGTTTTAATGTTGACACTTGTAAAAGACTGCTAATTATTTACAAACGAGTCTGTGTAAGTCTTTGTCAGTGTGTATGTCTGACTGCTCGAATGTCTTCTGTCAGACTGTGTGTCCATATGCCCGTCTCAATAAATGTTGTGGACTCTGGATAAGTCCTTTTCAAGAAATCTAGACAAATGATTATTTCACAAGTGATAGTCTGTCTGATTAATAGCGCTGTAGGAGCCGGAACACATGAAACGCCCGCTCCAGTGCCAATTCTACTGTTTTGGCATGTGTCTGTCTGTCTTTCTCTGTTTAACAGGCAGCGTAGGCTACACATAGGCCTATTCTAAGCACTCAGCATTGATTACGCGTAGCATGGTATCTATAAATCCGTGCTAAAACAACAGATTACAGATTATTCCGACAGATCGCCATCGTTCCGTCATGGCTGAACCGAAGTGATGGATCACAGCCTTCATTACGAGAGTACAATATTTGACTCTATTAAATAGGTACATCTGTAGCATAATTGAGTCTTTTAATTCTGGTCATTTTAGTTCGAATCTGTTACATAGGCATATTTCGAGATGATCATATCTCTTGTTAAACGAATTTTTTTCGGTTAACGCCAACATAAGTCGTAAATTATGCACAAATACACGTATTAATCTTATATTTGATGCTAATAAATAGTTACTTTTATTTTTAGCACACGATCCGTAAGAATATTGAAGGAATAGTTTCAGAATTAATCACAGTGCGCAAGGTAAGTGGCAGGTTTTTACTCAGAGTATTAATCACAGCTGTAAACTCACAGGAGCTGTGAGTGATTAATAATAATTATATGGTTGGGTATTAGTAAGGTTTAGCAGCTGGTAGGTTTCCGATATGCAATGAGGAGAGACAGTCAATGATGTAATGTCTGTGTAATTTAGACTCAAGCAGAATTCAACCACTATAAACTCATGTATACAAAGAAACTTATTCACAAACGTATTTTTGTTTAGCAAAGAAAACGGAATTGTCAGAATGGTATGCAGTGACTTTTAAAAAATTAGCGGAAAAAAGAAGTAAGATGATCTGAACTTAATTTCAGTTTTGAAGTTCATAAGAAAATTATGTTTCCAGATTAATGTAGCTAACACAATGATCGCACATATAAGTATACGTAGGCCTGCTGTCATAAAAAAGTTCCATTTACCTTGCATTCATAGATTTGTAAATGGAAGAGCCCGATTCTAACAAAGGCAGCAATATAAATTATTTTATGATAGTGATACATCTGACAAATGTAGAAGTCCATCAGCGTACAAGAAAAAGCCGCTTTCGAGTTATGGTCTGTGCAAATGCCTGCATGATTCAAAGAGAATGTTCAACATCCCATGGTCGAATACAAGTCCGCTTTTTTCACTTCTGGTAAAGGTTGGTGTAAGACTTGTGACAGAAAACAGATGTCGCAGCATCTTAGAACTTCGATACTAAACACTTTTGTTAAAGTTGAAAATTAATGGAAGTTAAGTCAGATGTAACCGATCCTGATCTGATGAGGCGAAATCTGGATTACAACTTCAGAGACTGGAAAATGGTATGAGGGAGCAGGCTATGTACACTATGTTAAATTTGACATTTTAATTCCTATTTACTTCCTGCTGTATGTAATGTGTTCTTGCAGTGTCACACAGTCAGAAGTATAACACGCATCGAGTTAGCTGTTGTTACCAACGTTTTTGAACGAGTTAAATGTAGATAATTTGAAATTTCCTTAGATACAGTACTGGTCATATTCCTTTATTCTAAACTAATAAAATAACGTTCTGTATAAACTTAATATGTGCAAATGAGGAAAGTATAAATTATGTTTTGTTGTATGCCCCTCTTCACAGAAATTCCTTAGGCCTACATGGACCTATTTTGGTTAAATATTTAGCAAAAATTAGAAATTCCAATTTTATATACACGAGTCGACATTACAGCGACGGCTGACCAATTTAAGTTGCTTCTACGCAAAGATCCATACAAACATATGGATTCCAATAAAAAACGGACACTTTTTTACCTGAAAAAGATAACTTCTTTAGTCGTCTCACAAATTAAAATATCAACGATCATAATTTTGCAAACACACATTCTGTTTGGTGTAAATTTAATATGCAACCTCTTCGTGATTATCATGATTCATATTTAAAAACAGATAAACGTGTTACTGCTAGCATATTTTAAAACAAGTTTAGAAAGAAGGTATGGACTTAAGATCTGATGCATTATTATTCCAGTCCTGGTCTCAGCTTTGATGCATGCCCTAAAATGACTAAGGTAAAGTTCTTAACAGATTCCAATCAATTTCTGTCCATTTAAAAGGAATTGCTTGGCGATGTCTCCTTGATTAGCAATCGCTATGCCAAAGCTAATTATCTATATCTTGGTAGGCCCCTACTGATCATGATAAAATGTAGAAAATGGTCACTTTTTATTTATCGACTATAATCATTTATAAAGATTTGCTGTCAACAAACCTTTGCCCACAGGTTAATTTAGGTGTGTAGATCCTGATGAAATTTTGGCTTGTATTCAAAATCAGAAGACGATATGATAGGTTTATTCAAGAGGTAGATTTAGAATACCCACAAGAACTCCATATTAAATATACGACTATGGGTTGGCTCCGGAAGATTGTAGTTATTTAAGATGTGTAGGTTGTTGAATGTCCCACGAATTGCAGACGATGTTGATAAGTAGCCAAAATGGTATACAGAAAATGATGGATCATCTAAATAGGGTCTCAACAAAGTATGATATGAAAATAAACATCAAAAAGAGAGATTATAGCGATTAGCAGGAAAGAAGAAACAACACTGAAAATCACTATAAACGGCCAGAAGACAGCAAATCAAGGAGATCTGCTACTTGAAAAGTAATGTTACGTAGGGCGACAGTTTTTCTGTTACTTCTAAAAAGAAGTATTGGCAAGGACGCATTTACACAGAGAAATGAAATACCTACATTTACAAAGAGAAATTATGCATTTACAAAGAGAAATTATGCATTTACAAGGAAAAATTACGCATTTACAAAGAGAAATGAAATATGTAAGAACCTAAGAAGTAAATGGTTGAAATCCTCATAATTATGGAGTGTCATGATGGTTTCAAATCGCCGCCTAATTACATCGGAAACCGACTCTGAAGATAGATATATAACAGTTAACTCATGCTCTTCCAATTATAATAACGCTTAATATTCCATAACTAATTACAAACAAGTCACAGCTGTACAAGATTAATTTAGGAAGACTCTACCTTAGTCCTATTTCTGTAATTAAGCTTACCTAGCCAGCATATGATTAACTATGCAATTTCTAAAATTTAATAGATTAGGCCTACCCCCCTCGTTGGCATGCGTGTTTCTCTGGATGTGATACCTTTAAGAATAAAATTTTGTGCCCAAACAGCCAATGAGTTGGCAGAGCAGTTTCAGACAATGCTGGCAGAGCTTCTCGACAAAGAATCTCCTTTACATATGAAAAAGAATAACAGTTCGTACGCCTTAGCCATTGTTCAGTTTGGCCATCACTGCGGCGAGGTGTCTAGCAGACGGCTGAAACGTTGGGGACGTCAGTCTCGCTTAAAGTACGATCTGATACAGTTTATAAAGCACTACAAAACTTTTCTTAAGCTTTAAGCTAGTTCCTGCTGCTAAATCCGAAAATCTATAAAAATTTGTTTCAAAGAACAAACTTGAACTGTCCAAGAAAATGTTGGACTGCTGTTAATCAATTATTGGATCGCGAAACGATCAGTAATACTTCCGTGTGAATTGATACCTATGGTCTCGTTGGCGAAGTTTTAAGTTTCTTTGCCAGCAAAATTTCTGGCATTCGTATCAAATTTCTTGTGACATCTGCATCTGATTATCTCCCTACTCTTCAACTTCCCCTACTATTCTTCTCTGTTTCTGACAAAAGCGCCTTTGTTGGATGCGATTCCAACTCGTCTTTAAAATGCTCTTAATTACCAGGTAGCATGCAAACGTAGTATTTAGACGTTTGTTTTTAGTTGGAAACGTTGAAAAGACGAATAGGTTGCGATAGTTGCTTATCATCATTAACATATTTGTACAAAATTTTTATTTGTTTGTGTACACGAATTAATGCTAACGCAAATTTGATCTATTAGGCCTATATAAACAAGCAACTAACGTAACCTTGCGAACACGTTGCACGCAATCGGTTTAGCTTGCGGTAGTTTGCCCTAAGTTACAAAAACATTTGCACAAATTTTAACTATGCTAGATAGGACTTAATGAATGCACGTAGATCAATCGCATTTTGTACCAGGTGAGTATAGCAGCATATAATTACGAGTCTCGTTAAGGCAAACATGAAAAACGTTTCTGTAACGTTTAGAAAACGTTATACGCAATCGGTTAGCTTGCGATTGTTTGCCTAACGTAAATAAAACGTTTGTAAAATTTTTATGCTATAGACGAATTTAATGTAATCTATTTACTTCTGTGGCACCCTTATCATTATGTACTAGGCATCAACTGATGGTCTATTCTAGTGAAACCGTAGTCAAAAGTCGTAATCCGTTGGAGAAGTCAGGTTAAAATCCTAGAGGTCAGAGAAACCTGAATGACAATAAAGAACTTACACAGTGTCCAGAACTGAGCAGCGAACTCCAGAGTTTTGGATTTGCCAGCGAGAATGCCCGAGAGCCCAACACCGGTTTGGTATGAGGCACAAGAGTCAAAGTGTCCGCTGATGGAATGCAATAATTGTATAAATTACTTCATGTTTGCACGTGGTAATTTGTGGCTGTCATCGTGAGTTAAGCGTGAGTTTTACTAATATTATAGTTGCGTCTAAGATACAAACTATAATAACTTGACGGTAAACTATCCGATCCAATCTCCATGGACTGGTGTTCCGAAAGGTTCAATCCTGGGGTTTCTGCTCTTTGCGCTTTGTAATGCTCCCTAGGTTCTGTTCTTAGAAAACACTCGCTGGGCTATCACTTATATTAAGCAGACAGCACTCAAATCTATATTGGCCCTATCTTTCAATAGCATCACTGGTCATTCTTCTAGTCAGCTATTATCCCATGCATCTGATGATGTTCAATTGTGGATGACAGCTAATATACGGCTATTAAATCTGTCCTAGACAAATATTTTCTGATTCTAGGTACATCTCAACGGGGTTTAGTAGTACGAAACGCTAATCTCCTTAGTGTCTGGGTGGATCAGTAATTGAGCGCTCAGAATTGCGCAAGTTGTATGTTGTGTAAATTTGACTCTTCTACGTGTTTCAATAATCACTTAAATGCTATATGCAAATGCCATCGTCTCATTTCCTCATTCGTGATATTTGTAGAAATATACTTTTTATTCCCATGGCTACACGAGTGTTGCTGGCTAGTGCACTCGTTTCCATCCGTCTTGATTATTGTAACTCTCTTCGTTTGGTGTTATAAGCAAATTTGTCAACGTTGCAGAGTTGAAAAGTTCTTTGCTAGAGGCGCAGATACTTCTAAATATGATTATTTTACCCCAGTTCTTATTTATTTGCATTGGGTTCCTATTATTCGGAGAATTCAACTGTGACTGTCCATAAGACACTGCATTCTAGTCAACTGCTGTACGTTCAACATATGCTTACTCCTGAGACCTATCATAACTCCACTAGGTCCTCTGATTGTCTTTCTTTTACCATAACTTGAGTGAATACTGCACTCGGCAGCAGGGCTCTTTCTGTTGCTGGCTCAAAGTTCTGGAATAAGCTTCCACAATCTACTCGCTCTGCCGTGTCTTAGGTATCTTTATTTTTCGACGCAATAAAATTTCGTCATCGTCCTTGTCCTCCTTAGGCTGTCTTCTCTTCTCATTGGACTTACCCTTGGAACTGAACGGATTGCGAACCTGGTTTTGAAGTGCCATCGATTGATGTTTAGTGCTGTTATAATGGTGATATAGAGATTCTAAGATTAGATTAGGTTAGATTCACATACCTCTTCTTCTTCTAGTAGACATAAAGCTAGGGCTTTAAAAGGAATGAGTAT
Source organism: Norana najaformis (assembly GCA_964023275.1). Lineage (NCBI taxonomy): Eukaryota > Metazoa > Annelida > Clitellata > Crassiclitellata > Hormogastridae > Norana > Norana najaformis. The sequence goes on along the minus strand of OZ029913.1, from coordinate 49,328,174 downwards.
ATCAGACATAAACTGGGAGCGGTATGCTTATCTGACAAGGTACGAGATAGTACGGTCATGTGATGAGCGAAGAGGAGAAAAGCTCCATTAAAAGAATTATGACAGCAGAGGTTTACGGACGCCGCAGTCAGGGACGACAACAGAAGAGATAGGGAGACTTGAATCAGCAAGGCCTAAAGCTCCTCAGACTGAAGAAAGAAGATATTGGATATATAAACAAATGGAAAAGACAGATTCGTATGGCTGATCCCTCCCTAGAAGGGATTAATTCCAGCCAGAAGGCAGAAGGGGGGAGAGAGAGTGTGTTTCAAATTGCTTATCTACCTTTGGCTGCCTCTCTGTCTTGTGGACTGACCCTCCGGATATTGACCTGATTGCCATTTGGCTTTGGTGCGCCATCGGTTGATGTCTTATGCATTAGACACGGGCGCATTAGACGTTACTAAATAAAAATAATATTAATAATAATAATGATAATAATAAAGATGATGATGATAATAATAATCATAATATTAATAAAGAATAAGAAAGTAACATCAATCTCACTTATTATTTTTTTGTTACCCGAGATATAAATGATCCCTCAGGATTAAAAAAATTATCCGGAGAATACAACATTCAGGGATGGCTAGAAATCGTCAAGATCTATTATTATTATTGCCGTCTCACCGCGCAGCAACCGTACACTTATCCTTTGCCGCTTCCATTTGTGTTGGACGGTATGTCTTAGGTGTAACCAACGCGAGACTTCTTCTAATTGAACGTGCGAACCCTCACACCGCCATCTAAGGGGGGTATATAGATAAGCCATCGGTGTGTCTTCCGCGGCCTCGTTGGCGGGCTCTACCGGCGCATCAAACCAGACGGCTTGGCCCAGGCCAGAGAGCATCAACCTATCGCCAGCCTCGTGGGAGTGGGCATCAACTACAGTGGCCCCCAAAATGTGCTTGGGAGGCGAGGCGGGGCGCTGGAGGCTTCAATACAGTTGGGGCAAGAGGGCGCGAAACGATTAGGTTAATTCAAACCACCCTTCTACATCTACTGTTTGACATAGACTCATGAATCTCATGAACCTTACGTGATGCGCAAATTCAGAGAACATCAAGTAAGACCTTATTCAGCATGGTAAATTATATTAAAAACACAGAAAGATTCTATAGAAACAAGCGCACACAAAAAGTAATTATCTAGCATTAATTAGTACGATATGATATCAGAAAAATCAGCTCACCTAAATCGTGAAAGCGGGGAACGCAATGGATGTCCTAAGTTCCAATATAATGAAGCAATTCTATGTTTGACAGTACAGGTAAGGACGCCGCTGTAGGCCTATATTTCATGCAACACAATAGCACATCGCGCACGATACGCGTTTTCATTTGATCAAAGCGGCTCATTCTATCAAACGTATCCAGCCAGTAATGGCCAGATTGACTTTTCATAATAGTGAAAGCTAGAGCAATGTACTTCATTTACTATTAAGACCGATGATAGGCCTTAGCAGCAACCATTTATATTGCAGCAAAATAGGGTTAACAAAAGTAACGTTAGTATGCAGTGTACATGCCTGGGTGAAGCTAAACGCGACCTAGTCAATTGTCACTAGGATCAAAGAATCTCATTGCGATGCCGACACACTCAAATGTATGTGCGTGTCTGTGCGCGCGCGTGCCCCTGTGTATGTATGACCAGCCATTTACTATATAGCATATATAATACACATCGGCATCGCGGTCAATTATATACATGTAGGCTATATGTAATGTGAAGAACTTCGCAATTTTAAGAATGAATGCTAACGGCAATAGGCCTACAACATAAATACACAGATAAACAACAAACATAAAGCGCCAAATCCGCCAATACTTTCCAAACCTTGCTAAGGGTTATCTTTCACCAGCAGCAAAAATGCATGGCGATTAATACTTGCTGGCTTATATACGTTATTTATATTTAATTGCTGTGTTGTATTGCATGTTATGATAATAATAATTAATAATAATAATTAGCAACTTCTAATGCGCCAGTGTCTAATGCACAAGGCATCAACCGATGGCACGCCAAAACTAAGCCACAATCAGGTCGATATCCAGAAGGTCAGTCCGCACGACAGAGAGGCAGCCTATGGTGGATAAGCAATTTGAAACAGGTAAGTTTTAAGTTGAGAACGAAATGACAGGAGCGACTGAGCAGAATGAACAGACACAGGGAGGGAATTCCAAAATTTTTGTCCAGCAACCGAAAATGCTCGTTTACCAAGAACAGTTCTAGCCCAATGTAAGACCAGAGAAAGACAATCAGATGACCTTGCAGAATAATGGTAAGTCTGGGGAATAAGGACTGATTTCAAATACTGTGGTTGGCCATAGTTCAATGTTTTATAAACTGTAAGTCCTAATTTGAAACAAATCCTTTGCTGAACAGGAAGCCAATGTAAAGATTTAAGCACAGGGGTTATATGCTCATATTTAGAAGTATTTGTTATGGCTCTAGCCAAGGAGTTCTGAACTCTGGAGTTTCTGCATGTTTGATTTAGTGATACCAACAAGAATGGAGTTACAATAGTCAAGACGACTGGAGACCAATGTGTTAGCTAAGGATATTCTGGAAGACGTGGGGACATAATGCCTAATTCTGCGTATGTCTCGAATATACATATATAATGACTTACAAATACCATTTACACAGTTTGTGAGGGACATGGTTGAATCGAAAACAACACCCAAGTCACGAGCAGTATCAGTCATCTCAATGAGTGAATCACCCAGTTTTACAGATTTAAGCCATTCGAATCTTAAGTTGCTGAGGAGTGCCAAGTAGTAGAAATTCAGTTTTCGAGGGGTTAAGGAGAAGTTTATTTGCTGCCATCCAAGACTGCAGCTCTTCAAAGGCATCAGACAACAGCTGCACAGACGAGTGACAAGTCAAACTGTCAAATGAGATGTAGATTTGGGTGTCATCAGCATAGAAATGATATCCCAGTGAATGATTGTCTAGCAGAGTACCTAGAGGTGTGGTGTATAATGTAAACAAAAGAGGACCAAGTACAGAACCCTGCGGAACGTCACAAGTCAACGAGGCACTAGCTGAATAATGTCCATTTAAATATACAGATTGAGTGCAAGGGCTGAGGTAAGTAGCAAACCAGTGTAGGGCAGGACCAGAAACTCCAAACCAATGTTGAAGACGATGCAAAAGGAGAGAGTGGTCGACAGTATCAAAGGCAGCACACAAATCAAGGAGAACAAGTGCAGTCACCTTACCCTTATCCATGGAGCACATGATGTTGTTATGAACAGCAAGCAGGGCAGATTCTGTTGAACGAAATTTACGGTATGCAGACTGAAATGGAGAAATTAGTGGGTTGGAAGAAAGGTGAGCTTGCATACGATTCAAATCTACCCGTTCAAGAATTTTAGATATAAAATTCAAAGTTGAGATGGGTCTGTAATTAGACAGGTCACTTGGATCGAGAGAAGGTTTCTTTAGCAGAGGATGAACTATGGCATGAGCAAAACCATCCACAGAAGGAAAGGATCCTTCAAGCAATGAGAAATTGATAATTGATGTAATGGTTGGACCAAGGACATCAAAACATTCTTTTAGGTAAGAAGTGGGAATGGTGTCTAGGAGAGAGGTTTTGTCAGGTGAAGAAAATATGAGTCTGCGGACCTCTGCAAGAGTTGTTGGCAGAAAGTAATCCAAGACTGGAGGAGAAGAACTAGGAAGAAGAAATTTATCACATAACAAATAACCATTAAATTTCAGCCTTATACCAGAAATCTTATCAGCAGAAAAGGTCAAAAACTTACTGGCTAGCTCTTGGGTAGCACAGAACACGCCAAAAGATGAATTTAATTTCTCTCTGTGTAGTAATTTATTCAAAGCCATCCACAGAGTTTTTGGAGATGTAGAACTTTCGGCAATTAAATTAGTTAAATATTCTGATTTTGCAGAAGAAACAAGTTTGCGCACAAGTTTGCACTGTTGCTTAAACCTGTTGAGATCTGAGGGAAGTCGAGAGTGGCGCCACCAATGCTCTAACTGACTTCTGTGACGCCTAGCATCGGAAATGGCAGAGTTGAACCAAGGCTGTGGTGTGCGCTCTACTACTCTTTTAGTTCTAAAAGGAATTTGTCTGTCAAGAAGCTCAGATAAAGTAGACTGGAACTGCATAGCCAGTTCATTAGCAGTTTGTGCAGGAGATAACCACAATGGAGATGTTAAGATATCATGCTTCAACTTATTTAAATCAATTTTATGCCAAGGACGAAATTTAATAGTTTTATAATTTGAGGGTGGTTTAAAAGGGAAGTCAAATTTTGAGGAAACTGCAATATGATCTGATAAATACGACTCAAGTGGCGAGACAGAATGAAGTGATTTTGAGTCAGAACGAGTTATCAAAACATCTAAGGTGTGGCCTTTATTATGTGTAGGAAAGGTAACAAGTTGTTTCATGTCAAACCCTTCTAACATATTAAGAAATGATGAGGAATAATGACCAGCTGTATCAATATGAATATTAAAGTCACCCATAATAACTATTTCAGAGGGAGAGGAAATTAAATATTCAAGTAGTGGCTGGAATTCATCAAGAAAATCAGTCAAAGAGAGGGATGGGGGACGATAAATATTTACATGTAATACCTGTTTGTTGCCAGAAATGAGCATAGCAGCTAGGGCCTCAAATGACTTGGGTGTAGGAATAGGCAAAATGAATTTACGTAGTGGCAGATATGACTTGAAAAGAAAGGCGAGCCTTCCGCCTTTGCCGCAGCACCGAGGCTCATTCAGCATAGTGAAGGTTGGGGGAGTAAGATCAGAAATGAATCCAGGTGTGTCACTAGGCTGGAGCCACGTCTCAGTAAGAGCAAGTATGTGTAAAGAATTCTCACAAAGAAAATTATGAAGGATGGCAGCTTTACTACGAAGGGAACAAATGTTTAATAGACCAATATCCAAATTTTTAAGTCTAGCAGGTCCTGGATTGATTTCAACATCACCAGCCAAAAGAAGCAACAGAAACAAATACACAGACAACCCATGACGTGTCATTGAAGATGTTTTACATGATGTTTTACATGAATTTACATTTAACCCACGACAGAAAATAATGTTAGGGGAATTGCATAGTAGCAGAACGTATGGCCGAAATGAATAAGCAGTACTGGGAATCATATAGTATGAATGAGCTTGAGCCAAATTCTTAAATAGACCAAACCGTAAGGATGCATGTTTAAAAGTGATAGACTTGTCTTCACCAGATTTTGCAAGCAGGACCAGGATGAACACAATACAGTACCAAAGCAAACAGCGTAATGAGGCACCCATAATACGAGATAGAATTGAAGTCACAAGAAAACCAGAACAGCTTGAACCATGCAACAAGTGAGAAGACGTTACCTAATTTGAGAAGAAAAGCTAAGAATCTTCAGTTCATGGGCAACTCATGAACACAGAAAACTAAAGTGTGCCAGCCGGGTTAGTGTGGAGCTATACCAAGACAATTTTAGAGAAGTGGAGGGAGCTTGTTGCATGGAACAAAGCCAACATCAGCCGATAACAGCGTAAACAACATAGAGCGATAATACAGGGTGTTCGATAAAAGACAATTTTATCGAACTATAAATAAGAGAAATTGAAGAGCGATACTTATCTCAAAATCCAGACAATTTTAGTAAACTTAATGATTATATACATTTAATAATTAAAACCAGAAACCACGGAAATTAAATTAAATCACAATTATCCATTTATATTACAAATTTATTTATATATTTACATATAAATATTAGCTCATAGGTCCTACCTTGGCATCATTATATATACACGTGTTACAGTTGCATTTCATATACAGAACTTCTAAAACATGCAATTACGGGTTTGTGGGTGGAATCCGATTTCAGAGCAAGGCGTATTTGGAGATTCGTGGAAGAGGAGTGTTTTCTGTTTTGAGTGAAAGGCTATAATCGGTGGTAATTTAAAGACTTATAGGCCTATAGTTTAAATATAGAACCTAGTCGTGTTTGTGATTATGAAACAGCAAATATTAATGTAAAAAACTTCACCGTTTAGTAATGAGCGTGAAAGCAACAGCTGCCTATGGATGGACTTGAAATTGGAAGGAAGTGTGGTCTACGTATTTTTCTGCGTTTTATATATATGGTCATATATGTGCATTTTCTAGAAACTGAAATTGCGCATAGGCGTAGTGTAATGGATTATGGATGTAAAACACCACTCTGTCAAATATGTCAAACATATAAATGTATCGGTTTTATATAGCGACCGTATGGCCTCGACCCTGCTCATTTTGCAATGAATTTATCGGGTGAGATCCTTCACCACCGCTGCCCGTTTGAATGGGTGCCACGCCATTTCAAGTCCCCGTGCACGGACCGTAGCCCACTAGCCCGAGATTTAAATCTCTGAAATAAGCCACGACCGGGACGCGAACCTGGGCTCCTCACGCACAGAGGCTGCTTGGCGTACGCACTTACCGATGAGGCTAACTAGGCCAGCGAAGGTCACATGCACCTATTATTACCAAATCCAGCTCTCACTAACAATCCTTGGTACAGTTCCTATCTCCAAGCCTTCAAATCTTTCCGCAGACGCTTACAAGCGCACCCGTAATCTTCAACTTCTCTCTACCCTTAAATCTGCTACAAATAAATACCATCATCTCCTAGCTACACCTAAAAAGACATTTTACTCATCACTATGCGTTTGTATATAGGAAATTTCCATGAATGATCGGGTTAATTAACTTCTTCGGCAACATAAGTTTGAGGCTGCGTCGGCCCTGGCTAATAGGATTAATGGCCTTATTGCACGTAAGAATGCTTCTGTTTTTGAAAGATCCAAACGCGGTTCCAGGGAGATGTGGTCTGAGGTCAACTGTCTTCGGGGCGCCTCTAAGAATATCCCGTACTGTGATTGTGGCATCACCGCCGAGTCCTTGAATCAGTATTATAGGGACATATCGACTGATCTACAATATACCTCTCCCGCTTAAATCCACAACGCTAGTTAGGACCCATGATGTCTTTGATGAATTTATAATTTTTAAACTGCTTGATTCAGCTGGGCACACAGCCACAGGACTTGATGAGATACCAATGTGGTTTCTGAAAAACACTGCACCCATCCTGGCTAAACCCCTCACTTTTCTTCTTAACCAATCACTCATTAGATCCTATGTTCCACCTCAGTGGAAAAATAGTGTCATCACCTCTGTTCCCAAGGTTCCGAACCCTACCTCATGTAGCGATTTCCGCCCAATATCTATAACTTCAATTCTCGCTCGATTACTTGAAAAACTTATTGTTCGAAGATTCTTCTATCCTATTCTTACTGAACAATCACTCAATCATGAGTTCTTTGACCAATATGCATTCCGACCTACTGGTTCCACGTCTGCAGCTCTTATTTCTGTTACTCACCATCTGTCTGAACTCCTCGCTTCTAACCAATATGTTCATCTCATATCCCTTGACTTCTCAAAGGCCTTTGATACAATAAGACATGCCTATCTCGCTGATAAACTTGCTGATCTCACTATTCCTGATCACATTTACAATTGGATAATTTCCTTCCTAACCAACCGACAGCGCTGTACCAAATTCAATGATAGTGTCTCTACCTTAGTTGGCATAAATTCCAGTATTGTTCAGGGTTCGGGTCTGGGACCAGTGAACTTCCGAGTTGCCATATCCAAGTATAAGCCTTTAGCACCCAACAATAGGTTATTTAAATACGCTGATGACAGTTACCTTCTTGTACCATCCTGCAATAGCTTGATGGTTCAGGCTGAACTGGACCATGTTGCCCTTTGGGCGGATAAGTGTAACTTAAAACTTAATCATAAAAAGACATGTGAAATGATAATTCACCGGCCAAGAATGAGAAATCAGCAGATAATTTTACCTAATGTGATTCCCGGTTTAACCAGGGTACCAGAGATGACAATATTGGGTGTTACCCTATCGAGGATGTTAAATTTTGATTCTCATATTGATCGGATTCATAGTCAGGCGCGTCAGTCTTTATATGCCATACGAATTCTTGTAGCACATGGCCTAACTGGCCCTCGGCTCTACGACGTTGTCCGAGCCACAACACTGGCCAGGATGCTGTACACCTCTCCCGTGTGGTGGGGCTATGCTGGGGCACAGGCTAGAGCTCGACTTCAAGCTTTGATGCGGAGACTTGTGCGTCTCCGCTATCTTCCTGGGAACTCCCCAACGTTCGATGAACTCTGTGGCACAGCTGATGCTCGTCTCTTTAAAGCAATCTTGAACAACCCAAATCATGTCTTACATCAGCTACTCCCACCAATTAAAACCCTCAGCTATTCCCTATGGCCCCACACTCATGGTCGTATTATTCCTTCTGCTGACAATTTAACACGTAAATGTTTTATTGTTAGGATGTTGTATGAATATTAAGTTTTCTTGTGTTCTTAAATACTTGTAAACCGATGTGCGATTAGCTATTGGTTAATAAAGAATATACTTACTTACTTACTTATTGATTTGTTTGTGCACGCGCGGATCACGTGCTGGCTGGCATGCATCAAACATGTGGTGGAGTGCTGTGACTGGTTGGTGGCGCCCTGCGGGCTGACATCAGGAGTGATTCTGGCCAATCAACATTTTATCACGTAGGCATAAGCTCTGGAAAATGCCAAACTTACACTGTGTCAAGTTTTTAGAAAAACCCACGACTGCTCAATATCGAGAGGCCGGTTTAAACCAGTCTGTTCTGGTTTGCTGTCTTGGGCGGAAAGGGCCCACATAAGCGAACAAAAATGCAATTTTGGGAGAGTGCGAATATTTGTAGTACTGGTTTGTCGTGTGCTAAGTTGAAAGTTTGAGCTAAAAATGTCGTTGATAGATTCGTACATTTAGAAACTGTGACGAATCATGTAGGCCTACTGCTGTGAACTATTTATTTCAATTATAGTTAAGAAAATCAGACCGTGTGTTTTTACTTCAGTTAATGTTATGCTATGAACTGAAAAAGTCGACTGTTTGAAGTCTGATCATCGACAACTACAAGTCAACGGTTCGAAGCCCAATTTTTGACAACTACAAAAGATCGTAGACATTATCTGGTGACCAGCGTGGTGGGAATCCCATATCCATAAGTCACCAGAAGACAGTGGTGGATGAAGAATCAGCTAAGATTCAACAGAAGAATTCGAAGTTGGTGGACGATTTTAGTCGACGATGCAAGCGGTGCGATTGAAGGACTGAGGTTCGAAATTCAGCAAGCAACTACGATGATCTGCGATGGCCAACTTTTCCAGAATTCAAGTTTGGTTGGTGAACATTGATTCGACTGGACAGAAGATCCTGTCGACAAGGAGGGCGTTTGTGGAGGAAGTTGACGTCAACTAGAGGCACCCGAATAAAGATTTGTATGAAAAATAAGATAGGCGAAAATACACATACAGTATTTTACGAATAATTTGATTAGATTAACAATTGCACTGGTGTTCTTTTTGCATACTGTGTGAAGAACTGATTTTTTGCTTATGCTGCAAAGCTATTGTCGAGTAAATAAGTTAGATGGTTAAGACTGCCGGCAGAAAAACAGGAGGCATTAAAAAGTTTGGCACAGAGCATCTTAGGCAGGTCTTAATTAATTATGGCTGAAAGACTGAGCACATCAGAAATGGAGTTGAGACATGTTGATAGAAGCACTGGCAAAGGAGTGGTTCACTGAGGAAGCAGCAGAGGCTGGTGCCATGGCAAAGCCAGAGAGGAAATCAGTGGAGAAATCTCCTTCCACCCCATTAACTTTGGAAGCAATGCTGCAGATTATGGAAATGCAGAAGCAGCAAGTGGAGATATATAGGAAAGAAAGGTTAGCAGGTGGAGATAGGGAGATAGATTGGAAAGGCCAGCACAAGCCATGAGAGGAAGGAAACAAGGGCAAGAGCAAAAGGAACTCGCAACAAATGGCAATGAAAACAGCAAATGGAATTAGAAAAAAGGCTAGAACACGTGTAGAAAGGAAAGAAAGGATTGACAAATGACAGATGTGGAAAGGACAAGGCCTGCTGAATTGCAGATGAAAAAGCAGCAACTTCAACCTTAGAAAATAAGCAGAAGGCGCATAGAAAATGAGACATGCCAAATTTGAAGCCGCAGAGAAAGCGAAAAAGGCCAAATTGGAGATGCAAAAGCCAAATTTTCTGTATTAGACTGCCTGTGAAATTTGTGCCTTGGTCACTAGTAATGACTGATGGTATCCCAAAGTTCACACATAACTCCAACAAAGCATTTCAAAGAACTTCTGCAGTTAACCTAATTAAAAACACTGCTGGCTATCATGTACACAAATCAACAACACAAAGACAATACATATAATCTGCTGATGATTTTGGCTGTTGGTCTCATACTATCCATGTTAAGATGTCTGAATGGTGTGTCCTCCCATGGAATCGGTGTGATCAGTACCCGATCCCCATCCAATTTTCGTGCCTTGAGCTGGCACTTTTCACAGGACTTGGCACACTTTAATGTCCTGCATTCTAGGCTATGCAAAAAGACAATTTAATTCTTTCTTTCATTTAGGCTTCTGCAAAACATCTTCCAAACACAGATTCATGTGCCAATTGCATCACTTTAATATGTCTTTCTTTAGATAACACCAACTGAAAAAAAAATCTGATCCAAAAATCTTAGATTTACAATGCAATAAACCATCAGCAACACCAAATTCAGAATTTTCACATCTATCATTTCTACAAAGTCTGAGTTACAATGTTGCTGATAGTTTCATATGTTTAGAACTGAAGTGCTGCTGTTTCGTTTTTATTATAATTATACATATCAAAGACTGTGCGTCTTTACTCGAGCTAACACTAAGTTATGAATTAGGCAATTTGATAGTTTGAAGCCTGATAGTTGACAACTATGAAAGTCAATGGTTCAAAGCCCAATTGTTAACAACTACAAAAGATCATCGTTAAACTGACACAACCATATGATTTTTGGAATGAGACTAGAGCCGACTGGTAACCTAGTCATGAAGCTACCCAGAAGGGTCTGGGGCAGAGCCTAGTCCATAGATGTCAATGCAGATCATATCTTTAAAATTTCTGTTGTAAAACTTGTGTTTGAAAGAGTAAATTGTGCATAAATAGGCTCTGCAAGGGATCTAAAACTGACATCCTCTAGTAGGAATGTTTCAAACAATTTTGGATTGTATCCTGAGAAAATTTCTATTGAAATGTTTAAGGGTAATTTGTACATAACTGACTGGGGTAGATGGGGCAGTGTAAACCAACATCCCAATCATAAACGCTTTGATCAAGACTGGAGTGGTTTATGTTTTAAAGCATTACCTAGAAAGTTTCAATTGGTATGTTGTTCAATGGGAAATTTGCGCATAACTAATAAGGAGGTTTAAAACTGATAGTCTGGCCTGCTTTCTTAGGAGCTTTGATACAGAGGTCTGAGCATAAGTACCAAGATATCCAGCAAATCCATTTCTGCAGTCAACTATAGTCTGTAGCCAATGCAATGGAGAATTCGCAGACAGGACTGTGGAATGAGTGTAGCATCTGTTGCAAGGGCAAACTGTAGTTCAACAAAGAAAACACACTGGCCAGCCAGCTTTGCTGCCTTTGCTCTGTAATGTCCAGTGAAGAAGGTCAGTTGATATGATACCATACAGAGTGAGATTATCAAATACTAGATTATCCTCATATCTGTCTTAAATGCAGAGGCATTCATGTTTGATTAAGTAAATTTAACTTTGAGTTACAGCCTGCACTTCTTGGATATGATCCTCTGGTTGATTATGCGCACTTTTCCATTCCATATAGCAGTCTCAGGGAACAGGCTCAACCAACAATCCCTTTAAAAAGCTCAAATTCTCTTTCCACAGGAAACATATCAAGTTTCTTTGAGAAGTAGTGACTCTTTAAACATGTGGGACTACTGCATAAGTATTTAACAAAACCTTGAAACATGTGGGTTATTGTATAACTGCTAACAAACATACATGTAATATTAATCTGCCTGTAAAAAAGCATTAACCTTAACAACACTTTGAGTCCAAATGCTCTGTTTTATGGTATGAAAGCAGTAATAATTTCTTGCAGGTCAGTGCACTCCAGTGATATAAAAAGTAAACGTTGTTTCTCACATAAACTAGAATGTCAAAGTTCAGATCATTTTGTGCCCAAAAGAAGGCACCCTATAATCTGTCAGCTCCTCAAAATGTCTACGATGTGATAGCAGCTTGCAGGTGGCTGTATCAATAGACAGGCTGGCAGTACATGCAAGTTCCACATTGCCAAAGTTTGCCTGTATAACATAAACACTTCCTGTTAGCAGATCACAAGTAAATGAAGACAAGAAAAATCAAATTTAAATTAATTCAAACACCAGTCATGCCCACAACCAATGTACCAAAATCCCAGACCAGTTGGTAAAATGTCTGAGAACGTAATATCATATAGTGTATTGTCATGGATTCGTGCGTGACAGTAATTGACACCTTGTGCCAAAATTACAAGGGAGTTGCAGAGCAGTGTTAAGAAAGTTTAACAAAAGAATGACATGCTGCTATTTTCAGACTTTGTTTAACCTAAGACACATAAAATGGTTAGAACAAAATTTGGCACGATATAACCTAAAAAGTTACCAGGTTGAGTTTGTTTGCAGGACCCTGTGTCGATGGCTGTTCCCCTCCCCAGGTTCCCCAACAAGTTTGCAAAAATTCAGTTCTGTCGGCATGGCAGCAGCAAAGAACTGCGTCTTCCGTCACCAACTAGTTAGTGCCTCATTACACCGGGAAAGGATGAACGAGTTGATGATGCCCTCTGCTGGTACCCGACAAACGTCCTCAATATGACTGCTCCCATGTTGACGTCCAAGGTCGTGGTTGTGCGGTGAACACCAGATGGCATTTGAACCACCATCATGACAAGTTGCAGCACTCAACAGAAGCATGAATTGTCTCAAACTGTAGATGACTCTGGAAACGTTCCTGTCAGAATGAAGTTTGACCTGCCATGTCAGACAAACAGTCTGCAGCACTGTGTCAGCTGAAAATGAAGCTCTCCAGCACCTATTTTTCAGAGATTTCCTTCTGTGGCTGTCCCTTTAGACCAAATGTTCTGACTTTCTCTTAAACAACTGGCCCAAAGTGCACCATTCTTTGGGTTTTATTGAAGTCTAGATGATGTCATAACCTTGTGACCCCTGCAATCAATTTGTACCCCACAGCCATCGACCATTTTACGTCTGGAATAGGTGTAAGCAATTAAACTAGTGTACAAATACATATATGTGTATTTTTACAAGGGCAATCCATGACATGTATATGCAGTATATATATATATATATACATATACACACACACACACCTACCCACACACACAGTAAGCACTAAGAACTGGCTAGGCAGCTGCATATGATGGCCATAATGTAACTTGCATTTTTGTTGGAAAGCTTGAAACTCATGAGGTGTAAGGATATTGGGCAATAGCAAGCCATCTTATGAAATCCCTAACCTGGTTTTGGAATGGCAGCGATAGTAATCTGATGCCATATTTTAGGAAGCATCTTTTCCCAGATGATCCGTGTATAGAATGTTCTAAACCATTTCATTGCCTGGGACCAAGGTGTTTTAGAAGCTAGGCATGATGTTCTTGCCAGCAGTGGTTCCTAATTACACATTTCAAGCATTGTACAAAGTTCAGTAATTGTGAATTCTTCAGAGCTGTCACCTTCTGCTAGCAAACTGCAAACGTTTCCCCACCCATTTCGAACCTGGCTCTAATATTGCTTCTCACGCAGTTCTTTAGCGACGTGGATGAGATGACTTGAAACTGTACTGAATCTTAGAGCAAGAGTCACTGGTGGTTTCCAGGCAGTACCCAGGTGGCGGACAAACTCCAATTAAGTACTGACTGCTAAGGAAGTATTGCGTCCCATTGATAATGTCAATTTCTCAAAAGTACGAATGTGAAAGTCATGATGATGTTCAACTGAAAATATCTCCAGAACTATTTGGAATATGTGTGTAAACGACACATCATTTTAACAGAATTGAATGTACTATGTTTCTAAAAAATCTCAAATATCTGACTCAGGACTCATTTTGTGATAGCTGATCAGAATGACATTATCTTGGCCAAAATGATGTAACATAAAAACATAACATTTGTACTCTAACGGCAGGTATCCAGGTGGCAGCATCTTCCAATTACGATTCACTGTCTGTGTCATAGAACCCACGTAGTACCACTCGCCATCTGCTCGATGATGCCTATAGGGTCAGTCCATGTGAAATCACCAGGAGCCTAAAAGTGACCTATCTCAGATTTGGCTGTAATTTTGCTATTTTGTAGTATGATATGTTTGTACATCATATTGAAATTTTCAAAAGCCTATCACTATTTATCTGCTTTGTATGGCTGACGGATATGGAGGGGGGTAAGAAGCACTCGCGACATGTTTGAATTTAGTGACATGTTCAGAGGCCAGTATCTCAGCAACGGGTGCCCCTATTCTTGTAAAATTTGGTGATTTTGTACAACTTTTTGTGTACTTTCTGATTCAGTAGATCATTCTGAATTGAAACAAATAGTTTCCCACTAATACGGGTGTGAAAGAGGCCAAAAAATCCGTCGCTAGTTTAAAACTGCAATATTCATGGCATTGTAGCAGTGAATACTACAAAAACTATTGCAAATATTTTACATTTCTGTTATCTGCATATAGTTCACTCTCTATGTGACAAATCTTAGCCGTTTTAATCTATGTCTTCATGGTGAAATGAGTCTTCGAAGTTGGTCTGTCCCATAAACTACCTCGTCTTCGGCTGCAGGTATGGCCATGTGGGACAATAGATAGAACAATGCATTTGACTTAATTTTGTAGAGCTTGAACAGACCTTTCCAATGATATATGGTTTGTTTGGTGCATCTGAGTCCCTCACATGATTCTAAGTGATCGAAATACTGATATTTGAACACTCACGAATGACATATTGCAGTACTTTCTACTTAGAAATTTGAATTAAAATTAGAAATAAAGTTGGATTTTAATGAAATTTGGCACACATGTTCTACTACCAGACATAAGGAATTTCTGAAAATGTTACTTGATTATCTCAAAAAATGTTGGAATTACAGAATTTTAAACTTTTTTGCCGTTTCATGACTTCGCGAAAAATTGAATGATTGACGAACTTTGACTTGCTGTAACTTTGGAAGTAATAAAGATAGAAGCCTGAAATTTTCAGCTTCTTATCAGTTTCTTGGGCTGATTATAAAATTGCAGTTATCGTCAGGGTATCTCCCACCCTTTAAAATGTATGGAAGGGCAAACATTGCTCAAAAGCTAATTATCACAGTTGTTTGGTGTGCCACCAGACAAGATGATGATGATATATAAATATATTTGTAGCAGCATGAGACTATGCCATATGAGTACTGATCTATGAGATAGAGAGTTGTTGAAAAAAGTTCAGTAGTTCTAAGTTGGTGATGCATTTTGTAGACTACGCTAGCCCGTTTTAGGGTATTTTGTAAAAATGTCAATGTTGACAGTAAATGACAGTTAAATTTTGGGACATGAATTCACCATAACAAGGGCTAATTGTGGTGCAAATTGCATGTTGGGGTCTTAATCCTAACCTCAGAACCATGTCGGTGAATTTCGTGATTTTATTGTATTCACGAACTTAAATTGCAGATTACCTGTGCTGGAACTTTCTGGTGAGAACTCTCAACAACTCTCTTTCTCATAGATCAGTACTCATATGGCATAGTCTCATGCTATTACAAATATATTTATATATCATCATCATCTTGTCTGGTGGCACACCAAACAACTGTGATAATTAGCTTTTGAGCAATGTTTGCCCTTCCATACATTTTAAAGGGTGGGAGATACCCTGACGATAACTGCAATTTTATAATCAGCCCAAGAAACTGATAAGAAGCTGAAAATTTCAGGCTTCTATCTTTATTACTTCCAAAGTTACAGCAAGTCAAAGTTCGTCAATCATTCAATTTTTCGCGAAGTCATGAAACGGCAAAAAAGTTTAAAATTCTGTAATTCCAACATTTTTTGAGATAATCAAGTAACATTTTCAGAAATTCCTTATGTCTGGTAGTAGAACATGTGTGCCAAATTTCATTAAAATCCAACTTTATTTCTAATTTTAATTCAAATTTCTAAGTAGAAAGTACTGCAATATGTCATTCGTGAGTGTTCAAATATCAGTATTTCGATCACTTAGAATCATGTGAGGGACTCAGATGCACCAAACAAACCATATATCATTGGAAAGGTCTGTTCAAGCTCTACAAAATTAAGTCAAATGCATTGTTCTATCTATTGTCCCACATGCCCATACCTGCAGCCGAAGACGAGGTAGTTTATGGGACAGACCAACTTCGAAGACTCATTTCACCATGAAGACATAGATTAAAACGGCTAAGATTTGTCACATAGAGAGTGAACTATATGCAGATAACAGAAATGTAAAATATTTGCAATAGTTTTTGTAGTATTCACTGCTACAATGCCATGAATATTGCAGTTTTAAACTAGCGACGGATTTTTTGGCCTCTTTCACACCCGTATTAGTGGGAAACTATTTGTTTCAATTCAGAATGATCTACTGAATCAGAAAGTACACAAAAAGTTGTACAAAATCACCAAATTTTACAAGAATAGGGGCACCCGTTGCTGAGATACTGGCCTCTGAACATGTCACTAAATTCAAACATGTCGCGAGTGCTTCTTACCCCCCTCCATATCCGTCAGCCATACAAAGCAGATAAATAGTGATAGGCTTTTGAAAATTTCAATATGATGTACAAACATATCATACTACAAAATAGCAAAATTACAGCCAAATCTGAGATAGTTCACTTACAAGGTATTTCACATATTTGATGATTTCACATGGATTGACCCTATATAGTACCTTTCAATACCCAAATACTGTTAATTTGGAAGCCCTCATTTTCTCAGACAAAAACTTATGAATAAGTTGTAAACATAACAGTCAGTCTCAGTCTATCTAACAATCCCATGATGAACTATAATTCTTTTTTGTGTTAATTAGCAATTTGAAAATGTGCACATCATCATTGATTGAGTGTAATAACACAGTTCAGCACTTTGTTTATCAAAGCACTGTATTACAGAATGTTTTATACCAGTTGCAATGTAGCTAGAAGATAACGACACACTTCGTACTGTGCTCTACCTTCCACCAACCGACAAAATGGAACCGGTTTTATGGAACCTCCAAGAGCATCAAGTGCTTTAATGACTTCAGAGCCATATTCATGTATGTCAAATGGACGTCTGTTTTCCTGCAAAAAATCAATCAGCTTATCAACCAAACAGCTCATACTAATGCATTGCCCTTTTTTCTTCTATGTCAGGGCTTAACATCATAAACTGAGTCACTTAATCTGCAGAGGAAGCCAAAGTGGAGTTTGTGTTTTAGAACTAAAATCCTTCCAGGACCATCCTTCTGAAGACTAGCCTTGACTAATAAATAATAAACGTAACAAATGAGCTCAGACGCTTATTAATCAAAGCTACCCAAAACAACAGATTCACAAACTAGCAAAAAACCCCAAAAATTATCAGATATACACGAATCAGTTATACACTAATGAAATGACGGGAACTCCTTGATCATCTGGCAGGTACCATAAAAAGCCTATGAAAACAGAGTAGCATATCTACCATATGAGCATGTACCTGAACATTTTTTATAACAGTTTTCACACAAGTGCTGCAAATGTGGCTGTTTAAGGAACCTAAATAGGTGCACTGAAATAATAGGACAAAAATATAACTTAATCTGAGTCAGAGGGTAGAGCAAGTATGTTAGCAGGAACACTGATCCAGGATGGACTGATGCGTGACAGCACGTGGTGTGACTGTTGATGTGCAGGAGCGGGGACCAGAAGATCTCTGCAGGAGCCAAGCAAAGGCCAAAACTGGTATGAACAGCTCCTTTTGTATGCCGGATTGCTTAACCCTTTGCATGCCATCTATTTTCAGTCCTTGTTCTGGCCAAGGCCAGATATTTTTTTGGGTTTGGCCCAATTCACCCCTTAACCCTCATGAGAAAAAAATTACTTTATTGCCCACTGGGGTCCAAACGGACCCTACTTTGTTTTGCATTTTTCAGTTTAAATAAGTTGCATTTAAGAACATGTAAGAACTAACTACGTTATCCTATCTCAGGAAGCAGAGTATCTGTTTAAAACAACTGTAAGGTATAACTGCAGGAAATATTGGTCTGCCATGTTCACAAGACCACATGGCCTTCAGGGGTTCCATTTTCCCTTTGTAGAAAGAATCAGCAGTTTGAGGAATGCTTTCAACTCTGTTGAGGCTAACCTGTCCATTCTTTACTATTCCGCAGATAAGCATCATTCCAAGCTATGTAGACACACCAAGCTTTACGCTTGGAATACTAAAAAGCTCAAAGGCTATCGGTGATTTCACTTCACCTTCTTCCATTATACCAGATGCATGACAAATGATATTTTCCAATCCTCAGCAATGAGTTGAGAGAGGCTGAACACTCCATTGTCAACCACTTCTTCCTGTCATTAATGAGCTGTGTTTTCTGAAACTTCTCTTTCACACACAAGTTGAGTTACTAGTGGTGTCCCTCAAGGAAGTGTGCGATCTCGTACCTTGTTTCTTATCATTCTTTAATGATATATCTACCATCCTCTGGGAACCTCTGTGTGAAACTTCAGGCATTAGCTGACGATGGTATACTATATAGTACTTCCATATGCAGTCACACTTGATCTTTTAGATGCCTTGCAAGAACTGGGCAAACATGTAGCAATTGCCAGTTGCTGTTAACAACTGTTCACAACTACCCAATGATTGCTTCACGCTGGGAATCATAAATCACTGTGTTCAGACCCAGAATATCTCCAACTACTCCTGCTGAGCTGCCTTGTGTTATAGTAGCGACATATTTGAGTGTGTATGTTGAATCGAAAATGAATTTCTCAAATTCACAAAGCTCATGTCAGAGCCAACTTGATACTTCGTACTTTATTTCAAAGAACCCAGCAACTCTCACAAATGCCTTTGTTACTTTTCTTCAACCAATTCTGGAATACTGTTCACCTGTCTGGTCACCACACAAACAGCCACTAACATCAGAAAAGTTGAAGCAGTTCAACATCACTTCAATAAGTGCATTACTGGATTAACCAATACGATTTATACCTAATGCTTTTTCTTGAACTTGAGTCTCAGGAGGCAAAGCATCTAAAACTTAACCTAATCACCTTCTGCAAAATTACTCAAGGTGCTCTGGAGGTTGATAGCACCGAGATACGCATGTACTCCCAGTACCAAGGCATGCATGGACACGGCTTCAAACTTTTCAGACCACAACTATGTATCGATGCCCATAAATATTTCTTATCCAGTCATATAGTTGCTATCTAGAATAAACTTCCTCCATCTGTGGCTGAAGCCCCGTCACTAGGTGCATTCAAGACAGGAATTAGTGAACTATGACAGATATCAGCTGTCAAGCAACCAACAGGTAGCAACAATCACTGTACACTTATAGTTTTACATTTCTGTCTTAAATATGTAGACTAGCTAAAGAAAAAATATTGCATATCATCTGTTTCTTATTAGTTCTTAGGATTTTCAGTTGGGTTAGTGTTGCCAATTGCCTCAATGTTTTTCACTGGTTGAGTATACTTTGTCTTTAGCACCTTCACTGTTAGCATCTTTTCTTAGTTTTTGATAGTGGGGGTCAGCGTTCATCCATGTCTTCTGGAATGCACTAGTTGTAAGTCTATGTACAGTTTGTCTTGCTACTGCATATCTGTATTTTGTATTATTCTATAATCAATCAATCAGTTAAACTATTTCACAAGCAGTTAAAAAGTAATTGTAGCTAAACTACTTTAAAGTAGTTAGTGCCCATCTTTGCTTTCCATACAAGTCAATCCTCAGTTTAAGTCACTGAGATGCAAAAATGCTGTCAAGTAATTCCACAGGTTGCATCAGTGTGATGTTGCACACCCACACACAATGTCAGGCTAGCATATGAATTCCAAGATGCATCTAACTGCCTAGTGACTGCAATGATCTACATTTCTGCACATTAATCACCCATCTAATTATGCTGTTGCTGAGAAACTCTGCAAATGACTGCAAGACGTGTCGGTCTTAATTTTCTATGACTGCCATGTTTCTTTACGCGAATAGGTGAAATTGTTAGTTAACTGTTAAACTTGTTCCTTTTCAATTATTTGTAATTTATCATCATCACTTGTAGCATTCTGCTTCCTGAAGCATTGCCTTTTCACAACATCTTGGCAAATCTGTAGTTCAGGGGCAGGTTAACTCTTGTTTTAACCTATTATATGAACATTATTACTCAGAAATAATTTGATATTTTACATTGTGTGCTGATAGAATCGTCTGTTTTTGGTATTGGTCATTCTCAATGAGCCACTATTAGAATGTGTTGTCATAAGTTAAATAAATCCTGGCTGGTATATAAATGTATGTATCTGATATATTCTTCAAAAATCCCGGCCCGTGTTGAGCTTGAAATCTCAGGTTACTTTTATGTACATTTATTTAAGTAATGAGACATCTCCAAACTTCCCTGTCTGTCATCAGCATGTATATTGCTATACCTGAAATCTTAAAACCTGAGGTTAGTAAATTAGTACTACCACTATCACTCTTAGGTGACAAAACTCTGTCACAAAGTAAATGGAGTAAGCCGAATCTGATGGAATAGATTAGGGATCAGACATCCTCAGAGGAAGGACTAAATATACACCAAGTCTGACTGTCAACAAGAAAAAGAAAAGGTAATTGCTCATCTACATGTCCACATGTCCACAATGCTGACATTTCGAGATCAGTGGCATCTATATCAGCTTAAAACAGCCCATACACTCGATGGACTGTTTTGGCTTTTCCTGTTCAAACAGTGTTGCACTGCTTGCCAGTGAAGGTGTAAATATTTTCTGGCACCTATGTTAAATCTTCTCCTTAAAATCTTACAATTACAACAGCAGGTCAGAACTATTTACCTCCTCTTGCAATCTTGGAATAATTTTATTCTCCCACTCAGCAACTCTTTGGGCAAGTGCTGTGTCTTGCAAGTAAAGCCTTGCGCTGTTCATGAATCCCTCCTGTTAGAGAAACATAACATTAAGGAGTAAAACATCAGTTGTTCTAGAAGAGACTCAAAAGCAAAGGTTACTGTTAACCAATTATTGCTAAAGGGTACAAACATGATCACATTAAATAGAGCTGCTACACAACTTACCATATTTTTTGGACTACAATTAGCCCTTGTTATGGTGAATTCTTGTACCAGATTTCAAATTTCAACTATGTCATATAGTGTCAAAAGTTCACGAATACGATAAAATTTGATATAAAATAAAATACGATAAAATTTGATAAAAAATAAAATGATAAAATCATGAACTTCACTAACGTGGTTCTGGGAGTTAGGATCAAGACCCCAACATGCAATTTGCATCACAGTTAGCCCTTGTTATGATGAATTCATGTACCAAATTTCAACTATGTCACTGACTGTCAACATTGACATTTTGGTGTTACAAAAGACTCTAAAACGGGCTAGAGTGGACTACAAAATGCATCACCAAGCTAGATCTACTGAACTTTTTCAACAACTCCCTTTCTCATAGAACAGTACTCATATGGCTCATGCCATTACAAACATATTTATACATCTTCACCATCTTGGCAGGTAGCACACCAAACAACTGCGATAATTAGCTTTTGAGCAATGTTTGCCTTTCCATATCTTTGAACGTGTGGGAGATACCCCGATGATAATTGTATTTTTATAATCAGCACAAGAAATTGATAAGAAGCTGCAAATTTCAGGCTTCTATCTTTAGTACTTCCGGATTTATAGCAAGTCAAAGTTCGTCAATCATTCAGTTTTTCATAAAGTCACGAAATGGCAAAAAAGTTTAAAATTCTGTAATTCCAACATTTTTGAGATAATCAAGTAAAATCTTCAGAAATTCCTTATATCTGTTAGTAGAACATGTGTGCCAAATTTCATGAAACTTCAAGATAGTGTGGTGTACACCTCTGCTTGATTTGACATGGAATGACCCTACTAGCAGCAGCTGACAAGCAAGCAGCAAGTCTTGTAACGCAAAACAGCTGCCTCCAGAACTTTAGGATGCATCATCCTTGCTGGCTCATGGGCCAGAAATGGGCATCTACTGGACGTCCTATTATTACACGACATAAAAGCGTTATGACATGACTCGGTTCTCGACTTTGTCGTCGCGAAGACAGTAGCGAGCGGACATTCTGTAGTCCGACAGCCGGTCATCCCTTCTAGGGCTGGTAGGCGGAAGCCTGACCTGGTGGCCAATATGGATGGCGTGATCCTGGTTGTCAATGTCATGATTGTAGCTGATCATTGTGATCTCCGCAGACCGTTCTCGGAGAATACCAGTGATGTTGTCGACTGGGTCAAGGCTACCTACGGAGGGCGCCCGTGCGAGTTCGGTGCGGTGGTGTTCAACTGGCGTGGTGCACTAAACCGTGAATCATCCATGCTTCTCCGAAGACTCGGAGTTAGTGCAAGGGATGAGTCCCTGCTGTCGGTCCGGTTGTTGACCTTTACATCGAACATGTTTAAGGTCTTCAATCATTCGACAGTGGGAACGGGTCGGGCCGTGCGTTGAGTACTGTCTCGGGAGCCGCATTTATGAAAAGGTCACACCCGTTGTGATCTTACAGGAAGGTCACCCATTGCGATCGCTCGAAAGGCGAAGATTCGTAGGAAGTCAATGTCCTTGATAACCTCGCTGCTCCGGAGGCACGGGCACTGAGCCAGCTCTGGCTCAGGCAGTTCCAAATAGCAACCTAAACAGAGCGAATTCCGTGACGTGTGATGATGAAAAGGTTGCAATTAACCTCGACTGATACACGTCTGGCGAACTAGCATAAATAAATAATAAATAAATACAATAAAGTAATTTCAAACATAGATAATTTTTTATTGCTTTATAACAATCATTTGACCACAAATAACTTTTCATGGAGTCTGATCAAAATCCAGAATCATCACAGTATGCTCTGTAGATAACCTGTGGCAGGCGCTATGTAACTACTTATGACATTAACACAATCATTTATCTAGAATGTTTAATGAGAAAAGAAACTCACAACATAGCGCTGAACCAGTTCTTCGTAAGAATTAGACAGAATAACATCAAAAACAGCAAGACCTAAAATGGCAAAGACAAACCATGTCAACAGAATAAAAGTGCTACAAAGACAAAAAAGGTGCTACAAAACAATCTCTAGAGCATAACCACAAAAGTGTTTGTAAACATTGTTAAAAAAGTCTGAATTACAGTGTTAGAGAACGCTGAGCTCAGAATCATAAGCAGAATGTTCACCGAAGTAACTCCGTAAAATAACTTTAAGGAAATTTTATGTTGAATGAGCTAGATGCAAAAGTCAACAAACTGTACATCTGATAAAAAGTTAATTCAATTTGGTCTATTAGTTCTTAAGACATAAATTATACAAAACTGGACAACTCAAAGTTCATGATATGCCTTCCGATGGTAGGGTCACGGAATTCGTGATACCTCAAAAAGGGTTTTAAATATTTACGAAAAACTGGATGAAGTTTTTGGACTTTTCCATCTGTTACATCTTGCAAAATTTGGTTAAAATTTTGGCAATTCTGAAATGGTCAGATGAGGATGTTCGTTTTACTTTTAGCTGATTCAGCTTAACCTATTCGTTGGTCTCTTACTCATAGTGCTGTCCATGCTGTTTTCCGTTCACTCGTCTTATCACGCTTGGACTATTGCAACTCAATACTCGGTTCTCTTCCTCGTTGCGTTTATGACTCCTCATAGTCAGTGCTGTATTGACTGCATGCAGCTGCCTACCTTATTCTTTGGCTTCCTCCAAGATCTCCAAATACAGACTTAACATTTTCAAACTTACATTGGTAATCTTATCCAGAAATAGTCCAGTTTAAATGATTATTATTATTATTAAACAGACATTTATAACACACACAATTAACACAGCCTCAAAGGCACATGCAACGACCCCAAAAAAGTCCTACTGAGTAATATCGAGTGATCGAGTGACACAACGGTTTATAGATTGATAGGAACGTACAGAAATCTAGGCAGTCTTGTATACAAGGTGCTTCATGGCCTAGTACTGATAGCCTACTGACAGCCCATTCATAGCCTAGTCCTTGTATACAGGGTGCTTCATGGCCTAGCAGTGAGCTACCTTGCTGAATTGTTCATTCCACTCACACTTAATCACACCAGGACAAGCTTAAGACCAGCTGTTTGTCCCAATATACCAAAAAAGACCAGTGGTTTTGTGCCTTTTTGCACACTAGTTCTAATCTATGGAATTCACTACCACCAGCTGTGCAGGGCCCTTCTCTTTCTCTTATCACATTTTGCAAACAATCGAAGACTTATCTTGTCCAGCTCCCCATTCTGTTGAAGTGAATGCATAACTTAGTGCATTATAAACATCTAATTAATAATAATAATATATGTCCACATGTCTTGATTTTCTCTGAACATACCACACTGAGGAATGCAGTCTAAAACATAACTGTGAACTGCACACACTTCACTTGGCTCTACACAACATTTTGGAACAAGAAACTCTGAACATGGTGTCAACCCTGGGTGGGACCCTATCAGCTGGATTCTTGTGCATGAGTGAGCCCACCAGTGGTGACTTTTCCAGCTTCTTGAGCATTATTTTCCTACAGATGAACTTGTAACTCTTAATAAAGTCTAACTTAATTTACATTGCCAAGGAGCTTTTTAGAATTTGCAATATAAATGTTCAGATATGTGCCTACCTACTAAGATGCTTGAAATATTGCTGATAGCATAGCTGTTGCATTAGGAATTGAGAACCATTACTGTATGTTATGGTGTTGCAATACTGGAACAAACTTTGCTCAATCTTAAAGAAATTAGGTTAAAGTGCATGAAGTGCATGACATCAATACATAGACACAACCTTCACCATGTTCTCTGGTAACAGCATGATTGTCAAGCCTGGAATCTGCACCATTTTGACACAGCGGTTCGTTAAAATCAACTTCCGGTATCTGAACATCATCTGCTTCACTATCATCAATGTGATCATCTGCAAAACGAAAAAATAACAGTAACTGCATTTAGCTTGCAGCTCCAATGAAAAGCAATTCCACAACAAGAAGACTGAGAGTAGTAAAATTATGCACGAAAAATATTGTTAAGACCCTATTTGGCCTCATCCTACCATATTTCCAGATTATAATTCACTCCTTGCTATAAGAAACAATGATGCAAAAACGGCAACATTTTGTGAAGTCAATACATAGGTCACAATGGCATAGAGGGCACACCCATACACAAATTTCCGGTTAAGATGCGTAAAAGCACATTTACTAATGATGGCCACATATACATACATTACTAAGATGTTTTGTCAACTTTTCAACCATACTAATGATGCTTTCTCCTTTTCTTGTGTTCCTTCTTCTCAATTATTGTTCACTATCAAACTGATTCTCTACCAAGATAATGATGGTAAAAACTCTTGCATTGCAAAAAGTTGCGGTGATCATCTGAAAAACGTTATGCTATGCAAGTGCATATCCTCATTCTCATTCTAATAGCTGGTGATATTGAGCTGAATCCTGGCTCATCGCTCCTAAAAATTTAAACTTCTGCCATCTGAACATTGCCTTTATCTGTTCCAAAGCCCCTTCACATTAGGGCACTTAATAAAACTTGGCTACATCCTGACAACACTTAGTCCTTCCTTTCAGACATAACTTCCCCTTCATTTTCACTGCTTCAAGAACCATGACCGAGTGGAAATGGTGGTGGATTAGCTTCCCATTACATATTCTCCTTGCCTCTGTCTATACCCGTTCTCCCTATACCTTCTCCAACGTCTTCTGAAGCTCTAAGTGCTACATTAACCCCTTTAGCGTGGGACAATTTTTTGTTAACTCTCTGCTAGGCTGGAATTTTTTCCAGAAATTGTTATAACAATATTATGATTTTTCTGGAAATAATCTTATAAGTTTCGTGCATTTTACCATCATCAAAAAATTTTGTTTTGTTTTTTCACTTTAAAAGAAATTTTCTGCACATTTTCGGCAGACATACAATAGAAGAAGAACACTCGTCATTGGCCAGCACCACAAAGAACATAGACTTATGATAAGAAAGTAACAGTAGGCTATGTCAATAACTGAATTTGGTGTGATATATTTCAAAGTACAGGTCAGGACACACAGTCCAACATTAAGCGACCTGCCATTTTGACCTACAATACGGCGCCGGGGACAGCCGGCTAGCAGCCACCAGCGATGATGTAACTAGGCCCAGGCTGCTACAGGCTACTACAGCATGTGCTGTGACTCCCTCTGCACAACAGCCATGGCCTTCTGATGTTGTTCAGAGTTTATATGGACCCCACGGGGTCTACTGGGTGGTGAATGCTATCCCTACCCGAGTTAACTCGGGATCCACGCTATGGGAATAGATTCCCCACTCCGGGGATACTCGGGATCCACGCTAAAGGGGTTAAACTCAAGCAACACTCTTAAATATATATCGACCTTCGTCATTTTCTTTAACTAGTTTCTCTAATGAATTTGAAGCTCTTTCGGAGGCTCATCTCCTGCTGAACTAGTCAAAATGGGAAACTTCAGCATTCATGTTGATTCAAATGATCAAATTTCTACTACCTTATGTATGGGTTTTTGCTATGGCTCTTGCCATATAATTTGATACAATTTGTAACCTGTGCAAATCTCTTTTGACAATACCAACAAGAAGTCAGTGGCAGTAGTCTAGTTGGCAAAATAAACCACAGCAGTTGCTAGTGAAACCAAGACAGTTTGAGGCATGCAATATCTGATTCTATGAATATCTTATATATGAAAGTGAACGAATTTGCATACAATGTCAGAAAGACATGAACACAAATCTTCACATGCCTTACTTTCATTTTCCAGTAAGGTTTAGTGTCGCCACAACAGGCTGAGTACCACTCACCTCTGCATCAGAGTTTTCTCCTCAGGCAGTTCTCATCTGGGACCCCTCCAAGTTTAGGCACCATGTTCCGTTCTCTGCCCTTCTGTATTTGGCTACAGACCTCGATCTCCAGCCTTCTTGACTATTGAAAGTTTTCTCTTTTTATAACATGTCAAAGACCAGAATGACCAAACTTCAGAGTTCAAAACCCTTCTGCCAGAGTTGTCATGAAGACCCCAAAGTAAAAACATACATCCCTGATTTTTAAATCATTACATAAGCGTCCCATAAAAAGCAAACCATCTTCAAAACTCTGCTAATCTTGCAGAGAACTGGTGGACTGAGGAATATCTAGGTGCTGTTCTTTCATCTATGAACAACTGCCAGACACTGAAATATGTCTATAAGGTTTTGTACTTTTTTGGCCAGCCATACTATCTTTGCTTCATGCTGACTCTTAGGGCTGATCACTACTCAACAAAATTCTCTGATAGTCTCACCCTGAAAAGAAGTATGTTCTTGGCAAGCGGATGTACCATTTTAGTCATCAACTATGAAATTCTCCTCTATCTCACTTTTGCTCAGCAGCCTCTCTGTTGGAATTTAGGTCAAAAGCAAAAACTCAGTTCTTCCAGAATATACTCCTATTGTGCTCTGCTTTTGTGTCGCTTCAGATTGCCTTTGTGCTTCTGACTTTACTAACTTGGATTCTGGCAAAAAGGGACCACTGCCTGATGCCTTGAGCATTGTCACTGATGCTACAGAAGTTTTCAGGTTAGATTAGATTAGACAAAACTAGGCCATAGCATAATTGGTTGTTTCTTTGCAATACTGTTGTTCTATGATTATGTGTATGCAGTGCAACAAGCAAAATCTTCAATCAATAGTAACCTCTAAACTCTAAAGTGCTGCTTTCAAAAAAAAAAGGTTTGGCTCTGTGACTTGCTTTGACAATGCAGTGTCATCAAAAGAAAGGCACTAGAAGTATAGTATTTTGTTAAGGAGTTCAACTCTGATAAAAAAAACCATTAACCTGGAATATGCACATGATTTTCTTCACTTCTGTCATTTTCTCTAGTAAGTTCAGAAAAACTTGTCTAAAACAATAACACATTAACCAAACTGTAATACAAACCAACCCAGGCAAATGCTCCACAAATTCCAGAGCATCTCGACAAGGAAGAAGTACGATTTTAGATAGTAATTCTTCTCGGAGGGCATACTCTAGGTGAGCAGAGCCATATCGATGATGCGACAACATGGCTTCCAGTCCTGGGCCATGTTCCAAGCAGTTCTGAGCCCAAAACCACAACATTCAATATTTTTTCCACTACTCTAGTCCATGTAGCCAAGGACTGGAAAAGACCTCATGCAAGTCTGCCATGAGGTCTTTTCCAGTCCTTGGCTCTCTATTCATTGCAGCCTATAGAGTAGAGATGAGAACGGGCCAAAAAATCCCGGCCCGTGTTGAGCAGGGCCCGGCCTGGGTCGTAAAAATTATGGCTTGGCCCAGCCCGGTTCAAATCCAGGCCATGCTGCAGGCTGCAGCCAGCAGTTAATGATTGCATAATAAAACTTTATATTTATATAGTTGCACAGGCATTACACCTTGTACAATTGTTGTATGTTCATTGTTGACACTTGCTATTAAGGTGACTTTCGTGCTACGTTTGCCATTCAAAGTCAGCTGCAGTAAACTGCTACAATTTATAAGAAAGACATCAAGCAGTCACCTGAATGATGTCAATAACTTTCATTTTGATAATTTTGAAAATGCTGAATAAGCCTGTGAACTGATGTGCAATGTTTCTTGTGTTTGATGGAATTTTTTTAATGTTTTAAAAGATTTCAAAATACACTCGGTTGTTTCTGCCAATAACACAATAGTGAGGTATGCTGACTGACACAAATTTGGAGAATCTCTAGCCATTAATACAAATTAGTCATTTAAAACGCAGTTGTCATTACCGTATACAGCTAGAAAAGAAATGATTATGTATCTATATTCTGTAACATATGAATGATGTATCTATATGGCTGAATTCGAATGCAGAAACAGAATGCTGTCAACTGTGTCTGGAGCAAGACAAATGCATCTTTCAGTGGACATGTAACCCTTACGTACATCTTGTGGCACTGCACCATCCTTATGGACATTGCGTAACTCTTACATACGTTACTCCTACAAAGGCGGGCCACAACTTGTCAATCAAAATCAAACAGGGTACACTGTCACAATATACACTGGCATACAGCATGCCGCTAACCTCAGACTGTTTGCTCAGTGTTCAGTAGTTACTTTCTCAGTGTAAGTAAGTATTAGACATTTAAAAATGCTAACTTAAACTTACCAAATGGACACAATCTAATATTAACAAAACATGACTTCAGTTTTGTACAAAGACTGAGAAATGTGAAATGCAACAGTTTTCCAAAAATGTGAGCTGAAGTTTCTCAGCCCGGCCTGCCACAAACTCAGCCCGGCCCACCCTAAACTGCAGGCCGGGCCAGGCCGATGCTCATCTCTGATTATAATTCCAAAGTATATACAGAAGTCGTGATGAAGCTCAGCGGGTGAGCATGCCACTTTCAAGAGAAACAGCATTAATGGACTTGGTGCCGGGCCATGATCAGTTCATGGCCTGGCACCAAATCTACAAAGTTTCTACAAAGCATTTCATACAGCAAATTTATCTGCTTAAGTAGCATATTATTTGTGTAACAAGGACACTGTGTTGTGTCTTTCCTTTTACCTCTGACCATGGCTACCAGGAACTGGAACTCATTAAGATTGGTATTATTAGCATAATCACTGGGTTACGTGCCTTTTTACGCAAATGTTGCTTGTCTTTGTGTTTTTTCTTCAGTTCCCAGAAAAGAGTTTCAAAGTCAGTAAATTCAGGAGCTGTTAATGAATTAACAGGCTTTGTGTGCCTTCTTGAAAAATCTGAAAACAGATATTTAAAAGTAATTTTAAATCTAGAAAATGATAATTACATAACATGAAAGTCAAATAAGTTAAAATGTTACTTCACAGTAATGCATCTAATTTTCTAATTTATGAAGATGAACAGTCACCCAAACGGCCACTTGCAATGCAAACTCAAAGGTTGAGTGTGTCAAAAAATATGGAGTGGTCTACTGTGTCAAAGGCAGACCTTGGGTCATGTAACACAAGCGCTGCTATAGATTCACATGGACAGCCAAACCATTGTCTCCACTGGTTCGGCAAGCTGGCAGTGTGGCAGCAGACCACATGCCTTGTTATGCCTCGCCAATCTGACAGAAAACACCAACATCAAAACCTTTGGTAATTTTGACAGTGGCTGGTAGGAATTCTCTGAACCTGCTATTTCAGTGTGGGAGGAATAAGTGATGCTTTGAGGAAGCAAGAAAACAACATTCTCTTTCAGCAACAGACTGCACATGACCCTATGGAGACTGGGCAGCAGATGCTCTCTTAGCCAACTAGGCACCAGATCCAGGCAGCCATACTTGGCTGAATACTTTGCAAAGGCATCACCAATCTTGTTTTTAGTCAACTTTATAAACTCTTACGGTTCCTGGCAACACCTCAGTTTAATTGTCTGCTGCCCAGATCCAGCAGTGAAAGTGTGGACAGCTTTAGAATGGAAATGGTGGCCAAACTTGTCACCTGTTTGATATTTAATGTCTGCGGTAGTTTGGGGAGGGAGAGCACTAATCTTTGACAATAGCACTTTGATGTTTCCACGATTTGCCATCAGTGTTGTGTTTACACATTGCTTGTATTGCGCTACCAGACAGAACTGGTGGAGGGCATTGCAGCATCAGTAGATACGCTTGAGCCAGCAAACTTCAGTCTAGACAACTTGACAGCCATCGATCATATCACAATGCACTAGTGTGTGCACACTGCACAACATAGGCAAAGTACAAAACAGACACGCACCAGTTCGGCACCTTTACAAGAGAAACTTTTCAGAGGCCCTCCCAACCTGACAAAATAAAGCCGTGACTGAATTGTTTTCAAGCACAGACGAAAAAGAAAGACCATGAAGCTCAAGTCATTGGTTGGTCAACAACATATTCCAGAAAAACTGACTGACCCCAGCATAGTGCCGAGGGAGTTAGCATTAGCGGTTTAACCATGTCACTGTCCAACAAAGTGAAGGGATCTGTGGCCACAGATAGATGAGATCAAAACACAGAGCATATCAAAAGTGCATTATTCCTAGGTGTGGGCATATCTAGAGTTTTGTGGAAGAAATGGCACTGGTGGTGACCCGACAAAAGTGCGCAGGACAAATGCACGCCGACCAAAGCTCGTGCCGTCACTTTCGCGCAAGACAAATGTGCACCGACATTAGCACGCATATAAGAAGGCATAAAGCCATACGAAAAAAATTACTATTTAATCTTCTGCACTTCGTGGCGTTCCAGGTCTGGAGCATGGTTGTGTTCAGATATCACAGTCCTTGCATCTTCTGTCGTCACGTTAATTCGCCATTTACAATCACGTTTAAGGCATATGCTCGATGCACTGTCCTTCTATATCGCTGTCCGTCAGCGATTATATGCTCTTTAGCCTTCTGTGACTCAGTCTTCTCCATGGTTAAACAAGATTATTCAATTTCTGAAGATTTTACACGGATTTTTTTGGTATTTATAGTTTTCTTTGTTTATTCTGTGCAAATACGAACTTTAAAGTCTCTTCTTTTGAAGTCTTCTGCGACTCAGTCTTCTCCATGGTTAAACAAGATTATTCAATTTCTGAAGATTTTACACGGATTTTTTTGGTATTTATAGTTTTCTTTGTTTATTCTGTGCAAATGTGAGCCTTGAAGTCTCCTCACACAAAGCAATAATTTAAACTATTACTTTCTTCCTATTATTATTTTCACATCTAAGTGGCGGCAACAATTACGTTCACATCATAATATTGTGTATTATTCATTGCCATACAGTATATAAAGTTGCCATCTTTATTCTCAACAAACGAAGTGTTAAAGCGTTTGACCTTTGAAGTTTTTCTATCAAAGGGTTAATAATAGTCTACGCTGCGTGCTTTCGACGGCACGCATGTGACGGGGCTTATTCTACAGCGCTCAATTGATGGTGCGCATTTGTCGGGCGCGCTAAGGATGGGGTGCCGGCACTGGTTGCTTATGAAGTAACACATGACTCTCATGACTTAAAGCTTGTTAGCCATGCTCCACCTTATCTTACGGAGCTACTATTATTATTACTTATCAAATTAATTTAATTAAATAATTAATTTTGAGCTAATACTACAATTTTGTGTAAGCAATAAGATTGTAAACTCAATGTTTTTTTAATAGAAATTAGTGCAGTTCCTCCCACATAAAACTGAATAAACACCCAAACCTAGGAATTAAAGCACACTGATATACACTTCTTATGTGCTCTGAGAGGGTCAAATCTTGGTCCAAAGTCACCCCTGGTCATGCACGCAGATTTCCTTGATCTTTGGGGCAAATTTTTTATGTACTCAACCCCATGAACTGTGTTTTGTCAGATTCAGCCAGAACATATTTTGACGTGTTAGTTATAGCTCTAACCAAAAAGTTCTGACCTCTTTGGACTTTCTGCATGTTTAACTTTGTGTTACAAGTAAGAAACAAATTACAGTAATCAAGGCATCAACATACCAATGTGTTTGCCAGAGACATCCTTGAGGACATACACACCTAACTCTGCATATGTCATGAATATACATGTATGATGACTTACAAATACCATAACAATGATGCCAAACTATCATGCTTTAGTTCATTTAAATCAATTTTATGCCAAGAGTGAAATGTTACAATTTGTAATTTGGAGGTGGTTTAAATGGGAAGCTAAATTTTGACAAAATGGCAGTGTGATCTCAAAGATGTGATTCAGTTGAGGAACTGAATGAGGTGATTGTGAATCAAAACGAGTTATCAGGACAACTGGGTATGACCTTTGTTATGTGTTGGAAAGGCAATGAAATGTTTCATGTCAAACTCTTCTGACATATCAAGAAACGATAAAGAACAAATTAAATATTCAAGTATTGACTGGAATTCATTAAGAACAATGGTGAGCGATAAATGTTCACAAGCAATACCTTTTTGTTGCCAGAAATAACAGCAGCAGCCAGGACTTCAAATGACCTGGACTCTGGAATAGACAACTTAGTGAATCTGTGCAGTGGGAGATGAGTTGAAAAGAACAGCAAGTCCCCTACCACTGCACCATAACAAAGCTGGTGCCATGTATGCTTTGGATATACATGACAAGAGAATTTGAACATGCTGAAAGTAGCACCCAGACATTGAAGAAATGTGTAAGTGGTGTAGGAAAATGCAATAACATAATCACACAGAGTTTTTAAATATTACTTATCAATAATAATTATCAATAGAAATATAATGCTAATCAGTTTTGCTAATTAACTCACAGTTGCAGTTGCATAATTCACCAAATGACATAATAGGCAGCATGGCATCTGGAAAACCTTTTTGCTTTCTCTTTCTTGGTTTAGAAATAACAATGTCTGGAACTCTGTAAACCTTGCCTAAAAGCAATGACAACAAATCAAATCAACATAATGTGTGGCAGTGAGCTTCATATTATATTGAAGAAAAAATCTAGCAAGAAAAGATGATTGTTTAGACAACTTACCAGTTCACAAGTATGTCTGATAATAAGTTTCTACCTAAAAGCCACTGTCATACTCAAACAACAGTGCACTACTTGGAATTCTGCTTTTGACCTATGCTGTCAAAACTAGACCTCTCAAAATGCCTTCATAAGAGAAGCTGCATTCACCAAATTTTGGCCCGAGGAGCAACAGCTTATACTAATGGCTGCCTGTGAGTACAATCAGCTGCTGCAAAATGGAAGGCTCGCCACTGACATTGTGAGAGCCGTACTCTTTGGGGCTCCTTCCGACATGACCGCATGCACAGAGCCTGCACGTCATAATTTATATGCCAGTGAAGAGACTTCATGGGAGGGATAACAGGGTTCTTGCGACCTATTCCAGCAAATGCAGCATTTGAAACACATTACTTATGACAACTGCAGTAATACAACTGCTACAAGTCCAGCTAGGTCTAAGTGGTAGGAGTTATTTGTGAAACAACTTATCCATAGAGTAAAGCAGTTTGGGGCTATAACATTGGGAAAACAGATAATGCTGGGTGAAAAGTAGATAAAGTTTCTGATGGATCACTGTTGCTCAATAGTCTGGATTGAACAGCTTTAGTTGCACAATTCAGCAATAAAATTATTTTTAAAATGTACTGATCTGCTGTATCACTTATTTATTTACCCCAGAGTTCCTTTGGAATTAAATGGTGGAGGGATCAACTGGGGCAATTGCCCCTTGCCGACTGCTGCGGATGGGCACATGGCGTGTCTGACGTCACTTCAGTGGGCTCTAGAGCTGCCCAGTTCCTGACTCATGAGCTCACATGTGCTGGAGTCAACATTACGGGACTGCAAGAGGTCCGGGGCTGGATGCAGGAGAGACATTTACAACGGATCGTCTTGGGACAACCTTTGCAGGTTCTGAACTTGGGCAAATGAAATAACCTTCATGGGAGCCAAGTTGTAACACTGCAGCCTTTGCTTCAAAATTCCCATTTGTAATGTTTCACGATACATAACTTTTGACAATTATAATCTTAAAACTCTCCTGACAGTTCCAGTATTATCAGCAGAACGTAAAATAAATCAATATTGTACAACCTTTTCGAAATGATTTTTCAGCACTTTTATGGCCAACAAGGTGAGGATCCAAAAGTTTCCATGCATCTTCCAACTACAAAAACTAGAATAACTTAGAAATCTAATTAAGACAATCAATTTTATCAAATTTATGTCAAAGAATCCAAAAGTAACCAAACAGTTAAAACAACAAAATGCTCCTTGACTGGTTAGCAAGGCTGCTAATATGTAAAACTGCAGCCCTCTTTCATCCAGAACAATATCACAATTCTATGCACTAACTTTTTATTCTGCTGTTATTAGGCTGGAATATGCAGCACTTTTGTAAGGTACATAGAAGGTGCCATATTAAGTGTCTAGATACATACATGCATGCATACTAGCTAGTCTTTGCATAACCAAATCCATGAGTTCCCAGTCATACTAAGTCTGGGCCCAAAAGGCATCATTCTTGCTTTGTTTCATTTCTTTTATTCCATTCTTCCTTCATGATATGTCCTTGCCTACTGCAATTCTCTGCACTTTCCTTTTACACTTTGTAAAATGTCATAAGAAAAGCTACTATTAATTCATATGTCATGGGGTCTGAGAAAACCCGGCCAAAGTCGATAAAGCAATAGGCAAGAAATTGACTCTGAAAACCATTACACACAAAATAAGTCTGAAATAGTTCTGTGCATAATTACCACACAGATGTGCAACAGATCTCTCCAAAGGCCACATGACTAATTTTGCTTGTAAAAACATTAATGTAAGGCAGACAGCTAAATTTCAACTAAATTTAACTTGCAACTTTTCAAAAATTTTTTGAGCAAATGTACACATTAAATAGTTGTAATATTCACTGTAATATTAAAATTTTTACTATTTGTGACAAAGATACGTAGTTCCCACCCAAATATTCAACATTTCCAGCCCAATAAAACATTAAACAAATTTTTGAATTTGTCTGACTTTGTTTGGTTTACTGCCCACTGGGAGGAACTCATCATGTGTCTGCACACCAGTTACAGGAGAAAAATTGTTAAAATATTCCATATCTTTCATTTGATTTACGATAATGCATTACACATTACTTAAAACTTAAGATGAATTGAGTAACGAAGACCTACATCAAATTAAATAATAATTATTCAAAATACTTATAGAGCATTTGTTAAAGAAGTAACAGAGTTAAAATATATAAATTTTAATTATACTGTCAGTAAAGCTTACAGTGGCAGAAGTTGGTCTCTCTTCTGTTCTATGCCTTGTTCTGGATTTCTACAAATATCACAAGTTTGCGCAAAGTAAAGAATATCATTTCTATGCTGATGATACAATAACATTCTTTTGACAGTTTGTCTTGTCACTCGTCTGTGCAGCTGTTGTACATTGACTGAGGAGGTTACGTTCATGGATGGCGGCTAAGTAACTCTTCCCGAATCCATTAAAAACTGAATTTCTACTACTTGGCACTCTGCAGCAGATTAAGTTTGACTGGCTTAAATCTTTAAAGCTGGGCAACTCACTCATAGAGTTGGTTGGTGCTGTTCATAATGTGGGTGTTACTTCTGATTCTACTACGCCTCCCACCGACTACATAAATGGCATTTGTAAGTCATTGTACATGTATATTTGTAACATACGCAGAATTAGGCATCAAGTCCCTATGTCTGCAAGGATATCTATGGCAAATGCATTGGTTTTCAGTCGCTTCAACTGTAACTTGCTTCTTACTGGTAACACAAAGACAAACGTGCAGAAACTTCGAAGAGTTCAGAATGGTTTGGCTAGAACCATAACTGATACATCAAAATATGAGCATATAACCCATATGCTTAAATCTTTGCATTGGCTTCCTGTTCAGGAAAAGAATTGTTTCAAATTGGGACTTATAGTTCATAGAACAAGAACAATGAACTGTGGCCAACCACAATACTTAAAATCAGTCCTCATTTCTCAGACTTATCATTATTAAATAAGGTATCTGAGTCTTTCTGTGATTGTGCCAAAAAATTAAATTAACATAAAAACTTTAAAGCTACAACTCAAAAATTAATTCAGATTTATGAGAGCTAAAGAAGAAACAGAAAAATCATTTAATCTCAAACTTTCAAGAAAATGTACAATTACCAGAAAGAAAATAAATTCAGCCTTACATATCTCTGAGAAGAAATCACATCTGAAATAAGATGATCGTTAGCTGGGTGCAATTCGTAATCTTTAATGAAGTCATCTGCCAATTAAAAACAGTGAAAGTATGAACAAAAAGATATTTTTTTACAATGAATAAAATCCAAATGCAAAATTACAGTGCTTTTGTTAAACACTTGGGCATATAAGATTGTAAGTAAGCATATGTCAAAAGTATAAAACATAATTTAAGCTAAATTAACCCGACATTATCAAACAAAACAACACAGGTAGATGAACAATGGAATGTTCTGACATAGAAGAAACAGCCCGTCACTGGAGCTTTTTCCTGCTTGTTAAGAATTATTCGCTTGTGGATGATTCTTATAGAACACTTGCATCATTTAAGATAGATAGAAGCACCTCTGCAAGGTTCTTAGAAGGCACTATAAATGTCCAGATTTCTGTCAGCCCACTACCATATTCGAGACATTCTACAGAGTAAGTTCCTTATTAATGTATACACCAACAATCTTCTAAAAAGCAGAACTTGGGGTGCCATATCCACTACCATGTTATATCTAAAACCGTGTTATAAAAATTTTGCATAAAAATGAGATACAGCTAGAGATGTAAAAAAACATGTTTTTTTTGGCGTTGAAATATTTCAATTAAATATTTCAGTTTTATTTGAAATATTTCAGTTTCCTTTGAAACATTTGAAATTATGTTTTTTTACATTTTACAACTAATTACAACCATAATAACAGTTTATTTATTTCTCTCATATTACATATTATATGCATTATTGTGTTAGTGATGACCATCCTCGAGATACTCAATTTATTTCTAATTACCTGTTTTTAAGAATGACTTTTATGAGAGTTACATTATATGTTGAAAAACATATTTTATTCACCAAATGTCACAAATTACAGTTTGATCTAATAAAGTAGACGTTATTGTTCATTGTTATGCTTAACATTTATTATTAATCACTTGTTTTGTCATAAATGAAATAAATGTGATTTTAGCTAAATTCTGCTAGCCTAGGAGGCTAGGACACAGTCAATCGTATAGAATTCGAAACACTTTAGTGACTTTACAAGACAAATTATAAATCACAAATACTATGTCAACTAGACTCCATAATAATCCGGCGAACAAAATTTTACAAAAAGTTCTAAGAATAGAACTTAGAACACAAACATAAATAGTACTATCAGTCAGACAGAGTAAACCATCATTAATAGTAATTATACTTCAAAACATGTTGTTTTTTTTGGTCATTGAAATATTTAAAAAAAACCTGTCAGAAATGAAATATTTCAAATGAAATATTTCACGATCACATCACTAGATACAGCTGTATTTCAGTGTATATTTGCAGGTTTTGGGGACACTAAATCTCACAAGGTTGTCCTTCTGTACAGTGAAAACGTCATATAACGGCCCCATTATTTGGCCAAATATTGCTTTTACTGATTCCTATGAATGTGTGGCATCTTCAAGGGTAATGTGTATGCCTGTGGCTGTCAAAACAAGTTGTCCCGATGGAGTAAAATAGTGTCTGATTTATTCTTGACAGAACAAGCTTTGCATATACAAGTATTATAAAAGTTCCTGATATCGTGTTATTGTCTTATGTTTATACAATCTTGCCTGAGACGCCACTGGATCATAACTTCTGTTACCAAATGAATCAAATCAAATGAACCGAATTTGCATTATGTTGGAGCACGCTGTTACAGGTCTATGGTGTACCTCCAGTTCTTAAGCAGTAGAAAACAGAATTTTCAAGATCGGGCTAATTATAATTTATAAGGTTCTACATTTCAGCCAACCTCACTGTTTGTCCTAAGCTGACTCCCAAAACTGTCAATACTCTGACTATGCCGAAGACAATGACAACTCTCATTGGGTGTGCCGTTGCTAGCTGCAGATTACGGAACTCTCTCCCAGCAAATGTTCGCCCTATAGAATTCTGTGTTGGCTTTTAGATCTTGATTAAAAACTCATCCTTTCCTGGATTCATTTTCTCTCCAGGCTGTTTTTGTGTTTTCTCAGTTTCCCTCTTGGCTTTTCACCAGACTTACCATGGAATTTGAGTGCATAGCAGCAATCATTGACTGATAAGTTGAACATTTATACAGTGGCACTATAGAAGTTCTTGAATTAGTATTATTATTCGTTTTGTCGGTGATGTCCATGTCCATTTCCTCTGTGGTTTCTTATGTTCAAAAATGTATTCACTTGTAGCAGAGAACTGGAGGAGTTCATGTCTCCGTGTCTCTGCCAATATTTGTTTTTAAATCCTTTGCGATGATAATATCATGTCTTGGAATTTGGTAAAACATCTGTTGAAGTTGTTCATAAAATGCACCAATTTCTTTAATAGCTACAAAGCTGCTGCTGCTGCCAGGTCATAGGCCTGCTAACCGTCAAATGCGTAGACTTGGTGCAAAATCCTGTAGACATTAATTGTTGCATCTGTCATACCCTCGTGTCACTTTCTTGCCAAGAACCATTGCTACTCCGTCTCGCAGCTGGTTGTCTTCTATTCTTGATGTTGGAACTTTGTACTGATCAAGGTAGAATTCTTGCTTTCCTTGCCATCTTGTCTCACATAGCCCCATGATGACCCACCTGTGTCTTTCTAATTCTTTAACTGCCAAGGTCAGTGCTCTGGCTGCTCCTATGTATAATAGAATCCTGACATTATGAGTTCCTATTTTTAAGCTGTTGAGTCTGGATTCTGTGTCTCCAGCGTTATCTGCTGTGCTGGT
This sequence comes from Norana najaformis, assembly GCA_964023275.1. Lineage (NCBI taxonomy): Eukaryota > Metazoa > Annelida > Clitellata > Crassiclitellata > Hormogastridae > Norana > Norana najaformis. Next base: position 49,288,451 of record OZ029913.1, on the reverse strand, counting down.
AGAAGAAACTGTAGTTGTCATTGTTGCTATTGTCATTATCATTATCTTCATTGTCGTTCTTGTTTTTGTTAAAAATAGAACATTACAACTCAAACAGACTATACTGCAAACCCCATAGGCTAAGACTGCAGTCACAAATAAGGCTGATCAGAGAAGCAATAAGATCAAGGCCATGTATCATGGGCTCAGAGCAATGATGTTCAACACAGCTGATTATTTTGCTATAATCAGCAAACCAGGAAACAATCACCAGAAAAATGTTACACACTGGAACATATGAAAATTCACTCACAAACATAAATTTTGAGTCATAAACAAACACCAAAGCATAGCAAACCAAATTGTGTCAAATGTTGACTCTTTCAAAGAAAAAGCAAATTTTTTGCAGTATTTACAATACGTAATTATTTTTTAAAACTGGAATTGTTAGAAAAATCTATTTGTCAGTTCTTGGTACATACCATGGTCAAAGTTAAGGTCTGCTGGAAATCCTTCATCAGAATCTCGATCATCTAAGAGGTGATCCGGCAGCAGAGTTGCATCAGCCCCGCCTGCTTCTGTTTCAGCAGCTTGATACAGTACAACAAAAACATCAAAGCAAGTCATCATAAAAATATCTTGAAATCCAGTTATCTGCATTGCATGCAACGGCTGACAAATCTTTCAGTGAAGGAATCTATTAAAACTGCTGCAGTTTTAGTTACCTTGCATCATGATATTTTATGCACACATATGCTCCATTAACCCTTTACCTGCCAGAAGTGCAAAACTGACTTTGGACAACTTTTCACATGCACCACAAGTGCACATTTGCAATATTGTAGATAGGCTTCCTAAAGCATCTGAAGTTAGGTAACCAGCGGTCATTCTACATAAATAAGTGCACCATTAATTAGGGCGATTAATCAGCTACAAATTTCCCATTGGTAATTTATACACATGTGGGGCTCTTGTGGAGATACTAAACCTGAAAGTCAGTGATTTTCTCACGGGTCATTGCTAGTTACTGAATGGCATGGCCAGCAAAATCAATGTTACAAGTGCAATTTTTGAAGAATCAAACTCAAAACAAGACTTTGAGGGCTTTGAAGCGGCTACTCAAAGGGACAGTGAACGCTTTAGTACAGACTCATACTAGCAACCCATCTCACTTTTACAGTGAATCTGAGGACGAAGTTTAGGGTAGCAGCGCTGCATCAGCTAGGCTGGACTTTGATTTTGCATCAGCTAGGCTGGACTTTGATTTTACGTCAGTCTATGACAAAAATTGGCTGAAACATTTTATGGAAAATGTTGACATGTTGACTGCTTGTGAAATTTTTTCACACTTTTTTCACTCAATTTTTTGGATCATGCTACCAAAATTGAATTGTTTTGCCAGGAGTGCTTTGCAAATAGACTTTGGACCACATGCACGTGATATAACCTAAGGTGGACATGCAGGCATTTTTGGCACTTACTCTCATCATGGAACTTGTAAAAATGCTGAGTTATGAAGACTACTGGACGACTGAGTTGGTCACAGGCCATGCTAGCCACCACAAGTCAACTGACAGACAGACATTTTTGGCAGAATCACTGGTACTACCTCTGGTGGCAGACCTTCACCCCAGGTTGTGTAGCCTGTTCAGATGGGAGTGTAAAACTGCACCACATTCAGGCTAGTTGCAAACAATGTGGATTACGATGTGGATTACCAATGTGCAGTGTCTTGCTTTGAACGATACCACTGTTGAATTACATGGCAAAGTGTACTGCAGAGTACCACACACAATAAGCAGAATAAGTCGTTTGAACTGTGGCCTATTGCTAAAGTAACATTTTATTGGTTAAGTATGTTAATATAAAATTTTAACACCTTGTAAAAGAACAAGCACAAACATAATTTGCAGTCTGTTATGGTAAACTATAAGAAATTTGGTCTTTCTTGATGCACCATAATGAAGTTTTTAGTCAAGTCAGTTGTTCAAATTGCTGTATCTGAAAAAACATGAATATACAATCAAATAAGCACTATATATTTGTTAACCCTTAATGGGTACAGATAGCAGGTGTAGCGATCCTCCTCTTTTAAATCGCATTTGATTTTCTGAGTAACGTGTATATAGTATTAGGGTGCTTAGCTAGACTTATAATATATAGTTTAGTATGTTTAATGTGTATCTAGTTTGCCTATGTTAGTGTAAGTATAGTGATTTAGTAGGCAGACCAGCACTTAGGGATATATAAGCTAATTTATTTTGGTAAAGACCAGCCCAGGTAGTTACTTAGTCTAGCTAAGCACCCTAATACTACATACACAAGTTACTCAGAAAATCAAATGCAACACATCAGAAACAGAACGTCGCCATCATCGACCAGGCATATTTAGAGAGGGTATAAGAGGTGGAGAACATTAAAATGCGAGGAGGAGTCTTACGCTGGACATGAAAGGGTGAACTTGTGATAAAATCCTTTGCATTTCTCTGGGTCAATTTGAAGTTTGAGCCACTTCAGTTAGATCTCCACTTGTTAGGAAGTGATTTCCTAAGTGGTCTAGTAGAACTGTGAACTGTCGTATGTCTTGTCAATGGCAGCGTGAAGTAAATCGTTGACTAGATTTGTTATGTACGTGAACCTCGAGGAGTCTGTTCATTGGTGAATTGAGTCAAAATTTCGAGTTACTCTTACTATTAAGTTAAGAGAACTGCGAAGGAACTGCTTTTGTAAGGAATTGTTGAAAAGGCACAAGAATTAGCTAGTGGAACTTATCGTCAAAAGTTGTTGGCGATCCGTATACTCCTACAAAATATATTTGCGAAAGTGGAATTTCTGTCGAAAGAAACAGATCAAAATTCTACGACATTTCAGTTCATGTACTTGTCTTCATTCTCCATGGAATGTGAGTGGAAAACTGCATCATCTTCGGAACAAATCTGCAGGAACGGTGATTCGCCAATAAAGGAACTATAACTGGGATAACTCGAGTCAGCTTTAAACAATGTGGGAAGGGATGTGTAAATTCACATATTAATTAATAATATAAAGTGCTGGTCATAGGTAGGCTATGGCAATGCATTAGAAAATTATATTGTATTGTCATTGAACTCAAAACACTCTGAACATTTATATGTAATTAAAAACCATAAACTCCAATTGGCGACAATTATAACGAGCCATCATATCATCAAACTTCTTATTCTGCTGTAAGGGTTTGACAGAATAAGACTTAGGTTAACTTGCAAGGCAATAGTAGATGACTTATTGTAGCATACACCCAGCTCAAGTCCTTACTAAATATAGCTAGCTAGCATCTAACAAGAATGGGATCACTGAGGTCAAGGGATGGACACATAATCGCAGACGAAGAGGAAATGAAGAACAGGTGGAAAAAATACACAGAGGAGCTGTATAGTGAAGACAGAAGAGTAATGAAAGAACGAATCAATGTATCAGAACATGAAAAGGAACCTGACGTTCTGGAAGCAGAGGTGGAATGGGCAATTAGACAACTGAAGGACAATAAAGCACCGGGTCCGGATGGGATACCCATAGAAATGGTAAAAGCAGGAGATGGCGCAATGACAAAGACAATAACAAAAATATGCAACATCATATGGACAACCGGAAAATGGCCAGAGGATTGGAAGAGCTCAATCTTCATCCCTATATTCAAAAAAGGAGATGCGAGAGAGTGTGAAAACTACAGGACCATAGCAATGATATCGCACATAAGCAAAATACTACTCAAAATAATACATAAAAGAATGGAGAACACAATAGAGAGGGAGCTTCCAGATAACCAAGCAGGATTTAGGAAATCCCGCGGCACTCGGGATCATATCGCCAACATGCGGTGGATAATGGAGAGACAAAAGGAGTATGGACAAAAACTATACATATGTTTCATTGACTATAGCAAGGCATTCGATTGCATTGATCATGAGCTGATGTGGAAAACCTTAATAGAAATGGGAATACCAAAGCACTTGATACAACTGCTTAAGGGATTGTACGAGGACCAGATTGTGGTAATAAGAACTGAATTTGGAGATACCGAAAGAATCAAAATAAAGAAAGGAGTGAGGCAGGGATGCATTCTGTCCCCATTCCTATTTAACCTATATGCAGAAAGGATAATGAGGATGGCGGAAATGGATGGAGCAAAAGAGGGAGTAAAGATAGCGGGAAGAACACTGAATAATCTGAGATATGCAGACGACACAACACTATTAGCAGGCAAAAAAACAGACCTGGCAGAACTGATAAGAAGGCTGAAGAGAGAGAGCGAGAAAGCAGGACTATACTTCAATGTAAAGAAAACGAAGATCATGACAACAGCTGAGAAAGGCAGTTTTACGGTGGATGGAGAGGAACTAGAGACGGTAACAAGCTTTACATTCTTGGGATCAGTAGTAGAAAGAGAAGGAAAGTGCGATATGGAAATAAACCGCAGGGTGGCGATTGGAAAAGCCGCAATGAATGGACTAGAAAAAATATGGAAAGACAAACATGTGAGCACAGACACGAAAAAAAGATTGGTGAGGGCCTTGATCATACCAACAGTAACATACGGCAGTGAGACATGGACAATGACCAAGAAAATGGAGAAAAAAATAAATGCTTGTGAAATGTGGATATGGAGGAAGATGCTGAGAACATCATGGACGGAGAAAAGGACAAATGAATGGGTACGCATGACGATCGGAATTGAGCAAGATGAAACGTTACAACAAACAATGCTAAAATCAAAGCTGAGGTTCTTTGGTCATATTATGAGATCAGATGGATTGGAAAAGGAAATGATGCTGGCTTGTGGAGAGGGAAAGAGAAAACAAGGGAGGCCAAGGAAAAAATGGATGGACAAGATACACAAAGCAACTGGAATGAATTTGGCACAGCTAAGGGACGCGACATTGGAAAGAAAGAAATGGAGAGGATTGATCATGACGGTCGCTAGAGCTCAAAGAGCTGACAGCACAAGGTGACAAGGTGAGCATCTAACATGTAATCAATACACTACAGTGAAACAGTTCGAAGGAAGTGATGGAAAGGGTGTGACAGCAAGGTAATGCCACAGTAGTGTTTATAATCCCAGTGGCTCCCCGTACCCTTACAGAATACTGTAGCAGGATGAGGCCCCTGGTCCACTTAAATGAAATTCCAGATGCTCTCAAAATGCATGTGAACCACGCGATAACAGTTTTTCCTCCTGCCTTGAGCAGCCCAGCTTTGATGCTACAGATTCCTGGAGCTTGGCCATTCTTCATTCTGCTTACTTTAGCGACTACCTCTTGCTCTGTGTAAGGGGAATAGTCGATTTATTGATCATGGATCACTCTTTAATGACATGTCATGTCCCTAGAGATCGATGGTGGAGCATGGTTCAGTTGGTTTGAGTAACAGTCCTTCTGCTCGATCTTTTGGCTCCACTCAAAGCTTGTCTGTTGTTCTTGGTTGGAATGGAGACAAACATCATGGCAGAGCAAAGACTCCTGAAACTGAAGAAGGCGTCCTTAACCCATTCCCGCCTGAATTTTCCCCCCGAAAATGAATGAATTGACGGTACACATGGTAGAATGACAACAATGTAACAAGGGTTACAGTAAAGTATAATAAAGTGTACATTTTCTGAATCAGCACACTTCTGGCTATAAAATGCACATTTTATTGTGAACAAAAGTTAATTTATATAGCTGCCTTAGAATGCCAAACGGCAAAACAGTCACCGATGCACAGATGGGCATTGCATTTCTCACAACAGGTAACAGAAAATAATTATAACTGGTATCTTTATATTTGCCAGTCTTTGGGTTTTTATGCTTAGCCCAGATTTGCACTTTTGCCTAACAAGTGAGTTAGAAAGAAAGTGCTAGACAAGCAGCTTTAGTATGGGTGTAGGGCATCTACCGGGACCTGGCATAACAGCATCATCAGTGATGGTCAGTGTCTGAAGGTTCTAGTGCTCCAGTAAATGGAATGTCCTTTCTGGAAAAAGTTGTTTGCCAGTTCCAGTGATCATCATTAGAAGCTGCTATTGGTTGGTTGAATGATACCCCAGCAGCAGAAGGGAAGGAAGCGAAACGATCGCCTGGACATTGACCACCTCGACCGCGAATTCGACCACGACCTTGACTTTGACTACAACTACAACATCGACAGTGACTTGATCCACCTCTGATGCTACTGCTGGCTGAGAAGTCCTTTTCAACAGATGCAGATGTTTTGTTGCCTGGAAATGGAAAATGATATATAACTGAATTAGAAGGGATGAATGGAAAAAGCATCATTCATCGTCAGTCAGCTGATCAACAGGCACGCCCACTTTTGCCATCAAATTATTTTCATTATGTAGTTTTTGTAGTTTTGCTAGTATTGAGCATCAGTAAACACCACTAGGCTTTCAATCAACATAATAACAAAATTTCACATCACAGCCATCAAGAATTTTACACAAAATAAAAACAAAATAAAACAACATTGTACCGCTTACCTCTCCAACCTCATCATCATTCAGCAATGCTGAGTCCAACAGGCACGGTTTCGCTTTCGGACTTGTTTCGCATGCAGGGCCGATTCCAAACAAACTAGTCACTGCCGAGCTTCAAATCGCCTACGAATTTATATTCCGAAGAGTTAAACTCGTCATCCGTGTCATCCAGAACATGCCTCAAAACCTCCGATATCGGAATGCCTTTTCCCATCACTTTAAACTCTTTTTTCTCACAGTAAATCTAATTATTTCTCAACAAATCGCAACCCAACATGTCCGGAAATTTACCAGCAACAACACTAATGCTATTTTTAGGTATGAAATAACACTGGCCAACAGAAAATTTTTTGTTTCTTGTTGCCTTCGGTTTTAGACCTGTTCTTGGGGTAATTTTGGGCGCTGATTCAGAAAATGTCATTGGATTGAGTGCATCAGGTCTAGTTTCTGAGATATCGTCGATTTTGTAAAGAAAACCCAGTCCACTCTTTAAACGATGTCTTTGGCAAAACTAAAATGTCATAATAAGCTTTATTTATGGCTAATTATAATTCTTGCTGATTCATATAATGCCTACATCCTTATAATGTAAAATCAGCATATCTTGCCGCGTGCTGAGATATTGCTGATTCAACGAAATAACTATTCCGTAGCCTACAGCTTACTCAGCACTAAATTCATGGCCTCATTTAGAATTTATTTGTGCTTATACAGCGTTTCATGGTTTCGAACTATGTAAATAGATTATGCTGAAGTCAGCATTTATAGCCTATATAAACCGCCTCCTGAAAGCTAGAGCAGTCGTCTTAGGGCATATTAAGAGTTGGTCGCAAGAACAATCTGTGAATGTGAGCATTAAATAACTACATGTTCTTACTATTTTTTAGGTTAGTCATTTAATTCCTCAGATGCGAACATCCTTAAGGTTATGGCTACTTCCAGACGGAGCTGCATTAACCATCCAGACATATTCTGCTACATTTGTGGGGAATACACACTAAAAGCAAACAGGAAACCGATTTCTGAGTTTGTAAAAAGAGCATATGTAGGTTATTTTGGTGTCAAACTTGGAGATCAAGATAAGCAATGGGCTCCTCATACAGTATGCAAAACTTGTATTGAACAATTGCGCCACTGGACAATTGGAAAGAGAAGCTGCCTGAAATTTGGTGTACCGATGGTTTGGAGGGAACAGATAAACCACTTCGACGACTGTTACTTTTGTATGGTTAATATCATAGGCATCAATCGAAATAATCGTCACAAGTTGTCTTACCCTGATATACCTTCAGCAAGGAGACCTGTTCCGCATTCGGATATTGTACCAGTTCCACCTTTTCGCGAACTACCTCAGCTCTCAGACGATGAGACTTGCATGTCCAATATCGGACAAGATGACGAAAGTGAAGAAAGTGGGGCCAGTGACAGTGATTTCCAATCAACTTCACACAGTGAACGTTTTGACCAAAAAGAGTTGAGTGATCTGATCAGGGACTTAAATCTTTCCAAAGAGTCCTCTGAATTGCTTGCGTCCAGACTAAAGGAAAAGAATGCACTTCAGCCTGGAACAAAAATTACAATTTATAGAAACAGAGAAAAGGATTTGCTGCCATTCTTTACCGAAGACAACAACCTAGTATTCTGTAATGACATCAGCAACTTATTGAAGAAAATTGGTCTGTCGGATTACAGCCCAGATGAGTGGCGTCTTTTTATCGACAGTTCAAAACGTAGTCTGAAATGTGTGCTTTTAAATAACGGCAACAAATTTGGTTCTATTCCAATCGGTCACTCCACCAGGATGAAAGAAGAGTACAATGCCATCTCTTTAGTACTGGAAGAGATAAAATACAAAGAACATCAATGGGTAATTTGTGTAGACTTGAAGATGGTAAATTTCCTCCTTGGTCAACAAAGTGGCTACACAAAGTATCCCTGTTTTTTGTGTCTTTGGGACAGTAGAGCCAAGCATGAACATTGGACAAGAAAAGATTGGCCTTTGAGGAAAGACATGGTGGTTGGAGCTCAAAATGTAATCAAGGAATCTTTGGTGGCACGAGATAGGATCATACTGCCACCACTACATATAAAGCTAGGCCTGATGAAACAATTTGTCAGGGCTTTGAATAAAGAAGGTTCATGCTTTGAATACATAGTACAAGAGTTACCAGGAATTACAATGGAAAAATTGAAGGCTGGAATCTTCGATGGTCCACAGATCAGGCAACTTATGAATGACCCAAGACATCAAAACAATGGAAAATCGATATCAAGGAAGATGGGACGCACACATGATGGCAGACTATTGCTGGAATATTATGCGCGATTGTTCCGGCAGATGCCACACTCGGAAATCGTACAAAAGGAGCTTCTTCGGTGTCGAATGACTTGAAATTTTTATAACAAACTTGTTCTGTTTGGTATCATATAAGTACAGTTTCAGGTACTACCATTTTCTTTTAAGTATTTGTATTATTATGTTTATTTAGTGTATCACATAATAAATTGAGCACTACATAATTATAGCTATAGCCTTATGTTTTATGGGCGAGCAGAGGCAAGGACTGGTATATGACATAATGTTCTATATCTCGAAAACTAGACCTGCTGGGAGAAAACTGGTGCCTTTTCTGGAATCAGCAGGTCAAATATACCCAGAAACAGTTCTAACATTTGAGGCAACAAATTATGTGTTGGCCAGTGTAATTGAATTATAATTATTTTCTAGTCTGTTTCAACGCCTCCCATATCGGGTCGCTACGTGGGAATGGGTTAAACTGCAAATTGCAGAGAACAGTTTCCACTTCTACAGCCTTATCCTTCTCCCATTGCTGATGACCACATCTTAAGGAAGCTCTGTACTCCTACAGACATCGATAGTCATCCATTCTCATACCAAGTCTGGCATTTCTCCTGGATGAGCTAGCACATACCATGGCTGATCCATTCTCTTCCCAGCGCCATTATTATACCCAGACACTTCTTGGCTGCACCTGTAAAGTTGTCATATAATGTTTCTCAGCTGTTCTCGTGCATTGCCAATACCGCAAATCTGTCTCTGATGTCATCTCTATGACTGGATCCTTTGGCCTCAAGAACTTGGCAGAGGTCTCTATAAAAATGAGGAATAGCACTTTTAACAGAAATTACAAATAGTACTCTTAATTCCATTACCAAAATTCTAGAAACTATTTGCAACAACTTTTCTAGAATTCAAAATTGTAAATGCAACAAACTGACCTTGATGCTGTTTATTAGAAGTATAAAACGTCTGGTGAAACGGAGACAGATGAGACAAGTCAAAAAGCATAATGCCTGCTGGATGAAGACAACTTGTGTTCATTCGAAAATCACTCATGCTTCCCAAAACCTCACCGTTATGGCTGAAAAATTTGCAATACTGAATTCTGAAAAATGCTCAAAATTATAAATAAACAATTACCAGTAAACAAACAGTGAAGAAAACTATAAAAAGATTTAAGTTGAAGCAGGACCCTGAAACTTAATCAGCCACAAATAAGACTTGTTAGATGTTGTGGCAAGCAAGATGGCTGCTTTAGACTCTTCTTGTTCATTCTGATAGACGAGTTCATCAAATGCTGAAGTTGCTTGATAATTCTCCTATGGTAAAAACTTGTCCAAGTCTGTGTTCCAAAGTTATTCCTTAAGCCTGCTTTGGATTTTGCTTTTGGATGCTGTTTGGATGTATTTCACCCAACTGCCACTTCGAATCGTTTGACCTATAATAGGCAGATTGCTTCCCTCTGGACAGTGTCAACCTCATACTTACATGTCACCTGCAACCATAAAAACTTGAATTTCGTGATACCACACAAAAGTGCTGCCCGTGCCAGCCTAAATGATGTTAAAATAATTCAGATCAAAAAATTATTCAATAAGCAAACAGTGCTCAGAAAAGTAGAAGGGTTGCCACTGGCAAGCTCCTGCAGACACGCAGAGCCCAATCAACGGATTCCCATCCAGAGCTGGGAGTAGACACAACATTCAGAGTTCCTAGACTAAGTAGCGTCAAAGAGGAGTGGCGACAGGTGACGAGGCTTGCAACACAAGAACCCCACCACCAAGTAGTCCCTCAAAGATGGTAGAAGATGCTGCATACCTCAGCCACCAGGTCTACGGAGGATGACATTCTTCACAAGCTGGCCAACTGGTCATAGAACATCTTCGCAGCAGAATGGTCATTACTGATCCAGAGACTCTTGGTTTTTCCAACTGGAGCTTGATACTGTCCAGCCAATAACCTGAAACCCCTCATGGCAGACAAGTCCACTGGCAGTGCATGAAATTTCAGTAAAAACATCCAAACACCATCCAAAATACTAAAGAATATTATGGCAAAAGACAGAAACGATTTCTAGAATGCATCTAGGTCACATTAGAAGTCCACACAAATGAAAATTATCGAGCATATTCCACATGTGAACAACTAATTGATCAAAAAGCGACATGCATGAGACACATGCAGCCATCTATCTTGGCCACCTTACACCACACACATTTGTTATCTTTACCTTTTCTAAAGATGTCAGAAGATTTTTCTAAACACGAAGCACCAATGGAAAAATGGAAAAATGTGGCAAAAAAACTTCTGCTAAAACCAGCAAACAAAGTTCAAATTCAGAGTCAAATGAGTAAAATGACAGACCTTATCAGAGGACGTTCAGCCCTATCAGCATCATCCAAACGCATTAAAACAGAAGGTGTCATTGGAGCAATATCTCTTGCCTGCAACATAAGGAAAAATGGCAAAAAGATAAAGACTTGTTTACATATTCCTCAACGGAAACTTTTCAGAAATGAGGTCCTGATGTAAAAGCATCTGTTGGCTGAATCAAAAAACATAACAGTTCAAGAACCCAATATATTTTTTCTAATTTCCAAGCATGTGTTGTACTCCTTATGTTTGGGAATAAATGTCTCAGTTCAGACAAGGTTGTACAATGAATTGATGGCAGCTCGCATGGTACCTGAAAGAAAACCCACATTATCTTATTCCACATCAAAGGCTCAGCAGATTACTTGGCTTCATTGATACAACGCTGGCAAACAGTTAAAACTGAGTCTGGTTAATGCTCAGGTTGTGACTGTCCACAGACTAATGTGCCACCTGATGCCCACTCGGCTCTTAATCCTTTACCTGGTTTGTAAAGAAGTACCCACACAAGTTTAGAGGATAGTGTCCTGTCTTTGCACATGCTGTGGTCACGTTTGTGCCTCAGCCAAATTATTCTTCAACCTCATGACCGTGCTTCTGAGTTTTAATAGAAGTGAGTAAACAAATGAGCCACGCTCTACCCTTTTACTCTGTGTTGCAGCACAAAATTTTGGTGATTTACATTACATTACTATTGGCTGTATGCGTAACAATATAACGATACAAAATCAGCACAAATAGATCTCTCTCTGGCGTTTGGACGGATGCCATGACTACATGCGTATCTGCAGCCATGTTGATCATATTCTTTTTGATGGATTATTTGTTCAATGCAGATTTTGCTTTATAATTCTTGCATATTTGAACTTCTACTGTGACCAAATCGGTGCTTGGAGTTATTTTTTTGAATCCGCCATGGACTTAACATGTTTTTGGACAGCATTCTGTCACATTTCATCAGAGTTTCACTGTTGCTGGGCCAGTCCACCGAATTAGACAATTTATTCATGTACATCAATATGGCAATACGGCATAGAAATTAGATCTAGAGGTACTGACATTTGGTCCATCCACATTGTCATTCTTCATAGACGTGTTACTACACTCATTTATGTCGTCCAAAGTTAAAAACTAAAACACAACAAAAATGCTATCAAACACCAGACAGAACTTAAGAAGCAATTTCACCCTAACTTCAGTTGCAAACCTTAAAATTCAACATCTATGCAGTAGCATGGTTCACAGGCTTGTGCCATCAGCCAAATGCAAGTAGCAGTCCAGAGTTCTGCAAACATTTGTCTTCTTCACGATCACGCACTGCTCATGCACTGCAACACATGTATGTATTGTCCAACTCTTTAACATACTTTCCTAATGAATGTTTGAACTCTAATCTAATGATATAATGACTTCTATAGTGCCGTTATCATAATGCCCAAGGCATCAATCAATTGTCTGTATGCTCTTTGATTCAGGGATCTAAGCTTGAGTGCTCCCTCCAATAACTACTGTTCACTGAGCAAGTCGGTAACCACCTGGACTGCAGATTTTCAACAGACAAGTTATTAGAACTGAAGATATTTGAATTAGGCATGTTGGCAGATGCAGTGAGCTACGGCACTGGACAAATTGATTTGTCAACCTCCTTAGTGTTATATTTCCACCTGGAAAACCATGTGGAAAGCTTATATTTATATACATACGTGTAGGTACATGTAATTGTGCATGCATGCATGTATGTATATGCATTTATTTATGAGATGCAAGTGAGCAAGTATACAAATACAGTGCATACTCTGCATGCATCAAGATAATCATTTGCCAGGAATGTCACAACATCGTAACCAAGACCAAACTCATGTCTTATGGCAGCCCAATCGGTGTTAATGGCCTTGCAGGTATATACATCAAATATCAGAAAGTACCCATTTTCTGAGTCAGCAATGGTCCAAATTTTGAAACCCCATTTGGTTGGCTTTTTGGAACAAAACTGTTTGAACTGAGACCTTCCGTTGAACCCATTGACTCATGAATGCTCAGCTTCTTCCCTGGCTTTAAAAACTCTGCAAATCTAGAACTGAGGCAATCTACCAGAGGACGAACTTTACACAATGAGTCATAATTGGGAGCATCCCTTACAGAAGCCTGGGTACTGTATCTCGAATGAAGGTACCTGTTCAAGGCCACAAAATGATCCCTTGTCATGGCCCCTTCAGTGTTATGAATGCAATGAAAAAATGCATAATCAGCTTCAGGTTGACCACCTGGACTACCTGCTAAGAATCAAAACTTTTTAAATTCTGGTCAAACAGTGAAACTGGATCACATGTACGATCATTCGCATTCACCCAAAGACAAACAAGAAACCATCTAATATATAAGTTTAACTTATCTTTCATCTTTTTCTTTTACACAAATGCAATTTTATGGCCTTTTAGTGTAGGCCTAATATGTGCAATATTGTATGGACGACCAGAGTGCAGGTCACAAGCGTTACTGCCCATATACACATGGCCCAAAAAAAAATTAGAGGAAGTACTGTTTATGATCCTGACCATATTAAACTAGAATTTACATCATACTGGTGTGTCACAAGTAAGTTCTGGTGTACTTACCTGTTCCTCAGCACCACAACTTTGTGTTTGCTCGCATGTCTCTGACGACTGCTGTAACTGCTGTCTACAACGACAAAGGCCACATTAAGTAATTAAGTAAGACATTTGTTAACACACCATATGTCCATCAGCTGAGCGAGGAATTGTAGCGATTCTATTAAACAAACATTTCACACCCATAAACACATGCAAAAGTTGTAATCGTAATCAAGAATTTATACAGCGCTACTTCAAGATAAACAGAGGAGCTTCCAGCCAGACAACCCAGAGCCACTGGGGAACAAAACGGTCTTCAAGCGCTTGCAGAAGAGAGGGGAGTAAGGCAGAAAAGTCCAGTAGCATATGTTCCATTAACATGCCAATTCGGTTAACGCACAACATTATGCCTCCCAACGATACAAAATTAATATGCTGAAAGCATCAACAAGCAGTACTTAGATTACACATTAGCTGACTTATTTGCACAGCAAACAGCAGTAAATGTACATGCAGAAATGTACTGAGCAATGTACTGTATAGGCATTGCCGTCTCCCTTCTTCTGATTGCTAATGTTGGTGAGATGCATCATGTATATTTGTAGTCATGCTATCTTTATTTCACATATATGTATGAATCTAGACATATATAAGCATTATGGATATAGCGGAAGACACTTAAGAACAAATTTAACACAGCATTGGTTAACATGAAAAGGTTGCTTAGTCTGTCCCCAGCATTAATGGTTTCTAATGTAAATTAATCACTTTACCACCAAACTGATACAACAAATATATCGTTTAAGACAAGAAAATAAGTTGAACTTGCAGAAGAAATTGGAATATAAAACCTTCGATAACACGAAATCCTCGTCTATTTTCAACAGGTTCCACTCATCCAATGTGAAATGGTAGTACATGTAGCTGCTCCAAGTTGCACTTCGGGATGGCTATTGACAAATGGTTTAATGGCCAGCTACTGACAAATTACTAACAGGCTGGCTATTGACAAATGGTTTAATGGTCAGCTACTGACAAATTACTAACAGGCCAGCTACTGACAAATGGTTTAATGGCCAGCTACTGACAAATTACTAACAGGCCAGCTACTGACAAATGGTTTAATGGCCAGCTATTGACAAATTACTAACAGGCCAGCTACTGACAAATGGTTTAATGGCCAGCTACTGACAAATTACTAACAGGCCAGCTACTGACAAATGGTTTAACCCAATACAGACGAGTAGGTAGTGATTGGTAGTGTAGGTGTCACGACGAGCAGGTAGTAATTGGTAGTGGGCATGTACTATTATCTAGACCACTCTCAGCCTATCGCAGACGTTATATTTTTGAAACCTTATATCAATTAGGCCAAGATATTATAATTAAGCACAGAAATAAGTGGAAGATAATTTTAGAATTCGGTCATAAACATGAAAATCGACCAATCAAATCGGACATTTAAATCACGAATTTAAATAACCCAAAATGGCGGCGTGTTGTTGTTGATAAGTTAAAAATTTCTTACTTTTTAGGCATTTCTTGTTACTCCTCTGGTACGACTACTGTCTGTATACTAAAAATATTATATCTCCTTCATTTATGAAAATATTTTCAAACTTTTTGGAGGTTTTGTCTGGTATTAATTGCTGCACAGTTCATTTGCTGACATTACATGAATTGTCACTGAAAATGTTTTCTATAGGGGTTTGAACATGAAAAATGTTTTCAAATGGGGTGGGTACAGTTTGGGGCAACTATGAGTACCTCTAAAAATTTTTCTCAAAAACTGGAAAGATGGTTTGAAAGAGGAAATAAAATGCTAAAGAATGATATTAACCTCAAGTCTGTGTGTCAAAGAATGACCAAGATCTGATAAATTAGACATTTCTTACTTTTCAGGTGTTTTCTTATATTTCCTTCGAATTGTACGACTTCATCTTACATACTAAAAATACTGTATCTCCTTCATTTATGAAAATATTTTCAAAATTCTTGTGAG
This sequence comes from Norana najaformis, assembly GCA_964023275.1. Classification (NCBI taxonomy): domain Eukaryota; kingdom Metazoa; phylum Annelida; class Clitellata; order Crassiclitellata; family Hormogastridae; genus Norana; species Norana najaformis. The sequence goes on along the minus strand of OZ029913.1, from coordinate 49,272,714 downwards.
GTTTTGTCTGGTATTGATTTCTGCACGATTTTTGTGCTGACACTACATATGTTGTCACTGAAATTATTTTTCCATAGGAGCCTGAACATGAAAAAAGTTTAAAAAATGGGGTGGGGTACGGTTTGGGGCAACTTTGGGTACCCCAAAATTTTTTGTATCAAAAACTAGATGAATGGATGGGAAGAGGAGATAAAATGCTAAAGATTGATGGTAACCTCATGTCTGTAGGTCAAGAACTGACTGAGATACAAGTTGAAAACTATTTAATTAATAGGCGTTTTCATGTAAAAATCGCTCGTCGTCAGGGCCCAGGCGGAAAAATTTCTCTCGTCGGTTAAGGGTTAATGGCCAGCTATTGACAAACGTGTAAATGTCTAGCTACTGACAAACGCTCATCTTGCACAGACCTAGAGGCCTGAGCGATATTCAAAAGCAGTGTGTTCTATCAGTATTGGGAGTAGCAGTCAGTGAACGTAACTGTGTGCTCTAAAACACTTCAATCACCTGTTCTCATTCTCCATCTTCATTGCAACAGAGACCTGGAACTCCTAACATGGTGTCATCTGTCATCTTCAAACAGGCTTCACTCATCCAATGTGAAATGGTAGTACATGTAGTTGCTAAAAGTTGCACTTTCGGGCTGGCTGTTGACAAATGGTTTAATGGCCAGCTACTGACAAATTACTAACAGACCAGCTATTGACAAATGTCAGTTGATTAGGCTTTACATACAAGTGAAACCTAGCATTACAGTTTCTAGGGTTTCCATGTGACTTATTGCCAAATGTGGAGCACATCTGAGATTCTCAAATGGTACTGTACAAACTTTGTTACAGTTACAATTATGCATGTGTGTAAGGACACCTCTGACAGACGCAGGAGACACAATGGCGAGCAACCCTTGAACTCACAGTAACGATTAACATGCAATCATTTTATATGCATCATGTTACAATGCACACAAATTTAATGTAATCATCGTCACCTGTGCCGTGCCCCTCTGGAGGTTGCCATTTCCACAAAATGTTGCCAGTCATCTCTACATTATCCAATATTATTGCATTTATTACACACGCAAGGTCGGTCAATCTGAATCTGAGGCGCGAATATTGTTCATCTTGTGGCAACATACAAAGATGTTCACACAGCCGCTGTAGTGCGGTTCACTGAGCATGTCTGCAACCTCTTATAATGGAAATTTCCAGAAGAAGAGTTTCTAGAATGGAAGATGTTCGAGTTACGTATTGGTAGAAGCAGAGAGCTATGATGCTGGACAAACTGAGATTGCTAGTTTTGCAGTGAAATATTGTAGGCTACCGGCACTTGATAAAACTGTCAACAAACATAAAAAGCTGGCTTGCTAACAGTTCTGTGATTATAACCATACTGCAATCGAGAAATCTGAGGTAGGAATGATCAAGTCATTTCATGATATAGTGTCTTACATCTCTGATAATGAAGAATTCAGCGAGTTAGGGGTTCTCCATAAAGGACGCCTGCAAAAATTACCTGCTTTGGACCCCTCTCTCCCCTTGTCCGCATCTGTCTGCAATTGACCTTACCCTCCCTCTGCCCCTTTGTGAACGTCCACAGCCCAAAGCCTGTAGAAAATAAAAGACCAACATCGTGAAAAACGTCATTAATAAACTACTCGTTCTATCTTATTTAAAAGAACCTCATAATGGCACCATAAATGGCTAACAGATCCACACAGATGTGACTTAAGATAGGTTGAAAACTTGAATGTTTCTTTAGCTGTCTTCAACAGAACATTACTATTGACAAACCAGTGAAGTACAAAGTGTCTGCAATTTGACTGAAGTTGGTGTTTAAAGCATGGGTTGTATTTAAAGCTGTGTACATGTACCAAATTTATATGCGGACATCCACATGGGCAGTAACCCTCCCCCAGTCCGCAACTGTCCACATTTGCACGACCCCTCTCTCCCTCCCTCTTTGCTTACGTTCTTTATGGATGACCCCTTAGTGCAGTTCGTAGATGTAAGTGCCATGTACACCTTCCAGGCATCTGGTGTAGAATCAAGAAATACCCTTATCAATTTGAATGTACTATGGTAGAGTTCCTTTTCTACCGATTATGATAGAGACTTCTCGTCCAGATGGCAGTGTACAGTTTTCATCGTTTAGTTGTGATTGTCTTTCAATCACATGAATACAATATATGGTCTGTTGCAACGCGAGCGAGAATCTAGTTCAGTTGTGGAGCAAGCGACCTAGTCTACGACAAACTTTAGATAACTCTACCCATAACGATTACTGTAGCACCAGAAGACTCTAGACTATCTTCTCTACATTCTACTACGACTTATCTGCCCGATGTCTGAACTCCAACAGCTTCTCGATGTACTGCCCTCCTCTCTGTGCATCCTGCGAGCTATTTCTATCTGAGTCTTCTGGACTCTGGGCGCATTCCTTCTGGGCCGATCAGTACCCAAGACCCTAGTCTGTCTGCCCGCTGACATCAGCTTTCGTGCGTCCTTTGGTTCTCTTTCTCTGAAATCTTTTTGTATACCTGTGGACATCCATCTGGCTATCACATGGACCTCTCGTGCTTAGTTGCAAAGCCCCCTGATGTACCTGGAGATTGCTACCTGTGGATTGATCAGCTTACTCCAACTGAATCCTTTTGACTAAGCTACACTCCTGCTGCATTCCATAGCTCACCTGCATTGCTACCAACAATAGCCCTTCCACACAGTGTAACTTGCGGCCCGTCCGTTTATAAGAATCTGACCTCTGTAGCTTAGGGCTACTGGCTAGCTGTGTTGCTGCTCTGAACTAAGGTCCTAATAAATCATTTGCCTCACTGCCTATGCACTGGCCAGCAATGACTACTGAGTAAGTCTGGTAATCTACTGACGACTACTACTACTTTACTTACTTACAAACATACCTAAATGAGCTCGGTTATAGTACAATAAACTCCATTCTTCATGCATCATACAGAATCAAAGAAATCTGGAATAAAGGAAGACTGCAAAAAACAGATGCAAGTTTTCTCAAGAAAAGTTTAGGTAGGCCTAGAGAAACAATAGTAATAGTAGAATTGCTAGAATTGTTTGACACCATTTCTCTGACAAAAGACTCACTTTTTATTGCCAAGCAGATCTAACACACTGAAAGTGAGTCGATAAAGATATTCCACTTTCTGGCTATAGACAGATGCCGATCCTTGAATTATCAAAGCTGCCTCAGCAAAGTTGAGTGTTGTAACTCCATCATTAAACAGGATTGTTATCTTTGCAATCTAAATAGTAAACACTATTACATAATTATTCAAATTACATCAAACACATCAATTCAAAGGTGAGTGTTATAACTCCATTAATGAACCACATTGTGACATTTGCAATCTAGACAGTGCATGTTGTTACATGGTATCGCTCTGGATATTTTGTTGGGCAAGAGTGGCAAATGGCTTTTCTCCAATGTATATATGCATGTATGAAGACAGTTAATATAGCACTTTTTAAATATCTCTTGAAATCTCTGCACAAATGGCTAAGTGATCTCAGCAAGGGTGTTTTAAGGTACATAGAAAATGTCTGTTGAGGTGAAATTAAATGAAAAAGGATGTAGATGCATTTTCCAACTTTGGAAGGTCCAAGACAGGATAGGGCACAACAGAGTTAAGTTGATGTGAGGAAGCACAGCAGCACAGCGCAATTATCACCAACATGGTTGACCCAAAACTACAACAAAAACTTCCCTGATGCTGTGGCTTTGATGACAAGGGAAGCACATCCCAGCAGAAGAATTGTGTATGTTATATTTCTGCGAAAGAAACCCAATGCAGTGTTTCTCATTTGTATTCCAACAGATGTTAAAGTTTAAGCATGCTGGCTACTCGGACAACACAAATGAAGACAGACATAAACTGATGCAATCAGAACTTTTGCCGGACAGCAAGGCTGTAATTGTGAGTTGCCTGCAATAAAAAAAACCTGGACTTTTTGTGATATGTGCAAATACGTAGCATTGTGTCTTCAGTGGCGTGGTTGGAAAATTAGCAACAACTGCTAGGTGACCCAAGTCAAGCTGCAGACTGTATGAGACTCTACCTGATAAATTAATGTAACTTGGGATTCATATAAATTTAATCTTACTATATTTAATTTTATTAAATGAATCAATGAAGTTATTAAGACGATTAGGTCTAGCTTTATAAAAGGATTCTTTAACAGAGGTCGGTGCACTTAAGGAATCAGACGGAGTAGCGACATGACAACGGTTAGGAGATTCATTTTGTAAAATCCATAAGAGAGATTCATTAATAGCAGTCATCTCTGCAGCATAAATGCTAGAATTATCACATATTCTGAACTTTTTGACAGCATGGAGACTAGGAATAGTAAAGGCTGCAGCTACAATTTTGTCTGCCTTAGACCCATCTGTGTATAATCTCATATATTCAGGATTATCTTCATGCTTAATGACCAATTTTTTAATTTCAAATTTATCAGAAGTCCATGGTGAATAAGGTGGGAACATAGGTGCAAAAAAGGGGGTAAATAAGAAGAAGTGAAGAAATTCAAAGTGAAAGGGAAAATGGATTGATGTTTGTTATAGGAGTTCTATATTCATTGGTCCAATGAGGTTCCACAGCAGTTTTAGCAGCATGATATTTGTTTCCCAGAATTTTGGTGCCTAATTTAAGGGAATTTTGGACACATCTTAAAAAGAGAGGAAGTTTGGCACACACATTTTGAAGTACCGATGTTGCTGTGCCTTTAGGTGCCCCACAGCATAACCTTAGTGCCTCATTTTGTATCATGTAATTTTACCTAAATGGGTTTTGGACGCAGATGCATAGGCCACATCACCATATTCAATAACCGATCTGATGAGAGCTCTGTAAATGTTGATCATGGCTTTCTTGGAAGCTCCCCAGTGATATCCAGACATCACCTTCATTAAATTTAAATGAGTTTTACATTTATTTAAACTGTATTCTATATGTGGTCTCCATGTTAATTTGTGGTCAAATATGACCCCCAAAAACTTAGCCGTCTTTTCCATTTTAATAATTTCATTGCCTATTTTAATAATAATCTTTGGTTAAGGTTTTTAGTAAACAATATACCAGTAGTTTTACTGGTAGAGATCTTAAAACCATTCTTATAAATTTATAAATTTCATTTATTGACCTTTAAATTTTTTCCTCTAACTGTTTTGGTAACGATGTCCTGCATGAATTGAACTATCATCGGCAAAAAGAGTCACCTGATCTCCATCTACTCCTTGAGGTATATCATATATCATAAATAAAAACAATAAGGGTGATATAATGGACCTCTGAGGGATATCATTTCTTGCAAAAATTTAGTCAAGTAAGAATTCCCCCACTTTAACTTTACTTTGATAGAATTAAATACAAGAATTAAATTAATTAATTAAAATGACCTATTACATAGAAAATTTTCAATCCGGTTATATATACGACCACCACTCCCATGCTTTGGAATTGCCTCAATAAGGAAGGAATATGGATCATGTCGCACACACACTCGAAATTGATGAAAAACGCCAGTAAACGTTCTCTATTCTTTAATTTTTAAAAAATACATTCTCGTAATTTCAGTGTGATCTAATGTGTCTTTATTTTTTCAGAAACCCGATTAATTTATTGTAATAAGATGGTTTTTCAAGATACCATTGTCGCCTATTATTTACCAATCTCTCCATTGTTTTACATAATGCGGAAGTTAAAGAAATTGGACGGTAGGATTCCAGCAGAGATGCACATTTATTAAGTCTAAGGATTGGTAAAATGATGGCATGGTGCCAATCATCTTGTAGAATCCTATCCTCCCATATTTTATTATAAAATGTGAGAAGAACTTGAAAGGCATTTTTATGTAGATGTTTTATAATTCATAGGGGATTTTATCTTCCCCTGGTGAATTACGACAGTTTGAATTTATAATAGCATCTTTTAATTCTTTCAAAGTACAGTTTTCATTTAATGCCCCTATATCCAGATCTACTGTTATATTATAAGAGACAGAATTACTTTCAGTTTTTGTTTCTTTTAAATATTTTAACAATTTTGGATTATAGTTTTTATTACTTCTTATATCTGAATATGTTTATTGAAACAAATTCGCTTCCTTTAGATTGGTTTCTGCCGTTGTTCCACTTGATTAAGTAGGCATAGATTCATAAACGGCTACCCCATTCATCTTTCTTGCCATTCTCCAAATCAACCCTAATTTAGTCTGACCTGTGATTGCTGAAAAATAGTTTTCCCAGGATGCTTCAGCTTCTAACGTTAGGGTTTGTTTAATAACAGCTTCCTGTTTTTTGTATTTCATACAATCTTTTAACTCTTTGGTTTTAATCATTTTATTCTTAAGTCTGTTTCTTTCATAAATAGCTTGACTTCAGTTAATATTCCAATACGGAAGCAGTTTGTATTTTTTAAGTTTATTAATCATATTTTAGTTTTTATGGATATAGTAGTGTTGGCTAAGTTTGTAAAAGACTCTACTATATTATTAAATGTGTTATTATCTTCGTCTAAGAGACCTTCCGTTAAATAAAACTTACTGTTTTCTTTGAAACTTTTCCAGTCAGCTTTGGAAAGTTTCAAAAGGTGCATATTAGTATAACATTATATAGGAATTTCTTCATTAATAATTGTAATTGTGGCATAATGATCCAAACCCATATTATTATTAGTAACATAGTGTCTAGATTGTAAAGCTAAATCTCTAGATACGACGGATAAGGTCAATAACTGAATTAGTTTTAGAATTATAAGGTGCAATATGCATTAATTGACCTGTATTTAAAACTACTAATTCTTGCTTGCTTAATATTTCTTTTATAAATTTTCCCCCCTCTTTCGTACTTGAACATCCCCAAATTTTTCTATTTGCATTAAAGTCACCTAAAATATCCTTTCGAGTTCTTCTTTTTTAATTTTATAGGGATATATAAGAATTAAAGATTTTAATCCTTAACCCACCAGAGGTGCAATTTTGCGACATGGGAAAACTTTTCGTGCGCCATAGGCGCAAATTTGCGACATCATAGGTGGGCTTACTAATGTGGCTGGAAGTTAGGGAACCAGCGCTCGTCCTATGTAAATAAAAGCACCGTTAGATAGGGCGATTGGCTACGATTTTCCCATTGGTTGTTTGTACACACGTGGGACGGTTGCGGAGATATTTGAGACGAAAGCCGGACATTTTATCGCGATTATTTACGACTTATTATCGATCGTAATGGCGAGCGAAGACGACGTTTTGCGTGCAATTTTCGAAGATTCAGACTCGGAAGACTTTCAGGGCTTTGATACGGCTACTTGTAGTACGATTAGTAGCGTTCATACTAGTGATTTATCGGACTTTTCCGGCGAATCGGAGGACGAAATTAGAGTTAGTAGTGCTTCATCGACCATACTAGGCTTTGATGTTGCGTCGGCCTATGACAAAAGTTGGTCGAAAAACTTTATGGAACGCGTGGGCCCGCTTGTTCACAACAATGATTCGACTGCACCTGAGATTTTTTTCACTTCTACTCACCCAACTTTTTGGACCGTATGGTCAGCGAAACAATCGTTTTGTCAACGAGTGCATTGCAAGCAAAGATCTCCGACCACATGCGTAAGCCCACAAATGGATTGATGTAAGCGAGGGTGACATGCGGGTGTTTTTGGCCCTTATCCTCAGCATGGGACTAGTCAAACTGCCCAGTTATGAAGACTACTGGACGACCGACAACATTTTGGATATGCCTGGCCTTTGATCCATCATGAGACGTAACAGGTTTGAGTTGATTCTGACATATTTTTACCTCAACAACGCCAACTGCATGCCTTCTGACAACCCGGCCTATGACCGTCTGTACAAAGTCTGACCTCTGCTCACTCACCTCAATACCACCTGGAAATCTGCATACCATCCAAACTGTGAAGTAAGTGTGGATGAAAGTGTGGTTGTTTTCAAAGGTCGCACAAATCTGAGCGTATATAAACCAAACAAGCCACATAAATGGGGCCTAAACGCATGGGCTTTGTCAGATGCAAGTACCTGTTATATGTGGAACTTAGAAATGTACACTGGTCGGAAGCCGGAGGTGGAAGTTGGCATGACAAAGAAGGTCGTTCTTAGCTTGTGCCAGCCCTTGTATAACGCAGGACACCACGTGTACATGGACAATTACTTCAGCTCACCGTCACCGTTTCTTGAGCTGAAAACTAACCAACTGGGTGCTTGTGGAACACTACGGACAAATCGAATGGGAGTGCCAAAAAAGATCAAGAAAGCCAAGTTGAAGAAAGAAGGTCCTGCTGTGATAAAGAGAGATGGCAATGGTCTTCTTTACATCTCTTGGTTTGACAGGAAGCAAGTGAACCTGATTTCATCTATTCACAATACTATTATGTTTCGAAAGACTGCCCGCATGAAATCCACAACTGATCACAAGCGTGAAATTGACAAGCCGCTGCAATAGAATTGTACAGTCGTTACATCCAAAGATGTTGACCGCTCTGATCAGCTCCTTTGGTACAATTTGAGCAGGCATCGACAGCAGAAGTGGTGGAAGAAGCTCTCTGTGTACCTTCTGGAGGTGTCTGTGGTTAACACCAGCATCATACATCGTCAATTACACCCAGGTCAAAAGTTTGATCCGACAAAATTTCATATGAATATTGTACGAGGGCTTCTCACTACCTACGTGCGACCAGTTGCCCCAGTCGGTCGCAGGTCATCCCAGGCACCACCAAGACGACTGATCAAAAGACATTTTTTGGCAAACATCACCAGCACTACCTCTGGCGGAAAACCCTCACGCCCGGATTGTGTGGTCTGTTCAGATAGGAGTATAAAGCGACACCAGACTCAGACTAGTTGCAAACAATGTGCATTACCAATGTGTGCAGTGCCTTGCTTTGAACGATCCTACACTCTGTCGGATTACAAGGCAAAGTGTACTGCAGAGTACCACACACAATAAGTACTCTAGATTTTCACAAACTGTCCTCCCAGCACTGTTCAGTCTAGTCTGTTGAGAAAGAGGATTCGATCTAGGAAGCTTTGGCCGTCTTCAAGGTGACCATCATCTGCTGTCGACCCAGCACACTCAAACATTCATAAAAACAGTTCTTTTCAGAGCCACCAAATATTTGAAAAGAAAACGTCGGCCTGTTGGCCTCTGTGTGTGCCTGGCTTGTTGTAATCTTGTTGTTGCCAAGCATGTTGCAATATTTATTATGTTGTGGTTGTACTGCTGTGCATGTGTTTGGGAGGTGGTGGGGTGGATAGGCAACTATGAGTTCCCACAAAATTTTCATATCAAAAACTATATGGATGGATGTTAAAGAATGATGTAAAAAATGGATGGATGCTAAAGAATGATGTAAAAAATGATCAAGATCTGATAAGTTACAAAATTCTTACTGAGCAGATGGTTTCATAAATTTCCTTAGATTTTTACGACTATGGTCTACATGCTAAAAATATTGTATCTTTTTCAATTATGAAAATATTTTCAAAATTTCTTTTGGGTTTTGCCTGGTATTAATTTCTGCACAGTTTATGCGCTGACATTGATATGTTGTCACTGAAAATATTTTTCTATAGGGGCTTGAACATGAAAAAAGTAAAAAAATTGGAGCGTGGTAGAGTTTGGGGCAACTATTAGTACCCCTAAAATTTTTGTATCAAAAACTAGATGGATGGATAGAAACAAGAGATAAAATTCTAAAAAATGATGTTAACCTCATGTCTGCATGTCAAGAACTGGCTGAGATAACACAAGTTGAAAACTATTTTAATTATAGGGCGTTTTACCCAATATCTGGCGGAGGCCAGAATAAGGCCTAAAAAATATCTGGCGGGCAAAGGGTTAAGATGACCAACTAGAGTTTTAATTTCAATGGCTTGTATTTAAACATTAGGAATTTCTTCAACCTCAGTTAAAGTAAACTTTATTCCCGCTTTAATATAAAATAGATAATACTACCTTTCCGTTATTTATGCAATCTTTTCATGTTATGTTATAACCATTTAATTTTGGTGGGTCCTATTATTTTGAAAGTTTCTTCTATACAAATAATACCTGAGCAACTGTGAGCTTTAGCTAAATAATTTTTATGTTGTTCTCTATGGCCACTCAATCCATTCGCATTCCCCTGTAGGATATCAACCACCATAGTGAAAGATAATTAAAATAATAAATATCCTAATCTGACAAGTCCTTCCACCTGAACTCCATTTCTTTATTCAAAGGAGTTCTGATGCAGCTGCACCAATTACTGCCTTTGCATAAGGTTTGGAATGAGCCCTGTCAATAGCTGCCAAACAACTATGTACAAAAGTCAACATTTTTTTCATAGATAAATTCATTATCATTTACTTCTGCTTTTTTATGATTTATCGTCTGGTAATCCTCAATATTAAATCCTCAGTATTAAAACTTAAGAACTCCTTAAGAGGCTCTTTAGGTGTTACTAAGCTATCTTTAGAGTGATTTGTTTGAGTAAGGGGTTCATTCCTCATTAACATATTTGATAAAATAGAAGCACCTTGCTTAGGAAGCGTTGGTCTTGCCTTCATAGCATATGAAGGTACAGATTCTGCATTGTAACTTTTTTTGATTTATAGTCTAGAAACTTTTTACTTGCTTCAGCAAGAGATTTGCTCTTCTCCTCTTATCCTTAGTGCTGCCTGTTCAATTGCCTCTGTGTCACCTAATAATTTTAAATTCACATTTATTATGCCATAAAGTGGAGAAACTGATGAGCGACTAACCAAAACATAAATTCAAGAGTAAGCATATAGATGCCTACCTCGCTCAAGTAGTCTCCAAGACGAGATTCAAGATCAATGTCAAAGTTCTTTGTCAGGTCTTTAATAGGCTGAAGAAGAAATCCATATCTCACTTCCAAATCACTATGAGAATTTGGATGATCCATTATTAACAAACCTAAAATCTTGAAAAGAAACAATATCCTGTAACAAACTTGATTTTAAAACCATTAACATTACATTCAGAAGGTTAGTTTCTTCTAAATCAGTTTTAAAACAAAAAACTTAGTTAAATTGATAAACTATTGCAAAATCTCTTTAGCTCATTTGACACCTTATAAATGTAATGTACACTATCTTACAGTAAAAAGTCTGCACATTTCATTTGTGAAAGGAAAAGACTGACAAGTTGAAGTAACAGACTATTTTTACATATAGGTACAGGATAGTCCATAAAGTACGTCTGCAAAAATTACTTACTTTGGATACCTCCCTCCAACCTTGTCCAAGTTTGGCTTTAACTTCTACTGGACAAAACCCTCTTGTCCATATTTGGATGACCCGTCCATTCCCCCTCTTTACAAACATCCTTTACGGATGACTCCTGTTTACGTTGAATCATGGATCTACTATGTAAGCATCTAATCAGTTATATGGCACTTTTTAGAAACCTCTGAAAGGCATTGTAATTGGTGTAAAAAACTGAGACTTACGATAAACGTTGAAGATATTTCTTCAGTTGTCTGTGGTGAACAGTATGCATTTTTAGTAAAAGACTGATCCAGAAGGATGGTCCAATAAATGAGAATAAGACAGTGTCCTCACATCATCGCATGAGACCAGCAAGTACTCAAACAATGCACAATGCAATGATTATTTACTGACTTGGGTGACTCAAACCAGGACAGAGCTCGCATAAATATTCTGAGGCCGCACTGATTTTCAAACGTGGCCCCATTCCAAAAGGCAATTCATACTTTTCTGGTAGCCTTAACAAGTCCAGTGATGCCTAGGCTAAGTAGCTTGAAGACAGTTTTGTGACAACACTGCATTCTAATGCTCTCATACACAGAAAGGGGCATTCTATGAAGACAGTTTGACCTTGGGCACCTGTGACACCCATGATTCTGGCTGTATGAAGTTGCTTGCTCTCCACGATGAAGTGCAGCATTCAAAGTGGTCAATCAGGAACTGTTAATCATGTATTTCAGCATCTCATACGGAATCGGTGGTTGACCTCTAGACTGGCTCAAGTCTTACCTTGGTTGGAGAAATATGATGGCAACCATGGGCTCAGATAGCATGGTTTGGACACTCATTCCATTCAGTGTACCACAGGGCTCAGTACTAGGACGTTACTTTACATGCTGTACAAGGCCTACCTGACTAAGATAATCACTGCTCTGGGAGTACGAGTACACCAGTATACTGACAACATTCAGCTGCACAGTGCTTGCTACCCATCTGATGCACTTGCCAGTAAGTTGTCTTAGCAGGTTATTGAGGCAGAAGTACACTTGGATGTCTCCCAATCAGCCATTGTTGAACCCAACAAAAAAGCAGTATGCATGTGGCTATGATGGCCACCTGTCTCTCTAGCATGTCATTTTTTATCATTTAGTTGGTCCCATGCAAAAGTCAGTAAGTTTTGTTCGTTCAGAATTTTAATGTGACCTAGAAGGCATTCTTGGAGTTATTTCTCTTTTGCCATCATTTCTGAGCATCTGCAGTGTTCAGACGTTTATATCAAAGTTTTGTGCTCCGTCAGTGGACATGTCCGCCATGGCAGGTTGCAGATTACTAGGGGGACAGCGTCAAGCTTCACTTGGAAAGGCCAAGTTCTTAGATTGGTGCTGACCGTTCTACAGCAAAATGCTCTACAACCAGTTTGCCGGTTGCTGAAGAATGTCATCCTGTGTAGCATCTTCCACCATTTGTGAGGGCCAGCTTGGCATCAGTTGGGGCTCTTGTGTTGAGAGCAAGGTGTCCATTATCAGTTGGAAATCCATTGGTTGGCTCTGCATATCTGCAGGAGCTCACCAGTGGTAACTTTTCTACTGATAAGAGCACTGTTCCTTTATTGAATAACTTTTATTCTTAATGTAAATGTGTAAGTTTTATTTAGCGACCGCATGGCCTCGACCCTGCTCATTTTGCAATGAATTTATCAGGCAAGATCCTTCACCACCGCTGCCTGTTTGAATGGGCGCCATGCCATTTAAGGTCCCTGTGCACGTACCGTTATGACTTTAATGCCACTTAGACTGGCACAGGCACCGCTTTTATGAGGTGCTTTAAGGGCAAAATAGTGTCTAATAATAATAATAATAATAATAATAATAAAGACAAATTATATAGTTTTGTAACACAACCGAAGTCAAAAAAAGGGCACTGTACATTCATTAGTGCATTCAACAGTCGAAGGATACGCTGAAAAGGAATGTTTTTAGCCGTGATTTGAAGGAGACGACTTGACATACTCAAGCAGACTGTTCCATGCCACAGATCTGGCAACCACATACTGGATACATACTAGATTGATTCACAATTATATTGTAAAACTAAAGTTTCAGATTTTAGTTCTGGGTCACTGTCAGTCATATTCCAACTTTTGAAATGTAGTTGCAATAAATGTTTCAGCAACCTAGGATTGCGTTTAAAGGTCACAACCTTGCACAATGTATTTTATCACAATTTTCGTATGCTAGAGTTTCACAACCAATCCTTCTATCCTTCACTGGGAAGGAAAGGTCCTTCTGATTATCATAACTGGAAGGAGAAGGCTGACTGGGTGGCAATCCTTGTCACATGCCCCTTCAATGGAGAGGAAAAGCTCCTAGGAGTGCTAGAACAACAGCGTCCAAAACTTGTTGGTGAATGGTCTATGCGAGGCAAACTTTGAGACCTAGATTTCCACATGACTACCTCGAATACAGGCTTCAGTCTGGGGCCTGTACTTTGATTGAGAAAGACTTGGACATCAAGCTGATCTGGATTGCTTGCAGGCACCACGTGCTGGAGTTCTCCTCTCTGTGGCTCTAGGCACCACTTTTGGGATTGAACCAGAAATCAGGTTCCTCAAACAATTCCAGTAGAAGTGGGGTTTACTAGACTACCAGGCGGATGTCAAGAAAAGGAGCGACAAGGATCATTACGACTGACTCGTGTTTCTCTACCTGCTCTTCCTGGAAGGGAAACCAGATAGAAGGTCCTGTTAACATCCAAAGCCCAGGAGCCATGCACCACTTACTGTGGATGGCCAAACCCACCTACATGATCAAGGTGTTCCTCAACTGGAGACAATTTTCCCTCATTAAGAATAAGCAGAAATGCCTTGAGGACCTGAGCCTCTACATCACTCTCATCTATGACACTACTGGAATGAGGCTTGTATAGCACACTGGACCCCACTCAACGACCTCAACTTCCTGTGTCAGTCTGAAGTCAACAAAAGTTGGAAACACAGGGATGCCAGAGTGGTCGTGGCATCCATATTCACTGAAATGTGCTCTTCTGGAACCAGTCCTCAAAAATAACATAAAAGATCCTTCTGTTTTATTGAACTATAGACCGACTTCAACAGATTCACGGATTCATTTTTATCAAAACTTTAGGGAGATATGTATATAACAGGCTAATTACCTCAATGACAATGCCCTTCCACCTACTAATCAATCTGTCTATCGGTCATACTATTCCACAGAAACTACCATCCTTTGTGTTCTGACTGACCTATTAACACCTGCTAATGCTGGTCACTGTACTCTCATTAGCTTTTTTGACCTAAGTTCTGCATTTGACACAGTTGATCATGGTATTCTTCTTGAAAGATCAGCCACTAATTATGGACTAAATGGTCAAGTTCATGACTGGTTGACGAAATATAATTCAGGACAATAACACAATGTTAAATTTTGTGGACAATCCTTTCTTGCACCATTTATATGTGGTGTTCTTCAAAGTTCTGTGCTAAGTCCCTTACTGTTTATCCCACATTCAGCTCTTGTGCTTTCTCTCATATCATCATTTCATCACCATAGTCATGATGCATATGCCGATGACCTCCAAACATACTCATCTCGTCTAGTTCACTCAGTTACTGAACTGTCTTCAAATAAGTCTAAAATCTAAATGTATCTCTGCAGTAGAAGACTGGATGTCTCAAAACCTAGTTTGTCTTAACATGAACAAAACTGAAGTTCTCTGGTGTAGTCCTCTAAATCTAATTGGCCTATCATTCCTATTTTCCTGCAAAATATACAGAGTCTACCAATGCTCCAAGTTCATGACCTACAAGTGACTCTTGATTGCAGGTTGACACTAGAATCTTGTTACCAACATTAAACGATCCTGTTACTTTTACCTGAGGCAACTTCGACTTCGTTGGTCTGTGTTTCTGACTCTTGATGCTACCCATGCTCGTGTCCGTTCATTCGTCTTATCACGCTTAGACTATTGCAATTCAAAACTCAGTTCTCTTCGTCATCGTCTATAACTACTTACAATAAGTTCAGCATGCAGCTGCTTGCCTTGTTCTTGAGCTTCCTCCAAGATCTCTGGTTACAGACTTGATGTCTTCAAAATTGTGTTGGTTACCTTTTCCAGCTTGGCTCCAGTTTAAAGCTGCTGTCCTTGTATACAAAGCGTTTCATAATCCAGCACCAAGCTACCTTGCCGACCTTTGCATTCCACTCACACTTAATCCCACCAGGATAAACTAAAGATCAGCTTCTTCTGGCAAACTGTTTGCTCCAACTTATCAAAAAAGATTTGTGGTTTTCATGCCTTGTTGCATGCTGGTTCTCATCTATGGAATACACTACCACCAGCTTTTGGAGGATCCTTCTCTTTCTCTTATTTCATTTTGCAAACAATTGAAAATTATCTTTTTCCAGCTACCCACCCATGCTTCTGAGGTGAATTTATAAATTAGCACCAAATAAGCAACTGAATAATAATAATGATGATGATAATAATAATAAAAATAATAATACCAATAACTGGCTAAGCATATGCCAGGCATGCTCAAAGATTTATGAACAAGCAAAAATGTGATTCCCTGATTGGATTAACAACTCATTGTCTCCAATCTGGGTAAGCTTCCTGAAGCATAACTATCCATGGCTGACCACGTAAACTCCTGCTACTACCATCTGTGTCAGACAGGGTCATTGATAGAATCTGTTATTTAGTGCTGCAGTTACTCTCATACATTCATTAATCCTGACATGCTTCGATTATTGTAATTCCACCCTCACAGGTCTGCCAAGGTTGAGAATCCATCAGCTTCAGTCTGTCCTCAACTACACCCCCCAAATGTTGGCCAATTTTCCCAAGGTTTCTCGTGTATCGGATGAGACATGCAGAATAAACCGCTTATGATCGCCCTACTTAAAAACAATATGGATGCACTTACAGTTAAAAAGTAAGTTAGTCACTCAGAACGACCCATGACATGCACAGCACAATAAAAGCTAAAACTCAGGCTAAAACTAACTATTTCTTAGTGTAATTATGCTTCCACTTTTGCACTCAACACAAGAAACATGGAGAACATGTGGACGCGTACCAAATGCAAATTTATAATACAATTCGTCACAAGTCATGATTTGATTCCAACGTATCTGCAGTTCATCTGGCAAAACAAATTTCATGAGAATGTTTTCATAAACTTTCTTATTTGCATCACAGAAACTTACCCAATTTTAAAATTAATTTATGTTTGTGTCACTCTATGATTTATTTCACCAAACAGATGAATGAATGTCTTCTAGCTAAACAGCATCTGCAAAGATCAAAGATCAATCCCTAGGAGGGATTAATTCCAGCCAGAAGGAAGAATTAAGCTTTATTCAGTGTACACAAAGCTGACATAATCATAACCCTAACTTTAAAGCTAATCCTTATTTAACAGCAGGCATTAGAATCCATGTTTATTTATTTCAATCAATGACGGGACACTTACAGAAGCTACGCCTATAATTAACGTCACTGCGGTAGGCCACGCCGAGAAGCACGGCCAAAACAGATTGTCCCCGATACTATAAGTACGCCCAGAGTTTTTAAGTAGGGCGATCGCAAGCGGTCGATTCTACATGTTTACCTAACATCGGTGGTAAGACTGAAGTTTTAGGTAGTTACCGAATCGCATGAAATTTCACCTAATGACAGATCTTTGAAAATTCATAGAAAATCGCCGGATCGTTTCCGGAAGACTGGAATAGGCGCGTTTGAATTCTTATGTTACGTACAGTCATCAGGAGAAATTTCATGCGATTCGGTAACAGTTCCTAAATCTTTAGTCTTACCGCGCCGGTTATCAAGCTGGACTCTGAAGCGGCTTTTGTGTGGAGCTTAGAAATTTCGGTATTTACATTTACATTACATATATATACATAATTTCTCCCGGCGTAGCCCGTCTCCGAATTCGGAGACTCGATTTCTGATATTGTATTGTAGATATTTTATAACATACTTAAAGACAAGGAAGACGTCTTAGGATCACTATCATAATCTAAAAACCTAATAAAGCTTGGAAAAATAGCAACAACTCCAAAAAGGTCTAATAATTTACCCACCAAAAAACTCACAACACAAGCAAAATTGGCGCTAATGCAAATCACGCTGATGACCAAAGATTATAGAAGCAGGAGAGATAAACCACTCATTCCAACAGAAGGAAAGATAAACCACTCATTCCAGGCGCAGCGGGAAACAATGACAACAATCATAATCGTAAACCCCAGAGTTCAACAGCACCTAAAGAAAGCTAAGTCGCGGGAACAGGCTTATTTACAGGTGATCAGTCAAAACAAAATCGATAGGCAGGTAGGGTCAGATTTTGTTCCAGGTCAAGATCCACGAGTCAGGCAGGCAATAGTCAGACAGGTACGGTGGTTCTGCCTCCAAATAAACCGCCTTCAAGCTATACAGAATGCTCTTGCTCGTGCTGTCACCAAAACCTCCAAACTCCGTCACATCACTCCTGTTCTATAATTACTTTACTGGCTTAAAAACATGAACTAAGAGAATACAAAGTCCTATCATACACCTACAACACATTTCAAACCTTCCAACTCTCCTATACCTTCGTCGGTTATTTGCAGTCCAACCACTCCATTCAACGCGCTCCTCTCTTCCGCTGTACCATTTCTTCCCCCTTCAACCTCATACTTAAAATTTGAAAAACGCTCCATAGCCTAGCTGCCTCACCCCTCTGGAATATACTCCCGTCAGAATTACAACAATTATCTGACCGATCATACGAACTCACCAACCGCCGGATCTTTTCCGGAAGACTGGACTTCATCCCTTGCAATCTCTGCACAGGTCTTTGACTCAACACTGAAAACACTCCTCCTCCACAAATCTTATCTTGATTCTGCCTCTTCCCCTTATTTATCTTGCCGCTCCTATTCCAAACATCCACCGTAGCCGTCTAACTGTCTGCGTGCCTGACTTTTGGATCCTGCCCTGAATCCAATTCTAACCCTCCTGCCTATACATTTTGTTTTGACTGAGCGCCTGTGAATAAACTAGTTTCTGCGACTTAGCTTTCGTTTAGCTTTCGTTGGGAGAGGAGCGTTTTCAGTCTTGAGTTGAAAACCTGCGCACAGATTGCGAGAGGTGATGGTTTACGATTACAATTACGATGATGAGGTTCGTAGTATGGATTAAATAATTTTCGTAATTATTCTGGCGGCCCTTTATTCATGAGCGATGGAACAGCTATGAATATGGATCGATTTTCAAAATTTAACGATAAGGTGATGAAAGGGCGGAGAAGTGTTAGGGTGGAAGAGGAGTTGGATGAGTGGAGTGGTTGCATTGTAAATAACTGACGAAGATAGGAACGCTGGGAGAATTGAAGTGTGTTGTAAATGAAGGCCTGAGATACAAACGTACACGGTTTAAGATAGTGACTGCATGGCCTCGGCCCAGCTCATTTTCCAATGAACTGATCGGTGAGATTCTTTACCAAGGTTGCCCGTTTGAATGGGCGCCACGCCGTTCAAAGTCCCCATACAAGGACCGATATATAGTCCGAGATTTAAATCTCTGAAATATAGCCAATTGTGACGTTCTACGTCTAGATCTAACTTCGCGTGACGCGGGTAACTCTAGCCAAGCTTTACGCTCGGAGCCACCCGCCTCACTGCCCCTTCTACTCCTGGCGTAAAATAGCCTTTCTGTATCATCTCTGCTCATAGTGTCTGGTCTCCGCAAGAAATATTTAAGACTGCCCACTTGCTTAAAGGAGTCAACACTGTAAAGCTCTGTCCTGGGATCCGACTCTGCCTCTTCCGCAATCGCCGGATTGGCAACGTCCTGAGGATGGCCCTTGCTCAGAACAGGGTTCATTCTTTTACCGGCAACAGTCGTACCCTTTCTGCTTGCGTTCTTTACTACAGGCTTTCTCATCACCACATATTCCACATCTCGTAATTCTCCCGCTACCGCCAATAATCTGGGACACAAGTCGTTCACTTGGTTCCTGTGATCAGTCTTCTGGCAAGTTTTTGTGTCTTCCCGCCCTGAGCACATGGATATTGGGCAACGCAGCTCTACGCAGTCACCCGTCTTTCTCTCCATCTCCGTGTGTAGGGCTCCCAGCATCACACAGGTATGTGTTATGCACCACGATTTACTCTCTGTTGCATTATAGTGTTGTGACGAAACTTGCCAAGGTACCGCACCCGCGTCTGACTCTATCGGGTGGCCGAGGCGTTGGTCTGTCCGAAGCCCTACCAGGATGACTCCCTACCAGCGCCTACCTACTGCCAGTCCGCGAGATAAGGCTCTTGAGGTCCCCAAGAGACTTAAGACCAAATCGACAGATCGATTAACAATCGCTTTTATTTTTATCCAACACCTCATCGAACTACTGAACTGAAACTCTAATTACACAAGGCACGCACGCACATACTACAAAGTGTTCTGCCTCGCTCTCTCTCTCTCTCTCTCTCTCTCTCTCTCTCTCTCTGCTCTTGTCACTATGTTCTGTGTGTCTTATATAGCCCTGCAATATTGTGGGGGAGAAGCGATACACGCCCGGAGCTCGGCGGAGGGTAGACGATACACGCCCGGAGCTCGGCGGAGGGTAGACGATACACGCCCGGAGCTCGGCGGAGGGTAGACGATACACGCCCGGAGCTATACCGCCACAGTGTATTGTATTTGATAACTTATATAGCGCTTCTTACGAAACAAACTACTCAGAGGCGCTTCCAGCATGAGAACCCCGGGGGAATAAAAACGTCTTTAAACAACGAGCTAACTGAACTATGTCACCAACAGTGACCTTTGCACGAAACGATAGTGTGCCAACTGCGTTGGCATTAATCGACCAACATAGATAGGAAATTCTGCTACGGAAAGATAGAATACGTCTGCGTAACACTCAAGAGAAGGTCACCTATCTAATCTTCTCTAAAAAGAACACATGGACAATCGTACCGTCCTACGCACGAGGGGGCCCTTCCCCGCACTTCAGTTAGTCCTGCGATAAGTGTGTGGCGACAAGTGTATAGAGGAGTCGGTATTTGCCGTCTCGACTCCGGTATTATCGGGATAACCGACCCGGACTATGATGCACCGGGTATTCTCTTGGTCCGCGTTAAGGTCTCCCACCAGTCACCTAAAGGCACTGGTTCGTGCTATCCTCTCGTTATAGGTGTGTACTTTCTCGAAACTCATTCAACCTTTATCTTCTCACTGTCTCAGTCCATCTCGCGACTCGCACCGCCCTGCGCGCAGCCGCAAGCCAGTCCTTGAACAGGACAACGAATGTTTCGGTGGGATCTCACCCGAGAGCGCACTTAACCAGATTCACGAACGGCACCACTGGGTTAGGCTTCCCGATGCCACCCATCTATTTCACACAGACCTGTGATGGAATCTTCTCCGAGATTCGCACAACCTTATATTCTTATTGTCTGTCAGTCCGTCTCGCGTCTCGCACTAGGGTTGGCCTATAGGTATAGATCCATTACACTTATTTATTCAGCTGCGTGTATATTATCAGACTGTTGGCCTTGCATCAATGCGTTGCTGCACACATGTATAGGGCGTGGCTTGTTCACATACTATCAGTGTCCCTGTTGGCCTATGTGCTAGCCACTCATGATACATCCTTTCCACAGAAAATCGCAAGTAAATGGGCCCTGGGAATTCAACGGTATAATCTAGAAATTAATTATGTCCCTCTGAAACACGATTCTCTGGCAGCGTACATGACGAATTAAATATCATTACACTGTAAGATGTTTTAGTTCATTCTGATATACTGTCTTAGAAACTTATGTAATTAGCTGAGTAGTTAAGTCTTAACGTTTCATATGATTATAATAATATGTAGCCTTATGAGTTTGAGTTGTGTTTAATTTTTACGGAACAGTGGGGAACAGTTAGGCGAGGATATAATTAAAGTGTACGAAACGAAGCGGATAGGACGCCCGCTATTGATACATGAAGATAAGAGAGAGAGAGAGAGAGAGAGAGAGAGAGAGAGAGAGAAAGAGAGACAGACAGACAGACAGACAGACAGACAGACAGACAGACAGACAGACAGACAGACAGACACAGACAGACAGACACAGACAGACACAGACAGACAGACGGAACAGAGGGACGCTGATCGGATGGCGAAATAGAGAAGTTGGATGATTGACAGATGGATGGGAAAGTTAAGCAGTGAAGCAAGGGTGTCAAGCGATGAATGCATTCTTTGAATAATGGTCGATCAGGCGTTAGGTCCAGAGAGCAGAAATAAGATAATGATGCATCTAATAAACGGGTGCGCGAAGTTAAGCAGACCTTTGCGAATCAGTTGACTGATTTTGCTGATGTTGCTGTAAATACGGTGTACATACGTGTAATATATGTGTGAAAGTAATAATCGTCGTTACGTCTCTTTACGGTCGGACAGATCCAGTCACGAACCTGCATGCTGTTAAGGCCGAAGACCCCCGACGATTAAGCCACTTATCAATAGCAACCCTCGCCATCAAGCTACTGAAAGGAGATTTGTGTTCGCCGGCGACCCTTTGGCGACGCAGGACTCAAACAATCTTTCTTTCAGTACATTCTTCCTTGTCCTGCTCTCGAGAGAATTCCATCGTTGTAAAGATTTCATATGCGTCCGAGCCAATGCACGTTAGAAAGGTAGTTAGCTGCCTGTCGGTCTCCCTCTTCCCGATCTAGTTTCGTTGCTTTCACATATTTGCTCCATTGCCCTCTGAAACGTTTCCAACCCACAGCCAGATTCGTTACTTTCAGAAGCGCCGGTAATGGAATTTGTAAAGTCGTAGTCGCCATATTGATTAGTTATCGGTTAGTTTGTCTCTTTGTGATACTTCTGACGCCACATATCAGGTTAGCCTACACAGTAGGTATAGATACATTAATACGTGTGTATTCACCGGCATGTATATTAGCAGACTGTTGTCCTTGCATCAATGAGTTGATGCACACATTTATAGGGCGTGGCTTATATGTACATCCGTACTATCAGTGTTCCTATTACCCTATTTGATAGCCACTCATGATACAAGCCCCGCCACTCTCTGCCCCGCCTGCGGCTGCAAGCCGGTCCTTGAACAGGAGAGCGAATGTTTCGGCTGTAGCTCTCCCGGGAGCACACAGACCGGTTTCACGAACGGCGCCATTGTGGTAGACTTTCCCTTGTCACCCCTCTACTTCACACAGACCTATTGCTAATTTCTGGCGAAAGGGATCCTTCCCCGGGTTCTGTCTAACCTCAACGTTCCAACTGTCGTGACTCAGACGGTTTCGCGATCTACGGCAAAGTGGGCCCCACCCTGCCGGATCCGCGCCGTTAGCCTGGAACCAGACAGTGATTGTCTCGGTTGTCCATACAGGAGCGCACCGATTAGTCTTATCCCGGACTCCTCTCTCTTCCGTATATGTGCATGGTAACCGGGACCGTATCGAAACTTTTCTGGACGTTACCCTCTTCCATATATTTGTATACGTTATGAATTCGCTCACTGAATTTCGCTAACCGAACGATATAAAAAACACTTGAACTCGTATATGTGACGGTATGCAACCATCCTTCACAAGAGCTTCGCACCCACAGGACAGCTCTTGTTCTTGTAAGATGCTGCGATTAGTGGTATCGAAGGCTGCTGAAATATCAAGGAGGAAGAAATCTGTTGATGAGCGACGGCAGAAACAAGCTTATTGTATAGGAAAATGAGTAAGGTTTCAGTTGAGTGCCGTTTAGTATTACCGGACTGGTGTGGGTTAAGCAGTGAGTTAGAAATCAGATAGTCATTGATCCGAGAGAGGACAATCCGTTCAGTTTATTTGGAGATTATAGGCAGCTTAGAAACAGGTCGGTAGTCCGAAAGGATTTCTTTATTATTATTATTATTTCTGCATTTATTAGGCGCCACTATCTAATGACTAGGCATCAGTCGATGGCGCCGAGCAATTGTGAGTTAAGGACTTGCTCAAGGTCCCTACACAGTAACCATCTCAAGGGAGAAGGCTCGAACCCGTATTCTCCGCGTTACAAGCCGAGCGCTCTATCCAATACGCCACCGTGCCCCAACTGATGATTTCTTTAAAAGAGGGGTAATCATAGTGTTTGTAGAGGAGGGGGAAATTATCAATAGACAAGGAGAGGTTGATTATTTTTGGTAATAACTGGAGCAAGGACAGATGCAGAGTCTTTCAGTAAGGAGGTAGGTGTAGGGTCGAGTTCGCCTTGTCTGTTTGGAAGAGATTTAACAAAATGTAATTATTATATATTCTGTTATTTTTGAAAATAATAGAATATATAAGTATCAACATATGTCCAATTCCATATCCCTGGGCACATTTACTTAGACAAAATGGAAATAAGTTATTATATACATCGGAATCGTAAGCTCAACATTTCTACAGCGCCCAATGAAAACTAAGTCGCGGGAAACAGCTTATCACAGGAGCTAAGTCAAAACAACATCGATAGGCAAAAGGGTTCGGTTCCAGGTCGAGATCCAAAAGCGAGGCAGGCAGCGCCGTTAATAAGAAAAAGTATACATAGGATTACGTCATACAAATCTGGAGAACCCTTCCGACTTGACGGAGCAATCGTGAATATAACTTTTAAGTAGAAATTGTCGAAAATGTCACTTTTGTCATCTGTACCTAAGTATTTCATTCAAAACACCCCACTTCCATATATCCTATCCTGATTCCTTCTGTTCTTGATATTGACCTGAGTGGCTTGGCTTTGGTGCGCTATCGGTTGATGCCTTGTGCATTAGACACCGGCACATTAGAAGTTGCTAATTATTAATTATTATTATTATTCCTCCTATTCTGCATACTTCTCTCGCCGTTCCAGTAGTAAGCACCATCCTTGCACTGTAACCCTCTGACAGTTTACTTGCTTGAGCCTATAGGATCTCGAAGTGGAACTGAACCTGACCTTACTTGTCGAGTGATTCTGTTTTGACTGAGTGCCTGTGAGTAAGCTGGTTTCAGCGATTTAGGCTTCTTTGGGCGCTTCAGAAATCTTTAGATTACGATTGCGATTATGAGTTTACGTGATTAATTACGACTTTGTTCTCGTTTGTGGTTTTGTTGCTCATCCCATTTGATGTTCTATGGACGCTCGGTAGTACTCAGAACAAGGTTTTGAACGCGATCGCTGAAACAAATAATTTGTTCGATATGTGTTAAGATAAAATGTGGATAAAGCTGTTATTTATCCAGAAAAATTTGTGCCGCTGTAGTTATGCCTAATTAAAGTAAGTGTCAAGATTTTTTAATAATAAAGTGACAGCAGTAATATACGGATTTTAGTAGTAAAAAAATCAAAGACGAGGTTATGGCTTCCGTTTGCGATTGAGTGTCACCAGGGTTGGGTTTGTGAAATTTTGGCCGATGGTGGGTAGGAGTTTAGATGTGCAGTCACTGTTGGTTCAAGGGCGTGCAACACTACACAACGTTCTGGCCAGCAAGGCTGTTCCAGGAGAATTGGAAGCATATGGTTCGATAGTCCTCACAAACTGTTGCGTTTGGTTTCTGTTTTCGAAAAATGAAAGCGAAATGGACTTCAGACAGTCTCGGAAAGTCCCCCGGCCCTATTCAAATTCTGTAAACGCCCTAGTACATCTTTACTAATTCTGCCAATGCCTTTTGTCCCAGATTGTTAAATATCTCAGTTGATACGTTGTTGCGATGTTGCCAAACTATCTGTGTAGGATTAAATCTGGATTGCTGATAAGATTAACTGCCCTAAGGCGATTCATGCTTTTGGCATATTGTATGATTCAGTACTGGACGACCATCTGTCAGAATTTGTCCATAAGGTTAAAATTTTGTGTAAATTGAAATATAAGACTGTCAGGGATGAATACATTCATTTTGAAACTAGGCATCCCACTTAGGGCTGCCAACCCTCCCGGATTCGCCTGGACAAGCCCAGAATCGGCCTTATGCATCCTGTGTTCCAGATTGATCCCAAATTGTCCTGGAACTTGGTGTAAATATCCACTTCACCAGATGTTGTTCTTTTCGCACACTAGACTCGAACAGCCGGCTGTAAATAAGTTTACAGAGTGACCATAGAACAGAGGGTAGTTGGGTTAGTATGAACTTCGCTTGTGCTAGACTCTGAAGCCTGGTAGGTTATTGGAATTTAATAAACGTTTTGCTCTTGAAGTTGATTCAAATCTTACATATCTGCCACTTGTCTCTTGATGATGTGACTGTAATTTGACTAATTTTTAACATTTGCAGTAGATCCTACATTAGGCAGATGCAACATTCGTTACATTCAGTGATGTGGACAGGGTAAATTGGTACTGGCATATCAAGTGACTGTGCAGGCGTCCCGGATTGGCAAAATCAAAAGTTGGCAGCCCTAATCCCACTTCTTCAATAAAAGTGCTGATGAGCATGGAAAGCTGAACATATCAAATTCACATAGGATATTAACAACCCTTTCAGTTATCAGCAGTAACTTATCCGCATCCCGTTTTCCAATTAACATTTTGTATCCGACTATGTTTTTCACGTCATGTGCACCAAATATCCACCTGTCCTGATGGGCTAAATTCCAAGGCCAAAGCCATGCCCAAGTTAGAGTGTCGCTTCCGCGGTGCGGTGTGCGATGCCCAAAAGTAAGCCCAAAATAGACAGTCCCCTATACTGCAAGTATGCTGGCAGTTCTTTCAAGGCTTATCTCTGATGGTTGTAACACCTTTGACATCGGACATGTCACGCTGCTTGCGCTCTTGGGCCTCGTATGCATGACGATGGTGTAACTTCTAGCCCCTTACTTTGACTTACACCTGACTAGTCAGTGAAATTGGTATGCACTATGTGGTCTGTGCACTTGGACTCACGCTAGCCCAGGCATAAGTGGAACTAGTCCTAGTGTTGTGAAAATAAACAAAATCATGGCTGTCATGATTTTTTTACGCTGAGAGTGCAGGAACATTGGAATCCACTCAACTCGTTTTCAACAACGGTATTAACAAAAAACTCAAAACTTAAATACTTTCCTGAACTTAATTTAACGTTCATTTACACAAAGATTATGTTTTGCTTATGTTTTTTGATAGTTTCTAGTGATTACTTGAGTGCAGGAATTGACTGAACATTAGCTGTATTTTATACTGGCTATTGACTATTTTATTCTTTGGGAATGTAATGCATCTTTTCAGACAAACCAGGCATGGATCCCAACAGATTGTTTGAAGATGGCATTGGTGGATCCTCGGGGTGGGGCTTGCCTCAAGTGTTTCCTCTTATGCCTCACATGTCAGTGGATAGAAGGGAGCGTTGGCATCGTATTGGGCCTATTCTGCCAGCCCTGAAGTGAGTTTTTATTCTTTATAACGGTGTAACAATCTTTCGAATGTGTCATGAAATCTAACATCAAGTACCTTATTAGTGTTATGTTATCTAGTGTTTCCACAGTTACACCTACCATATTTTAGTACCTTATTAGTGTTATGTTTTCTAGTGCCTCCACAGTTACGTTTGCCATATTTTAGAACCTTAATAGTGTTATGTCACTGCATCTTTAATAAAAGTGTGACTTGTAGTCCTGAAAATATGGTAACACTTTTGCTGTCTTTGACCTACAAAGATATTCTCTTGCTTTTTTCATATGTAAAAATGGGTGTGAATTATTTCAAGACTGCAAAATTTGTGCTGAAACACTTAGAAATGTATATACAAGCTTTTCTTTATGTGTATTTATATATATATGCATGTGGACATCACTTCTGTCCGTATACCAGTATGCAGATTAAAATGAGCGTGTGCTAACTATAGGCTTTGCTATGATTGGCTCTAACAATATGTGTAATATTTCGAAAAAATTCTTACCATTTATAGTTGACATTGATCTCATGCAGATATATAAAAATTGATTTATTTAGTTCTCTCTATTAGCTGATGCTGTGTGCGTCTAATGTTTAGAAATATTGCTTTGGTTAAAAAATATTATCATCATATTTTTTTTTGCAGAGAAGGGTTGATACCATCAGGCATTCCTGGAGTAAGTTGTCATTTAATACGTTTCTTTCATTTTCGGTAAGAAGAAACTTAACAGTGACCAACTTTGTACAGATGATGCTAGCATCAGTGTATGGTGCTAAGCAGTTGTGCTTGATTGACTTGCACATGGGCCCTATGCAGTAACTGTCTGAGGGAGGCTTCCACCTGGAAACTGCACTTCACAAGTCAAGCATTCAGCCAGTTGGCTACCATGCCATAGTTTATTGTTTATTAAATCTGAACATTTGCATTTTAGGCCATGCTTAAGTGAAGGCTAAAATGTACTATTTATGTGAACACTTAACAGATGAAGATTTAGTGCTTTACCTAATGTATAGTGTAAAAAGTTCCTTGTTAATGAAATGCTCTGGCAGTTTTCAGCACACAAATTAACCATAAATCTGAGTTCTTTCATGTTCATTTTCTCAAACTAGCAGATCTTATGTGGAATTTGCTCGGTTCCAACATGGTTTCTGTTCATTTTTGGACGGCGTTAAGTTGCATTTTACTGTAATGTATCATGAATTTGCACTGATGAGTTGAATCAAATTGGCCTTGTGTAGGATGTACAGAAATGACCCAAGTACTGAGTCCTGTGGTACACCAAATGGAACTGGTGTCCAAGCCATTCTGTCCAAGCCAGTGGTCACCATTGTTGTTCGTTCATCCAGAAAGGAGTGAGGCCTGTTCAGAGGTCATTCACTGACTCCATAAAAGGTTCTGAGATGCTCAGTGAAGATGCCCTGATCAACTGTGTCAAACATTGTGCTAAAATCCAGGAGGGTGAGCAGCATGACACATCCAGAATCACTGGCATCACAGAGGTCCAAGATCAGTCTTGACAATACTGTCTCTGTAGAATGTCCTTCCTCCAACTCGAACTGTGACCTGTTTGATGAGCAAGCCTGAGATGATGAATGGAATGTTGTATGTCAGTAGACCATGATCAGAGGCTGACGAAAGCTCCAGGTCGACTGTGACTTGACTGTGGTGATCTTGTGTGATGACCAAATTGAGGCAGCCACTGTGGGTATGTGCAGACACGGTGATGTGCTAACTAATTAAAACCAAAGCTGATGATGAGCTGTCTCAGCTGCTTGACCCAAAGACATCCCGCAGATATTAAAGTCTCCTGTGACCTTATCACTAGCTAGCGATAGTAGGTAACCATGTTTTCAGTGTTGTCAAGTCCTGGACAAACATTGAAGATGGTGGCTAAGATCCAGGTTAGTAGATTGGGCAGTGGTGCTTGGGCCACGTGCTCTAGTGAAGGAACTGAGCAGGACCTCAAAGGTGATGAAGGTTTCATCAAATATTCCACTTGTTTTGTGGGCACTTGTGGAGCATGGTAGCATATTGGATAGAGCGCTCGGCTTGTAACTTGGAGAGTATGGATTTGAGCCTCTCCTTAGACGGTTACTGTGTAGGACCCTTGAGCAAGTCGTTCACTGACACTTGCTCAGTGCATTGACTGATGCTAAATTATTAGATAGTGGAATAATAATAATAATTGTTTTGCATGCAGACCTGCCAGATGGAAGACAGCATTTCCATCACCCCAGACTGAGATGCACACAGATTCAAGTAATGGTGAGGTGCATCTATGACATACCTTTTTGGTGCTGACCTTCATAGTGTGACACCTGAAGAAGTTTGATGCCATGTCTCAGCCATGATGAACATGCTAATAGCATAGCTAGTGATAACATCAGCATTAAAACTGTGCTTCCCACTGAGGCTCTGGACTTTCCATACCCGGACTGCTGTCCAACATGTTTGGTTGTCCCATTACTGGCAGTTTTCGATGACTGTTCTCATGGACTGGCTTGACTGGACTGTGGACACCAGATATGCAGCAAAACCAGAATCAACAGAATCTTCCGTACCATGTATTTCAGTGTCTGACCATCACAGTTGAGTAGCTTCAAGATCTCTGAGCTCTCAGTCATCTGTCAGGGGTATGTGGATTCTGCACCAGGCACTTTAACTCGGGTCTTGTAAATTAAATTTCTAACTGCTTTAACTCATTACCGACCGCACGGTACTAAATGGTAGTAATGGTAGCCGACCGCACGGTACTAAATGGTAGTAACGGTAGCCGACCGCACGGTACTAAATGGTAGTAGGTGCGGCCAGTCATATCGTAACCTCTTGTTTATTTGTAGTCCTTATAATTTTAGAATTCTACATCATTTAGGCAAATAGGTATAATTTTAATCCATATTACATCAGCAGAATCCCTGGAAAATGCCTCAAAATATAAAGAACAACCGATCAAAATGGGCATTTAAATCAGCCAACGTGTAGCTAAAAATGGATATTTAAATGTCCCAAAATGGCAAAACGTTGTTTACCGGAGGAAGAAATTTGCTGATTGATCGACGAATGGTCGTATATTAACAAAAGTTGTGATTCTTCTGATGAATAAAACGTGTCAGATGGATCACACAAGACTGTTGGCAATACGAAGTGAACGAGTCGCACATTGATATGGAGTTTGACGACAGTGGCATCCGCTATAGGCCTATGCATGCGGCGAATGTGGGTCAGTTTTCGGTTACCCAGAAAATGTTGTGTTGAGAAATAGAATTACAGATTGGAAGAGAAGAGAAACGATAAAGAATTGTGTTTACCTTATTTCTATATGTCAGTCACAGACAGAGATATCACAAGTTGAATTAGATTTGCTTTTAGGCTTTTCCTGTAATTTTCTTCAGTTTTTACGACAACAGTCTAAGTACAAAAAAATTGTATCTCTTTCAGTTTTGAAAATATTTTTAAAATTTCTTTTTAATTTTATCTGGCAACAATTTCTGCACATTTCGTTTGCTCAGTTACCATATTTTGCCACTTAAAATTTTTATGTACACTGTCTTGAAGATAAACATATAGCAGATTTTTGGGGTACAGTTGGGAGACAACTTTGGATACCCAAAAAAATTTTCCTTAAAAAACTTGACAGATGAATGGGAAGAGGAGATAAAATGCTAAAGAATGGTACTTACCTTATGTCTGCATGTCAAAAACCAACAGAGATATCGTAAGTTCAATTTGTTTTACCTTTAGGCTTTTTCCTGTAATTTTCTTCAGTTTTTTTGACAATGGTCTAAATACTAAAAAAATCGTATCTCTTTCAGTTATGAAAGTATTTTAAAATTTCTGTCTGGTTCTATCTGGCAACAATTTCTGCACAATCTTACGCTCAGTTAATCTTTGTTGTCATTCAAAATTTTATTGTAGAATGTCTTGATGATAAAAATGTAGCAATTTTTTTGGGGATACACTTTGGGGCAACTTTGGGTACCCCAAAATTTCTTTTTTTTTCAAAAAACTTGACAGATGAATGGGAAGAGGAGATAAAATACTAAAGAATGGTGCTTACCTTATGTCTACATGTAAAAACTGACAGAGATATCACAAGTTCAATTTTTTAATTTTTTGGCCGTTTTTGCCAAAAATGTACGGTCGTGAGGGGGTAGGTGAAAAAATTTTGGCGGTCGTTAAAGGGTTAATATGTCAATGCTAGTATGTCCAGAGCATATAAATCTGTAAAAAAGCAACAGTTAAGTGAACTTTGTCTGCAAAAATTGCAGTTGCCTATATGGCAAAAATGCATGAGACAGCCATGGTGGCTGTAAGCGTGCCACTTTGCCCACCTAGTATGTAGCTATGGAAGCCCAAACACACCTTTCTGTCTTACTGTTTCTTTCTGTCTGTCTCTTGTCACCCTGTTTATATCCTCTTTCTCCGCATTCTTTTCTCTAGCTCTTTCTGAACATCTCTTTGAGTCTCTGTCTCATTTTTTTATGCAGTTTCTTAATGTGTACCATTTTCTGACAAGTGCAGGTTTTATTGATTGGATTTTGAGAACCAGGGTGTTTATTTTTATACGTATTGTCAATATTTGTTTGCAGAACTTGTTGGAAAAATTGCTGGCAGATATAAAGGAGGAAGGAAATGCTTGCTTCAAGGATAAGGACTATAATGGTGCTTATGAAATGTATACGTCTGCTCTGCATGTCTGTAAAAATCTTCAGACTGTCCACTTTGTCAGCATAGACAAAGAACTCCTGTCTACTATTTTCTCTAATCGTGCTGCTTGTCTGCTTAAAATGGTAGGCATTTGTTGTCATAAATGTTTTTCTTGGCATTTGTTTCATTCCCACAGATTCAGGAAGTTATGAACAGTTAGCTTAAGTTGAATGCATAAATTGAATTGCCTTTATTTATCTCAGTTTAAGATCAGTTCACTTTTTCATTCTAATCCATTCTAAACAGTTGATGGTTGTTTGAAGTGAACAATCTGTTGGAGAAGCCCAGTCAAAATCCAATAGGTTGGGTAACCAGAAGTCAGGCTGTGCTGAGTAACCAAGTTGAAACAGATGAGTTTAAGTTTAGACCTGAATGACATTAAAGAACTGATAGAGCACACAACTGTGCAGTGAATTCCAAAGCTTCTTTCCAGCTACTGGGACTGTACAAGAGCCCAAGACTATCCTGTCATGGGGAGCTGGATCCCAGGTACCATTGGCCATGACCAAGTAAGCCACTGGGTGTAGACAATTCAATTTTAAAATGACCATGAGTGTAGAAAACTAATTGGATATTCTGCTGATATGGAGGAATTGTTACTCTTTTCAGTCCTTCCCAGTGGTGTACGCATAGGTCGGCAATTCTGTGGAGAGGCCGGTCGAATCTGCACAAGATGGCCTGCTGAGGGCCTAGTTAGCCTTTGTGGAAAAAGTTCTATTTGAGCGATGCCTATTATTTTATGCTAGTATTTGTTATATACACATGTGTATATCTTATATGTACATAATATAGCTTTGCATCCCTAATTATGAGTCAAGTATTACTCCTTAGAAACCAGCTATGCAGCAGAGGCCCTGAGCTGACTTTATTACATCCCCCCACCCGACAACTGATTAACTGGAATCTCTCAGTTTTGTCGCATGACTTGCTCTTTACTCGACAACTGACTGCAAGTGAGGCAGAGCTATAGTCACGAGAAGCCAGAAAATTGTAAAAGCTTTCAAGTCACAAGGCCATAGGATTGTCATTTAAAAGTAAACTTGAAGGTTATGAGGGCAGATGGATTTTTTATTTTAGGGGTCATTTATTTTCCAAATTTAAAATTATTTCACCGCTTTATTCGGTAGTAAATTCCTTACCTTCTCTCCTCCTGAATGCAAGTTGTCACAGTTCAAGTCTATCTCCACTGAAGACCTGCACCAGTTGTCGTCACTATTGAAGTTGTTTGAGCTCAACCTTCTGTCACCATTTCTAATTAAGGACTTTGTGGATGATCTCCTGGTTTTACCCCTGTTACATAACACTGCTTTGGGTGAGAGGTCACTTCCTGCCTCCCAGAAATGGGTTATTGTTTTGCCTTCTCTTAAGCATCATGTTATTAATGTTAAAGACTTGGCCAGTTATTTCAACGTATTTCCAACTTATCTTTCTAATCAGAGATAGCAGAGAAATATGTGTCAATGCAGCTTATACATTATCTTGAGGCAAACTCCCTCTAACCAAACAATAATCAACTTTTAGCTGTCTTTGCACATCTGTGATAAGTTGATTTTATTGTTTTTCTAGGATTACTATAAAGAAAGCATACAGGACTGTGAAATAGGTAACCATGCTTGATTCTTTATGTTTTCATGTGATGCAATGAAGATCAAGAACATCTCTGCACTATTAGACTAGGTGTTTCAACCTTCTAAAAACCCCTTCTAGAGTGATAGGTTAACCAGAGCTCCCCTGCTGCACAGGTGCACGTGCATTAGAGGAGCAGCAGATCATTCTGTGTGCAAGGTAACTTGGAAATAAGGAAACATAGCTTCTGGAGGTAGATCATATGCATCTGAGAATTTTTAGGTACCTCACAAAAGCGCCTTCTCCGGCCTAAATTGTGTTAAAGTATATGAACAATGCTTGTGTATTGGAGGTGGTCTCCTCTGGCAGCTTCACAGATATGTAGAGATCAGCCAACTACATTTGACAGTTGACGCTTATTCATATTAGTCTGGATTATACCAAAGTTAAAGAATGATGATGAGCAGGACATTCAACAGAATGTACTGTGAGTGAAAGTGCTGAGTTGCTTACCAGTTTTAGTAGTTCATCACTGTTCATATGGGTTTGGGGTGTATTGCGTGTGTGGAACGCGTGGGCTCTGTATGCATGCGTGCGTGTAGTTCCAATGTTTAACGACATCTTATGACATCAAAGGCCGTTGACGTTGCCCTCCTCCTTTATCCAGGCTAAAGGCAGTGGCAGAGTTATGCATGCGTGTATGTATCAAAACACTTAACGTAATGCCTTTTAAGTACCTATCAAAATAGCTGCACGCATAATTATCTAACTGATCTAACAAGTGAATTTTAAAATCTTTGCTGAGCAGAGTCAAGTGCAACAGAATGTATATATACGATGGAAGACTGTTCGAAAAGGAAGATGTAATACCGAAGATGGCACAATGGACTTGAATTGATGTGAAAAAGCATGGCACCTGCATGTCTCCACAGGCAGCAGACCTCAGTGGTGGCCAACCTGGTTGACATGAGACTGGGACACAGAGCTCTCTTATATGTGCTCAGGCAGAGCCAACCAACAAGGTTTACCCTAGGAGAAGAAATTTTAATTTAATCCTGTCCTCTACTGGAGGTCAGTAGAGCCTTTCTCTCACAATCAGATATATGAGAGAATTTTTGACTGATTGACCAGTAGTAGGGCAGCACAGTTGAGAATGCACTGAAGCTGATGGATTCTGAACTTTGGCAGGCCTGTGATGATGGAATTACTATTGTCATAGTGCATCAGAATGTCTAAGTGAATCACTGAATGAGAGTCACTGCAGCAGTAAATCTATCTTCTATTCTTCTCTTAAGACTGTTCTTTTTCGCCAAGGTTGGTTTGGGAGCTGTCACAGCCTGTAATAGCAGGATCTGCAGTGAGAGTTCATATGGTGAGCCATGGATAGTTCTCCATCCAGAAGCACACCTAGATCACGGACAACAACTTGTTGACTCCAATCAGGGAATCTTGACTTTATTGATTCCTCATCGATGTTTGAAACTAGGTTTTTTGTTGGACTGTGTTGAACCCAAGACTTGCATGTACCACTTGCAAATATGAAATCTTTGATTTGGTGATTCTATGTTGGACAGTTTTTGGGGTGGCTTCAACTGTCTATCATGGATAGAAGTGTCAAAATTTTTGTTAAATGGAACCCGAGTGCACAAGTCCTTTTTGAGCGGGTACTCAACTACCTATCACTCTGTCACAAGGTAGTAAATCAGTCGCCCAGTGGGCCATATGGGAGTCATTATATGCACTTGGGCTAATTAAAACTGTTTAAGCATTCACTCTTCTCAACATGTCTTATAGCCCACAAATGCGACTGCACACTAGCTTTTATTAACTCCTGGAGACTAAAGAAATGTGTTATTCTATGTTTCACTGATTGATAGTGCTTGACTGCAGCCTGATACCTCCCACCCCTGTCTTCAGAGGCCGCAGACAACTGCACATTAATAAGCCATGAGCCCATGACTATTAGAGCAATCTGCTTAAAATAATTATGCTTCTTTGGCCAGGTTTTGGGTATAAAATCCATATGCAGACTAATTCCTACTTTGGCAGCTATTAAGCCGGTCAACATCTTTATAGACTTCCGGGTCGACCACTGCAACAGCCTACTGGTGGATCTGCCATCCTGTCAATGCACGAATGCAGTCTGTGTTAAACTCACTGCCCGTCTCATTTATGGCAAGATACCATCTGACCAAGTCACCGCTCTGCTGCAGGACAATTATTCATTGGTTGCGTGTCCCACAGGGATCACTTACAAGCTGTGTCTAATGATACAAGGCTTTAAATGGCGGTGCTCCAGACTATTTACTTCTGTGTTTGATCAGTATATAAGCAGCGGGTCTGCCGACTATGGTCATCTACAAATAATCAACTACACTTCTGCAGAACTTTAACGAAATTTGGAGAGTGAGCGGTTGCTGGACCTGTGGCGTGGAACAGCCTTCCCGAGTATGTCAGGTCGTCCCCTTTACTGGAGAGTGGAGACCTTTTGAAATCACAGCTTAAAAATTCTTTTTCAGCATATCCTTCAACTGCTGAATGCACTAGTAAATGTGCAGCGCCCTTTTTCGAACTCGGTTGTTTATGGCGCTATATAAATTGGCTTATTATTATTATATGATTAATGGCCCAAGTTTCACTTTTTGGGTGGGTTACCCTGGCATCTGGGTGCCTGCTGGCACACTTATAATGGAGACGTTTTATGACCAATTGGCCAGCTACTGACAAATACACATCCTGCATGGATCTGGTGGACTGAGGAAAGTCTTGGTGGATTTTACTCAACTCACCAGAGTGGTGGCCTGGAAATGGATGTCTTTGATTTGGCTGTATCCACCTGCAAAGGAGGTGCCAGTGAGCGAGCACAACCGTGTGCGGCTCACTTTATTCGGCTGTTGTCATTCCTTGTCTTCAGTGACACGTGGACCAGAAATCTGAACATGGTGTCATTTGTGTACTCTGGATGGGAAATCGTTGGTTGGGCTATGCATGTGTGCAAGACCCACTAATGGGGACTTTTCTAGGCTACACCTGAGAAGGCTCAGTGGGGTTGAGTAGCATTATTTGTTTACAGATGAACTGACATTTTGCATTAACAACACTTAGGCAAATGTAAGCATCACTTTTATGAGATCCTGAAAAGGTGCTATATAAGTGTAGAGAACATAAATACATACATATGTATGGTAGTTGATCTTAGACATTCTATGACTTTCAGAGAACAGTTGCATGTGGTTTCAGTTATGCTAGTTGGTTGATGGACTAACTAGTTTATAACAGATGCTCAATGCCATGGATGGCTTACTGCTTGTAATTTTTACTGTTCTACATGTAAGAATCTTCTTGCTTTGCCTAACACTTTTCACACACATACGAAAGTTTTTCAATAATGAATTGTATTAGTGTCCTAACAGAAATTTCCATGTTTTTGAAAGGAAATTTTGTTGCCATTGTTTTTTGCTTATGCTTTGTGATTGTTATTTGCCATTGGCAGCTATTCAACAGAATTGTGACAACATAAAAGCACATTACCGCATGGCAGTGGCTTATAAATCTCTGCGAGAGTACAGTCATGCTCTTCAGTCAGCCAGGAAAGGAAGAGAACAGGCATCAAATGCCAACAAAATTAAAGAGGTTTGAAATAAATAGTATTGTTTAAATTTTAGAGAACGGCATGAATTTTCTGTTTTGATGTGTTGTAGTAGTACTGGTTCCAGGGTTTAATGACATCCTATGGCACCAAAGGCCATTGATGTCGCCCTTCTCCTTTATCCAGGCTTGGGACTGGCACCACCCGAGTATGGCAGTGGCGGAGTTGGTGTGTTTGTACTGCTTGATGTGAAAACATGGTACTGGCAGTAACTGTGGTGCTGATTGAGTCTTCACTGAGACATACATTATGTAAAGACCTTGAGCAAGTCCTTAACCTTTGTGCATCACATATTTTTGGTCATTGTTTTTCCCCAGATCCACGTTGTTTTGGGTGTTTGTCTAAATGTCATCTGTTTGGCTTAAACGCAAAAATAACCTCTATCATAGGAAATGGAGTGGAAGTTTTAACATGAAATGTGTTTAAACTTTAATTTTGAACAAATACAATTCATTGATATGTTTGTGTGTGCTTGCTGTTTAAGATATAGCAGATTCAACATGAATCAATAGCCTGCCTACTTGTAAAATTGTTAGTTTTGTTGTATCAGTAGGCCACTACAGTTTGAGTGAACACCACTGATTGTGATATTTGTAACTGCAGTGGCTTGTAGTTCGGCATAGTTCCTGTGAATGATGCATAGCTGTTGCTAGACATTCAGTTTGATCAATGATCAGAATCCTAACAGTACCTTAAAAACCTTTAGTAATGTGTGAATTGGAGTTGAATCCCTGGTATAAAGAAGTTGGCTAATTGTCCAAGCTTATCTGAAGGTTTATATCAACCTTTGTTGTAGACTACCTATATGCTAAGTTACCCGTATTGTTTTCCTAATCCCTGCTAAAAAATCTATTAGGTCACTAGAGTGGTAACAAAATGTGCTGTAATTACTCTTGGAAAATTTTTAAAACTAGTTTTCTCATCATGTTTCAAAAACCAAAATGCATAATCTGTTTGGTCATCATGATGCCCAAAACTGTTGATGTAAAACCAAGAAAATTGCTTACCTTTCAGTTCAGGTATCATTAGATGTTATGCGTCAACTGTTTTGCCCTGTCTTTGTGGCTCTTTGCACTGATTTGCATGGGGAACCTTTTTGCTTTGGGCTGTGACTTTCATGGTATTGCATGGGGCTTTTGCTGCAGTTGATCTGTCACTGGTTTTTCACTTTTTGCCAAACATCCGTGCTAATGTTACTACAGCTGGCAAGTGTGTTGCAGTTGCTGTTTATTTTCATGGGGGCTCAGCAGAAAAACTATGTGAAAGCTGACATCATAGCCAGCCTGGATGTTTTCATCATGGTTGAGGTGCCAGGTGGCATGTGTATGCCCACTGTGGCTATCTTGTGTGATTTTGTACTTTTTGACAGTTTTGCAAATGTTGGACCTGAGTTGGTGCCTGGTGTAACACGGACACCTTCACAAGAGTATAGTGGATGCACTGAGATGTTGAAGCTGTGCTGAGCTCTGCATGTAATAACCAACTGGCTGGCTGTAAACCGCAATGGGCAGGACTGCGTCATGGGACATGGAATGGCCGGAGTGTGAGCAAAAACCCAACGTTAGATCCACCACTATCACCTGTCTTGACCTGGATGTCTTTATTCTGAGTGAGACCTGACATCAATCTGCCTCCTATGTTACATTACAAAGATCGACACTACTGTCTTCCACTGGAAAATCTGCATGTGGGAAACGTGTGGAACTTGGAGCAACCTTTACCACCTTTGACGTCCTACTCAGTTCCTTTCTGAACAGCATGCAGGCCAATCACGATTGCTGCCGTTTACTGACTGGGATCTCAGCTGCCTTCTATGACATTCATCCGAGAGTTCCAAGTCCTCATTGAAAATCTGATCAGCTACAATAGCCAGCTG
The DNA here is from genome assembly GCA_964023275.1 of Norana najaformis. Lineage (NCBI taxonomy): Eukaryota > Metazoa > Annelida > Clitellata > Crassiclitellata > Hormogastridae > Norana > Norana najaformis. The sequence continues at coordinate 49,234,286 of OZ029913.1, read as the reverse complement.
GTAGTGATTGGGGACTGACATCCATGTGGAGGATCTGGATTGGCCATGGGCCAAGTAGCTAATTAGCAAAACTTAGCTCCAACCATCTGACAAACCTTCCTTAATTTCAGACATAACACCTTTCTACTTCTTTCTCCTGCATGAATTTCGGTGAAATGAACTTGATGGCAGAGATGCTTTCATCCTTCATAAACCTTGCTTCAGATGTGCTTGCTTGCCTTCACTTATTCAAATCCCAAGGTCATTTTATAGCCATATAGCTACCATGGGTATGAGAAATCAGCACCTCTCCTTTGTCAATAGGGTCATTCTAGCCCAACTGAACCAATGCTTCCCACCCTGCCATCTCAGAATTGGCTGATTTTAACCACATGTATTATATGGAAAAGTACAAGCTTTTCTGTAATATTTAAAATGCTTTAAAAGATATCACGGATTCAGTGACCACACCCTCAGAAGTTGTTTCGCAAAACTTTGAGAGGTGCCTTTTTTGAGTATTTATCTCTTTAATACTGTTAGACCAAATTGGATTAAATTTTTTCAGCAGTACACTTTTTTGTGTAGATGACAAAAATATTATTATTGTATGTCCTATTGTAATCATAAACTCGAGATTTCTACAGTGCCCAACAAAAGCTAAGTCGCAGCAACCTGGTTATTTACAGGTGCTCAGTCAAAACCAAACCGACTGGCAAGAAGGTTTGGTTCCAGGTCAAGATCCAAGAGTCAGGCAGGCAGGCAGGCAGGCAGCTACAGTGGGTGGTTTTTGGAATTGGATCTGCAGGATAGATAAGGGGAAGAAGAGGAAACAGGATAGAATCTGCAGAAGAGGAGTGAATAATTTCACCTATAATTTCAGCTGTATTAAATTTTCAAATGTGCATTAAGATTCAGTTTACAAAATCGGGTAATATTTGGTGATCACTGTTTACATATATAACACTGAATTCATTTCTTATATGAACACTGTCTTTGTGACAGGCAGTCAGCTGGCAAAGTTTGACGCTTAATTGTATTCACATCTGTTGGATATAGGTTGCCAAGTTGATCAAGTCTGATAACGAGGTCACAGAGAAAACATATTGTTAAAAAACACCTTAAGATATGTAATTTTTATTGGTTTTTCTGATAGAGCGTTGTTTAGTTGATGTGTGGAAAAATCTTGAGGGTCGTTTTGTTTTTAGCACTTCACATTGTGTCAAATGTGGTTGTTGTTTTGGACCTACAAGTTACAGTAACAAATTGTATTTGACATACTTGTTACCCTAGTATATCAGTGTGAAACTGTGAGGCCAATATGATCACTCTGCTGTGAATTATGCAACATATCTAAGTAATTTTATTATATATACAGTTTACATAAGCAGTTTACAGGGTGTCAAATATGGTCGTTTTATAGTCGCATTCTTTAAATTGTTGATGATATGAATGCTACTTGCTTCTAGTTTCAATATCAAATAGAGAAATTAAACAAAATAATTAGTTCTAGGCACTGATTAATTAGCTTAGTTAATGATGAATTCATTGTGTTCAAAGCAAATAAATTATCACTAAATATTAAGAAAACGAATTTCATGTTATTTAGCTCACAGAGGAAAATTATACCTAAATGTAATATTAGTATAAAAATAGATAATGTAAATATAAATCTCAGTATAAAAATAGATAATGTAAATATAAATCAGGTGTCATCCACAAAATTTCTAGGAGTTCACATTTACGAACATTTGACTTGGAAAGAACACATAAATATCATATCTAAAAAATATCAAAAAGTATTGGTATTATCTCTCGTATCCGCCACAAATTACCCCAAAATATATTATTGAACCTGTATTTTACTCCTTAATATATCCATATATCTGGTATTGCAACATTGTTTGGGCTTCCACATATCATACTCGCCTGTCTAATCTTAGAACCCTACAGAAACGCATCATCAGAATTATATTTAATCTACCCCTTCAGAACCACCACTCGATTGTCCTTTCATAGTCAAGGAATATTGCCTTTTGATTGTATTAATAAATTGCAGATAGGTTTATTTATGTTTAAACTAAAAAATAATCTGTTACCTGTGGACTTCTACCAGTACTTTTGTATGAATTCAGTTGTGCATGGTCACTATACACGATTGTCTCATATGTATCATAAACATTCTGTTCACACTACTAATAGACAGTTTAGTATTATAATTTGTGGACCGTCATTCTGGAATTCTCTGCCAACTGTTCTTACTAGCTTGCCAACATTATACCAGTTTAAAACAAGTCTAAAATCTCATATACTCAATGCACTTAGTTAAATATTTTTGGTGCTTAGTTAAGTGTTTTTTTTTGTTTAGGTTTATGCAATGACATTGATTATAATAATTACTTTACATTTTAGATTATTAATTGTTTTACTCAGTATTATACTGTCACCTATTTGTAATCCATGATGTAAATAGGTGACCTTCGTAGCGGAACTGTTTGTTCCTTTTAGGTCAGCCCATTGGCACCACTGTATGTGACAGACTATAATTGTATTTGTTAATTATTTTTGGTTGTCAATAAAATCTCTCTCTCTCTCTCTCACACTCTCTCTCTTGTGTCTTCTAAAGATGATGAAGCTACATTACTTGTGGTGTATCTATGTTCTATCACCGACTGCTACTGCAAGTGTCTACATGAGCACAAATTGCTTAGTCATATGTCAGTAGACTCAGATGACCAGTGCATTGTACTTGGCAACTTGGCAGAAAATTATTTATTCACTGCCTTAATTGCTGTGCAGGACATTGGGACAATTCACAGGCCACTACTCATCCATTTATTCTATATCATAACAACAGTGATAAGGACATAAGCAGTCTTTGCCTGTATATGATAAACAGTGCATGCCGCTCAGAAATTGGTGTTGTATATTATCTGAAAACCAAATTTCTGTAAAGAAAATAATGTACTTTTCCGATGGATGTGATGGTCAAACTATAAGAACTTTGTGATTCTGACCTATCACACAGCGGACTGGTTATGAGGCGGGATGGTAATTCTTTGCAACATCACGTGGGAAAAGTCACTGCGATAGTACTGGCAGAACTGTGAAGCATCTGGCTGCATGACATGCACATGCCAGTTTCCAAGACCAAAAACGACCATATTTGACACACTGTGAACTGCTTAAAACAAAAAAGACCATCAGGATATTTTGCGCATGTATCGGTTGAACTGTGCTCTATCAGAAAATGCAACAAAATTTGCTATCCTACTAAATTCAACACTGGCTGGAATTCTGGTAAGCACATTCCTACTATGTCGAAGGAGGTTGCAGCATGCCTTTCCAGCCCTTGTACAGCTCAGAAATTGCTGCTGCCAGGAGACTGTGCAGCGGCTTGCAAAGTGTTGGCAATGCTCCCATTTACCTTTTAATCTCCTCAAATTTAGGCGCCAGAATAGTACTGTTTGTAAATTTGTCTCTGCAGCAAAATCCACAAACTTATCTCCAATAGCTCTTCTTCTCTGAGGTTATCATGGTAGGCAATGAACAAGATTTTACACAATGCGACAAATGCAAAACCCTAGCAAGCGCTGCATCACATTCTTCCCTTGCCGACAGGTTCTTTAGTCTTCTCAGACAAGATCTTGGCTCTCTGACTCAAGTTTTCTAACAGTGAACAAGATTTTAAAAAAATTATGTAGAATGTCAGTTTGCTTCTTGCTTATGCTTTTTTGTATTCTAGCTTTAAAACAAATTATTTACATCACTGACTGTTTTCTGAGTTTGTTGATGAATTGTTATCATGAATTGTGAGAAAAGAGTGACTTAGTGTATATTAATTATCTACTGTATCCCTTGTTTATATCTCAGGTGAAAGAATTTGATGATTTAATCTGTGAAGTTGAAAGTCATTTGCCTTCACATGAAAATGTTGTCACAGCTAAGTATGATGAGATGAGAAGAATGCCATCAAAAGGAAAAGGAGTTGAAAATGCAGAAAACAATTCTCAGGAAAAGCCATTACCTGAAACAGATGTCAACAGTGCTTATCAAATTGTCCATTCAAAGATGAAAGATAGCAGAAAGAGAGAAGAAAAGGGTATTGCTTCAAAGGTAGATAACAGGAGCCATGTAGAAGGAAAACCAGCTGCAACTGTTAAGAAAAAGGTACTGTACACAGCAGTAAACCTTCTTTCTACATTACTTATGTGTTTTGATGAAGTATTGTTATAAAAGGAGATCTATGCTGTTTCTTATATGTTTCTGTGTTAACGATAGATCAGTTGATAGTGATAGAGACTTGCTTAAGGTTCATAGACAGTTATTGTCTAAGAGAAGTTTGAACTGCAAACTTTACAGTACATGGTGTTAAAGCAGTGTCAAATATCAGTTGGAATACATTGACATAATTTTCTTCACCAAGGTCCTGAGCTGACAAATTCCTGAACTCGGGACCATTATGTCACAGTACTTGCTGTTTACTTCCCATATAATGCATGAGATAGCATGTGGGGCATGGTAGCCGATTAGGTAGAGCGCTCAGCTTGTAGTGCGGAGAATACGGGTTCGAGCCTCCCATTAGATGGTTACTGTTTAGGGACCTTGAGCAAGTGCTTTGCTCACAATTGCTCAGCGCCATCGGTTGATGCTTAGTTGTTTGATAGTGGCACTTAATAAATGCAGAAATAATAATTAATATAATAGTTGTTTGCATTTCACTTTTTAATGCCAATTAAAAAAACATGCAGTGATTAAACAAATATTTGGATTGTTCTTGTCTGTGCCGCTTTGTGTAATACACTGTTAATTTTAAACCCTTGATGCTAATCTTGTTTCAGAATTCACTGGTTTTTTCCGTTACTCTGATATTGTTCTTGTTTGTGTGCTGCTGTTTGGATGCTAAGACATATTCAGTACTGGATGTTATGCTATAATTGCTGGGCATACTATTATTTATAAATGCATAGTACAGTAAAAGTCTGGTAACATGCGGATGATGGGCGTTAAGCTGTCAGAACCACATGATAATGGAACGTGTGCTACTGAATTACGCTAAAAGCTTAGAATCTGCATATTACATGTTCCTATGTAGGTCTATTTTTCCTTATATACATGTACAGCATCCTTGATGTGTACCTATCGACTTCACTGGAAAACATATAAATAGAAATTTGCATATAATTAAAACACTAAATACACAGTAAATCACTAAATCTTTAAAAGTATACATTTAACTATAAAAGACATTAAAACTACTTTTTTAAAAGAACATTTCAAGTTAGATTAAAACAAGAAATCCATTTGGTTTATTAGCAAAGAATATATATCATGTAACAAGAGTCTACAGTGATGAAAAGCTGCCTCAAATAACTTGTTAATGGTGACATAGTAATTTTTTTACCACCTCTTTTTGTATGACATTATATGTCAGCCTTATTCATTCAGTCATCTTCTGCTAAAATGATATTTTTGGCTACTTTTTGGATAAGTGGCAGTGTTTCTTTTTGCCTTTCCGCAGCAAATATGTGCTAATGGCTTTGTCTGCATCTGGTTTTCCTGAAGAGCACTTCAGATTTTTTACTTGAGCCCCTCATTAGATTCTATATCTCTTTTAATAATGCTTAGTTTGGCTTAGCCTGGTTTTTTGGCCATTCGAAATTTTCTTTGAGAAACTTGACTGGTGGCTTTCTTCCATGGAGAAGGAACTTTGATGCTTGCCTTCTGCCATTATGATATTAGGCTTATGAGAAGCTATCTAAAGTTCTAATAATTTCTAAATATCTATTATACATATATGTCTAAACTACACACTTGCACGTGAATAGCAATATTTTGACAGTACAATTATATGTGATACATCTGATCGATATTGGCTGTGTATCTATTGACTGTTTATAACTAATCTCTGTTTTGGGATCTGCCATCTTATGTATGTTTTTTAAACCAGAAGTCCTGGAAGTTCGTTCTGTTTCTGGTTTACCTTTGAACATGGCTTACAGGCTGGACTAGTGTTGTAGGACTGCCCTCCCTTAGTTCCAATGCATGCTTTGTAGCTATTTCCATTGTGGTGCAACGGCCATTGCCTTATCCAGGGTTAAGCGATCTTCAGACAACAGTTTCCGCTGAATGTGGGCATTAGAAAGTCCACAAAGCCAATTTATCTCTCAACACATCTGACAAAAAAGCTCCAAAGTCACAATGTTGGGAAAGTTTCTTCAGGTCGGCCATGAACTGCATAATTGACTCCCCTTCCTGTTGAGCTCTTTTGTAGAAATGAAGTGTTGCTTGATAGATCTGTTAACTCTTTGAAGGATCTGGCTGATGGATTGGCAGGTGATTTAAGAATTTTCAACAGCAGGTAGCAAATTTATCAGGGTGGCAGTACTACCCATCGACTACTGTAATTCCCTATTGTACGGCACTACAAAGTCCAACATTGCCAAACTGCAACGAGTCCAGAACTCGCTAGCCCAGCTAGTGACAGGAACCCGCAGGTCATGTCACTCCTATATTTGCAAAGCTACACTGGCTGCCTGTCAGTTCCAGGATCACTTACAAGATAGCTCTCCTAACAGGTAAGACTCTCTCAACCAATCTGTCATCGTCCTCACAGCGCTATCAGCCATCCAGATCTCTGCCTTCGGCTACACAAAGCCGTTTGTCTCTTCCTGACATCCGTGACTACCGGTCTGAATTCTCCAGGTGCGGATTCAGCAATTCTGCACCAGTCATCTGGAACAGTCTTCCTCTTCACATTATTCACAACAACATCTTGTTAGACATATTCGTAAAGTGGATTAAGACCTATTTGTACCGTCTTGCTTTTGTTGTCTGACCGCTGTAACTCATCCACTCCTACGATTCCTCACTCAGCCGATGGACATATGGTGTGTTAACAGATGTCTTACCTACTTACTTACTTGCCCATCAGCCCTGATGGAATGCTGCTGTTCGTCCTTGACTGCTTATTCGACGGGGAATCCCTACTTATTTTGCAGCTGACCTCCTTCTTGGAGACTGTTCCGCTATCTGCCACCCATGGACACGTTGAGTTGCAGTACAGCTCTGCCAGTTTCCTAGAACTTTGTAGTGTAAGGGTTAGCAATAAATAATGATGAAAGTGTGGCTTGGAAACATTCATCTTAAACAGTATCTGTGTAACAAAAATTATGTTTTTGAGTGTTCTTTATGTTCAACTGATTGTTTGTTTTCTGAAAACTGAAGTTTAGTAATACTGTGTATTTCAGGCTGAGAAAGTTGCTAAGAAGAAAGTTAAGAAGAAAGGTATCGAATTTGATTGTAGTATTGTATTTAAAGCTGCTTTGATTTCTTAATGCAGTGGTGGCACCAGAGCCTCCTGTTCTAAAAGTTTGGCAAATTCCCATATGCCGAGTGATAAAGGGATTTTTGGATGCTAATTGCTCAGCTTATGTGGACACCATCGCTGGTCCTGTGTCATGACTGAATTGCTGGTTAACCCCTTAACTGGGGAATAGCTTATGTGTTAACAACCAGCTCCTGGGGAATTAATTTAGCTGAAAAATACATGTTTGTATGATGCTGTTTATCAGTAACTCTGTGTTTTTCATTCTGACAACTATTTTTGGAGTTTGTAGGCCTTCTAGTGATTCAAGAGTAAATACATAAAAAATTTTCATAATAAGTCTCATTGTTACTGTCAGCAGTACCAACATTAGCACTATTCATTTTCTGAATTTCTACCTCTGCTATCGCTGCTACTGTTAGCATTGTAATTTTTGCTGTCCAAACTATCGAGTTCAGATTCTGATTCATCAATTTCTGAATCTGGAGACAATGATGAATTATCATCCGTGAAAATTTCCTCCAAAACCTTCGCTGCTGTTTGCTTGCGACCTCTTGATGCCATGGTTTTATTTCCATAAAGAATGCTAAAGTTATGTTATCAACAAAAGGCCTTTACTAATGGATAACTGTTGTCCAACCCATAGAATACCTAGCCTGGAATAATTTTGACCCTACAGAATAGCTGTCTAAAATAATCTAGACTTCTTTGGTGTTTTTATACAGCTTCTCTAGGTCAACAAATATCAATAACTTGCTGGACATATATATATGGCTTCTCTGGCTGCAGAAAGGCTACACTATGACATATATACCGTATTTGCCGGAATATAAGACGCATTTTTTACACAAACTTCTAAGGGTGTATCTTATTTAATGGTGTGACTTATGTGTGGAAATTTTATAAATTTTTTGAAGTAGCTATATGTAGTCAGCAAAGACTGATAATGATTTAAATGAAATTAAGTTAAATCGCTTTTATCAAATGCGGAATATATGTAGTGAAAGCAGTACTAGGCTTGCAGATGGCGTCCTTATTGAGCTGATAGAATTCGCAGCTCCCCTTGGATGCAAGCCGACCTCGTCTGATACCTTCCACCTCTGCCACATCCTATGACCTACGCCTCTGCCATGTCCTGCAGCATCCCACGGCGGGCCCAATAGAAGCGGGGTGTGGGGGCACCCTGCCAAGCCTGTGTGGTGGCTTTCTTGAAAGGGCGACAAAAGAACGGCAATGGCAGAGGTCATGGCAGTGGCGGGCTCGAGAGAAGCGGACTGTAGGGGTGCCCTGCCAAACCTACTTGGTGGCTTTCTTGGAAAGGGCAACAAAAGAGGTTGGTCACGAAGTCGTTCTGGGCGGTGCAGGGACTTTGGGGAGGCTGAAAATTTGCTGGTAATTATTGTTTAGTCTATATACTACTGCCTTACATCATTCATTAGGGAACTTTTACCGTAGTAAATTTTTTGAACCAGTAAAAGTATTTTGAAAAAGAAATTGTTTTACCCTGTTCTTTTACTGATTAGTTAATTATTTTGCAGTACTTTTCTTCTGTTTGCAAGAAAATGTCTCCTAACTTGATGCTGATGCATGGTTATGAGGAGAAATTGAAAATTAACATTGTAATCCCTCAGGAGGAAAAATTATCAGGAAACTATTCATTACATGAGAAATGGTTACATCTAATCCAACTGAAATTTATTTAATTATTAATTATAAAATTTTAAAATTATTTAACAGTGATACCAAAGAAGTCGCAGTACCAGGGAAAATATGCTATGTTGTCAAATGATGGAAGTAACAGTGATGAAAGTGGTGAGACAGCAGACCTTTCTGAAGAGGAGTGCAAAGACGAAGATAAAGTAAATGATTCTGAGGTTAGCTATAATTGTGTATATACATACGTAACGTAAGATTTCTGTGGCACCTTTTTAGAACCTTGACAGCCTTGGTTTTTTGTGTTGCACTGAAGATGAGAGTAGGAGTCCTCCTACATTTATCTTAGGGAGCTCTGTATTTTGGCCTACTCCATTCCGGGCAGTAGACTACTTCGTTCGGCGGTACGGGGTGACTTGCTTGTCCCTTCGGTCCGAACAGCTATGGCCCAGTGCAGAATGTTTTGCTGTGGTTGGTCCCGCTTTTTGGAATGGTCTTCCTAATGACCTACACCAGGAACTTCTTAGTCTATCTCCTCTTCTTTTCCGCAAGCGCTTGAAGACCTTATTTCCCAGTGCTTCTGGGTTGTAGGGCCGGGAGCGCCTCTGAGGAGTTTACCTCGAAGTGGGGCTTTATAAATTTTTGATTACATTACATTACATTATTCCTCAGATTAAACGAGAAGAATCTATATTACAGAAGTGTGTAACCAGCCTATGTTTTCTACCAAGATTGGAGAGCAAACTATCTCTGCAGTGCTTCTCTGCAGGATTTCATTAATCGTCTGTCAATATTAAACCGCTACACAAGGCTGCAATACTCTCACTGCTCATATGTGTTCAACCTGTTTAGGGTTGCTGCATGTGCCTTTGAGGCTGTTAATTGTAAATCCAATTTTAATTAGTTATGACTCTGCTAACTGTGAAGGCCTTGTGCTTGATTGTAGGCTGTGTGTAACTCAAAATTCAATGGGAAAAACAAAGGGGATGAAAGGATAGAGGGTGGAAGAAGTGACCAAAGGACGGCAGGAATTACGGAAAGACGGACAAATGGAAGGAGATACAGACGATGGAGGAATGAACAGAGGATGATAGGAAAGACAAGCAGAAAGATGGAAGAAAAAACGGACAGACGGCAGGGTTGCATTTGCCGGAGGTTCACCGGCTGGTTTCATGTGTGCCTGGGCTGTCTGCCTGGTTTCTTAAACACCTAGGGGCAGGAAATCAAGGCTTAGATCGCTCTTGCATTGTCCTGCCTGCAGTTGGATCGTGTGAAGTATTCAAACAATCCTGAGTAATTATTGCGCGTTTTTAGAAGGCATAATTAATGAAAGAAATAACGGAAGATGCTGACAACATAGAAGATAAAAGTGAAGATTGTTGATCCACGTTATTGTATCTTTTTATATTTGTTGGATTTTGGCAGACACAAAGTTAATTTTGGTATTCACAGACCCTTGAAAGATGGAAGTCATTATATGAATTTTTAGGTCTGCATACTGTGGTCCATCTCTATCAGTTTTTCTTCTGCTGTAGAAAGGTGGCTTTCTTGGGTAGAAGAGTGTCTGAAGACCTTGGAGTTGAGCAAATTCCATGTCCTTTTGCAAGATATGACCTTTCAGAGCTTTTGAGAACTGTGCTTGGGCTTGCTGTAATCTCTTTTCTATTGATTGAACTGACTGAGATTTCTAGGTACTCATTGCTTGCGTAATGGATGATTTTATGAGGGATGCGATGTCTTTCAAGTATTGCTCTGGTTTGACAGTGGTAGAACAATGTTCTTGTGCACTAGCCTCATCTTTCTTGGACCTCTTTGAGTTCTTTTCTGCCATTATGATGATATAAACAATGTATAGGCATGGAGAGTTTGACTTAGGTGTTATGACCCTATGTCTTTTAGGATATCTCTGGCGACTGTGTTGGTCTCCTGTCACATAGATTACTGTAACTTGTCTTTTACATGGTGTTACTAGGGTCAAACTTTAAGAAACTCTAGATAGTTCAGAACTCTTTAGCTGGAGTCATACATAATTCATACATCAAGATATGAGCTTAAAACCCTGTACTTAAATCATTGCATTGGCTTCTTGTTCAGCAAAAAATCTGTTTCAAATTAAGACTTATGGTTTATAAAACATTGAACTGTAGCCTACCACAGCATTTATAATCATTCCTTGTTCCCCAGTCTTGTCATTATTCAACCAGGTCATCTCACCTAAAAGTAGAACTCTCTTGTTGAACGAGTGTTTTGGTTGTCAGATCTAGATTTTGGAACTCTTTCCTTGTTCATTTTGCTCAGTTGCTTATGTCATTTCATTCTCAGCTTAAGACTTACCATATCTTTATGAACTGATCTGCATATTGATGGCTTGTTGTTTGTGTGCTATTGGTTGATTACTTGCATATTAAATAGCGACATGATAGAAGTTATTGAAATTTAATAGTAATAATGACTTCACAGTGAAGATTATGAAAGGTTCCATAAAACCATGAAGTGATAGGCCTCTGATGGGCCTTCACAGTCCTGAGGGGGAGGAGATTGTCAGTTAGGGTGCGCGTAGACTCGTAAATGGTGAGGAATAGCCTTCCATGGTCAGCAGATCTTTAACCATTCAACAGGCCAACTTGTAAGGGCTTGTAGTCCAGGTTGTTCCAGCCATGCATAGTCCTGACTGCATAGATGGCTTTGCAGAGAGGGATGCTCATTCAATATCCCCAGGTGGAGCCATGTTGACCTATTCCATTTCACTTCCAGTTACACTGACTGATGATCATTCCAGCCTATAATGATCAGTCACCATGACCTGAAGAAATTCATTTCGATCTTTGTCATTCTTCATCTTCAGTACAATCTGGGCCAGAAACTGTAATCTCTTATCTAATCTAATCTAATGACTTCTGTAGCACTGTTATCATAATGCATAAGGCATCAGTTGATGAGGCTGCAAGTGGAGACCTTCTCCAATCTCCAGCTTACTGACTAGCATTCAAATACAAATGAACTGTTGTTTGTTTAGTGCTGCTTTTGTGAGGTTATTAAAAGGTGCTTCAGAAATGCTCAGATACATACATACATACATTGTGAAAAAATTGTTTCTGTTGTGGTTGATAGAGTCTTGACTATTCAAATTTGCCTACTGAGATGGCAATGGGACTAGATGACTTTCAAGATATTCCGTCACATGGTAAGCATTGTAGAAATTCTTTATTAGCCTGAATTATCTAGAGTCATCCTGAGCAGTGTAATTGATTGATTATATTTGCAGTTACTGTAGAAGAACCTAATTTTGGCAGTTCATCTTCTTTGATATTAAGTCTCTATTCCTGGCTTTAGTCTTAAGTGGATATCAGCCCTGGCTAAGCTAATCTATTCTGGACACTTTGATAGTACCCTTATCATAATGCAGAGGGCATCGTCAGTGGTAGCTGCTAAGCAAATCTGCATTCCAAAATCACAATCTTAGACAGAACCAGTTCTTGAGTCTTCACAAGCAGTTTAATCGATTTCTTTGCAGTTATTGTTCATTAACATACCATATTATCTTGGGTATAATGCACACTTTTTTTCTGAAAAAAATCTGCTCAAATTTTGGGTGCGCATTGGACATAGGAACAAAGTTCTCAGATGTTTTAGGCAAACGCCGATAAAGCATGAATGCGCTAACCAAAGGCAAGAGACAAAGTTTACATCGGCTGAGATACCTTATATTTTATTGATTTAATTTATTTAACTTGCATTTAGTAGGATAATTTTATAACATATGATTTTAAAATATTTAAAAAATTTTAATTCAGAATGCATAGTTATGTTTGAGAAATAAATGAAAAGAAAGACGTGCCACTGGATGTTGTTTATTTTACTCCGTAGATATAATTATATGTACTAGAGCGGTCAGGCTGCAAGTAAGTAAGTACAATAATTTTTACATACATGGAACCTCACCTGCACATTTTACATAGGTACTAAGATTTCTTCATTAGGATAAATTTTGCAACTTGGGGTGTGCATTATGCACGAGTGTGCATTATACCCAAGGTAATACGGTAATTTTTGGCAGCTTATCTTCTCTTTTTCTGACCTTGGCCTTACAAGCCAAATTTGGTGGCCTCAGTTCTAATCTGGAACTTCTTTAGTGCTGTTATCGCGATGCACAAGGCATCAGTGGTTGCATTAAGTAAAACTGCGTTCCAAAATCAAACTCTTTTGGACCGAACCACTTGAGATCCTCGAGACCCAGAGACCAGAAAACAGGCTGCAGGAAATAAGGATGAAATCTTAATCCAGGCTTTAATGACAGCAGAGAAGTTGCAGGGCACCCAGAAGGATAGCACTGGAGTCATCCGACTGCTTGGCAGCTTATCTTCTCTTTTTCTGACCTTGGCCTTGCAAGCCAAATTTGGTGGCCTCAGTTCTAATCTTTAGAATGCTTTAGAATGAAAGAGTAAATGACAGTAGCATCAAAAAATGTACTTTGCTAAGTAACCCTAATTTGATACAGTTGATAAAACCAGGACCTGCAGAGAGAGTTTATATGGTCCAGCATCTATAAATCTTGCCATTTGAGTCCACATACTTTTAGCCGCTGTTCTCCGCAGAGCCACGTTTCTAGGCAGTTGTCTAAATTTCACCTTTTTAGATTAAATTCACTATAGCAGGAATAAATGCAGGTGACATATGTTGTAATATAATTGGATCAGTCCACAGTAACCAAGCACACACAGGACAAAAGTGATTAGTTGGGGCTCTTAAAGAAACAGAGTACAGTTTTAGGGCTTTCTGAAGATGCATTAGCAAACCAGCCAGAGGACATGAAAAGCTAGTTAACTCAGAGATATTGTTGTATTGTGGATCCTTACTAACTTAGCAAAGCATTTTACTTATGCATTGCTTTGTTAGAGGGTTTTGCTCTTGTGTCTTACATTTTTTGTGCCATTATCATCAAATCGAAGGCCATGTTAACCATGTGAGCACCACATATTTTTTGTCACTGTTCTCTCTCACAGCTGTACTTTTTTGGCATTTGTCTAACTTTCATGTCTTTAGCTTTATTCATTGTCTCTCCAACTGTTGGACATGGAGCTAAAGTGTAAACATGAAGATGTTTAGAATGAAATATTGAAAAGTTATTTGTTGTTTATATCTGCCTGCTTTGTTAGATGCACCAGAAACTTGTTGTAAGACTGTCTTTGGAGACCATATCAAGAACCGTCTTAACATGGTCACTTTATAACTAGTTTGTTTTCTACAGGTGAATTAATTTTGGGGTCGATATCTCCAACTTGTGGAGACATTGTCTCCAAGTGTCTCCACATATCAGTGCATTTGTTTGATCAGAATCTGTGTTATAATGAAGCATGTTATAACGAGCTTCAAGTTTTTAGTAAGTGAATAAGTAAGTAAGTAAGTAAGTAATGCATTTGTTAACGTGCCATATGTGCAGTGACTGAGTGAGGAATCATAGGCATGGATGGGTCACAGCGGTGAGACAACATAAGCAAGATGATACAGATAGGTTGATAGCTTTCGGGTACCTGTCAGAAGATAGGCTCATGAGTTCTGGATGCATTGCAGTTTGGTGATGTTGGACTTTGTAGTGCTGTACAGCATCGAATTACGGTAGTTGAGTTTTGCCCTGACTACGTTACAAGCAACTGTTTTCGTAAGCTTCATTGGCAAGCATGTTCGAACATGATGCAAGGCTTTTATGTGGAAATACGATGCAGACAGTGGTGATGTGCTGCTTAAATGTTAGTTTAGGTTGAGCGTTACCCCAAGACTCAGATGTTCCTGATAATGAAATGTTCGCACCCGCAATGTTTACTGTTTTTAAGCCCTCGATCGATTTTGTTGATGAGGAAGTGCCAAGAACAAGGACTTCAAACTTCTTTGGATTCAGGCATAGTCCGTTTGTTAGGAACCAGCAGCGTACTGCTTCAGTACATCGTGTTAAATTGTTGATGTCGGAGTCTGTGTGATCAAGTGCTATGTACAGTTGTGTGTCACTGGCATACTGACAGATACTGTGTGTGGAAATGACACTAGCGACTGGAGTCACATAAAGCATGTAAAGAATGGGGCCAAGGACCAACCCTTGTGGGACACCGTATATTCGCAGGTAGATGACTGTGACCTGGATGATCCAATGTGATGATGTGTTGTGACTGGTCCTTCAGGTAACTGCAGATCCAATCCAGTGCAGCACCACTGATGCTGAATGTCTTCTGCAGTCTATCAGTGATTGTTGCTTTTGTTGATTGTATGGAAGGCAGCAGAGAGGTTAAGGCCAGTAAGTCGAGTGGGTTGATGTCATCCAGAAGCATTGTAGACATCATCTAGGATCTTCAGTAAGGCCGTTTCAGTTGAGTGATGCTCACAGTAAGCTGACTGATGACTGTTGAAATTGCAGAAGCTGCTAACACGGAGGCAAGAGATGAGCCAGGAAGACACATTCAGAAATTTTCGATAGCACATGTAAGTTTGAGATTGGCCTGCAGTTAGAAGGATCATCTGGATCAAGACCTTCCTTCTTCAGCAGAGGTGTGACAGAGGCAGATCTGTAACAGGCTGGAAACTGTCCACTGCTGAAAGACAGATTGCAGAGACAAATGATGATTAGAATAAACACATATCCGTCATCTGTACATGCAGGGATGATGGGACAGCATCAATCAGACATGATTTTCCTGATAAGCAAGACTGTAGTTTGAAGATTTCTGCAGCATCTACAGGTTTGAGGTCGTCCCTTGGTCCCTATCTGATGCTAGAGGGTCTACAGGTTGTCCGGACAGTTGCTTACTTGCTTCATGTTACAGGTTGGATACCATGAGATAGCAAAAGATACTTTTGAGATACTTTTGGATACCAAAAGTAGACTTACTTGCTTCAGGTTACAAAAAGAACATATCTGGAAATCAGACTGCATCAGGTGCAGTCACAGGCGGAACTGTTTTACAGCGCATATCTAATTGTGACAAAATATATTTTTACTACATTCTCATTAAATTGGATGGAAATGTGGATTGATATACATCGTGTTTATGCCTTTTTGTGCCATTCCAACCAGCATTTTTAGCAGTAGGCCTGTATACTTGTCCAATCGTGCCAGCTGCTTTGTTGACCATTATGATAGCAAACACTTAAACAATTCAACACTCCCATAGCATTTAAAACATTGCTATATTGCTGAGAGAAGGGTAGAAAGAATCCAATTTTCCATCCAATGACAATTTTACATTTATTGAGAATGTAGTAAAAATGCATCACACCACTATCAGATGTGTGCTATAAAAAAGTTCTGTCTGTGACTGCACCTGATGCAGTCTCATTTCCTGCTATGTTCTTTTTGTCACCTGAAGCAAGTAGAGTGTACACTTCAATTCAATACTCCCATATCATTTTAAACATTGCTATTTTACCAAGAGAAAGGTTGAAAATCCACATTTCCATTTAAATTAATGAGAATGTAGTAAAACTAAATGTGTAAGATGTGGGTTAGTGCTCGTGAACTATTTCCGTATGGTCTGTGCAGACCAGCAGAGTAAACACTTGTGGGGGTTGTAGCAAACGTTTTTGCATGGTTCCTCATTTCCACGGGACATGTACAGGCTTTATTGCTGAAAATACAGTATATAAAAACTCATATTTCTGTGTAGTGCTGTCATTCCAGGATAACCTCTGTGTAGTTTCTTTTGACAATACCATACAAAACCATAGTTGGTTGAAAAGCATATGTCCATGCAACTTATGCAATACCTTGAGACTGACTCCCTCCTACCTTGCCAACAATTGGGCTTCCGAAGATCCCACTCAACCAAATCAGTTATTACCTGCATCCTTTCGGATACTTTTGGGTCTTTCGACTGGGGGCATGTGACCCTTCTCACCCTCTTTGATATTAGTGCTGCCTTCAATACTGTCAATCACAGTATTCTCTTGAAGAGGTCATTCGGCATCTCTGGCCCTGTTCTCTCTTGGTTCTCCTCATTTCTGTAGGCTGCTCTCAATCTGTCTTTTTCAGCTCTATGTGCTCCAGGTGGTCCCTGGTAACAGTGGATCTTCCACAGGGTCAGTCTTGGCTCCACTCCTTTTCATTCTCTATACTTCAGACCTGAGTCTCATCGTGTCATCTACGGGGGGTGGTGTCCCACAAATATGCTGACGACACCCAGGCTTACACCCATGGCCCGGCCACTGAGGCGGTCTCACTGGTTCGGAGGGTACTTGAGGCATCGGCGTCTCTTGAGGCTTGACTGAAATCTAACCGTCTTCACCTGAATCCTAACAAGACCCAATTTATCTGGCTTGGCAGTTCTGTCCAACTTTCAAAGATTGACAAGGTGGGCTTATCTTTGTCTTTTCCCCGTCTTGTTTTCTTCAATTCAGAACCTGGGAGTAACTCTGGACCAAGAGCTCACACTGCGGGAGCACATAAAGAATGTCTGTTGCTCTTGCTTTTATCATCTACACCAAATTTGCACCATCTGACGCTCCGTCACAATCCAGGCTGCCATTACCCTGGTCCATGCGTTCAGTTGCTCGAGAATTGATTTTGGCAATACCGACCACATAGGTCTAGGATCCTCCTACACTGCACAACTCCAGTCTATCTTGACTTGCTGTGGCTCGCCTGATTGGTGGCATTCCTAAGTTTGGCCACATCTCTGCATTTATGCTGGAAAAATTGCATTGCCTTCCGATACGGGAGCGTATTCTCTTCAAAATCTTGATCCTCGTGTGGAACTGTCTTTTGGCTGTGCTCCTCCGCTTTATCTAAGGGAGCTCTGCATCCCCCTTTCTTCTGTTCCTGGCTGCAGACCACCGCATTTGTTGGTTCAGGGTGATCTTGCTGTCCCTGTAGCTCAAACTGCCACCACTCAGCTTCACAGCATTGCTAGTGCTCGCCTTGCTTCCACTACAAGTGCTTGAAGACCGTATTATTCCCCAGTTCTGGGATGACGCTCCTCTGATGAAGCTGTCTTGAAGTGGTGCTTTACAAATTTCTAATTACAATTACAGTTACATATGTTTCTGGTAACTGAGTTGAACTCTTACCATAGGAAATGTTGTAACTGGCTTCAGATGTTTAACAATGCAATATATTTTGTTTTATTTATCTGTTTTAGCA
Organism: Norana najaformis; assembly: GCA_964023275.1. Taxonomy (NCBI): domain Eukaryota; kingdom Metazoa; phylum Annelida; class Clitellata; order Crassiclitellata; family Hormogastridae; genus Norana; species Norana najaformis. The sequence continues at coordinate 49,216,206 of OZ029913.1, read as the reverse complement.
TCAGGCTGGAGAGAAGTGGATGTTAATGAAGTTTGTAAGGATGTTTCAAAAGCTTTTTTTCATGGATCTAGTGATAGCCACAAACAGAATAATTACTCTTCTTCGACAGTGTCACACCAGAAACCAGTTTTCAAGGTTACCACTCAAAGTACAGAATTTGGTACTTTCATTTCCTCACCAGTCCACTATCAGCAGGTAATCACAGATTGTCAGAAGACATCACAGTCATTAACCCTTTACCCGTTCATTAAAAATTTTAAAACCTTCCCCTCACCGTTCAATTATTTTTGTATAAACATGCCGTTTTCAAGTTTGAACATTGCTCACTGGTTTTAACTGAAAAAATAATATGCACAAATTTTCTTTGTTGTTGTTTGTATATGGCACTTGTCTCTGACCATACTGGAAATAAATATCCATGAAAATAAGTCATTAGTAATGTTTCTTTGTATGATAAATCTCAAAACATGGAACCACGCAGAGTGGAACATCACAATCTGGACAAAAATATCGTGTTTCCCTCCGTATTTTCTTGCCATCCTGTGATGTGTGCGAACAGCAAACTTTGCAACGACCTGTTCTGTTTAGCTGATGTTAGTGGTATATCCTTAGGAAATTGTCTTCCAGTCAGCCGAAGAGGTGTGACATCATCAGAACAAGGACGACCTCGACGCTGCCGTTGCTCTGGCTTGTGATGTTTCTCTAAGATTCTCTCGATCAATTGAAGTCTAAAGTTCAGATGGGTCTCTTTGTCTTGAGGATTGTCCTTCCTGTAAAGAATGTAAGAGTTCAGAACAGCTATACTAATGAGATGTCGAAAAAACTTCTTGTACCAAACCTTGTGTCTCTTGCGTTCAGCTGGATATGAAGTCAACATCTGGTCGGCTGTGTCCACTGCTCCCATATTATTGTTGTAATCAACAACCACACATGGGTTTTTCTTTTTCATTCTATTATTACTTTCAACTTCTGTGATAGCATCATCGTGAAAGGTTGACAACATTGTGACTTCTTTTTTATCGTACCATTTCAAAGCTAAGAGCTCACGACTGAATCTGGCCACAGTGGCTCCTTTAGCAATTTTATTCTTCAGTTCACTTGGCATTTGTTTCCTATTCAATCTAACTGTTCCAACAGCATCAGTATTTTGCTGATATAATTGTCTGAACAACATTGGTGATGTGTAGAAATTATCAACAAAGACGCAGTATCCCTGGCCAAGTAGGTCATTGACCAATGTAAGAACTATACTTGAAGATTTCAGTCCATCGGCTGACTGTTTCAAAATCATACTAGGACCTGTGTGAATGAGTGCATTCCACATATAGCCTGACTGACTCTCACAAAGTTCATAAAGTTTTAGACCAAATCTTGCACGTTTCATAGGTATGTACTGTTTCATTGCTAGCCGTCCCTTGAATAACATCAGCGATTCATCAACTGCAATATTCTTGTTCGGAATGTAAACGGTAGAAAATTTATGTATCAGGAAGTCAAATACTGGTTTGATCTTATGAAGAGATTTTTCAGCTTTGGATAGACTTATTGTTCACGAAAAAACAATGGACCAGATATTTGTAATCAGACAACTGTCAGAAAAGTACATCGAAATGAACAGAACACTGTATAACAACTTTATTGACTACAAACAGGCGTTTGACAGCGTGTGGCAAGAAGGTTTATGGAAAGTACTGAGACACTGTGGAGTACCAGAAAAGTTAGTGATGTTGATAGAAGATATATACAGCAAATCGAAAAGCGCAGTAAGAGTAGAGGGAGAGCTAACGGAATGGTTTACGATAAAAGTAGGGGTAAGACAAGGATGCGGAATGTCATCGGATCTGTTCAATATGTTACTAGAAATAGTGATGAGACTTGCCAGGAGAGAAGAGGAACACGGGATAAACCTAAATGGACGACCACTGAGTAACCTCCGCTTCGCAGATGACATAGACCTGATAGCTGACACACAAGAGAAACTACAGGATATAACAAACAGGGTGGATAGCAACAGCAAGAGAATGGGTCTCAAAATCAACGTGGAAAAAACAAAAACAATGGTAATTGGAAAACATCATGAGGATTTACAGATAAGAATAGAAAAAAGAATATTAGAGCAGGTTACCAGATTCGTCTATCTTGGAGGACTAATAACAGAAGATGGAAAATGTGAAGAAGACATCAAACGAAGAATTGGATTGGCGTGTACAGCATTCGGAAAACTAGGAAAAATGTGGAAGGCAAGAAACATCTCCATCGGAACAAAGATGAAACTCTATCATACCTTAGTAGAACCGATATTACTATACGGATCAGAGTGCTGGTGCTTGAGAAAAGAAGACGAACGGAGACTATTGGTGGCAGAGATGGGCTGGCTAAGAAGAATAATAGGCAGAAGCAGAAGAGAAAAGATCAGAAATGAAAAAACACGAGAAGAACTAGGAGTTGATGAAACAATAGTAGAAACAATCGCAAAGAGAAGACTCAGATGGTTTGGGCATGTGATCAGAATGACGCAGCAAAGACTACCAAACGCTGCATTGCACGGACACATAGAAGGAAAGAGAAGCAGAGGAAGACAACGAAAGACCTGGATAGATAACGTCAAAGAAGATCTGAGAGAAAGAGGCACAAGCTTGACTGAAGTTAGAGAAACAATCAGGAATAGAGAAGTTTGGAGAAGTTTCATAAAGGCCTCATCGCCATGAATGGCGGAAGAGAAGACAGAAGAAGAAGAAGATTGTTCACGAAATGGAGACAACGAAGTAAAAGTGAGAATCTTTGTCCAGTCATTATTTGCTTGATAAACGGAGTGTCCAGTAGTGGCCTAGTAGACCAAAACATTTCCAATTCAGGTTTCTGCACGATACCTTGAAGTAATATGAGTGCAAAAAATACTTTCAATTCATCATTGTCTGTTTCTGTCCATTTGTCCATTCGAGAAAATCCTTTGGGACCTGACGGCTGTAAAGCCAGTACTTCAGCCTGTGCATTAGTTTCCCTGACAATAGAAGAAACTAACTCCTCTGTAAAAAACAGTTCAAAATACTGAAGCGGATCGCTTATGTCACTAATGTCAACTTTTCTACCAGGACTGCCCGTGAAACTGTACCTTTGACGTGGAACTGTAGGATGATTTGACCACTTGAATGTGAGAGCATTAACATCACCATCAGGCTCTGAATCTGACTTGGAGCTGTCTTGAGTGTCATTCTCTGGCTCAGAAAAACTGTCGGATAAATCATCCGAATCGTCTAGCTCTGAAAAGTCTGATTCGTCGAACGAATTGTTGCCTAAAACTTGTTCTAGAACGACGTTCACGTCACGCATCCGAAAACTGCGTTTCCTAACAGAGTTAGACATTTCCAGTGTCTTGAACAATCGCGAATTTCAATCCAAAATACCGATAGAAATATAAACAAACACCTAGAAAGACGCCATTTATATTCATAGACAATATAATTGATAGAGCAATACCATTAACTAATAATATAACGAGATAATTCGTTGTGAACTACAAGCGTAAGGTTAGAACTATGATCCGCGAGTTATCTCGGGGTAAACGCTGTAGACGAGATTGCCGCCGGCGAGTATACTCGGGGCAAACGGGTAATGGGTTAAACCATGCTGACTTGGTTTTCTTGGCATCACAGTATGAATCAGCAAAGTGTGATACCACAGTTCAGCAGCCAAAGCAGTACAGTGAAACTCCGTTAACGCACGCACCATTAACCCGCGAGTCCGGTTTACACGCGGTGCCACCATGCCTCCCGACGCCTCGCGCTTAACGCGCGGGAATCGTTACCACGCGGTAGATTAATAGTAAGAGATTACGTTATACATGCGGAAGAAATTGCTTCTTACTTACATGAAGCGGAAGCACTGATTTTATGTAGCGTTTCCGCTCTGTTGGACTTCCTTTTAGATTCGACGGTGGTGAGTTGCATAGTTTAACGAATACAACGTGCTATAGTGTTTAATTATTGCTGAAATGTTACAAACTGGAAAGCGCCAACGTTCTTACACGGTAGAAGAAAAATTGGCGGCTGTCGATCGCGTACGTAGCGGTGAAAGTCAGGCCGCGGGTTTCTAAAGATATCTTAGTTAATGAGTCCACTCTTCGCGAAATCTAATTGGCGAGGAGAATTTCCAAGCAAGCAGAGGTTTTATTAATAGATTCAAGAGATGCCATGGCATTTCTCAGGTGTCGATTTCAGGCGAAAGTCGATCTGCCGACGAATTCGGCCGCGAGCGCATTTCCTTCTGAATTGAAACTGATTATACAGTCTGAAAACTATAACGATGAGCAGATTTATAATTGTGATGAAACTGCTTTATTTTCAAAGTTATTACCTGACAAAACTTTAGCATTTAATTGTGAACTGCAAAAAACAGCTGGCTTTAAAAGTGAAAGATAGACTAACTGCTTTTTTGCTGTAACAAATTTGAAGGAAATCATTTATTTAATTCAAAAAGCGTGGGATCAGGTTAAACTAAAGTCAATAGAGAATTGCTGGTTGAACGGTCTTGGAGATGCCTTTGCTCCAAAAGAGAAATCCAACGACTCTTCCAGCTCTGACTCTGAAAATTCTGATGATCAAGACAACTCCCCTTCCTCTGAAAGATCTCTTCGCGGAAGCGACTCTGACCCTGATTTCGACGGCTTCTCTGAAGAAGTCATTCTAAAGGGTAACACAAAAGAAGAAAAACGTAAGCTTCTTTATGATATGGTTCAAACTTTTAATTTAGACACAACTCTTAGAAGAATGGTTGAAATTTGATGAATATGACTGTCCAACTGCTGAAATATTAACTGAAGTAGAAATAATTGCGTCTTGCGAAGGTACTACAAATAACGATGATGATAGCGATAATGAGGCTAATGTACCGACCGATGACGATGTCGGGATTGCTGCTGAAAACCGCCACCGAGTTTCGCATACAGATGCTCTCAATGCGGCAGACGCTGACTCAGTATCTCGAGGAACAAGGTGCCGAATACATCAAGCTTATACATCTACGACGACTTGCCGATTTTGTTAAAAAGAAAAAGATTGAAAGCATGAAACAAGGCAAAATAACTGACTTTATGTAGCCACTTACATATAACAGACTTACTGCCAATTTCAGAACAGTGAATGGACCTCTGAGCGTGATATATAGTCTTTGTAAATAAAACGTTGAAACCGCTAACCGTGGACTTTTATTTTAGGCTTTATCTTTTCATTTATTTCAAATAATTACTGTTTCTTTCTGCTTCTTTCTGCATTTGAAATCAGTAAACATATATTGGTACTTTAGCAGAGCAAAAGGTGATTTTTAGCTAATATTGGAGTTCGAGATTCGCCGACTACGCATTCGTGCAAAGGTAGGCCATACGTGTATATTATTGCTATACCTAGACGGTAGTCTCGTTAGGCCGCGCACGCGTAACGCGCGGTTTTGACGGCGTGCCTCCCATTGACCGCGTGTTAACGGAGTTTCACTGTACATGAAAGGATTAGTACTGGGAACATCTTTGGAGGTAATGAAGTGGTCATTTTTTTAAAGTAATTGTAATAGTGTTAAACATTTTCCTTTAACTGGAGTGCTTGTGATGAGTAAGAATTGTGGAAACAGAACAGCCCTATTTATCTGGAAATTTCTTTGGCATTTGCTTCCCAGAAGGCAAATTTTTTTCTGAGTATGTTCATCCTGCATTCTGTAGCATAATCATATTTTTGTTTATGTGCCCTGCGTGTTATAAGATTTTGTGTTTCCACAAAAAGTGACAGTGTATAATACAAAATCTATTTCACATGCACTGTCGCTGAGTTCAGCTTAAGTTTATCATGGTATATATATAGGTAGCTGGACATTCCGGTAGGGGCTGAAGTTCTAGAACCTCGTGATGACACTCCTCAGTAGTTTAAATGATGTTATAATTCTATAACAATGATAAATTCATCTGAAAGAGATTCTTGAATAACTGGAAAAGGATGTATCAGCAGGCTCTTGCACACATGTAAAACAGTACACTGGGTTCTTGTTATTTTAAAACACAAGACATCATCTGATAGTTGAAAATCCATCACTCTTCAAGAGTCATAGCATCCAGTGAGCAAGTGCAAGTGAAATATTTATGAGTTGGAGGAGTGAGCGATGGCAGAAGGTAAATTGGTGGGCCAATATGCATTACTTTGTAAGCCATGGGTCTCAAACCCAATCAGCTTGAGGGCCAAATGAAAACCAGTACGTGCCACGGGCTGCCTTACTTAATCCTTTTATTCAAATGACACAAAAAATTATTCAAAAATGGAGAATTTGAGAGTAACACATTATGTTATTAAGTCAGTTATCTTTTTAAAACCTTAATGTGGTATATATGTGTTATGTACTTTATTTTAATCATTGTCTTTGGCATTTGCTGATAACTGGCACTTGATGAATCTTTGCTAGATTTATTTAAAAATCAAACGGAATTTCTGTACTTGGCAATCCAGATTTAAGTTGTTGAACCTTTGCCTCTTGCACTTTGAATGTGATTACTTCATATTTTCACGATGCATTGTTTCATGGTACCAACGTGCATCTTACTTGTTTACACTGCAATCGTGTGACAAATAAATATGAATTTAAGAACCTCAGCCAAAAATATGAATTCTGCTTGACAGTGTACTTAGCGGCAGTGGAGGCTTAAGTTAGTTTTGGCAGCAGTAGCTTTCTTGAAGAGATAAGTGAACCAACTCGTTAAGGTTCTCGGCACATGCATACAGTTACAAGCTGAGGAAAAGACAGTCTTAAATGCATCTGTGTTGAAGATTAGTGATTTCGCCATGGTTAATCACCACATCGAGGTATTTTATTGATGACACTCATGGAATGGGTGCTTTACATCGAACCATGGAATTACTAACAAAAGTACCCAATTCACCTATAGCAGTGGAATAGGACTGTAGGGATATGGCAGAAAAGCTTAAGTTAATTATATTCTCCAGCCCATGAACAGAGGGGCATAGTAGCAGCATACCATCAGCAAAGAGTAGATAGCCTATGAATAATGAGTTCATGTGACAAGTCACTGACAACCCATGCCAAGTTGATGCAGTTGTACGACAGAAAATGTTTATAAAAATATTAAAAAGAGAGGACAATGAGACACTGCCCTGTCATGCCTCTTGCCGGAAGTTACCATATTTTCTAGACTATAAGTTGCTTCTAACTATAAGATACAATGACTTGGATATGGCAAAATTTTGGTGAAGTCAGAAGGTCAGTCCACAAGATAGAGAGACAGCCTACAGTTGATTAGCAATTTGAAAAAAGAAAGTTTTAAGTTGAGAATGACAGAAGCAACTGAGTAGAACAAACAGACACAGGGAGGGAATTCCAAAATTTAGGTCCAGCAACCAAAGGAGCCTGTTCACCAAGAATAGTTCTAGTCCTAGGTATGACCAGAGAAAGACCATCAGATGACCTTGCAGAATAATGGCAAGTCTGGGGAATAAGGTCTTATTTTAAGTATTGTGGTTGGCCGTAGTTCAATAGTTTATAAACTGTAAGTCCCATTTTGAAAAATCCTTTACTGAACAGGAAACCTATGCAAAGATTTAAGTACATTGGTTATATGCTCATATTTTAACATATTACTGGTAGTTATGGCTGTATCCAAGGAGTCCTGAACTCCTTTTGGATTTTCTGCATGTTTGATTTTGTGGTACCAACAAGAATCAAGTTACAATAGTCAAGGCGACTGGAGACCAATGTGTTTGCCAAAGATATTCTTGAGGACATAGAGAACATCATGCCTAATTTTATAAACTGTATGTCATGAATATACATGTATAACGACTTACAGATACCATTTACGTAGTCGGTGAGAGACAGTAGAATGAAAAACAACTGATGTGCTGTAAAACCCAACCAGTCAATTAAAACCACTCAATCAATTCACCAAGGCAGGTCAAAGATGAGCGTGTGATACTTTGTCTCAAAACTGGCTTGCTGTCTGTTTTATGAAATTGCAAAATGAACTGTTTGGTAATTTTGCAGAAATCTTTCCATGGAGATTTCATCTGCCTTAACACCAAGGTTTCAAATGAGTTTCCTTTCGATGGAAATTATGACCTGACTCTAGTTTGTGACCAGTGTTATTTACAAACTGGCTTTGGAAAAGATGGATACCAGTGTCTTGGAATGTTACCTCATAAATGTGATTACAGCGTCTTCCTGATTAGACCAAAGCAAAATCCAGAAGTTGGTTGGATAAAAATCAGGCCTCGAAATGAGAAGGTAAGTTCAGTAAAACTGTAAACGTGCTAAACAAAAGCCAAACTGGAGGACAGTTCAGTGAATTGATGCAATAAGTCAGCTAGGCATAGGTCAAATGTAAAGCAATTTTATGATACATTTACTTAATAGCAACTTAGTATCCTGTAGTTTCTAGACTACAAGTAGCACCTTTCTTTAAGATGCAGCGAAGCAAACATGGCAGGTATTTTGTAAAATCAGTTAACGAGATGCACCATTATTCAAGTCACTACTTTGATGTTCCATTCGGTCAGAACACCGTTAACTGTGTGTAGTGCCTAGCAGTGTGATAACCTGCCCACACACTTCGACTTATAATATGTTGGATAGACTGTAGAAACAGAATGTTAATGTAATCAGTCTTGCTATGAATGAGCTCTTCAGTTTTATCCATTTATCCTCATTTCATCTGTTCTCTTGACGGTCCCCCCTTTGCAACCATAAGTTGCAACTGGCCATATCAGTGCCTTCAAAAGTCTAATTTTAGTTGTAACTGGCAAACCATAACTTTTCCATAGTTTCTTCAACGTTCCCATGATTCATTTACCTTTGTTCAATCTAGCTCTGATTTCCTTGGTGCATTCTGCATCCTCTGTGATGAGAGATTCGAGGTACAGGAATGTATCAGCCTGTTCCAGCTGTTCACCCTGGACCTTGATACAGCAAGCAGCACCAGCCATTCCCGTCACCTTTGTCTTGTCGATATTAATCAACAATCCAAATTTCTGGCTAACCCGATCAAGGCGATAAAACAGCTTCTGCAGCTCTGCCACTGAACCATCCAACAAAACAATGTCCTTGGCATATCTAAGGTTGGAGACCTTCCTACCACTGATTTTTATTCCTCCTTGAAAATCTTAAGTGTTTCTCTTATGGCCATCTCTGCTAGGATGTTAAATAAATATGGTGAAAGGACACAGCCCTGCCTGATTCCTTTTCAGATATGAAACCATCGTGACTGTGTACTTGCCACTCTTAGTTTAGCAAGCTGTTTCTTGCATAGATTCATTAATAAGTTGATGAGATGTACTGGGTATCCCATTTCAGTCATTGTCAACCAAAGCTTATGATGTGAGATTGAATCAAATGCCTTTCTGAAACTTACAAGGCACATGTTAGGAAGTGAAAATTGCATCCTGTGGAAGATAAGAAGTGGAACTTCTGTTCCGCTTTGTCTTTCTAAATATAGCAGTTAAGTGCCATCCCTTCAACTATCTGCCTATTTACCTACCTGACCTCTTGATTCAGACTTCGAATCATACCTGCCATTTTGATTTTATTTTGACTGAGTACCTGTGACTAAGTTGGTTCTCTTGACATGGTTCTCTTTTCTAGGTGCTGAAGGTTAAACTTTATAGAATATAAGTTTTAACATAGGTTTTGACATCATTCTGGATACTATAATTATTCAGTAGGTTTTACATGGCCTCTGAAACATAGTTAATAAGACTATGATAGGCCTACACATTTTTGTTACATTGCATATGTTGCATAGTTTATACATTGCATGTGTTATATAGTTTATGGTTCAGAAAGGTGCTACATACATGTATAGATCCATACGGCGCCCAGAAGCATAATTAACACAAAACGTTTGGTTGGATTTATGTTTTAGGTGAAGTTTCATGGTCCTTTCAGAGTTTGTTGGGAATATTCATCTGGGCAGCGTTGTCGAGTAGCAGAAAAAGACTGCAGCTTTGCTCACAGTGATGAAGAGTGTAGGCTTTGGACTTTGGATCGTGAGAAACAGTTTGACCTTGCCATGTTTGTTTGGAATCTTAGATTGAGTGCCAACAGAAGTTCAGAAAGAAGTAGGTGTTGCTGTTCTTTAGCATTAATTGCCACAAGTATAAAGAAATCAGTGAACATGGGAAACAACTGGAAACCAATATATTATAGCCCTCGATGTGTTTCACATTTAGTGCTTCCATTGTCATCAGCGTGTGACATGGTTCTCTTCTATCTTAGTCAATGAAGAGAAAGGATTAATTAACAGAAATAAGTTGGAGATTAGTTACAGTAGTGATTTATCACTGACTGATGCACATATTCATATGTTTCAGGGTTGATTTTGGCAATGAGGACAACTCCTTCCTGCGTTAATCAGTCAGCTGCAATCAGTACTATATTGCTGCAGCCTGACTGATTGGCAGAATGCCTAGGTTTGGGTATATGTACTTCTTATGGGGAATTGCACAAGTTTCCTGTGCAAAAATTAATGAAGTTTTGAGGTCTTAGTGCATATTTGTAACTGTTTTATAGGCTGTGCACCATCTTATCTTAAGGAGCTGTGTGTTTCAGTCTCATCTGTACCTGACTGCAGATCACCTTCGCTTTGCTGCATAAGATGACCTGGTTGTCCCACCAGCACATCCATGGTGCAGCATAGAAAGTTTGAAGTTGTCGGTCAGTCTGTTTATTGCCAGAAATGAGAGTAGCAGCCAGGACCTCAAATGACTTGGGTACAAGAATAGGGTACAGTGAATTTGTGCAGTGGCAGATATGACTTGAAAAGAAAGATGAGCCCACCCCTTAACCACTTCACTGAGGCTCATTCAGCATAGTGAAGGTTGGGTGAGTAAGATCAGAAATAAATCCAGGTGTTGTCGCTAGCTTGAAGGTTGAAGCAAGTCTCAGTAAGAGCAAGTATGTGCAAAGAATTCTCACAAAGAAAATTATGAAGGACTGCAGCTTTACTACGAAGGGAACAAATGTTTAATACACCAATATCCAATCTCTGAACTCTGACTTGTCCAGAATTTATTTCAATATCACCAGCCAAAAGCAGCAACAGAAACAAGTATACAGACAACCCATGATGTGCAGTGGTTGGGATTCCATTGTGCCATCAAGGTCATGAAACAGAAAACACAGGTCTGAAATCGTCCACAGGCAACAATACCAAAATAGACAACAAAGAAGAAATAAATAAGTGAAACAGAAAGGAAAAACTAGTTGAAAGATAAAAATTTAAGATCAGAAACGATAACTTAGCTGTTTAAAAACAACAAAATTAATGTGATGATAAATTTAAAAGCAGCAAATCAGGTAGACTGTTTTCTGACCTCACATATCTGGTAGACTGTCTCCCGGCATCTGATGACAATACAGAAACTGTGATTGGGTCCTGTAACCTTATAGTTGAGGTACAAGGATGAGGGAGTGTGCTCCTCTATATCGTAAGAAGGAGTAGAAAGTGAGTTGAATGTGACTTATATTGTTAAATTGTGCTCAGAGCATCTGATTTTTATATTTTTTGTTTACAAGTTGGAATGTTAATGACTAAGGAGGCATTCTGAGGAAGGACTTTTAGAATATGGAGGGGAGGGGCTTGAAAACATATACCAGGGGCTTAATAGAATGTCAGAGGAAGGCTAGATTCGTCTGAGTACCTTCCACCGATTCTTTGAGGGCACTATGAAAATTTCCGGGTAAATGCTTACACATGCACAAATAGGACAGTTTTATTGAATGGTGTTCTTTAGCACTGCTGATGCTTACAAACATGGAAAAAATATTTTAGAAAATGTTTTGTTTGTTATGTTCAGACATGAATGAACGTATGAATGAACGAATGAATTATTAGTCAGAAGCATGATGGTATGGGCAATTAATTATGATTTTCTGTTTGTTTTTGCAGCCCTTGAAATACTGCAGCAGCAATGTGGTAAAACATATACCAATTCTACGTATGGTAGAAGCTTAGATCATAATGATGCTGCTCTTCTGCATTCTCAGAAAAATGCAGCACAGAAACCACAAGAGCACAAAAATTTACCTGAGGTAGGTTGTTCTGGCAGGAAAATGACATCAAAGAGCTGTAGTCCCATTTTCAGCAATGTGTTAGCTGATCCACTTGTGCACCAACATCCGAAAGCACCTGTGTGCTCTGATCCAATCTCTTGGGCAAAAGCAGCTGCTCCAAAAGAATTGCTAGGAAATCATCAGGTCTATCAAAATGAAGAAGCGCATCAAAACAATAGAATTCCCTTTCCGCTAACTCAGTTCTGTGACTTTCGCCTTGTTTGTAATCAATGTTTTCTGCCTCTGCCCCAGTATGGTGATTGCTTCTGGTGGAATCCTGGTTTTAGACACAGATGTGATGAGAATATTCTAGCTGTTCAGCAGAAAGGTGATAACATCTGGGTCAGGATAAGAGAACGAATAAATCATCGCAACTTCCGTGGCAGCTATGTGCTTTGTCGACATTATCAGTCTGGGAAGTCAAATGCTTGTCATCGCAGGGAGAACTGTCTTTATGCCCATAACTCCGAGGAACAATACCTTTGGACATTGGAAAAAGATGGTAGTTATGATATTGCTGAATTCATTCGCCAAAATCGTTCACAGAGTGCAGCACCACTTTTCACCATTTATGGAATACTTGAGAAATATCCTGGAGAATTACGACATTTGTGCAGTACTTGCTATAGAGGCTCACATTTGCTTTCAGGTCAGAGTAATGTTGATGCAACAAAGTGTAGCTGTGGCCAGCATGCTTGGGAAGAGAACAAGATGCTCATTCACTTCAGTGCAAATGGAGTTATAACTGAAATTGGACAGAGGACTTTTAAATCCAAAAGTGCCTATTTCAAAGTTTGTCATCATCAGAAGTTTTGCCTTATGAAAAACAGTGGAAAGTGTGTGTATGCTCACAGCTTGATAGAACGAGATATTTGGTGCCTGGAAAGAGACCAAGATTTAACTGAAGACCAAATTGTGGATGAGGTAAATATGATTGACTAATATATTTCTGTTCATGTAAATTAGCTTTAACCCTTCAAGTCTGAATTAAGTTTTAAACCCTGTTTGTAAATACAGTATCAAAGAGTAGGATTCAGTCCTTAGGCCTCTCCTTATTTCTATACTTATTTCACCTATTTGTCATATCGCACAGATGTGTAACACAATGGTCGAGCAACATGACGATGATACTCAACTCTGCATCACTTTCCTTGCAGTGGATCCCTTAGTAAAGGCTTGAAAGTGAATTCTGCCTGTCCACTCTTCATATTTGGTTCCGCTTTAATGATCTTGCAACCAATCCAGATGAGTCAGAGGCAGTTCATTTACTGTACAACCCACTAGCTTATGCATTCTTTCTCTTCATATTCATCTGTTGACCTTGCAGGAGCCAAAATTCTTCTGATACTGGCTTGATACTTGAGCCTAATGTAGCTAGGTTCAGGACAATTGTAGGATCACTCGCTTTCAGTTGCTGTGCCCCTCACATTTGGAATCACCTGCCACAAAATCTCAAATAGCTATCATCATGTAATCACTTTTCACGATTTTGATTATGATTTTGATTATGATTTTGATAATGGTTTCGTTCGAAGCGACCATCCATTGATACCTTGAGCATTATGAGAACAGTGCCATAGAAGTCATTAGATTAGATTAGATTGTCAAGATGTTATTTTACTCTGGTCTTTGCGTGACTCTATCTTGGCCTACAAATTCAGTTTTGTTGACTGCCCATAGTAAGTGGTGGGTGTTCTTTTCCGAGATGATTTAAAATTTAGTCAACAGATGACACTCGATTTGATGATTTACAGCCAGCACTTTTATCCACTTAAAGTTCTCCAAACTCTATGAAATAAAAAATATTTTCCAAGCTCATGTAGTCTCCTGGCTAGCTGACACTTTTCCATCCAGAAGTGACTTTCTATCAAGAGTTGGAAGGATTGGCTTGTTTCTATGCTGGGCTGGGTGCAGCGACCTTGGAGTGGAGACCATATAATGTTGGAGAAATTTTTGAAAAAGCTGAACTAAAGGGTTCTAAAGCATCCAGTCACCCATCACTGTCTTAACTAGGCACTTGCTGCAAAACACTCCAATGAACGAATTTTACAGAAAAGGAGGGGATACATTTGAATTACTATTCTACTAAAGACTGCTGCTTAAAACTTCTTTTCATCATTCGATCACTGTAATATGTTTAAAAATTGTGAATATTCTAGTTCTCGTGATTGCTTCAGTATAAATGCTTTTTTCTCTTGAATCTTATGTAAAGTTAGATATGTAGAGGTAGACTTTTAAATTGTTTAAACTAATTTTTACTGATGTTGTGCTTCTTTTAAAACTTTTTTATTTTTTCCACTTTGTTGTAAAATGTGGGCATTTGTTTCATGTTAATATATATTACTTTCTTACTTTACTTACTAACTTAAAAATAAAAGTTCAGTTTCATTTTGCCTCATGATGTCATGATGTCAAAGTCTTTATTTTCAATTTTTATGGGGAAACATTATGTTGTACTTTGGTCACACCACTCCATAAGAAAGCTGGAATCGATGAATCATTACCTGCAAATTTCAGGCTGGTCTCTAGCCTAACATTCATTTCGAAAGTGCTTGAGCATATATTCCAACCAACAACTGACCGAGTACCTGTCTGAGTCTTGCCTGCTTCCTGTTTTGGTCTGCCTGCAGGCACAGCCAGCCACGAAGACTGCGCTTCTTAAATTCTTCTCTTATTTATGCCAACTAGAGCTTATGCTGCGACTTGATATGTCAGCTGTATTCGATACAGTTGACCATGGCATCCTACTTCAGCGCCTGTCTCGCTCATTCGGAGTCAAGGAAAGAATGCTTATTTGGCTTAGAATCTTACGTAAAATGGCACATGCAGCCTGTGCATTTGGCAGAAGAGTTGACGTCACCAACATCTTTTGTGAGCAATCACAGACTGGTGAAACAGAGTTCTGCTGTTTTACCAAGCGCTTTTAAGAGCGGTGGAGTCTAAGCGTATCAGATTCAGTCCATGCAAGTCTGAGTTCCTATGGTGCACTACCCTCTGGTGTTGCCATCGACTCATTGGCATTACAGTGCGGACGCGTTAACGCACTCCTGGTTTACCCGCGATTCTGCAGAACGTGAAGTGGTTGTATATCCCCCAAGCTATTGATTTAAGACGCCGTATCAGTTAACGCGTTTTACTACCGGGAATAAGGCTAATTAGAACAGTGGAGACATACTCTGGCAGCTGCAACATTCCATTCATTCCTGAATGTGGCATTAGTCATACGAGCGGGAGGGTGTCTTCTAAATTAATGGGTATATGACTCAACCGTGGGGGGGGGCTAATTTCAACATTGTCCCGTTTGATGCAGGAACTGGTTTGCATGCGGTTTCAAAGGCATGTCCCCCATGACTTCGTGTTAACGAGTCCACACTGTACCTTAGCCCTAAGTGGTGCAGAATTTCAACCAACTGACACCATCCACAGTCTTGGTGGTCCACTTTGACAGTTGTATGACCCTGTCAGCCTGTGCGAGTAAACTCGTTTGAGGTTGTTTTTACCAGCTATGTTGTATTAAAACCATCCGCAGACTCATTCCTATCACAGCTGCTGTCACCTTGGTCAACATTTCGTGGTCTCCAGGGTTGACTAATGCAACAGCCTGCTGGCAGGCCTGCTGACTTGTCAGACAGAGCAGATACAGTCGATGCTAAACTCTGCTACCTGTATCATCTATGGCCAGACAGCACCTGATCATGTCACTGATCTGCTGTGTGACAATCTGTTGCATGCTCCTCAGTGGATCACGTACAGCTGTGTGCAGTCGCTTACAATGCACTGAATGGCCTTAACCTGGACTAATTTTTCAACTTTTGCATTAGAGCAGCATACAACCAGAACATAAATTGGCTTGGCAGGCCTGCTGACTTGTCAGACAGAGCAGATACAGTCGATGCTAAACTCTGCTACCTGTATCATCTATGGCCAGACAGCACCTGATCATGTCACTGATCTGCTGTGTGACAATCTGTTGCATGCTCCTCAGTGGATCACGTACAGCTGTGTGCAGTCGCTTACAATGCACTGAATGGCCTTAACCTGGACTAATTTTTCAACTTTTGCATTAGAGCAGCATACAACCAGAACATAAATTGGCTGTGGTCCTCCTCAAGACGTCAACTGCATGTCCCGCGGTCTTCCATCGGGTTCAGTGAATGTTCCTTCTCTGTCGCCAGACCCACTGCGTGGAACTGTCTTCCTAACCTTGTGACGAATGCCCCATCCCTGGACACATTCAAGTCATGGCTCAGGACCTATCTGATTAAAATATCATATGACTATTGTTGATTCTTGAACTCTTGTAAGTAGTAAGAAATTAGAATTAAAGAATTAGAAACGTCTTAAAACACGATCGCTTAACTCGAACCAGTAATCAAATATGCATCGTTTATGCATAGCGAGATATTAACTATATATACATATAAATCACGTTTACAATCCATAACGATCGTGTCGTTTTTATTGTAGTACACGATTTAGAGCCCGACGATATACCAGCTTCCGAATTGTATATATGTAAATATTCGATCGACTGTCGAGCGAATATGGTCCTTGTAACGGGGAGTGTAGAATATGGAGTGTGTGGATTTGCTCGTATGTCTGTTTGTCTATAGGCATGCCTGTTTGGTTGAATGTGTATACGTGCACATGCTTATGCGTCTTCGTGTTTTCGTCAGAATTAGGCCGTAAGGAGTAAACCTATATGTCTGTCTGTATGTATGTGTGTCTAAGCGTGTGTGTCTTCGCGTTTGTGTACTTGCTTGTCTGCACCTCTCAATGATTTTTCCATTTGCTTGCGTGTGTCTGTGTTTGTGTGCTTGTATTTGCCTATCTATATGTGTCCGCATGTCAGTATAAGACGTGTTTGGGCAGAGACCGAGCAAATGAAGACGCCATCGCTTCAGAAGAATATTCTAAAGAAATTCCATTCTTCCATCTAATTACTTTTATAGACAATTCATATTTATCTTATTTATTGAGATATATATGGTTTATATCGATATGCATGTATATTTGTGACTATAAGACGTGTATAAGCAGAGATCGAGCAAATGAAGGCGCCATCGCTTCAAAGCAATAACAATCTAAAGGACTTCAATTCTCCTTCCAAACTAATCTCGATACAACTGTAGCTCCGTTATCGTAATAATGTCAATGCGTCGGTCGATGCCCACAATCAAATTTATATCGTGATTGCGAGTATATGCTGAGATCGAGCAAACGAAGGCGCCATCGCTTCAGAACAATAATCTAAAGGAATTCCATTATTCCATCTAATAACATTTATAGGGCCTTTATATTTATCACATTTATCGCGCTATATACAACTTATAATAAAACTTACTATATTTAAGCAATGTCATGCGATCTTTTATTAAAATATTTTATTAAATCATATTTATTTATTATAATTGAGCAAACTTTTGGAGATGAGTTGAAACCAGTCCTTGTTTGGAGATGATCCAGAACCCGCCCCTGTTTTGAGGTGGGCCAGAACCCACCCTTGTTTTGAGGTGGGCCAGAACCCGCCCTTGTGTTGAGGTGGGCCAGAACCCGCCCTTGTTTTGAGGTGGGCCAGAACCCGCCCTTGTGTTGAGGTGGGCCAGAACCCGCCCTTGTGTTGAGGTGGGCCAGAACCCGCCCTTGTGTTGAGGTGGGCCAGAACCCGCCCTTGTTTTGAGGTGGGCCAGAACCCGCCCTTGTGTTGAGGTGGGCCAGAACCCGCCCTTGTTTTGAGGTGGGCCAGAACCCGCCCTTGTTTTGAGGTGGGCCAGAACCCGCCCTTGTTTTGAGGTGGGCCAGAACCCGCCCTTGTGTTGAGGTGGGCCAGAACCCGCCCTTCTCTTACTACTCTTGTACAGCGCTATTTTGTCTACTTCAGCCATGCTGCAGTGCTATAGAATTCATCATCATCATTATTGTTGTTGTTTTCATAGCTTGGCAAGGATTTAAGCTAGAAAAATATTTTAAACATCTATTAGAAAATGTTGTATTTTATGTGCATAAATCTATTAAATCTATTTTGTGAACAAATATTGGAAATTCCGGCTGTTATTTTGAAACTATATGACGATGCCTGAGAAAACCCTCACAAAGTCAGAAAATTTAATTTGTGAGAGAGATGCTCAGATGGCATAATATCGGTCAAATGAGTTCTTTGCATATTTATACGATGTAGTTCCTTCCAGCAGATTATGATACGAAGTTTCTCATCCAGTTTGTACTGTACAGTTTTCATCATTTATTGTCAATCAGCATATACAAATGTCTTTCACATCAATGTCTGACAACGCGAGCGAGATTCTGGTTCAACAGTTATCTTGCAGAGCAAATAATAGCCTATGATGAACTTTAGATCTAATTCTACTCAGTAGTGTCAAGAAGACACTAGACACTACTTCGGTTACATTTCACTGCATTCTATCTTCGAGAGTAAACTCTCAGAGCTAATCGACTGATCTGTATGACATCTCAAGCCAGACTGCCTGAGGATGAGTCCTATCTGCCATCTAGCTTAGAGTTACGTGTTAGATTTCTATTGGACAGTATTCATAGAATTACCCCAAGGTGCTCCATCTGATTGGTACCCTGGCATTCTCCTTGTCTGCAATCTACAGCTTACTCAGCTTGGTCTGTCTCCGTATCTCTTTCTGTATCTCTACCCGAATGTCTTATGCATCTCTGCCTGTGTGGGGTCTGAATCACTTGACAGATATTCAAGATGCCCTCTCCCCTGTCTGGACAAAGTAGTAATTCAGACGCCCTAGTCCCTACTCCGCTGTCGCGACTGGGCGTTGGCATCAGTTGATTTTTCTGCACTAGCTGTCCCCTCTCTTCATCCTTAACCTCCAACAACGACTAAACTGACTAAGACAAGTAATACTTTCATACTTGCTTGCGTACTTAGATTAGCTCGGTTATATTTATATTCCTTGCTATGTTGGCTATCAAACTATAGTTTGTCTGTTTAAGTATTTTTACTTTCAATTTTATTATGATACCCTGCAGCCAAGACTTAATTTTAGCATGTTCCTTTGGTGCCCTAGTTTGAAGTTGAGTTCATCCATTAATTATTATAAAAATGACCAAGTTATATAAATCTTCATCTTAACCAGTTTTTTATGGAGATTTCATTGATGGCAGCCTCATGGGCATACAGATGTGCTCCATTTTGCTATTCTTATAAACATTTAAATTCTTTATCTCTTCCTCTTCGTGTGTCATGGTGGGCATGTAGACCTCTATTCTTATAATGTCCACTGGTTTGGCTCATATTGCTACCTTAAGCATCCTGTATTCCTGCCTTTAAGTCTTGGATACACATTTGGCAATCTTCTCCTTCAACATGATGGCAACACCATTTTGACTCTTTCCTCTTACAGTGTGTATTATCCTAATTCCCTTGCTTAGAAAAGCTCCATCATCACTCCATCTCACCTCTTGCAGCCCCATTATATCCAAGCCTGTCCTTTTCATCTCTTCAATCACATTTGCAAGCTTTCCAGGTCTTAGCGTTGTTCGGACATTCCATATCCCTATGTGAAATATCTCTGTACAAGGATTTTGCTGGTTAACGACTGAAGAGGCCTTGTACCCTTTCCTGCCAAACGCTGAAGACCAGTTCAAGTCGTTTATGCTGTTGTCATGCTTCTCTAGTGATCCTCGTTATACTTGGGATTTGTAGGGAGGTGGTCTCCCATTGCCTTTCTCTCTATGTTTTTAGTGAGACTGTGTATCATAGCATTTGCCAAGAGCTCCATTATCATTCGGGCTCTTCGCCCCTTGGCGCTTGCATATACCAGCAAGGTCTTGGTCATCCACCACACACTTTGTTCAAGAACAGGGGTACTACATGAAGGTTCCTTGGTAGGCAGTTGAACAGCAGAGGCTTTTGGAGATGCTTACTGTCCCATTTCCTTCTTTGGTTACTATTAAAAGGTTAATGTTAATAGTTAACATTTTCAGGATTTTATGCTAGCTGTTTTTGCTTAATAAATTCTTTAAACTTTGTATATTTTTCAAACAATGTAGGCCATGAAAATCAACTCACAGAAGTATTTCTCCGGATTGCCTAAGCCTGGATCCATGGATGAACAACATCAATTAGCAGCTACTTCAGCTCGAGCTGTTTCAGTTCCGGTGCCTTTGTCAGAGCAACAGGTGCCATCTGAAGCTGTGTCTTCTTCAAAATGTCCTTACCGTGTCATAGAAGTGTGTAAGCTTTGTTTAGAGAAAGGCGCTATCAGCCGTTGTAAAAAGGACCGTTGTGATGGACCCGGAATGGGACATTTATGGGATCAAAATAAACTGTATCTTATTTTGCCATCCAAGAAAAAATTATCTCCTTTGCCAAGAGTCATTCCAAAGAACTTAAACTTTGCCATCTGTAAGCACATGCTGCAAAAGAGGAGATGTGATTTTGTGCCTGGTGGACATTGTCAATTTGCACATAGTAAGGAAGAGATTGAAGTCTGGACTTGGATGGTTCGCAATAATGGTAATATTTTGATCCATATTTTTCAATATGCTGACGACCTTCAAATGTATTCTATTTAGCTAACAGAATTTAATACCAAACAACGTGTAACTGAACTTTGACTCTGATAGTTGATTTAATTTATTGTAATATCTTATGTTGATTAACTCTAATTTTTCAATTTTTTTCAAGATTTTGTATGTATGTGTGTATCAATAATCTTAATGATAGCACCTCTAAGTACCTCACAAATGCTCTGCAGACAAGGCTATTTAACAGATCTAAACAAGCGTGTTTTAAGGAAGGCTGAAAATGCATGCTGAGGCAAATGCGACAGCACATAAATGCAGTGGAAGACTATTCCAGCAGGTTCAGCACATGAGAAGGCATGATGGATTCCGATTGAAGTGTGGAGGCAAGGCACCTGCATATCGCCATGGGCGGCAGAGTGCGATGATTGGTGACCCAACTGACCTGAAAATAGAACACAGAGCTCTCTGAAGTGTGCTGGTGCAGTGCCAACAAGTGAGTCATATGACAACATTCATTTCTGTAGCTCCACTACACCAGCGAGTGCATCGCATGGATGGCATGTAGAGTACTGTTGTACGTCATTGGCTTACTGCTAGACACATGCTTCTATGGCAGTGACGAGTCATGTTTAAACTAGATTCGTTGCTCGATGAGCAGCTAGTGTAATTAATACAAAGCAGGTGTGATATGTTGATATTTAAGGGCCTTTGTTATGACTCTGGCCAGGGTGGGTCTAATGGTGTAAAGTTTTCTCTTTATTCAGTCCCATGTCTTTCTTTTTGTCTGTGATTAAATAAGTACTCGATAGAAACATCAGTGGCTTTCTGTGAAAACAGTTAGTCAGCGATGTACAAAGTTGGTCTGTGCTTACAAGATGACAGATTATTTGAAGTTCTGCATGTAAGAAGTGTTTTCTTACATGTTGGTTGAATTATGGCAAAAATTAAAAAAATTTGTAAGAAGACAATACAAAAGGGGTTTCAACATTATGATGTAAAATTTAACTGTATTTTTGCAGTGAAGCCTTTCTAATCAATTCATTTTCTCTTGCAAGAGTATTTGTGCTTCCAAAATAACTCATTAGCAAATAAATGACTGTGAATAACAAATGATTTGTGTTATATAATTATATTTTATATATATGTGTATGTGTATTGATATATGGGTATTATAAATATGTCTTGACTGTCTGCCTGTGGCCTTTCAGCAAGAACCTTGGATGAGTTAATGCTTGCAAGCCAGAAGACATTTGAATCTTCTGAATCAAAGACAATCTCTAAAGGCCAGTCGGTTATAGCCGTAAGTCGCAGTGTTCCTGTTGCATTGCCACAACCAGCACCATATGCTTCACCACTGGATCTTGCGTTGAATACTAATTACTGTCACTACTGTAGTGTTCACTGCAATGGTCAGAAGCAATGGGATGAACACTGCGCTTCTGAAAAGCATATGTTTAATGTCAATTCCGACAAGGAACACCAATGGAACTATCGTCAGCCGCCATGGGGTATTGGAGGTTGTAACTATGAGCTTTGTGACAAGTGAGTAAAGATAATTAAGGGCAATTCATTTATCTTTTGCCTTCATCAGAAATTTAAAATCAGAAATCAGTTAATTTAACAAACCCTCCCAGCTTTCAGTTACACCAGCTTCTGCCTGAGACTTAGCCCACTGATGTGACTTCTCCTGTGAAAACCCTTAAGCTTGTGCGAGCAAGACATTCAAAGTTTTTGTGCAATAATTGGAAACAAGGAACAAGTTTTAGGCTTCTGATTTCTTGTTCACAGTTCCATGTCTACTTATTCTCTCCAGCTGCTCTCATCTATTTTTGTGGAGATGTACAGGTTTAGATGGCATTCAGTAAGCTTCTTTTGAACCCATCCAAAATTGAATTCCTTATTTTTGTTCAAGCCAGCAGCTGCACAAGTTCAACTGGCTTACTGCTGATCATGTGGGTGGATCATACTAGTTCATACATAAATTTGGGCATCATTTTTGATTCCAGTATGTCTTCACTCAACATATTCACTTTCTTAGACGATATATCCACATAATAAGACCTCTTGTGTCTCAGAAAATCCTAGTTTCACTAACTAATGCCACAATTTCTGATTGTCTTGATTACTATAATTCACTTCTAACTGGTTTCACAAAGACACATTTGCACAAATTACAAATGCTTCAGAACTCCTTGGCTATAACTATTATAAGAACACCTAACTTCCAGTGCATTGCCTCCAAACTGCAATCATCTCACTGGCTTCCCATTGAACAGAGAATCCAGTTTAAAATGTGTCTTATAGTTTACGAGGTCATGCGCATTAGCCAGCCAAATTGACTTGCATCTTTACTTATGACTTAGACTTACAAATACTGCATTTGCCTATCAGGTGCTTTGACAGTTGTTGTACTCCAAGCCAGAACTGTACTGGCTCCTTGGTCTTTCTCAGTCGCTTGGCCTAAGGCTCTGAAATTTGCCAGTTTTTGTCCAACTCGGTGGGTCCTGTTGTAAGTAAGTAAGTAAGTAAGACATTTGTTAACACGCCATTTGTCCATCGGCTGAGCGAGGAATCGTAGGCGTGGATGAGTCACTTCAGTCAGACAACAAAAAGCGAGACGGTACAAATAGGTCTTAATGTTGTCTCATTTAGATCAGAGCTGTAGTCCCATCCGTTTTTCAGATTGCTTATCCTCCATAACCTGTCCTTCAGTCTGAAGTACCCATGGACCTCACGGTGATCAGATATGGCAGCCAACTGTGGGGCACAATAGCTGAATGGTTAGAGCATCTGGCTTATAAAGCAACAAGTATAGATTCAAGCCTCCCCTGAGATGGGAACTGTGTATGGACCTTGAGCAAGTCCTTCACTCACGATTGCTCTGAACCTCAGATTCTGATTTTCTTAGCTTGCATGAATAATATATGCAATATAATTATAATAATAATATTAATAATAATAATAATATTAATTTTGGCTGGTTATATCCAAGGGATTATGTGGATTATCTGCACTTTAATCTGATTTCCACTTATCCAGGCTGCCTCTTGTTTGCGTTTTGTGTAATCAGTTTTTCTTAATCAAGCTAATTTATTAGCCTTTTATTATCATCAGGCTAATGTGAATCTTGTTCAAATGTTGTGTTTTGAAGACATGCGGATGGAGGGAAATGCCAGTTTTCTGAAGTTCCAGACATGTACAATCAGTGCAAGTTTGCACACAGTCGAGAAGAATTAGATGAGTGGAAAGAGCGTTGGGAATGGCGACAGATGAAAAGAGAGATTGCCAAAAAAGAGCATCTGTACTCTTACATGGCTGCTTTGCGTGAAGATTATGAGACTACTGAAGCTGGAATCACTGTGGTATGAAGATCATAAAGAATTAGTTTGAAAGTAGAGGATGTGATGCTTATTTGCTTATTGTGTCTCTATATCTGTGTATCTGTTTATTTCTTCTTTGTCTGTGTCTTCTGTTTCTTTTCTAGCTCTCAGTTTCTCTCAAACTGGATTTAATATCTGGTAAAGAAAATATCTGGCAAAGGAATTCCTTTTATTATTTAGCCAAAAGGATTAATTTTAATATTTAAAAAAATTACTGCACTAAATTTTTATTATGAAAAAAATGATTTTGAGTATTTGAGATATTATCATTGATTTGTACTTAATTTCCAACATTTCGTCTAATCGGAGTTTTAAAAATTTTGATCTTTGGTGAACACTTTAATGTGAAATGTGAAAGGTTATGAAATTACTATAGAGGGCTTACACATATATTTTGATTGTTTATGCATTTAAGTTACTTGTTTTTAAAGACTTAAGAAAGTTTTAGTGGTTGACTTTTTTGAGATGTTGGGTAAATAAATACCTGGTATATATGTTTTGTCAGAATTTTTACAGCTGGTAAAAATGAACATAATCCTTTGACCGCCAGATATTCTGGTCCCCAGCCTGATTTCTTTTAGCAAAAGTGTTATTTCTCATGAACAACTGAAGACATAGCTAAAGTGCAAACATGGAATTTGTTTAAAATTGAATTCTGAACAAATATATAGCGCTTATTTAAAATTTTTTTGGGGATACAGAAGTTTGAACAGCTAACGTCACTAAAACTTTATTATAGTGCATCATGAAAGACCAAATTTCTTATAGTTTATCACAAAAGGCTGCAAATTGTGTTTGTACTTGTTCTGTGCAAGGTGTTCAAGTTTTATATAGGGTCATTCCAGCTCAACTCAGCCAATGCCTCCCATCCAATACATCTCGCAACATGTGGTTAAAATTTCAGCCAATTCTGAGATGGTCGAATGGGAGCTTTTCTCAGAATTCGTTGAGTTGAGCTGGAATGACCCTATAACATACATAACCAATAAAGTGTTATTTATAAGGCTTGTTTGGTTTATATACATACGTTCAAATTCGTATGGCCTTTGAACTCAACCACACTCTTGTCCACACTCATTTCACAATTTGGAAGGTGTGCAATTTCCAGGTGGCACTGAGGTGATTGAGAAGAAGTGGAACCTTGCACAGTCATCGGCTGGGTTGTCAGAAGGCAGTAGCTGGCATTGTTATTGAGGCAAAAATGCCTAGAATCAACTCAGACCTGTTGCATGGCATGATGGATCGCATCTCCAGGATGTTGTTGATCATCCAGTAGTCTTCATAGCTGGGCATTTTGACAAGTCCTGCTATGAGGATAAGTGCCAAGAATGCCTCCTCTGGTTACATCAGTCCAACTATTGGCTTGTGGATGCAGTCCCATGCCTGTGTTTGCAAAGCACTCGCAGGCAAAATGATTAATATCGGTAACAATGTGATCAAAAAAGTTGAGTGAAAAGTTTGAAATATTTCACCCATAGTTGACTTGTCAGTGTGAACAAGTGAATAGACGCATTGTGTAAAATCTTTCAACCACTTTTTGCCACATAGGTCAGCACAACATCAAAGCCCAGCCTAGCAGACCTTTAAAGCACTACCACCCCAAATCTTATCCTCAGATTTGCTGGGAAAGTCGGGAAAGTCCAATAGATAGCTAGTATGAATGCTAATAATCATACTAAAACCTTAACTATTAGTGGCTGGATCAAAACCCTTTGAAGTATTTATCCAAGTCTGATTCTCTGAAAACTGCACCCCAGCCTGCATTTGCTGGCCGTGGCAAGCAATAAGTAACAAGTAACCATGAAAGAAATCACCAGCTTTCAGTGCTAATATCTCCACAACCATTTCCCATGTGTATGAATGACTAAGGAGAGAAGTATAGGCTATTTGTCGCTCTGTTTAACAGCTAATTTATTTTCATAGGGCAAATGCTGGTACCCTAACTTTCAACCACTTTATTAAGCACAATAATGTCACAGTTCTGGAGCTGTGGCATGTGCAGCAAGTGTTCTGGTGTCACAATTTTGCACCTGTGGTGGGCAAAGGGTTAAATGGTATATATTTCATTTTAATTTGTAAATTGCTAGGCAATTCTTTTCATTTTGCGAAAAGTTTTGATTTCAAGGTGACGAACTGTGATTTGAAGCACCATTGAACACTGAAGACATCAGTGATAGGGCTGATCACTTGCTATCATCATTTAAATCATTTATTGTGACTCTCTATTTTACTCTGGCTTTTTCATGACTCCATTTTGGTCCCTAGCAAACATACATCTGTGCCTCTGATTCAGATTTACTGAAATTGCTTGCATAATAAGTGCTTTAAATAAATAAAATGAATAAAAAATGAAATTATTGATCCAGAATATGCATTAGAGATTGACTTGCATGGTGCTTGCCAGGTATCTGCAAATAATGGTGATAACATATTCATTGGAGTTGATATCAGTGTCACAGTTTGTCAACAAGGACCAGACCAAGTCTGAAGATGATTATTTGCCTCTTTCTTATTTCTTGATCATGCAACTTTTAGAATATCCAATCTTGGGCAGGTCCTAGCACTGTCCAGCTCTAGTTGGATGAGCTCCAGAATGTCCATGTGAACATCATGGTATTACAGGAGATTCCGTGGCTGGGCACAGGAGAGACAGTTGTGGATGGATACACCGTCTTAATTATGTTTGAGGCCACCAGAGGGTGCTGTATGATAGGCTGGAGTTGCCTTGGCCTTGGATCGCATGGCTACAAGTGCCGTGAAATCCTGGTATCCACTTAGTGAGGGCCAGCTTAAGGTACACTTTTGCGCTACGCAGACCCTGTCTTGGATATGATCTGAACAAAAAGACTCGGGATGTTTGACCACTTCACTTGCTGCAATGGCAGACAGAACTATTTGAAGACACTCTGAGCCTTGATATGACTCCCCTTAAAGGGCTGGATGAGTCCAGTGAGATAGCTCAGGCAGATATGGAAACAAACAGTTAAACTTAGGGCTACACAAAGCCTAGATACGAGCCGAAGAATGGAACAGTTGGCTCAGAGTCATCAAAACGGCAATGCTCCAAATTAGAGCACACTGCTAGTGCTGCCATTGCTGCAGACGATGATGTTATGAATGTCGAAAAGATTCTAGAAGGTGCACTGTTGGTCACTACCCTTGTTTACCAATTTGCTGTATCTTGATTCGAAGATGGGATTTAAATTTACACAAGTACATTGGTGTTTCATGCCCAGCCAGTGAGAAATAATACAAGTGGGTGGTGTCAACCTATTTCATATGCTTATATCACTGCACAAGGATGACCATACAAGTTCCAAAGGGTACAGACAGCTTTACCTTTGGTCTCTAAAGATTGATTTTCCTTGACTGGTTTTGATCTGTTTTGATCTGTACTGAGCTCCACTGACTCCAAATGGAGTCATTGCCAAATTTATAAAAATCACAACTTTCATTAAAAATTTGCCTATCTAAGCATTAAAGTACTAAACTCACATAGGAGTTACTATTAAATTATTTGTACTTTTAAAAGCATTAATCCGGGAGTGAAAGGCTTATAATCTGATATATGAAAGAATTTTGGTAGACTGACCACTAGTTGAGCAATGCATTTGTGGTTGGAATATAAAAATGCATCACAAGTAACAATCATTTGCATTAAGGTCAGCATATTTATCATGTCCTACCTGTTTTGACTAAAAACATTTTACTTAAATTCATTAAAATGTCAGGTACGAGGGACATGTTAACACGTCCTAAATTCGGTAAGTTCGGATGCTACGGACGTGTATACATGTCCCTCAGGTATCAGCTGTTCATATTCAGTTCAGCATCCCAGTAATATTTCCTGCTGCTTAGTAGTAATAGTGAACATGTGCTGCCACCTACCAGATGCATGTAAGATTATTTTGGGCACTGTCTAGTGTACCGTAATACCACATGTGTGCCATAGACCGTATGCTCCAAATGGGGTAGCTTTTAGTATTATTATACACCACTGAGAAAGTCATTGAAGTGGTACAGAAAGGTGGTCCTACAGATGATTGGCATGGCTGTAGCAAATGCATACCTTCTCTACAAGAAGCTTGGAGGAACTAGGCACCAGATTTGGTTCAGAAAGTATGTTATTCGGTCTTTGCTGGGAAGACAAGATCGACCTTAGGCCTTCAAGTGCCACAAGGCTTCGGACTTATTCAGACTCAGTGGACAGCACTATCCGGATGTTATCCCAGCAACTGCAACCAAAGCAGGTCTTTGCGGGCAGTGAGTTGTTTATAACAAGCATGGAAAGCACAAAAAGAAACGCGTTATTTTTGTGAAACTTGTCCCTCACGGCCTGCATTATGTGTAACACCATGTTTCAAACAGTTTCACACTGGATGTGATTTCTAGGCACCCTACAGTGTGACAGTAAGGCA
The DNA here is from genome assembly GCA_964023275.1 of Norana najaformis. Taxonomy (NCBI): domain Eukaryota; kingdom Metazoa; phylum Annelida; class Clitellata; order Crassiclitellata; family Hormogastridae; genus Norana; species Norana najaformis. The sequence goes on along the minus strand of OZ029913.1, from coordinate 49,187,807 downwards.
AACACATAAAAGGAACAGTTATTTTTGATTCTTTGAACAAAAGGATGTCAAAAAGCAATGTATAAAAATTTCAAAATTTTGTGTTTTTTGGCTTATATTGGCTGCACTTGGCCAAAAATTGGGCCAATGGTGTCAGTGATCATAATTCTTATCTAACTTTGATGACATCATTTCTGTTGATTTCTAATGGTAATGAGAAGTGTAAGTTTCTAGTTTTAAATTTTTTGTGTAAGTTTCTAGTTTTAAATTTTTTAAGCAACATAAATCTTAATTCTTGTAGATAACTGACGAGATTGAGGATGTGTATGTGCGGTGCTCTAGCAGCCTTCACATTTTTGAACAGAGGAAGAATACAGCACATTCGTGGGTCTTTGAAATCCATGGTGTAAGTAGTATGAGATGGAGTTTTCACAATGTTTCAGTGAACTACTGTTGCTCTCCATAAAGAAGGTAAAGTATGGTGAAGTAATTGCTTTTGATGTGACTATATTAGCAGTGCAGTGTAGATTCATTTACTTAACCCATGGTAACCTTGCAGAACACGCATGTCGTCCAGTCGTGGTTGGATTTGCAATGGGATTTAAGATTCAACCCCTAGGCCAAAAGTCTACCACAAGATGTTATGAAGTAATCGTCCAAAGGGCTTGGTTTTAGTCTTTTACCAATCCCCTTCATGTTTAGTCACTTTAAACATCCTCATGTACATAGTCCAGAGTCATTATTGCATAGCTACAGTCTAAAGCCAAGTTCCAAGCAACTGTTGGGAGACTATCATAGAAATTTACCATTCTTTGTTTTGTTTGTCAGAGCTCAGTATGACCTTGCACCAGATTATGCAATCATTGTGCAGACCCAACTGTGAACCTTGTGTGGTTCTATAGGTAGGGAGTTTCAGGCAGCTGGGCCTGCACAGAAACCATACTGACCAAACTTCAGTCTAAGCAACGACAGTCAAACATAGTGATAGGAGTACACACATTCTCAGGTACAGGAAGCAAACGGCAGCTCCAAATGGATAATATCCCACTCAATGAAGACACCTACGATATGGTACAAGATATAACGGTGAATGAGTAATCTGAGAAATACCAGTTACAAGAATTAAAACATTCAAACAAAAAGTGTTCACAAATATTTATTATGTAATTAGCTTTAATTAGTAGATACTGTGTTCACATAAACACGCATATACTTCTTAAATATCCGTAAATTGGGCAGACTACGAATATCCAGAGCCAGTCTATTCCAGTAAGAAGGGCCCATGTATTTAATAGAAAACATCCTAATGTTGGTTCAGATGTAGTAAGGTAAGTGTGGCACTCAGACCAAGTTATTAAGTAGTCATTGAAGGGAGAAGGATGCAGATAATGTTCATACCGGTACGTAAATTCGCATATTTGAAATCTATTAATTGGATTTTTTAAAAAGAATATTCAAATTATTAAAATATTGCTGAGTATGAGAAAAGGATGATATTCCTGTAATGACTCGGACAGCTCGTTTCTGAAGTAAATTTAATTTATTAAGTCGAGTAGGAAGTAGGGTTATTAACAGCCCAAATAATATTGCAATAAGATAAATATGGGTAAATTATAGTATAATAAAGGGCAAGTCTTATTTGTTGGGGTAAAGTGTAGCTAATACATGACAATACACCTATGCTATTAGCAAGTTTAGAAGATGCATGTTTGATTTGTTCTTTCCCAGCTAAATGGTCGTCTGTATACACACCAAGGGATTTGGTGGAAGTAGTTCGTTGAATTAATTTATTATCAATACAAAGACCCATACTAAGTTGAGAAGGAGTTTGCGGTTTGAAGATAATATAATTGCTTTCAATAATTTAAGAGATAGGCGGTTAGCTTTGAACCAATCAGCAACATGAGAAAGTTCAGAGTTCACCAGTTCAACTAGTACAGTGCGGACTTGTTAACGCAAAGTCGTGGGGGCATGCCTTTGAAACCGCATGTAAACCAGTTCGCACATTGAACGGGACCATGTTGAAATATATCGCCTGTGCTACTCGGTCGCCCACACTCCCCTATCCCACGCTGTTTCCTCCAACCAAGCTCCTCTTTGCACGGCAGGCAGGTCTGTACTCAGCTGGCCGCCCAGTCAGCCAACCTCTCTGCGGTCGCGCCGGTCAGGCCATACCTGCCTTGTTCTGCTGATTCCCTCTCCTAACTGGTTAAAACCAGTTCCAGCCAGACTTCCTTGTCCATCCCTCCTGCCCTAATTAGCTCCCTCCTATGGTTGAGTCATATGCCCATTTATTTAGAAGACACTCTCCCGCTTGTACGACTAATGCCAAGTTCAGGAATGAATGGAATGTTGCAGCTGCCAGAGTACGTCTCCATTGTTTTAATTAGCCTTATTCCCGGTAGCAAAACGCCGTAACCGATACATTGCGTTAAGTCAATAGCTTTGGGGGACATACAACCACTTCACGTTCTGCGGAATCTCAGGTAAACCGGGAGCGCGTTAACGCGTCTGCACTATATATTGAAAGATTTATGAGAGAGAAAAATGGTATCATCCCCAGATAATATAAAATGAAGTAGGTTAGATGTATTAAGTAAGTCATTTATATAAATAAAGAATAGAAGCGGACCTAGAATAGATCCCTAGGGAATGTCACATTGTATAGGCTTAAATCTTGATAGACATCAGGCATCACAGCTGAAGATCGTAATCGTAATCTCGAGATTTCTACAGCGCTCAACAAAAGCTAAGTCGCGGGAACCAGCTTATTCACAGGCGCTCAGTCAAAACAAAATCGATAGGCAAAAGGGTCAAGATCCAGGAGTCAGGCACTCAGACAGTCGGACGGCTACGGTGGATGCTGTTTGAAATTGAAGCGAGAAGAGAGATGAGGGGAAGAGGAAGAATCAGGATAAGATTTCTGGAAAAGAAGTGTTTTCAGTCTTGAGTGAAAGACCTGCGCAGAAACTGAAGGAGTTGAAGTGTTGGTGAGTTCGTATGATTGACCAGACAACTGTCGCAATTGTGGCGGGAGTTTATTCCAAAGCGGTGGGGCAGCTATGGCTATGGACTGAAGCTACCACATCTGAAACTGTGGGCAGGTCTACAAGGACAGCATTATAATAATAGTCTAGGGATATCAGAATAAAGGAGTGGGCAATAGTCACAGCATTTTCAAAGGATAAATTTTGCTGTATGACTCTGATCGGAAATAGTTCATGTGTGGTACCTGCAAAGGGAATTGACTTGTATACACAGCCAATATTGGTCAGATCAGCAGTGTACAAGATGTACAGGAGCGACTCAAGGACTAAGCCCTGTGGTACACCAAATGTCATTCAAGGCTTCATGATTGATAGCTGTGTCATGGCATGCTTTTGACCCTTAAGGCAGTGTCCTTTGGCCAGTGAGGCTTTGGTTCAAGAAGACCTGCCAGAAGGTGGCACCAACTGACAATATTTACACCCAGTGTGGTGGTCTTGTGTGGTTTTTGGCTGTTTTCCTTAAACTTTCACTGACAAAACTTATTTGCGGACAATTTCTGGATACAAGTGTTCTGGACATGCTGATGTCAAAATTTTGATACAGTTTGTGAATTTAATAACATATCCCAAAAACGAGTGTACAGCTCTGACATCAGGCTATTTAGGGTATTCAACCATAACAGTCAGGTGGTGAAATTTTGCATTGAGAAAGATTTTGTTTTTACTGCACATCTGGTGCCCAGTGGATGACAGTAATTCCTCCACCCACTGATCAAGATGCAACCAGCCAGCCCAACAGAGCTGCCACCACTAGCAGCCAGTGACAAGACTACCCACTTGCTGGACTGCAGCTTGGGACATGGAATATCCTTTATGATCCAGCTCTCACAGCCATACTGTGGCACTGGCCATACAAGAGCTTTCTCAAGTCATATCTCTTTGTTGCAAGCAATATGCCATTACTTTTCGGTACATTCTTTAATGCTTTGCCAACACCTTGTCCTTCTGCCAGTCTTGACCGAATCTCTTTAGTGCATTCAGTCTTTGGTTATAAGTGAGCCAAGACACAGAAATATGTCAGCCTGTTCCAGTTGATTACCTTATACTCTGATGCTGCAGGTTGTACCATTTGTTGCCATGATCTTGGTTTTGTCCACATTAGTTATAATAATGTGGACATTAATTAGTAGTTAATAAAAACATTAATAATTGCCATGATCTTGGTTTTATCCACATTCATTAACAGACCCTGATTGCTGCTTGCCAGGACAAGATGCTCCTTTATCTCCTGCTGCTTCGCTTCTGAGGTTGCCAACAGAACAATATCATCAGCATATCAGAGATTTGTAACTCTTTTCTCTCTTATTTGAATTCCGGCATCATAACCATCCAGCACTTCCTTCATGACCATCTCTGCCAGGATGTTGAATAGGTATGATGAGAGAATGCATCCAGTTTAAAATTCTGGACCTTGTGCGCAGCTGCCTTGTTGGCAGTGCACCTATTTATCTAAGGGAACTCTGTGTCCCTGTTTCTTCTGTCCTTGGCCGCCGACTGCTGCGATCGGCAGTCCAGGGAGACCTGGTAGTTCCTATGGCTCGCACTACTACTACACAGCATCGCAGCTTTGCCGTTGATGGCCCTGCCTCATGGAACAACCTGCCTGGTGACCTTAGGCGGGAATTCCTCTCTCTTCCTCCCTTTCTTTTCCGCAAGCGTTTGAAGACCGTGTTATTCCCCATTAGTCATGGGAAATTGGGCCGGGAGCGCCTCTGATGAGTTTTATCTTGAAGTTTTTGATTACGATTACGATGAGATTACACAACCTTGTTGAACCCCTTTATTGACATGGAACCCTTGTGATAGTACACCAGCTGCTCTCACTCTAGCTTGCTGTTTACGGTAGAGTCTAGAAAGCAGGGTGACGATGTGAATAGGGTAACTCATGTTTATCATGGCCAGCCAGAGCTTCTTGAGTGAGACACAATTAACAGCCTTCTTAAAGACAACAAAGCATGGATAGAGGGGCTGCTGATGCTCTGTAGTTTTCTGCATGATGATCCTACAGTGACTATGACTTGATATTGTGTTCCTCTTCTGCTGCAAAATTCAGCTTGTTCATCTGCCACCTCAAATTCTGTCTTCATCCTAATCCTTTTCAGGATGATCTTTAGGATGATTTTACTGGCATGCGACACTATGACTTTAGTCCGGTAATTTGTGTATTGCCTCATATCATCTTTCTTTGGAAAAGGAATGAAAATTTATTTTGTCCAATCTGCTGGCCATTCCCAGTCTCCCATAATGCCTCACATATTTGATGCATCTTTTCCACTGTTGTTTCTCCGCCATGCTTGAACAGCTCTGCTGGAACCGCATCTGGACTGGTGCTCTTGCCACTAGCTGTCTCAATAATTTAACGAGCCACTTCATCAATCAGTTTTTAGTGGAGCTGGTTTACATGTAAATTGCCTGTCAATGTCTTTCACCTCACTGTCGTCATATAATGCTTCGCCAAACTCGCTCCAACGCTCCGCAGTTTTTTAATTCTGCATGATCAACCTGAGTGTACTTTTGGATGGAGTGCAGAAGTACCGAATTGAATCTCTTCAAATCGGCTGCAGCTGAATCCAACAAAGGTGCAATGGACACATGCCAGATGTAGTCAGAAATTGATGAAAAATTGTTGAAATCATTATTCCATGACTGGAATCAACAAATCGTTAGCAACCTGAGTGTGCTTCTGGATGGAGAGCTATCTGTATCAAAAATTGCAGAGCATTGAAGTGAGTTCTGTGAAGCATTATATAAACATTTTTAGGTCTCGCTTCTATCAGCTGCACCAGATATGGGTCACATGGTGCAATCTGTAGTTGGCATTGCAGTGATCCTAGTTCACTCATTTATCCTGATATCCCTTGATTACTGAAATTCCATTCCTGCCAAAGTTCTGGCTGTGCCTGTTCCAGTCTGTCTTCAACTATGCTGCTCAAGTTATGACCACATGCTGACTCTTATTGTGCCTGAAACAAGACCAATCCTAGGCTCCTTTCTATTCTTGGTGGCTGGTCTAAAGTTTTAGAATTTGCTTCTGTCTGCTCTTCCATTTCTTTAATTTCAGTCAGTTATCTTTTCCAACTTGTTGATCTTTTGTAGCTTTATCTCTGGCTGCTTTGATCCTGATTGGCTCTGTATCATGCATTGTGATTACTGACAACAATTTCACTTTGAAGTTACCATCAGTGTTTTAGTTATGTGTTACGTATTAGATTAGATTGGAATTCTCAGTTGTAAAATATTAATTTTATTAGTTACAGAGCCACTCTGGCTGATTGGTTGAGCAGTAGCCTTGTAACATGGAGAGTACGGGTTTGGGATTTCCCTAAGATGGTTACTGGGTGAGAACTGGGAGCAACTTTTGTCACACACAGTTGCTTTGTGCCTTTGAAGAATGCTTAGTTATTAGTAAGTGGTATGAATACTTGCATAATATTGTCAGATTGTCAGCAGTGTTCTTTAAAATAGGGAAAGCGCAAACTACACAAGGTGGCATTGCTTTATGACCGAGATCGTCTGCATTTTACACTAAGTGGTGGAAATATTGAGAAAGATTGTCAGATTGCACCTGGAGAATTATTCTTAAGCAGTAACTCTGCATCGTCGAACATATACAGTGTGGAGGTCAACTTCAGCAGTGGAATTTTTGGCTCCTTCTTCCAGTGGGTTATATTTGACTTCGACGAACGCCCTGTTCTCAAGAGAATGGTCAATGCTGAACTGGGTACACAATTTGTCCAAGAAAAAGTGAAGGCTCTGCGTGAAGAACTCAAGTTTGATAGGTATGTGAATTTTGTTCATCATATATTATGTATTAATGTTCAAATAAAGTAGATGTGATATTGTGGTTTTGTTTTCATGTACTCTTCAGGCACATTCACAGCACAGTTTACTATATTTATGTGACTAAATGGGCTTGAACCTGGTGTCATGAAGGCAGAATACAAATGCAGTTTGCCTTTGCTGATTTTTACATCTGTAAAGCTATATAGCCCTAAACTAATACACATCAACACAATAATTTGTATCAAAGCTGTAGTAAGCCCTGCATTTTATAAGTTTAACTACAGTTGAGTCTTGGTTAACCACCTTGTTAAAACTGTTTAAGCTATTAAACACTTCTATTTCTACAAACTGTGAAGCTAGGGATAAATGTCTGGATCAAATGATAAACTCATGAAATTACTTGTTAGACAAAAATTCCTTACTGGGCCAGTTGTTTATAACAGGATATATATTGTGCACTAAGGTGGTTTAAGTTCAAAGTTGGAACCCACCATTACAGTCCATCTGTTAAAAAACTAACTTGGTGAAAAATTATTGAAATTGAACCAAATTTAGGGATTACATAAGTCGATCAAAGATTTCTGATAGTGAAGTTTCTGCTGCTTAATGGCAAACTTGCAAGAATCAGTTCACTACTGTGACTTAAACTATCAGCATTAGATTACTGTAATAAAATACTAAGTCAACAGTATGCAAGTGCAGTGACAAATTCGCCAGTCATGAGCTAAGCCATATGATATCCTTGCCAGTGTTCAGTGTGGTGACAGCTCCAATTGTTATTCTGTATTTGTTTCAAGTCCAGCCAGCAGAATTAAGCCTTTTGTCCCTATGTCTCCAAGGATATCTCTGGCAAATACACTGGTTCAGGTCAGTGTGATTGTTGTAACTTGCTTCTTACTGGTATCACAAAGCCTAACATGCAGAAGCTCCTCTCCGGGAGAGTTCAGAACTCATTGGCTAGAGTCATAACTGACACATCAAGATACGAGCACATAAATCCTTTGTTGAAATCATTGCATTTGCTTCCCATTCAAGAAGGATCTGTTTAAATTGAGGCTGAAAACAATGAGTTGTAGCCACCACAGTACTTACAATCAATCCTTATTCTCCAGTCTTATAACTATTCAACTAGGTTGTCTGATTGCCTTTCTTTGGTTGTACGGAGAACTAGAATTGCTTTTGGAGAATGAGTTTTTCAGCTGTTGGGCCTAAAATTTGGAATTCTCTCCGAGCAGCAAACAAATGTGAGGAAGCCGAACGATATTAGGATATAGGTAGAAGCCCACTTGCGCTAAGTAGCCAAGACAGTTAGTTGTGACAGGTCTTGAGGGGAAAGGGGTCAAGTGAAAGATTTACTCCTTGTATTTGAGCTCAGGAGTCTTTCGAGTTTCATCTGAGTGGAAAGTAGACGTTCATTGAGTCAACGGCTCCTTTTTCCCTGAATGAATCTGGTGTTAGAATTCTGCAATACTGGGCTTAAGCCAACTGTAGTGTATTTTCTTTAGTGAAAGTTGTGTAGGGTTAACTGATTGATTGCCTGGAGCGAGTGCCTCGGTTCAGTTTAGCAGAGCAGTTATATTTAAATGTGTGCTTTTAAGCTATATTCTGTAGTATAATCAGTCAAAGATGTGTTCAACCTGTAGCCGGGAGTATTCCCAATTGGGTAAAGTTCCCCATAGCTGGACCTGGTTTGCTGCACTACTTTGGGACGTGGAAGATTCTGGCATCATCCTGGTGCATTGGTCCAACACTGCACTCTACACATGGGGAGTTGGAACTTGACAGGTTCAAAAAAGTGATAGTTCATCACAGTAAGGTGTATAGACTGTGCAACTGAAGGACCCAAAGAGGTCAAAGATACTGACTTGTGTTAGACACCATTGTCAAGAATATTTTGCTTTATGACATCATATAAGGAGGCTTTTTGGGGTTTGAGACCCATGTTGAAGAAGGATTTTAACTAGACATTGTTATTATGATGTTTCAACAATGTGTTCTTGTAACTATGGATACTCATAGACCAAGATGTTGTTCACTGAGCGAAACTTTGTGTGACTTCTTATGACTTATGAATCCATTTCTGTTGTCTTCTCTGGAAGTTAAACAGGAAAGTATAGGATTTGCCGTACCAGAATTTTGTCTTGAAACACCCATGGGATTGTGTAGATGGCATGACACCAGAGGATCTCTGAATTTGGTGAATTTGCCGACAGTAGGTTTGAAATGAACCATGATCTAAAGTATCTTATTTTAAAGAAATTGCCTCTGAATCTATATGCCTTTTTCAGCTATTGCATTATTTGTGCTGTAAATATGGCATGAAACATTTTCCATCAATGTATCTGATCTGCACTGAAGGAGAATCCACCTCTGGTTGGTGTATGTGACAGCTTTTTAGTGTAATTTTTTCTGCTTCAACAGGTGGACAAGTGACAATTGCGAAATTGTCTCGTTTGATGATAGGACCAACGATGCATTTGATGGTAACAGTGAAATTCTTCAGTGCTATAAAGCCCCAAGTTCAGCTGATTCTGTTGTCACACAGCAGACCGTGGGTGTGGAACTGAACCGGCATAACTATGTGCATAAAATGCACAAATTGCTTCAGATTGAAGAACTCACACAAGCGCACATCATGTCTCGGTAAGTTGAAGCATCCTTGTTTGTTGTAGAATTCATCTAAGCCATCCAACCTAGATTACTACTATTTAGTTTATTCAGTTGCATAGGTATTGATGAATAGGCCAATTCAGTTGTGGATGTATATCACACATTCTGAGAACGTTTGAGCTAGTGCAGTCTAGTACAGCTATATGATCAGGTTCATTTTAGCTTAGTTAGTTTGGCTCATATGGTTCCTTTCGGTTGTTTATGTACTATATAGGTAATGTCTAAACATTCTAAAGAACACTGACATCTGAATTCATGTAGACTACTTGTAACTGGTATCAGTGAATACTTATATCCCTTTGTAAAACTAAACTCTCAGTTGCAGAGTGGCTGTCCTATTGGTGCACATGGGCAGATTGATACAATCTTTTCTGTACCCTTGCAAGATAGGTTTCATCTTTCAATAACTCTCTGGAGAGGGATGACCTACCTCAGCCTATATGGCTGCACTAGCCAAAAAAGAATCAGACAGAACTTGGACTTAAACTTTGAATGTTTTGTTCTTCATGATGACTTGATCTTTGTCCGGACAAAGTTTTTTACAGTGCAGTTCACATTTGAGTTCACGCAGGTGACAATTGAGTTTCAACGTGTTAGTTTCAGGCTGTATAGTTTGGGCAGGAAGTGACAGAAATACAGAGTTTGGGATTTCAGCAAATCCAAGGATCAAAACACAGGAGGATACACTGAGGAGTTCTAGAGGAATGCTAGATTGGTGTTAAGTGAATTTGAGCCCTGGAGCCTCAATGATCAATTCTTGAGACACCATCTGGAACTCTGTACTTCACTGCAGAACTAGGGTTGTCTTGCAAAGTCCTCAAGAAAGGAGAGGAGAAAATGGATCAAGGTCAATGCCGTCTCTTCCTGCTCCCGTTTTCCCTCAAGGAGCATCTCAGCGCACCTCTTACGGGTCCCAGCGGTAGGCCTTCTGTACCGTAGCATATTCCATCTGGCGGGCAAGGTGTTTCGGGTTCTGCCTTCATTTCGATTTGCCGGTCTTCGGCCTGTCAGGGCCTGATGGCTTTTTGCCCATTTTCCCTTTACAAGGTTTGCTTCTCTCGATCCTCTCCAGGCATGATCTGAGGAGAGTGGTTAATCCCTCAGCACAACTGTTGAGTAACGTCCTCTCAACCGCATCACCATCAGGTGTTACTCTCTCTGCCCCTCGACAGCTTGAAGTAGGATCTCGACCTGCGGATTACTGCCCGCCTCCCCTCTTTCTTCTTGGAGGCCTTTGTTTGCAGAATTAAGGACCTCCCTTCGCCATTTTGAGCCGGAACAGTTTTTTTCGGCGGACCCACTCAGTGAATCTTATTCGGACTCCGCTTTGCAATTAAGCGCCTGTGTACGGGCTACAAGTGGATCGACTTGATCTTTGTAGTCTTGCTTTCGGTGGAACCCCTTAATGGCCTTGCGGGTCCTGTCCTTAAAGACCACTACCAATCTACTGTTTATCAGGGCTGGCCTCACCTCAGACAAGAAAGTTGGCCTCCAAGTGTACCATCTGTTCTCGTTCTTCCAGGGGCCATCTAGCCTTGACTCTTTTGGCAACCTGGTGTGTCGCATGATACTCCTCGGGGTGGGCCTTTCATTGATGGAGCGAAAGCCCTCTTGTACCCTTGAAGCTTCTGTGGCCTTTGGAACACTCAACAAGCCCAGGCACTGCACTCGTCGCCCCCTCGGCTGAAGCGACAGACGCTGCAGTGGCAGCACCTTTTATACTTGTAATTGTCTTCATATTGTATTGTTTTGAGGTTCGCCCTTGCATGTTTGGCCTCCTTTCACTCCACCATAGGTGGAGTTGGAGTTGCTTCCCCACCATGTCAAGGCGCATGTGTGGGACTTCACGCCGACCATATCCAAACAGTAAAGTGGCCGGGGCTTGTGTTCTTGAAGCCCAGCAACCATTTTGGTTAATTTGACTTGTAAGCAGGTCGGCCCATTCAGACCATTTACGCAATGTGAGCCCACACTTGCCATCTGTGGTCAGGAAATTACGGATTCATTGAGACAGAAGATAGTCAGGGTCTTCAGAGTGGCATTGAGTCTTCACCAAGGAGAGTTCATCACTCATTGACCAACCAGTCAGCTGCTGACAAATGCCCATCATGTACAGCCCTGGTGACATGAGGGATAACCAGGTGGGATGCATCCTGCAATCAGTGAGTGTAAGTCGATGAAAGTATGCCACAGATGTTTCATTCAGCTGTCAACACAGTCACCATCCTTAATGCAGTGCTGACCAGAAACTCCTGATATATTATGAGCTTCCAAGATGGAGGAGAATCTGTTGGTTAGTTCTGTATGAATAGTTGTGTGTGTGTGTGTGTGTGTGTGTGAGAGTGTTTGTGTGAGCTTGCCAATGGAGACTTTCCCTTGCGCATGCCCATCATTTGCCTGTATATGATCCTGACATTTTTAACTAACTCTAATATTGTGCAGGCTGATGGGGAGTGGCTTTGAGAGCTACTTAGAAGGCACTGCATAAGTATCAAGTTACTTTACATCAGAGTATAGAATAAAGCACTTTCAAGGTTCTATGCAATATTATTGTATTAATATTCATGTTATTAACTGTGACAATTTCAGATTTAACCTTCAAGTTGAAATAAAATTAATGGAGAGGATTGTTGAGAATGGCTTTGTGAATGCCCGCTGTGGTGAACTTTTTGCTCATGTGCCACTGACTGATCGCCTAAATGAAGATACTGATTCAGGCAAGACACCTTTATTGTATGCTTTTTTGATTGGATTATGCTTTGACTATTCATATAAAGTGTAATGGATAGAGTAGGAAGACAGTCTATCAGATTAGTCATTTTTAAAATGTTTAAGTTCTAGCAGTGTTGTTTGCAAGGCAACACTACTAAAACTGTTGTATGTAAGTTAGTATTTATGGTAAATAGTTCAATTTTCCTGCCCAGTAACAAGTTACTGTAGTTATTACTTTATAAAAATAATTAGCCAACTCTGCTTATAAATCAAATTATGATTTGGCTTTACCCATTACAGGTCAGCAGATGTTGAGAATTTTTGAAGAGTAGTCCAAATGGTAGAAAAAATAGTGCTAGTCACATATTAGTTTCTCAGTTTGATCTTTTTAACACTGTGAAATTTTACAAATACAAGATCTTTAAGCGTAGTGTCACCAAAACATGCATGGAGAATTCCAAAATTTAGGTCCAGCAACTGAAAAACTCATTCTCCAAGAACAATTCTAGTTCTCAGTACAACCAAAGAAAGGCAGTCAGATAACCTAGTTGAATAGTTTAAGTCTGGAGAATAAGGATTGATTGTAAGTGCTATGGCTGGCTGCAACTTTTTGTTTGATACATTATTATCAGCCCCAATTTAAACAGATCCTTCTTGAATGGGAAGCAAATGCAATGATTTCAACAAAGGATTTATGTGCTCATATCTTAATGTGTCAGTTATGACTCTAGCTAATGAGTTCTGAACTCTCTGGAGCTTCTGCATGTTAGGCTTTGTGATACCAGTAAGAAGTGAGTTACAACAACCTCACTGACTTGACCAGTGTGTTTGCCAGAGATACCCTTGGAGACATAGGGACATAATGCTTAATTCTGTATGTCATGTATATACATATGTGATGACTTACAGATACATCTACATAGTCAGTAAGAGACATAGTAGAGTTAAACCAAACACGCAAGTTATGAGCAGAATCGGCCAACTCAATAAGTGGTTGCTTGATTTTAGAGTTTTGGACCATTCAAACTTCTTGAGCTGCTTTGGAGTGTCTAGTAGCAGAAATGCAGTTTTTTAAGGGTTTATGAGTTTATTAGCTGCCATCCAAGGCTTTAGCTCCTCAGAAACAGCAGATAACAGCTGCACAGATGAATTTCAAGCCAATCTGGCAAACAAAATGTAAAGTTGAGTATCATCTGCACAGAAGTGATATCACAGTGAATGATTACCAAGCAGCATACCTTGTTCTGTGGTGTATATTGTAAACGAAATAGGACCAATCACTGAACTCTGCGCGGCATCACATGTTGATATAGTGGTGGACGAATAACTGCCACTTACATATGCTTCCTCTCTATGGACAGGTATATATATAGCAAGCCAATTCATGGCAGCTTCAGAAACCCCAAACTGTTGTCATATTTGTGGCAATGTTTTTCTGCATTTGAAAACTGGGTGCTGATGTCACAGTAGTATTTTGCAGTTAACACCATAATTACGTAAAACATTCACACAATATTTTAGGATCTCTGTAAATTCTTGTATGCGTAGAGCCTATTCTTTTAGTAATAAATTATATACTGTTTATATCATCAACTGCTTTAACATTTAGCTGCAATTTTGAATAGCGGAATAAACTGTCATGATGACTGACAGCCCCTGAGACAACTCATTACTTTATGAGATGCTGCAGTCACTAGTGGGACAGATGGACAGATACTGTTGGACAGATGATTAATGCTTTAAAAATCTTGCGAATTAAAAATTTTACCACTTGCTAAATGACAATAACTTCATATAAAGAAGTAAACAAAAGTAAAAGATATATTTTATAAATGTTGAATGTTTAAATCCAGTCTAATTTCTGCTGTATAAACGTTGAGATGAAATACATCAGAGAGCCACGGTGCAGCTGGCACACTTCCTGTTGTAATGGTTGTTGGTTTATGTTTACCCCACAGTCTGAGTGCTAATTTTGATGTGCGCTGTATTTTAATTCGAACTCTTTTGCTAAATCAAAATGCCCAAACATGTTTCAATTTGTAACATAAATTCGCCATGCTTGCCACACGTTTGCACCAAAGCAATATTTGGCCACATAATTTGGTCTTTGTGCGACATTTTCGCTGCACCGAAAGATGACATGTGATTTCACATCTTCAAAACCTGCAATGATACACTAAAACACAACTGTATCTAATTCTGTATGCAAAAGTTTTACAACAGGATGTTTGCTATAACATGGTATTGGTCATGGCTTCCAAGCTCTGCATTACATCTGCCCATTATGTATAAAATCTGGGTTTATTTGTGTAAACTGTGTTGAGTACCTTCAACAGTAGGCCTGCATTAAATGAGTTACAAATTGCTGCATGCTTACAATAAAATACACTTTCAGGGACGTTTAGGACTCATCTTGAAGGCCAAATATGTTGGTGTCATCTTAGAGTCCCTAGGTCACATTCAGAAGGTTGCCTATCTTCAAGACACCCAAGTTAGTTGAACTTCCGTATAAGGACGCTACAGCTATTTTTGGCCTGGAGGGGCGTATATATGTAATGCGTTTGATGAATGATCATGCGTTTGCGGTTTTGACTCCATGTAATGAACTTGGGCAAGTTGTTTACACACACGTGCCTCTGTAACTAAGCATTGTCATGTGGTACCGGTTTACACTGGGAAGTAAAACAGCAAGTCTTCAATGTGCTGGTCCCATGTCTAGGACTTTGGGATTCGTCCATTGTAGGGCCTCAAGAAAAAGAAATGAGCGCCTCCCCTATTTCTTTTCTGTGGGATATGGGATACTTTACAGAACAGCTATTTTGGCGTGGAGGGACGTATGGTCTGCAGTACTGTCATTAACTACTCCTTATCACTGAGCTATCTGTCTGTCATCCAGGCTTCAGCTGGCCTTGATAATTCTGGTCTGCGCAAATGTGGGATCTCTCAAAGTTGTATCCCAGGACCACTTCTTGTTATTCTTTGTATTACCTGGGTAAGCAAACAGATAACTAGGAGAGTCACCACTGATAAGCTTTTGCACACTTGCATAGTCCATCCATCGGATCGACATGAAGAGCCATGATCAGAGTGCCTGGACTGCTCGGTATCAAGGATGAGGAACTACGACAGCTGATGAAGCCGCAATGCTTGGTAACCTTGCTCTCCAACAGTTTTCATAGGTGGTAGAAGCTATAGCACCCAGATGTCCCTTCAAGCAACTAGTTATGTGCAGGACAAGCATTTATCCTTGACACATCCTTGATGCTGATTATCATAGAACCACTCCTTGATTGACCGTTGATGCCACTCTAAAGAATCTCATTGTCCATCTGTTACCGAAACTAAGAATTTCCTGTTGCAGACAGAATACATAGGTCTGTGGCTGAACTGCCCCTCTGAATAGATGTTCCTGTCCAACAGTGGTAAGGTTTCGGTCACATGCAAACGATTACCTTCCAAAAACACACAAAATCCATGGAGGAATCAGAAAATAATTCTGAAACACCAACTCAGTCATAGTAGAAGTACAAATATACAAGAATTATGATGCAAATTCTGCATTAAGACAATCTGTCAAATTGACAAAATTACCGTTTAGGCAAAACAATGACCAACATGCAATAGATGTGCGACTATGTTGGTCAGTTGACTACCATCTTTATGCAGACGATGCCCATCTGTTTATATCCAGCTCTCCAAACTTGTTTTCCTCCTCAGACACTCAACTGTGCTCATGTCATTCAAATGTCAAACCGGATACCTTTGGACTTCTTCGTCTAATACCTTTGGACTTCTTTGTCTACACCCTGCCAAAACCTATTTCATTATCCTAGGTCTACTAGAGCAGATTAAAAACCTTTGACACCTCCATCCACTTATCCACTGACTACTCTCCGCTCACTTTCACTTGACTTACCTGTCTGCAGTCTTGGCATTATTTCCAACAAAATCTAACCTTTTTCAATCACATTTTCAGCCTAGCTGGCTCCTCTGTGTGTTTCATTCACATTCGACCTATGCTAAATTGTTCAACCACCTCCTCCATTGCTACTCCTATGCATCAAAGCATCACTGCTGTCCATAAATTGCTTCACTGGTTTAAAATCCCCTAATGAATTCAGTTTGAAATCTTTGACTAACTTATAACCCTCGGCGGTATTTCCAACCCACTCATCTTCATAAATTCTTAACCGTTAAACAACCTTGCCTCACTGCTTCATCCCTCTTGCCTCACTCTTGCCTGCCTGCCCAGTCACTTGTCATCTCAAACCGACAATATCCTATATTGGATTTCACCTTTGGCATTACTTTATTCTCTGATCCACCACCACGCCACACCTATTGGGTACCCAGTGTTATTCACGTAAAAACCTCTTCATCATTCCTCTGGCTTTAGCTAGCTTCAGTATCTTTTGTTTAAAAGGGCAGTTTTTAATAATGGTTTTATTTTTATTAAGGTCGCCTAGTTCTGTCAGGAGTGTCCACAGTCTTGCTAGCTCCTCTGGAGAGATTGGATCGTATAGTGTATGAAGCCATATTTGTTCAGAAGGAAAACTTTGATTACAATGGACGTGGTTCTGATCACATTTATCTTTGTCTTTCAAAAAGGTTAGTAAAATTATATAAATGTATTTCTGGGTTAACTGTATGACAATAATTAAATATATTTTTATTTTTATGACTTAGAAATTTGAATAAAAACCAAGATGTTACTATTTTCAAGCACCTATTGAAAATTACTCTTAAAATATGTTGTTGAAAATATGTCGTCATGAGGTCTTCTCAGAATACACCTTGGTTAGAGTGTAGTTTGATGTAACAGTTGATTATAAAGTTTACAGAATGTCACATTTCCTTTGTTACAATATTTAACAAAGAGACTTCAAAGTTTATGCGTCCATGACTTGAGCCTTGGTCAGATCGAAATCACAGATGCACTCAAGATATTTAAAAGGTATAAAACAGTTTGTATAAGTTTTATGCAGTGCTTGAATAAATGTATACATATTACAAAAGCAAAAGGAAGACATTACCTTATAACACTGAGCATAAGCCCAATTTTGAGCCAGAAAGTAAGAGAAATGTCATACCATGTGGATAAACCAGGCGTAAAGTACTAAGCTTCAACCCCTCTGACTATACTGGGCACGTAACAATGGTAGTATTGCTAGGTATATGGGGGCATAAAAAATTGCATCACCTTCGATGTCGTCTAGCAAATTGCTGATGCCGCTTTTTAAAATGACTAATTTATTTTGACAGGTATGGATTCCCATGCGTCTTTTATCCACTGCTCTATTAGTCGGGTTTTATCAGGTTCCTGTCTTTGGTAGTTTGTACTTCATCTCAGATGCACCTAGAGCTTAGGAGAATCTACCGATTTTACGCTATGTTGTCATTTTACACAGTGCTATTAGAATGGTCACTGCCATTAATGTTTTGGGTGTAGCTGTGATGCAAGAAATCCTAACTGCTACATGGAAATGTGCATCTAATGAAGTCTTTGTAGCACAAATTGATAAATTATTTCTATGCAGATCTAAGTAATTGATGTACTTGTTGCAAGCCATTTAGTCATCATTTATCATCTTACTGCTGTATCATCCTTGGTCTACTGCTTCTGCCCTGGATTTCTTTGATGAATTTTCTGCAGTGCTGGAAAGTCTTGCAATGATGACTGACCCTGTGATCATGATGGACAATATCAACATTCACCTTGAACACCCATTCAGTCTGCTGTGCATACAATTCACCAACCTAATAGAATCTTTTGGTTTATCAATCCATATGATTGACACTGGTCTGTCAGACAAGGGAATCATTTTATGGTCTACTGACCTTTGAGTACCATCTCCGCTTTAGATCACCAAAACTCACTGCTGCTGGAAAAACTTTCAGTTCTATGAATTTATTTTACTCTGCTGTCCAGGTGTTGCAATTATATGACATGGTTTCAATAAAATCACTGGAGTACATTAAGCATATAATGTGCTACGTGGTGAAATTTGGAAATGCCACCAGCAAGCCTTGAAGCCGTACGCAGCATGCACTCAAGCTGCCCAATGTGCCCTAAAGACTGACCTGCATAGATGGCACTAATGTAATCAATTCTGCTGCTAACAAAAGCATGGACAAGGGGAATTGCAGCACTGGATGAAAGTGAACAAGAAATAACTGACAGTTGACACAGCTGATAAAGCAGGAACAACAGACGTGATTTACATGTTCAGATAGAGTGAGTTCTTGGTTCTTGGTCACAACCCTGATGCATGCTTTATATGCGTCCCTGCTGATTATGGCAATTGTGCCTATGCTGGCCTAACTGTTTCCCTCATTTATCAATAGCAATCTGTATTAAATGATGTGGTTCAGTTGACTGGTGGTATACCTAAGTTTGTGTATATATCCAGCTTCATGCGAGAGGAATTGCACTGGGTACTTAAGCAAAAACATATTTAAGTTTAAGATCTTAATGCTTATGTGCAGTTGTCTTGCAGGCTGTGTACCATCTAATCTTAGGGTGGTATTAGTCTCAATCTCATCCATACCTGGCCGCAGATCCCTTTGCCTCGCTGTGCATCATCATCATCATCATCAATAACCGTGGGCTCAATGCCCGTAGGTGTCCGATGCCCGTTTCACAATGTGTCTCCACTCGATTCTGTTTTGAGCCGCATGTCCCAGTCTCTGCAAGTCCGCGCCACACCACTCCTCAATGTCATCCACCCACTCTCGATGTGGTCTGCCTCTCTTGTTCGTACCTTCCATAATTCCAAACATCAGAGTCTTAATTAGTGCAAAGTAACTTAATTGTTCCACCAGCCCAAACTTCCACAGTCCAACATCAAAGCTTTGCTGTGGTTGGTCCATCTTTCTGGAATATTTTGCTTAGTAACCTGCTACAGGTCTTTCTCTGCCTCATTCCATAAGCACTTGAAAATTATTCTCTTTGATTGTGATCTCGTGTTTTCAGGTTGGGAGCACTACTGTGGAGTTTCTTTTAATACAAATTTATCATTACAGTATAACTCATACAGACCACTAATGGGTCACGTTGTCTGTCCTCCTCATCCTGAAGAATGTGAAGCATAAGCATAAACAGAAATGCTTGGACCTAGAAAACTTAAAAAGTTTGAACGTGAATTGCTTATACTGTAGAAAAATGTATTGAGGCAGAGAGGCCAAGAAACAGTGAACGAAAAGTGGGAACAACTGAAGAATGTTATCACAACTCAGATGAAATGGATGGTGGGATACTAGAGTGGACCACAGCCAAGGAACAGATGACATGATAACTAAAATCCATGGAGAAGAGAAGGAAAGTAACATTCAGAGTACAGAACTCACAAAGATGGAATACAGATGACTCGACTGAACAAAGTACTAAGGAGAACCATGGAGACAGCTAAAGAACAGTGGTGGGAGGAACAGTGCACTGCATTGGAAGATCTTGAGTGACAGGGAGATACAAATAGGTATACAACTAGCTGACGAAGAAGGGGATCCAGAAAAAGCACGGTGATAAAGGATCCAAACTGAAATCTGTTAATGGACAAAAGAGGCAAGAAACAGAAGGAGAGAATACACTGAAGAACTCTATGACAAAGAAACACACCAACAGATGCAGAAATGGATAAAAGCATGAAAGATCCTATAGATGATGAATATGTGGGAACTGGATTGCTCAGAGAGGAGATTGAAAAGGCAGTAGAAGAAATGAAGAAGCATAAGTCCAAAGGCACAGACAATATGCCAGCTGAGATACTGAAAACCTTGGAGAAGGGGTACTAGCAGAATTGGTAAAAAATATGCCATCAGACATGCACATCTGGAGAGTGGCCAAAGGACTTCACAAAAACATGGATGGTGTCTGTGCAGAAGAATGCAAATGCAAGTGGAGTGTCTAGAAAAATCTTTTGGCATTACTGATACGTCCCTTCTTTGGTTTCAGTCATTCCTCTCAGACCGCTCTCATTCTGTTTTCTTTGGGCCTACACGTTCCGCCTGGTCCCTTATACCTTTTGGCCTTTCTCAGGGTTCTGTTCTGGCCCCTCTCCTCTACATTCTGTACACTGCCGACCTGGCACGGGTTCTCCTTCCCATGGGTGTTGCTGTCCATCAGTATGCAAACGATACTCAGGCCTTCGTTCATGGCCCAGCGGAACCGGCTTCCTCTCTGATTGAGAGTATTCTTGACGCAACATCTGCCCTTGGTCTCTGGATGTCCTCTAATCGCCTCCGACTGAACTCTGCTAAGACCCAGTTCATCTGGCTTGGTGGTCGTGCTCAGCTGGCAAAGACTGATTCATCATCCTTATGCCAGAGGTTTCCGGACATTCTATTCTGTTCCAAAGTCCGTGATCTTGGGGTTGTTCTGGACCGGGAACTCTCCTTAACCGATCATGTTAACAATGTCTCCCACTCATGCTTTTACCACCTTCGTCAGCTTCGTACCATCCGCCGCTCCCTCTCCTTCCATGCCGTTACTACTCTAATTCATGCCCTTATCTGCACCAGGGTGGACTTTGGTAACGCTATCTTTGCTGGACTCTCACTTGCCAATATTTCCAAGCTTCAATCTGTTCTCAATGCTTCTGCCCGTCTTATTGGAGGCATCCCCAGGTATGACCATATAACTTCCTTTATACGGGACACTCTACACTGGCTTCCCATTCAGCAGCGTATCCAGTTCAAGATCCTAACGCTTATGCATAATTGTCTCGTTGACTCTGCTCCATCATATCTTAGGGACTTCTGCATTTCGGTCTCCTTGGTTCCAGGCCGTAGCACTCTCCGGTCGGCCTCCCTTGGACTTCTGACTGTCCCTCTTATGCGCACTGCTACAGCGCAGTCTAGAAGCTTTGCCTATGTTGGACCCAATAGCTGGAATCGCCTTTCCCGAGAGCTCCAGCTAGTATTCCTCAGTTTGTCTCTTCCGCAGTTTCGCAAGCGCCTGAAGTCTGTATTATTTGCCAGTGGTCTCACTGGTTCGGGTCGGGAGCGCTTCTGATGAGTCTATTCTTGAAGTGGCGCTTTATAAATGTCAGATTACAATTACAATTACAAGTGAATGCAGCGATCATAGGAGGATCAACCTCATAACATATGCATCAAAGACAACATTGAAAATATTAGCTAAAAAGATGGAGGGCCAAACAAAAGTGATAAAACTTACAGAAGAGCAGTTTGGCTGCTGAAGAGGGAGAGGAAAAAGCAATGCAATTGGAGTTTTGAGAATGCTGATGGAGATAAGTCTACAACAGGGTAAAGATTTGTACTTGTGCTTTGTAGATTATGAAAAGGCTTTTGATAGAGTTAATTGGTGTAAAGTTATGAAAATACTCGAGATGGTAGGAGTAGATAAGAAACCTGTATATAGAACAGTCAGTGTTAGTGAGAGCACACTGGGTGAATTAGGCAGACTCATACAAGGCTGCCCACTATCACCATTGCTGTTCAACATCTACTTACAGATGTTGATTAGGGAAGTTTTAGAGAATGTAGATGATGGAGTCAAAGTTGAGGAAATTCTGGTGAATGCTGTCAGATTTGCAGATGACCAGGCAGAGGTTGCAGGTACCAATACTGGACTACAGAGGATAATGGATTTGCTGAACCTAACATATAAAGAATATGGAATGAAGATCAACATAAAGAAGGCAAAGGTCATGAGAATGAGCAAATATGATCTGGGGTACAAAAAATTGTTCAAGCCTGTCAGTTCTGCTATCTTGGAAGCATGATAACAGATGATTGCAAATTTGTCTTTATTGGAAGCTGGCAAGAATCCTAATCTCGCTGAAGATGCATTGCACACCATCACTGCTTGTATCTATGTCCTTGACCTATGGATGTCCTCCAGTCACCTCTGTTTGAACTGTAACAAGACCCAGTTCATCTGGCTTGGTGGCTGCTTGACCTCTCCTCCTTATGCCGGAGATTTTCGGATATCTCCTTCTCTACTATGGTCCGGGATCACGGGGTTGTACTGGATCAGGAGCTTACCCTGTCTGCTCATGTTAACAGCATCTCTTGCTCTTGTTTTTACCATCTTCGTCAGCTCTGCACCATTCGCCGTACTCTTTCATTTCACGCTATCTCCACTCTGGTCCATGCCCTCATTTGCACCAGGGTTGACTTTGGGAACACCGTCTTTACTAGCCTATCACTAGCCAACACTGCTAAGCTGCAATCTGTGCTTAACTCTGCTGCTCATCTCATAGGGGGCATTCCAAAATATGGCCACATCTCACCTTATATTTGTGACACTCTTCACTGGCTCCCCTTCCAGCAGCGTGTCCACTTTAAGATCCTTTCCCTCATGCACAATTTTTACCTCATTGACTTCTGCACTTTGGTCTCCTCGTTGCCGGGCCGTAGCACCCTTTGCTCAGTCACTCAAGATCTCCTGTTTGTCCCTCGCATGCAAACCACTGTGGCCCAGTCCAGAAGCTTTGCCTACATTGGTCCCACTTGCTGGAATCGTCTCCCTCTAGAATTGCGACTTGAGCTCCTTTCTCTCCCCCTCTCAGTGTTCCGCAGGCGCCTGAAGACTGTACTGTTCAACAGTGATTTTACTTTTTCGGGTCAGAAGCACCTCTGTTGAGTTTATCCTATAAGAGGTGCTTTATAAACCTTAAATTACAATTACAGTCACTTTTATTTCCTCTGAAAAGTTGGATAAATCATTGATATAGATGCTGTTTGCAGTACTGTTGGTCCTTCTACTCATAAACATGTGAATTGAACTGATCAACGTTTTAGGTGTAAAATCTCCCCAACCATCCCATGTGTGTATAAACCACCAATGGGAAAATTGTAGCTTATTTATTGCTGTACTTTAATGGAGAACTTAGTTACATGGGACAAATGCTAGTTCCCTTACTTCCAACCACTTTAGTAAGCACACGTATAATATCACAGTTTTACATCTTCGGCATGCACAGGAATTTTTCTGATGTTTCAGTTTTCACCTATATATGGCAAAGGGTTAATCTGGACTTTGTGGATAGATGAGCCTGGATTGCTGTCACCATCTCCCACAGGAGCAATAGAAGAGCAATGACTGCAGAGGATGTGAAATAACAACCCCAAGAACGAAAGGCTGGCCTGTACAAGATCATAGTAGGACCCCTGTAACTTGACGCAGCATGGAATTTATAGGCCCAGAAAGCACTTGCATAAAGAAGACTGAAAAATACTGCAAACTCGTTCCAGTGTTATTATTGTCGACAAGTTAAATGTAAATTCACCATTTTCACTTGGTAACGGACATTTAACAGGTTTACAAAATGAAGTTTCCTTGCTTAGGGGTTTTAAAATCCATTTCATTTGCAAGACATTAAGAAGATGATATTCAGTTGGCTGAAATATAATTCCATAATAGAAGACATAATAGACTTGACAATTTTGAAAAAATATTTAGCTTTTTGAACACGTAAAATCCTTGAGCATCCATTTTGGCCTTTTACAGTACCTCTTACCCTTTTCGTAGCTCAGAGTTGGACTTTGAAACTGGGCAACAGGAACCTTCTGCGGTGTTCTGCCCTTAGTCAGGTCCAAGAATCTGACGACACTACTCTTCTGTGTTCTGTGCCCTCCCTCTCCAGTCAACAGCATATTTCTTGGTCTTCCTGGAACTTTCTTTCCTTCAGTCAGGGAATTAGTTAATTATTTAGTCATTTTGAGTGATTAATTAGCTGTCAGTTCTAATTAACTGTTTCAATTTTAATTTTTGTTTGTAGATGCTGTGAAGCTCTGAAGCTGAGAAATGGAGACAGCGTTGAGGTTGAAATCCAATTTCAGTTGAACCGCCTGACCTTCTGCCAAATGCACTATGCTGTTGACCAGCTGCCAAGCACAGATATTGTGTTTCCTGACATCAGCAGAGTTGGCCAAACCTGTAATGAGGAGTCTGTTTATCAACTGAGGTTGGTTATTTCGTTGTGATTATGTTATCATCATCATTGTCATTGTTATTGTCATTGTCATCACCGTCATAGTCATCATCAGCAGTGATCAGGTCCTAACACCAGCAGTTTGGCTGCTTTGGATGTAGATGCACTTTCCCAATTTTTCTTTCATTTGTCAAGTCCGGTGCTTTCTCTTGTTTAATTGGAATCTAAAAGCAATATTCATTCCTCGGATCCACCGGCAAATTTCTGTGGGGTATGTGCATGTACGGCTTATATGTGTTTTTGGATTATGTACGCAAAAATATGTTTTGCCTTAATGTCATTAGACAGTTCAACCAGGTTGGCAACACAGTGATATGTGATGTGACACTAATCAGGACAGTACTCAGAATGTTAGTCCCTAGAGACAAAGAGACAGTCTAGGGTGGATTCTTTTTATTTTATTTATTTATTTATTTAAAGCACTTGTAAAGTGCAGCGTGAGTACACCTGAATATGAGTTGCTGATGTATGTTCTCTAGGGCCCAAGATGGGATAATGCAAAAGCCAGGGTAAAGTATTGAGTCTTAAGATGTGATTTAAAAGATTTTAGCGAGGCTGCAAGTCGGGGGTTTTGTGGTTTCCAAATGCATCGAGCACAGCTGCTAAAGGCATGTGATCCTACAGTTGTCCTGAACCTAGGTTATTGCAACAAACCAGTATCAGAAAAACGTAAGAATCTAGGAGGGCAGTATGGAGTCAACAAAGTTTTAAGATATGATGGAAGGCCAGGAAGGAAATGTTCTGAACCTTAAAGGTCAAGCATGCAGTTTTAAACTTAATACACCACTCAACAGGAACCCAGTGAAGTCTCGAAGGCGATCTAATGCATTTCAAGAAGAAGAACTTATAACAACCCTAGAAAGAGAGTTTTGAACCCTCTGGAGCTTTTTACATTAAAAGAGGATATAACGTATAATACTGCATTTGCATAGTCTAATCGAGAGCCAGCAAGTGCACTTGCTAATGTTTTAACCATGTCATTAGTCAGAGAATGTCTGATGTGATGAAATGCCTTGATGTGGTAAAAACAAGACCTACAAATTGAAGGTACTTTTGAGGTCATATTTTGTTGTCTCGACTCTATACATGTTTTGGAATAACTGGTTCTGCTCTTCTCTGGATATCTTCTTATTTCAATGATTTTTCTCAACCAGTGGCAATAAACTCATCTCACTCTGATCCTATTGCCTGTCATTCAGGTGTACCTCAGGGGTCTGTCCTCGGGCCTCTCCTTTTTTTCAATTTTTGTTTCGCCCATTTCTCAAATTGCATGCATGCATAATACAATAGTCCAGCAATATGCTGATGACACTGACCTCTGCATTGCTCTCTCTGCAACAGATCCCTCAGCTAAAACTGAACTTGAACACAGTTTGCCCTGTCTTCATATTTGGTTCTGCTTCAATGATCCTGCAATCAATCCACATAAATCAGAGGCAGTGCTTTTTACAACTCCTCAGCATATGCAGTCTTTCTCTTTGCATTCATCTAGTGACCTTGCAGGAACCAAAATCCCACTATCAGATAAAATTAAAACTCTCAGTGTCACCCTTGACAACTCACTAATACCATGATCTACAGTATGAAATGCAGCACTCAATTCAAGAGATTTAAGAAGAGTTGCTTTGCCAGAATCCATTGAATTAAATATATTGTTAAGTGTACCAGTAAGAGCAGTCTCAGTCGAATAATGTTTACGATAAGCCGACTGAAAAGGACTAAAATTCGGAGAAGATGTTACATGCCCATGAAGACGTATGAGAAATAGGTGTTCAAGCAGTTTGGAGATATTATTCAGATCGGAAATAGGTTGATAATTAGCCAGGCAGTCCTTATCAAGATCAGGTTTTTTAGTAGAGGTGTCACATGAGCATTAAAACAAGAGCAGAGGAAAAATGGCCTTCACAAAAAGAGAGATTAGCCAGGTGACTAATGAGAATAGAAAACACATTTGAACAATATTTAATAAGGGAAGTTGGAATGAAGCCAAGTTGTGATGATTTCAGTGAGTCTGGCAACTTCCTGTACTGTAATGTAAGGTACAGAACTCATTACCAGTTTGTCTAATATTATTGCAGATTTTAAGGTAGATATTTTAGCAGGAAAAAATTTTGAACAGCCTAGACAGAACTTTTTGTTCTCAAGGTCACTAGATAAATTGGCAGCACTGTTTGAGGAGTGAAGCAGCTTCTTTATGATGCTCCATCAGTCTTAAGAAGTTCTGGCAATGTCCAACTGGTTACGGTAGAACTGCTGTAGAGATGTTATGATTAGTTTCTTAGACACCTTGCATGCTCTTCAGGAGGCAATTCAATCACTTTCCTGCAGAATTTAGTTTCACCAATGTTCCAGATGACGATCACTTTTGGCCTACTTTGCTTCATCAGAAAGCCATTTTTGTGATTGGCTTGGCAGGTCTTCTAAAGCAAGTACAACTTTATCCAGCTCCCCCAAAACAGCAGTAGAAAGTTGCTGTACAAAAGCATCTGCTGTCTGGGCTGGTTCTGAAAACAGTTCAGTGTAGAACAGTGCCTGCTCAAACTTGTCTGGGTTGATCTGTTCAATTGGGTGAAAGGAAAAAGCAACTGGATGGCTGGATGTACCCACTCTTCTTCTTCTTCTTCTTCTTCTTCTTCATGTTCTTTGCTCCTTGGCATTCCTGATGTTGTTGGGCCTTCTCCTTCAGTTTACTGTATCCATCCACCATCATCCAGTCTAGTAGCATTTGTCAGGTCTTCCTCTTCTTTTCTGTCCTTCCATTCTTCCTTCTATGATATTTCTGAGAAGAGAATCACCTCTCAGTATGTGTCCCATCCACTTCCTCTGTCTCATTCTTATTTTATCCTTCAGCATTGTCTGCAGCATTGCTTCCCTGTCTCTCTTTCTCAGCTAGTTTGCCTGATCTTGATGTGACATAAGATGAGAGATTGACCTCTTTTGAAGCACCTCTTCGTTTGTTTTATGCCATATTCAGCTAACCTTCTTCATTCTGTGTCATATCAACTCAAAAGCCTGCAGTCTGCTGATGTCTTCTTTTCTGATTGTCCTTGTTTCCGATCTATATAAGATGTTTTGACTATTCGTTTCGTTAGGTTCCTGTTCAATCCTCCTCTCTTTAATTCTGTCATCTTCATAAAGGCATCTTTTCCCATCGCAATCCTTTTTATTTTACCTGTTCCAGCTCTTCATCATTTACTATTCTTACTGTTGTTTCTTCTTTTCTGCTTATTTTTATAACTGTTGTCTTTTTGATATTTATTTTCATACCATATTCTATCGAAATTAGGTTCAGCTGATCCATCATCCTTTGTAGACCTTCTTGTCTATTTGCCAACATTGCCTGGTCATCTGCAAATCTCAGAGCCTTCACCAGTCTTCCTTCTACTTTTATTCCCTTATCCACGTTTTTATATGTTCTTCAGTGTAGATGTTAAACAGTAATGGTGGGCGTCCTTGCCTTACTCCTCTACCAGTTACTCGTTATTCTTAATATTCGCCTTCTATTCTTATTCTAACCTTCTCGCCCATGTACAGATTTCCAATGAGTCTTCTATCCTTCCAATCAGTCCTCAGTTTCCTTAGTGCATACATTAGTTTTTTCCAATCTGCTTTATCAAGTGTCTTTTCGTATTCCATAAAACATATATAAACATCTTGATCCTGTTCAAGGCTCCTTTCTTTCAACACCCTTAGTACTCCAATGGCATCTCGTGTACTTCTACCCTTCCTGAATCCAAACTAATCTTCTCCCAAATACTCGGTCCCTTCTGTCTTGGATTGTACTCTTTTTATGATGATATTTAGGCATAATTTAGCATAATCTTGGAAGCATTTGCGAGTAGGCTGATTGTTCAATGATCCTCACAAACTGTTGCATTGTTCTTCGTTTTCATTGTGATCATGATGGACTGTAAGAAGTCCTCCAGCCATGCTCCAGTGTTGTATATGTCCTGGCGCAGCATTACCAGCTCAGCCATTGTGTTTTCTCCCAGATTTTTGAGTATCTCTGCCGGGATGTTATCAGATCCACTCACCTTGTTATTTTTCATTTCGCTGATGGCTGCCAGTACGTCATCTTTCAGCACATCTTGTCCTACTTCCTCCCCATCCTGTGGGGATGAGTCCTGATTAAGATGTGTTGGTCTGTTCTTGCTCTGGTAGAGGTCCTCTGTATTTTCCTTTGCCCAATTTCTGACATCATTGAGGTCTTGTAGGATCCTAGAATTCTTGTCTCCTACCGCTATTCCATTTCCCCTGGTTGACTCTTTTGTCATCTTCCTCATCTTTCTGTACAGTCGATCATATCTTCCCATTTTTGTAATTCTTCCAAATCTCCACATTGCTCTTCCCACCACTTTTCTCTGGCCTACTCTGTTCTTTGTAGTTTGTTATTTAGTCTCCTATATTCTTTTTCAGCTTTCTCTGTACTCTGATGTTTCCATTTTCGCCTCACTTCCGTATCCTGAAGCATTTCCATCGTAATCCCTGGCTTTCAAGGAGATGGTTCTTTTATATACATTCCTTAGTTTCTAGTGTTTCCTTAGTAATAATCTCCTTCAGCCCTCTCCATCTTTCTTCTGTTGTGCCTGTACTTTCTACTATGTGCTCCTTAGTCTTTTCCAACAGTTCTTTACTTCTAGTCTTTAATTTCTCCTGATGGATTAGCCAGCTGAAAAAGGTACCACAGAAACTATCATATAGGTCAAACTTTTTTGGCAGTTTTGAAAGTTCGAATTCAGAGGGTCGCATTATACAAGGGTGAAGCCAAGATTGCAAGAAACGTTCTCCAGAGATCGCACGACATGCATGGGAGTACGTCGACATACCCCTTGGAAATCACTTGACACATCTGTGGTGAAGAAGGTCATATATAATGTTATAAAGCAGATGATACTATAAATAATTTTGAACAAAACAAAATAAATATTTGCTTTAAATACTGATGAAATATTGGGCAGAATAAAATAAGATTGACCTATATAAACAATCATGTGGCCTTTCATCGTCAGACATCAGTTCTTATTTATTATTTTTGTGTCTGTCAATTTGGGGCGGAATGGATGGTATCAGGCACGCTAACAGTAACCAAAGGTGAGAACATGAAATACCTGAGTTGCTGTTGGGTTATGAATGGATGAAGCTTCCTTCCATTGGACGATTTGTCAAGAAAAA
Source organism: Norana najaformis (assembly GCA_964023275.1). Classification (NCBI taxonomy): domain Eukaryota; kingdom Metazoa; phylum Annelida; class Clitellata; order Crassiclitellata; family Hormogastridae; genus Norana; species Norana najaformis. Next base: position 49,158,487 of record OZ029913.1, on the reverse strand, counting down.
TGGTATTGTGGTCATTTTTAAGTGTGGTATTAGTAATGCCATGGACAGTTCGCAAGGTGATGCTATCTATGAAACTTGTGAATGGGTGAAGCTCGCATGGGATGACTTGCCCATGAAATAGTAGAGCAGTCGTTTTTTTAAACACATTAGTAATGCCATGGACAGTCTGCAAGACAACACTATCTACAAAACTTTATCTTACACAAAGGACTCAGAAATCAACGATGACAACAACGAAACTTACTTTAACATGGAAGACCCAGAATTAACTGAAGAGACATTTAATTTACTTTTTGAAGATAATGATAACGCTGATTTTGAAGGTATTAATTAAATCTGTTGGTTTGTAAATAAAAGGATGTATTCCAAATGTTAAATGGTTCTGATAATTCAGTGTATTTTAAAAATTTGTTAGCACTTAAATGTTTTTGTGATGAAATTAGTCAGTTTTGACCAATCTTACTGTGCTGAATAAGAATATGACAGTTAAAATGATTTTATCTCTAGTTTTTATGATACAGTAAGTTTCATTTAATAAAGGGAATTTTCTAAAGGTTGGGTATATTTTTTGTTAGAATGTTAGTTAGAAAGTTATTATTATAGTTTTATTATAGTTAGTGTGGCAGCCCTGCAAGAATTTTGTGCTGAGTCATTATGTTTACTGTCTAAACCTGTCCCTATGTTATAACTCAGATCAGAGATAAGCTTTTGAGTGCTACATCTGAGTTTTCTGTGTCAGTAATAAGTCATTATTTCAAAATACCTTGAAAGTGTGTAAATAGTGCAGATAACTTTTGTTATGTATTTGGTGAAGTGACATTTTTTTCACAGAAACATTCAATTCCTCCTGTTATTAGGAACGCTTATCACTTATTTTGGGTGCAAGATCGGAGATCAAGATAAAAAGCTGGGTTTTATGTATTTGTTGCAATACTGGTGCTTCTGACCTTCAGAACTGGTTAAATCAGAAACATTTGCTCTATGCCTTGTGTTGTGCCTATGATATGAAGAGATTCAAGCAATCATGTGACAGACAGCTATTTTTGTATGGTGCTACCCCTTCTGCTAGGAATCTCCGATAGGAAAAAATGGACTGTCAACTACTCTGGTATACTGTCTGCAGGTTGCCCAGTACTTCATGGAGAAGGACTTCCCATTCCTGAGACACCAGCAGAACATTCTCTGGAATCTGAAGATGAAGAATCAGATCATGACAGAGAAATATCACCTGAACCCTAAACATCATTAGATCATGATTTTGTTCCTCATATACCCTGTAGTGAACCTCCTTTTCATCCGTATTTGATTTGGGTTCTCATGCTTTTCATGTTCTTACTTATTATGGTCGAGTTCAGTGTACAGATTAGTTATGGCAGTTAATTTTAATTAAGATTTTAGTTTAATCTTAGCCGGCCAGCTATAGAGTAAGTGGGACTTTAGTATTACTAACGTCAGCTTAGGTAGTTAATTAAATCTAGTTAGTTTAGATGGGTTTGGCACTGTCTTGACTAAGTGTTTTCAGTACAAAGCAACTGTCCTGTGGGAATATTATGAATAGTGAATTGGCAAAATCAAAAGATGCGTAGATTTTACAGACGAAATTTTACCATGGGAACGGATTTGGTGATCGTATCTTCGCTGAGTTTAGTGTTTATGCCACGGTTTGGGCAGATGACCTGCAAGATGTATTTAAGCGACAGAATGTTGAAAATTGACAGTCTTATGTTGGCCACGAGTGGCAATAAAGGCGTGTCAATTGCCTTCACATTTCTCGAGTGAAAGTCAAGTTTTGGTGATTTAAAGGTAACTAATTACCGTGAAACTTACAATTAGTTGAGTTACAGTATCGACAGAGGTAGCTGAAAGACTTACCGAATGAACGGTAGTCTGTCGTTGAGCGAACTGTGAAAAGAAATCCGTAGCCAACACATGGGTGAAGGTACTGTGAATAGTTAGGCCCTATCGCAACGCAAAGTTGTTGAATTAAATCCGTTTAACTTGTTGAAAGATAAGTTTTTTCGGTGAACTACCGCTGAAACAAGTTAGAGGTCGGTGAACTGATCATCATAAAATTACTTTGAAGAAATCGCAAATCGGTCAACAATTTTCTACATGTGAATCGACATCTGCTGGTGAAGACACCATTTTGAAAGCAAATCGAAAGAACAGAACAAAGTGCGTGGTCACGCCTTAGAAACCAAGCTGCTGACATTCATCTAATGGACAGGAAAAGGAGTCAGGTTCCAAAGATTTTCTTCAAGTGGGAGGGACGTCAAATTATTTCTAAGTTAAATATTTAGCTGGCCATAGACAGGGAAGCTTAGACATCTTTTGGAACTATATTATTGTAAATGCTTTTCTTGTGGAGAATAACTTTGTAATATCTCATCAAGACTATTCTTTGACTATCTATAAATGAGCCAAGACATTAGAATAGTCAAGTGAATGAACAAATGCCTGAGTAAGGTGTAATCGCATGAGATCAATGTTGTAACACGGCACTGCTCAAGTGTCTGTTGCTGTTCATGTGGCACCTCTGCATCACATTGGATGTAAAGTAGAGAGAAACACCACATACCTTCTGCAGAGCCACACAGGATTACATAGAACAAATTGAGTGAACTGATCAGAGACCTAGATCTGTCAAAAAATATTGAAGAAATTTTGTCCTGCAGACTACAACAATGGAATCTGCTTGAGGAGAATGTGAAAATTTCGGTATACTTTGACCAGTAGTGATCAGATCCTCTTATCAGGTCTTAAGAGTCAGGTGGAATGTGGAAGGTAGCACAGCTGCGAATGATGATAGTGTGACATCCTAGACTACTCGCATGACAGTGGAATACATTGCCATGCTTGCTGAAGGTGCATCTGTGCGAGATTATGGGTGCTCTTACTAAAGCTGCAGAAATTTAGGGAACCTGTGTCCTTTCTGTGCAGTAAATTTGATCAATCAGTATCATACTGCACACGGTATATGCGTCGTCTTTACTGCTTTACGTGTATGGGCATGTTATACCAGTTTATTTTTATGTTTGCATGCTTCATGAGTTTTATGCTGACTGATTTTCATCTTTGAGTGGGTCAGTTGCATTATGTCACACTGATAAAATAGTTGCAGACTCCACTAAATTACATGCTTCATCCTTGGGCAGTACGGTTGTGACTTGTAACACCAAGAGAAATGACACTAAATGCATTATAATGTGAACTTCATGCTTGGATGGCATGATTGCAGCATGTAATGCCAATAAAAGTGTCATTCAGTCTGCTAAAATTGTGAATATCTTTACTTGGGACAATTGCAACCTGTGACCTTTAGAAATGCCACAAAGTCTGCTTAAGTTGTGAACTTCATCTCTGGGAGGGACATTTATGATGTATAACACTGATAGAAATGCAGCTGAACATACTAAGTATTAATTTATGTACTATGCTAATTTTCTCTAGTCTTTTTTAATAAAGAACAACCTGCACTTTACGGGTGCATTGTTTCCTTCACAAATTATCATGATTGACTGTTATGGTTTCAGAAATATTTGGTAGCTGAGAGTTTTCCACCATCCAGCCATCAAGTTCATCTCATTTTTCCATACTTGCTTGTGGGGTTAAAATCTCCCATGAAACTGTGCATGTTAAGTTTTGCAACCCTGTTGACTGTGCATGCAAGAAGCATGTAGCAGGTCAATGCCTAATAATAAGAATTTATGGATGGAGATGACTGGCCAATATAAGCCAGCAGATTTTATTCAGTGAGCTTAACAAGCTGAATATTCAAAATGTTTCAGTTCATCTGTGCTCAATGAAGACCAGCTGAAGATAATCCAGTACATAGTTGCTCAGAAGCAGGGTTATAATCCTCCACTTGTCATCTATGGACCATTTGGAACTGGAAAAACTGAAACATTGGCCCAGGCCACAATGACGTTATCATCAGTTGAAAACGGTGCAAGAATTCTTATTTGTACACACTCAAATAGGTTTGTTTCTAATAATTGTGTTTTGTAGAATCTTTGATGGACATTTTTACTTCTGCTAAAATATGAGACTTTTTTATGTTAGCAAGAAAGTTATCACTGTATCAATTACTTTTTATTTATTAGATTTTTATTATGTGTTTTATTATATGGCTTTTATCTGTATTAAATTTTTTTGAGTAAATTATCTTTATAATTTTAAGCCTATATTAATTTCAGAGCTAGTGATGAAGCAGAATTTAAATTTGACTATGTTGTCTGTTTCCTTTGATCAATTTTCAAGTGTATATTTTGATGTATTAGAACCAGCTATTTCAAATGCAGGGTTGTTATCTTATTTCTTTTTTTTATATCAGTCAGATACTTTAGATCTTGTAACAGTCCAAGGAGACAATATGGTTTGGAACAAGGCAGCTACTGACCAGGCTTGATTACACCATGTTGGCTAGTGCTTGGGTAGTCAAGAGTGCAGCAGAGAATAAATTTACCTTCTCATGATAATCTATTCTATGTAATAAATTATTCAAAACAATCCACAACATTTTGGTGATACAGAACTTTCAGCAATAAGATTTATTACATATGCAGGATTGGCAGTTGAAACAAGTTTCCACACAAGTTTGCAATGTTGCTTAAACCTAGTGTAGTCCAAGGAAGTCGAGAGTGGTCCCACCAACACGCTCTGACTGACTTCTGTGATGCCTAGATTCAGAGTTGGCGGAATTAAACAAAGGCTGTGATGTGTGCTGTACTACTGTCTTAGTTCTAAAAGGAATCTGCCTGTCAAGAAGCTTAGTGAAAGTAGACTGGAACTGCTTAGCTGTTTGTGCTGGAGATAATCGCAATGTAGATGCCAAGATGTCATGTTGTAGTTTATTAAATCAATTTAATGACAAGAACAAAATTCAACAATTTTGTAATCTGGAGGTGGTTTAAATGGGAAGTTAAACTTTGAGAAAATGGCAGTGTGATCTGAAAGATATGACTGAATGGGAGTTACCAAGTAACATGATTGTGAATCAGGACAAGTTGTCAGGACACCCATTGTTATGAGTTGGAAAAGTAAAAAGCTGTTTCATGTCAAATCCCTCCAACACATCAATAAATACTGAAGAACAATGACTAGCTACATCCAGATAAATATTAAAGACACCCATAATAACTGTTTGAGAAGGGGAGAAAATCAAATATTTAAGTAGTGACTGAAATTCACTTAGAAAATCAGTCAAAGAGGGGGATGGTGGACAATAAATTTTCACAAGCAATACCTGTTTGTTGCCAGAAATAAGAGTATCAGGACCTCAGAAGCCTTGGGTGCCGGAATAGGTAGAATGAACCTTGTGAAAGTTGTATGTGGGAGATATGAGTTGAAAAGAAAAGCAAGACCCCTACCTTTACCACTACATTGAGGTTCATTTTGTATAGAGAAGGTTGGCAGAGTGAGATCAGAAATTATTGCGAATGTTTCGTTAGGTTGAAGCCAAGTCTCGTTAAGAACAGGCATATGTAAGAAATGCTCACAAAGAAAATTATGTAGGGCTGCTGCTTTATTTCAGAGAGTAAATGTTTAATTGACTGATATTCGGACTCTGAAGTCTAAAGTTCCAGGATTTATTTCAGTGTCTCCAGCCTAAGAGGCAACAGAAACAGATACAAAGACAGCCCAGACTGGCAGTCGAAATGCTGTATGTGAATCTGCAATCGACTCTGGATAGAAAATAATGTTATTGGTATCAGATAATAGTAGCACATATAACTGAAAAAGCAGTACAGCAAACCAGGTAAAATGAGTGGGCTTGGGCCAGGTTGAAACTGGACCAGACCGCAGAGGTATATGTGCAATCCAGTAATTGACCCATCTCCACCAGATTCTAAGCAGCTGGAATAGGATCAGTGTACATTACAAAAGCAAGCATTACTCCTACCGTGTAGTGACCAACTGCCAGTTGACAACATAGTTCCATTATCTTTCTACACTGCCTTTGGTCTCGGGATACAGGGCTGTGACAGCACTTCTTATTATAACTTGGCTGAGATTGAAGAAGTTGTTGAACGGGTTAGTGAGCTCTACAACAATTGGCCTAAAGATTGGAATGAGCCAAACGGAGGAGCCATAATCACAGTGACAGAAATTAGTAATCTCTGCGACAGAAATTAAAGTGCAGGAAGAAGAGGCACAGCTAGTTAAAAGTCATGACATAAAGAAAAAAGAACAGTTTTAAATATCATGGGTGACTCATGAACACAGAAATGAAAATTATGCCAGCCATGTTAGTGTGGTCCTAAAAACCATAAAATTAAGAGAATGTGGAGGGGCTTGCTGTGCCCATCCAAATCATGAAGCACAGAAAGCTGAGGTCAGGCAATGGCCTGTGCAAGAATGGCTCACATATCAACACATAAAAGAAAAATATCATTAAAACTTATCTGAAAAGTAGAAGAAAAGAACAGACTAGCCAAAAAGTAAAATATTTAGGACTAAATAGATAATTTAATTGTTGAAATGACAACATTTATGTAAAAATGCGACAAGAAATTTAAAATCAGCATTTACTGTAGATTGCCTGCCTGAGGAGGCAGGGAGGCAGTCTAAGGATATGTTGATTTTATACCAATAAACTGATTAAGCAATGGAATTGATGAAAGCACTAGTATGGCTTTATGGATGTAGAAGTTTTCAGCACCAATGTACATGTTAATGTGTACACTCTAGTCTTTTAAAAAATAGAATTATAGTTTATCTTGCTTTTTCTGGCATTTTAAGAATAAAATTATAGTTTATCTTGTTTACAAATTGATGTGCCAGTATAGTTTTCTTGAATTTGTTGGCAAGTAAATTATTAAAAGAACTTACCTGAAGAAATCTGTTCATTGCTGATGGGTAGGTAAGAAAACTGTAATTATAATATGCATAAATGTGTTAGAGGGTGCAGGATTTTTTTATAATTTCAGCGCAGCAGATCTGTATATCTTGAGACATTTTGATGCCTTCATCAAACAGTCATGTCCAAGTCTGAAAATACTGAGGATTTATGCAAAAGAACGACGAACCAACACAGTGAATGCGTTAGTACAGAAATACTGCCTGATGCCAGCTGACCGATCATGTTTTCTGGAGCCAACCCGCACGGATATACTTAACCATCGGGTTGTGATTACAACTTTAGTAACTTCTCTGACATTAACAAGAAAGAATCTGAACTTGAGAGGAAGTTTTTCTCATATTTTTATTGATGAAGCAGCCCAAGTTTTTGAATGTGAAACAATTATGCCACTATCATTGGCAGTTGATTCAACAAACATTGTTCTTGCTGGAGATTATAAACAGATGGCTCAGAAAGTTTACAGTAAAGAAGCACGGCGTCAGAGATTTCACCGATCTTTGGTTCATCGACTTTTTGAGCATTACAAAACTTATGCACATGTTGCTGAAGGTTCACTTCCAAATGTCCTGCTGAAGAGTAATTACAGAACTAAAATGGAAATTCTGAGATTCTTGGCTGCAGTTTTTTATGGTGGGCCAGACAAACTCATAGCATGTAGTGACCAACTGCCGGTTGACAACATAGTTCCATTATCTTTCTACACTGCCTTTGGTCACGAGATACAGGACTGTGACAGCACTTCTTATTATAACTTGGCTGAGATTGAAGAAGTTGTTGAACGGGTTAGTGAGCTCTACAACAATTGGCCTAAAGATTGGAATGAGCCAAATGCTGAATCAGTTCTAGTTGTCACTCCGTATTTAGATCAGGTTTGTGCTTTTTATGCTTTATAGGTATTAATCTCCTCCAGCATTGGAAGAGATGTTTTCTGAATTTTAGAAGAGGTTGCTTTGATGGCCATTTGTCATTTTTGATGCACTGCTGGCAGCTGCAGAGAAGTTGTGTAGCAATGAGCATGGCTAGTACTTAGATGGCTGACCATCTGTGGAATACCATGACACTAGGCATCTGCTTACCTCCATCCTTTAATGGATGGTATATGAGTTGCTACACATGTTGGGAGGTAAAGTTGTCCTGTCAGTGGATTGCTGTGGTTGTTTGAACATCAGATAAATGATCGTTAACCTCAAGACATTGCTTTCTGAGGCGCATGTATAAAGGCACATAAGCAAGTGTATTACATTTCCTTTTTTATCTTTAGAATTGTAGTTGTAATCATAAATTTGTATAGCACCACTTCAAGAAAACCAAAAATGGCATCCAGGTGACAATGACCTGTGACCAAACACCTTCCAAAAGTGCATGAAAGCCATGGCAGACTCAATAAATCACTCCAAAACATCAAGTCAGGATATATTAGAAGTCAGAACGTGCGAGAATTAGGAAGGAAATTCTGCATATGACAAGCTGATCTATCAGAATGACACTATAGACAAGTGGCTCTATTGGCCGAGAACATGTGTTCAGAGTGAGGTGGGAGAGCAAGTGTAAGATTTAAATAGCACAACGTAACTTTAACTGAAGAACAGTGCATAGCAACAGTGGAATTACTGTGTTTTATGTATGCATTTGATTTGTGCATGCAGTAGATGTGTTTTACCAGCAACCTATAAGAAGCCACTGCCAGACACTAAGGCAAACACATGATGCATCATTGGGGCTTCAAAACTATAAGATAATTTAAGCCAAAAATATGTAATATACAATATTTTAACATGTAACTTCACACAGTGTTTACAGAAAATGCAACCCAGCTTACGGTAATTAACCACGATAGAGTTTCCTTTAAAAATGACATGCCAATTATTGTGCGCCAATGGAAAAGTATCCAGCACTCACTCTTACTATGACTAGCTTCTCAGAGTGACTGAAAAGTATGGCATGATTAACTGGGTAGCTGCCCTGCTTCTTCAAGGTATTAGGTTTTCCTTGGACCTATTCCAACTTCCTTATCTCAAGCTTTTCAGAGTGACTGATTAATATGGAATGATTTAATGGGTAGCCACTCTGCTTCTTTGGGCTTCTAATTCTCCAGAACCTTGTACATGGTTGTGCAACATTCACTCTTGCTAACTGGTAAACCAGAAACCTACTAGACCAGGAAGGATTTCGGAATGGTTAGACAGAAGTTTTGGAATTTGAGCACAGTCTATTTTTATCTGCTCTTCCAGTTCTCTTATGTCATTCATATCTTTGCAACTCATCTTTTTGAGATTCCTTATTCTGCTTTATAACAGGATAACAGCACTAAGGACTTCAGGAGTATGAATAAATTAACTTAGAAATAACTGTTTTTAAAAATGTTTTTCTTTGATGGTATCCTTTAGCAAATTCTTTTGAAAACTTCTTGTTAATAACCCACATGACAGTCGGCAGGCGTTCCGTATCATGTTACAGCTGATACAAAACTCAAAAGCTGAGTAAAGCTAATTAAAAGAGTCACTGTCTTCCTTGCACTTTTATTATTTTGCTGTTTTAAATGGCTGATTGACTGACACATATTTTGTAAGTTGGTTCCAAATTGATTGTGCTTTTAAGTTTCAATATTCATTTATCCTAGGTTCTTAAGATCCGTTCAGCACTGAAAAAAAAGAACAGAGAACTGGGGCGTATATCAGTTGACAGAGTCTCAAATGTTCAAGGTAGGTTGGTGCTGCATCTCTTTGTCCTTAATGTGACCCTAGTTTGGCTCAGTGTTTTATTGCGGAATGCGGATGCCTTTTGCACGCTTCAGACAACTGCAATCAACATGTCAGAGCTCTACAAGCCATGCTATTTGGCCCCACAAGAGGTTGGAAGAGACCACTGGGATGCCCTTATCACACATGGACAAGAGTGGTGAAGTCTGACCTGCGGCTGCTGAATTTCAGACTACACGTGGCCTGGAGATGTGCCCAGAACAGAGATGGCTGGCAGCGTGTTGTGGAAATGATACCGTTTCGGAGCAGGGCAGACTATAGATGATGGTGATGGTGATGATGATATGTGACTTAAACAATTCCCTTACTAAAAATTCACTTCTATGTGAAGTAACAAATCCTCCTACTAAGACATCACTTTTATATGAATAATCCTGTTACTAAAAACATCACTTTTATATGAATAATCCTGTTACTAAAAACATCACTTTTACATGAATAATCCTATTACTAAAAACATCACTTTTGTATGAATAATCCTATTACTAAAAACATCACTTCTATGTGAATTAGCAAATCCCCTTGCTATTTTACATCACTTTTATATGAATAATCCTATTACTAAAGACATCACTTTATATGAATTAACCAATCCTGTTACTAAAAACATCACTTCTGTGTGAATTAAATTTGACAAAGACTTGTAATTAAGATCCTACACAACATTTGATAATTGGTCGTAATGGCGAACATATCCGATCTATTGCAATCACATGCATGTTTCTCTAAAATGGTTTTTTCTGTATGTATGTATGTATCCAGGCACTTGTATAGCACATTTTAAGAAACTCACAAAGGCGCTCCAGGGTGGCTATCAAAGATTACCAAAAAGATGCGTCTTAAGACGAGCTGAGAATGTTTCCTGAGATGCTGAGTCGGCGAGAGATCGAATTTCTGGGGGTAGACTGTTCCAAAGAAGCGGTCCCACACAGGAAAAAGCACGATTTGCCCATGCAGGAGCGCGGAACTGTGAGCTGGCCACGAGCAGCAGAGCGCAGCCTTTGACGACCCGGTTGGCTCGCAACAGGTATGAGAAGCTAGCTCTGTGACGTATTCTGGAGTCGAACCAGCAATCGATGTCCTGTCTATTAGAAGTATTTTGAATTGCATTCTCTTCTCAATCGGAAGCCAGTGCAGAGTATCACGCATATAGGTTGAGATATGCGAGAATTTAGGCAGGTTGGCCAAGATCCTGGCCGCGCAGTTGAGGACCGACTGCAGCTGAATTCGGAACTTTGGCAGGCCTGCTAGGACTGAGTTGCAATAGTCCAAGCGCGTCACGATGAAAGAGTGAACCAGGATGGCCGCAGCATCATGAGATAAACTGTGCCGTATGACCCTGATCTGACGCAGCTCTTAGAAACAGGTCCTGCAAAGTAAGTTGATGTGAGCGGCCATCGAGAGTTCTTCATCCAAGATGACACCGAGATCCCAGACAGCATGTAATGATGCCCAGCCTGGAAATGTCGCCGAAATTAAATTTTTGTCGATCCTTGGCAGCTTGTGCCGAGATCCAAGCCAAATAAACTGTGTTTTAGCAGGATTCAGTCGTAGACGATTTGACGACATCCAGTTTTGTACACTGTCAACTATGGCCCTTACCCTTGAGATCCAAGATGGAGCATCGAGTGGATGGCAGGACTGGTAGACTTGAACGTCATCTGCAAATTGATGGACCACTTGAACGTCGTCTGCAAATTGATGGACCACTAGGGGCCGTAATGACCTGTGTCAGGTCGGCCGTGTACAGTATGTACAGCAGCGGTCCAAGGACAGAACCCTGCGGAACACCATGCAGGATCGATGCCCAATCCGATGTATTCGTGCCAATCTCCACCCTCATGGTACGCCCATCCAAGAAGGAACGTAGCCACTCTAGCGACCGATCAACGAGTCCATAGGAGGTGCTAAATTGAGTCAGCAGTATGTCGTGATAGATGGTATCAAACGCTGCGCTGACATCGTGAAGAGCCAACAGCGTGACATTCCCAGCATCTGCCGCATCGCAGATGTCGGAAATAAGACGGAGGATGACTGTCTCCGTCGAGTGACCCTTCTTGAGATAAGGCCGTATAATAGCGCGCCTTTGGCCCTCTGGCAGATGCCCCTCGGATAGAGAGGCGTTGCAATGCCGCACCAGGAACGGAAGCAGCTCGTCAACGACCTCCTGGAGGAGAAACGTCAGGATCGGGTCAAGCATGATATTATCCATTTGCTACATTGTTTATATGGCTCCACAAGGGATATCGTAGATGAGGGTCTATTTCAGACCAACTTGTGTGATGGCTGAACAGAATAGGTCTGGCACTGACTTATTTAGAACATGCTAGTTCCTATAATCCTGAGAGTCCCAAAACATAGTTTTCTGTAGTTTGCTGTACTATTATTTCAGCATGTGACTTTATCTTTTAGGAACTGAATTCAGAGCTGTCTTCATTAGTACTGTTCGTACTCAATACTTGGCAGAGGTACCTCCAAGAATTCCTACAAATGCTTCCGAATGTGATGGAGAATTCGGGGATTTTGGGTTTCTGTCAGATGCCCAACTGCTGAACACTGCCTTCACTCGTGCACGGTCATTAGTTGCTGTTGTTGGTGACCCTGTGGCACTTTGTGCCATTGGCGAATGCATGACAGTCTGGAGGACCTACCTGAAACATTGCCAGAACATGAGGAGCATTCATCCTTCTACTGTAACGTTAGATACCATTAAGGCACGGGTTCAGAGCTTACTCAATTCTCCAGTCTGTGGCCCAAATCTTCAGAGATTGTCAGTTCTCCATCAAGAGGCAGTTTCTGGAAAGCTGAAACCAGACAATAGAGCAGCAGATGATCCAGATACTGAGTTTTCTAGCCTGAAACGAGATCCAAATCCATTTGAATCCATTACACTGAAAGGTATCTTTGAGGACTGGAGTCTTGATTACCAGATTGAACCTGACAGCATTATTGAGCACCTGACAAAAGAAGCTGTGATTCAGAAAACTGCTGAAAACCCAAAGAGGTTTGTGAAGCCAGATGAGCCTGTAAGATTAGATTGCACACAGGTGGTGGAGAAGAGAGGTCATGCTACAATTCAGTTTATGTCAGGAGGAAGTAATGAAATAATGAAGCAGCCACACCATCTTTTCGTGACAGGTGATTACAGCAGAGATTGTGAATCAGATGGATCAGACGATGACAGCAATATGCAAACTACGGTCTATGTTGACTACATGTCACAACAACTCAAGGAAATGCTGTGTCGTCAGCCAGAACGGTTTAAGCACTGTGTACTAAACTTTGAGAATTCTCAGAGCATGTATGCTAGCTTATTGAATTCCACTAGCCCATACAAGCAAATCAAAATAAGCAGTCGTTCACGATGTGGCCGAGCTTTCAATAATGATGAGGTTATTGTGGAAATTTTGCCTAATGATGCTGAAGATGAAACTGCTTTGCCAGAAGACCAGAAACATATTCCATCTGGACAAGTAATCGGAATACTTAAACGAGCAATTAACCCAAAATATCGCATGTTTGTGTGTATGGTTGAGCCAGACAATACTGGTCTTATGATACCAGTAAATAGAAGCATTCCGAAAATATACAACTTGGAGCAACCACAAAAAGCCAAGAAGGGACATATTTGTGTTTACACTTTCACTCGAGATAAAGAACCAATATTTCATCATTGCGAACCAGTTGACTCCGTAAATCCATGCTCAAAACTATTCATCGTTCGTTACCTAAAGTGGGAAGCAAAGTTCTCTGCTCCATTAGGAATTGTTGTTGGTGTTTTACCAGGAGGTGTTACTATGGAGCAGACAATGAGAATCCTTAATGTAGAACATTATATTCCTAAACAGTTTCAAGAAGACGCGCTTAACGAAGTAGCAGAACTTTTTCCAGCTAGCTGTCAGTTTCCATCAGAGGAATTGTCTAATCGTTTGGATTACCGAGAGCCATTGACGTTTACGGTGGATTCGTTGAGTTCCAAATATCCTGATAATGCCATTAGCCTTGAAGATCTGTCTAATGGCTGCTTTCTCATTGGAATACATGTGTCTGATGTTTCTTACTTTGTTCATAAAGGTGGATGTATAGACACTGAAGCAGAAAAGAGAGGGTTGACATTTTATCCTTTTGCATGTGATCCAGTGCCAATGCTGCCTGATCGACTGAGCTCTGACCTGTGCAGTCTTTTACCAAGAAGAGATCGGTTGGCGCTATCGGTGTTCATTACAATTGATGCAAAAGCCAGTATCCAGAATGTGCAGATTAAGCGTAGTGTTATTTGTTCAAACTGTCACTTAGACTATGCTCAACTGGAGACAGTTATAAAACATCGGTCACTGAATTCTGTTGCACAGGATGTACCCGAGAATGTCTGTCTGAATGCACTGATGCTAAACCGTGTTGCGCAGATATGGCGAAGACGACGCCTTGGCACTGCTGCTATATATCATGATATGCAGTCATCCTCTGTGGACTCAACTGAAGCCCACATGATGATTGAAGAACTGATGATCACTGCAGACCACCATGTAGCAAGGCAACTGATGCAAAGATATCCTCTTGCTACACCTCTTTATTGTCAGTTGCCACCCAGTGCTCTTGAACTTGAGTCCTGGAAACAGAAATTCATAGAAGAGGCAAAGAACACTGTTGTCTTGACTCAGCCTTTCAAGGACAAAGGTGAAGTTTGTAATTGTGTGGTTGATTGCAAATGCATTCCAAAGACTACAGAAGACTTGGTCTTGGTTGACATTAGAAAATCTACATGGGAAGAAATTAAGAATGCTATTATCGACGATGACTTTGACAGGTTAACGTCACTTATTGTTTGTCCTGAAAATCATCCACAGATGGCATTAGCCATGCTGAACCTTTACAGAATAAATAATCAGTCTCAGTATGTATGCTCAAGAGATGTTCCACAGGACCAACAAACTCATTATTCCCTCAACATGTCTTTATACACACATTTCACTTCACCAACCAGACGTTACATGGACATTGCTGTTCATCGTCTCATCGGGTCATGTTTAGATGAGCGTCAGAACCAGTATAGCCAGTCTGAAATAGCAGTACTGTGCAACAACTGCACAGAGGTCACTCTGAGGGCACGTCATTATGAGAAGGCAACAGAAATGCTTCACTATGCGAAAGTATTTCAAGACAAGCCGGTTGTTTTATTCCCGATAGTGGAAAAACTGGACAATGAGCTACAACTGAGATTCCCTCTGCCGAAGGTTTTGCTTGCGCAAATATCCATCATCAAGTTAAGCTCCTTAAAAGTTTGTGAGAAATTGTTCCTAGAAGATAACAAACAGCTTAAGTTAAAGTGGTCTATGAGAATCTACAATCTACAGCCAAACAAAGAGCAGCCTTCAAAAACATCAACAGATGCAGTTGTTTTGAATGGCAACAAATACATTTTACAGACTGCAGCTAGTGATTGGCGTGAATTGCTGTGGAGCATCATTGCTTCTGACAAAGAAAAGATATTGATGTGTCTTATGCAGGTGGATGAGCTGCTTGTTGACTCTTCTGAGGATGATCATTTTGCATTGGATGTTACGTCAGAAGGTTCTGTTGCCAACAATGGCCAACATTTCTCTGACTTCTGCTTGACTCTTCATGCTGGGAGTGTTGTACAGGTCCAGGTAACTTCTGACTTTGTTAAAGGGATGATGGTGCCTTCTGTTCAACTCTTCAACTTGACACCAACTTTGAATATCTGCATAGAACACAGAGTCAATGCTATCAAGTGTTTTACAGAAACCGCTAAACATCTGACTCCTAAGAAATCATATCGCAGTGTAGAAGCTTATCTGGCTACGTGGTTGCCAGTTTTAGCTGTGGAGACAGCTCACAATGCTGTAGTTAATGATGACTCTGTGGTTATTCACAATGTTGAAATTTTCTGGCAGGAACAAACAGTGCCTGCTCGCAAGTTATTTCTTGGGTCATTTCGTGTTCCTGTTCAGATTTGCAAGACTGAACAACTCATTTTTGAAATTAGGAAAGAAACTGATGAAGGTGAAAACACAAAAGAAGAAGACGATAACGATAGCTTCCAGCATTGCCATGGATATCTGTGTGTTCAGTATCAAAACATTTTAATCGACACACCAAAACTAGAATTGCAAACAGGCAAGGTTATTGATTTGTCTGCAATGCCTGCAACATGGGTGGGACACTGCACGATCTCGAAGGTGGGCTTAACCCCCGACAAGCACTACTATACCATTGAACTGCATCTTCATCAAAGCAGTTGTCCCATTCCATCTGAGATTTTACAGAATTCCTCTATGCAGCAGCCAATTCCAGCCACAGTGGAATGGATTTCCAAACCGCTTTTATTCAGGTATGACATTGAAATATACTCTGAGATATCTGAACATCTATACTGTATATAGCTTCTTGTGAACCTCTCAGATAAGTTGCAGTTGTATTTCAGCTAATCTAATCTGCTTCAAAACTTCTTTGGCATCAGTCAGTGGTTCTAGAGTAATAACACTTGGCCAGAAAAAACCCAGCCAATAATCCCAGGCAATAACCCCAAGGAAAATAACCTCCAATTAAAAACTCTTGGACACTGAAGGCCATGGCAAAAAACCCCACTTTAAAACACCCTGGCCAATAACCTCCCAAAATCAACAAGTAAGCAAATGAAAAAATATAAAAATACAGGACCAAAAACACCAAGCCAATGCTGGAGTCAGTGCAAAAGAAGAGAATGGTGAACAGTATTGAAAGCAGCAGACAAGTCAAGAAGTACAAGTGCTGTCACCTTACCCTTATCCAATTGAAATGGGGATATAAGTGAGTTGGAAGATAGGTGAGTTTGCATACAATTCATAATGACCCAGTCTACAATTTTTTAATAAAAAATTCAAAGTTGAGATGGGTGTAATGAGACAGGTCACCTGGGTCAAGAGAAGATTTCTTTGGCAGAGGATGAGCTACGGCATGAGCAAATGCAGATGGGAAAGATCCCTCATGGAATGAGAAATTGATGATTGATGTAATGGTTGGACCCAGGACATCAAAGCATTCTTTTAGAAAAAATGTAGGAATGGGATCAAGGAGAGAGCTTTTGTTAGGTGAAGGAAATATGAGTCTGCAAACCTCTGCAAGATTTGTTTTTTTAAAGTAGTCTAAGACAGAAGGTAAAGAACTAGAATGAAGAAATTTATCGTATACCGAGAAATCAACAAATTTTAGCCTTATGCCAGAAATTTTATTTGCAAAAAGGTCAAGAATTTACAGGCTAGCCCTTGAATAGCTGAGAACACAGCAGAGGTCAGATTTAACTTCTTTCTGTATGCCATAGTGTAATCACAAAAATTTATAAAGTGCTTTCACCAGCTTACTATGTTGCATCAAGTCAGAAGGGTTTTCAAAGATACCATGTGAAGAACAAAGTCTGGTTACCAGAAGACCAGAGAGAAGGGGACAGCAGAGCTGTTATGGTGGGTTGTGTTTAGGTTGAGAAATGGGTAGGCAGTGGATTGGATGGATTAGGGTAAGATTTCTTGAAAAGGTGGGACTTCAGTTTTGAATGGAAAACTTGAGAAGTAATAGATAGAGCGGCTTGAGACAGTTGATGGTGGGTGAACAATGGAAGGGATTGAGAAATAGAGAAATTGTAAAAATCAGGAAGGAGATCTTTACAGAGTGGTACATGAATCAGTTAGAGAACTTGGGATGAGTAGTTACTAGAGGACAAGCAAGAGTGAGGTAAGAGGATGAACGAGTAGAATGGGGTGATTGGATGGTAAAGAGGTTTGTGAAGATAAGTCAGTTGGGGGTATTGCATAGAGTTTTGGGTTAGAGAAAGATCTTTGAAAATGAATATATTCAGGGATTTTCAATCAGGGGAGTGATTGAAGGATAGGAGTGATATGTGATTCTTGGGTGTTCTAGTGACAGCTTGAGTGAATTTTGGATGAGTTGAAGACGTTTAATTTGAGTGGCTTCAAGGTTAAGGAGGATGGAATTGCAGTTGTCAAGCTTGGAGTGGGCAGTAGAGGTAGTGATGGTAGAGGCAATTTTAAAATCAAGCATAGCTCAAATATGGTGAAGTCACAAATATGAATGAAATAGGTGCGTGAGAGTTTTGTATGTGATTTGAAATTGAGAGATGAGGGTCGAAGGTGATGCCAAGATTGTGTACAGGCAAATTAGAGGTGAAAGTTAGAGTGAAGAAATTGGTTGATAGGTGGATCGAAGAGAAAAGTCTAAGGTTGGTAGAATTTTTAGGGTTAAGCAGTGACCAAGTGTTTAGAGAGAACAGAAGGAATTTCTTGTTGGCAGACAAACTGATTGAAAAAGAAGCGGCCTTATTAGTTGAATGGCTTTGCAGGCCAGGATTGGGATGGATATCATCGCAGAGAAGAATTACCAACAGTGTTGTTGGAAGCTTAAAGTCAAAGTCATCCACAAAGTTTTGATAATACAGAGCTTTCAGCCATTTAATTTGTTTTATTATGGAAATTTGGTAGGTGAAACAAGTTTTTCGTGCAAGTTTCCATTGTCATTGTTGGTCCAGGAGAAGGCAAATGAAATTCACTTAGAAAGTCCGTCAAAGAGAGGAATAGTGGATGATAAATATCACAAGCAATACCTGTTTGTTGCCAGAAATAAGAGTATCAGGACCTCAGATGACTTGGATGCCAGAATAGGTAGAGTGAATCTTGTGAAAGTTGTATGTGTGAGATATGAGTTGAAAAGAAAAGCAAGTCCCCCACCTTTACCACTGCACTGAGGTTCATTTAGTAAAGAGACGGTTGGCAGAGTGAGATCAGAAATAGAAATTCCTTTAGAAACATTTTCGGCTTAAGTTGTATGTGTTATTAGTATTGAGCATCTACATTGTGATTAGGGTTGTTAATATTGTTTTTTTGGCAAACCGATTATCAGTTGTAGAAATCCGATTTTAAACCGATTATCGGTTTTTATTGGCCTTCATAGCAATTAGCAAATTTAATATATTATTAAATTAATATAATGCAAGTTACTTTATGTATTACATACCGTAAGTTACGTACGTACATGCAACGCAGTGTCAGTCAACACCGAAATGTTTATTTTCTACTTATAGATTTTAAATTTTAAATGAACATAATTTATACTGTATGTTTATTTAAGAAATCTTTTATTCATTAAACAACATAAATAAAAGTATAAAAACATATTCCTAATAGTAATCATATAGGCAATCTTACAGTATCGTGGTCCAATGCTGCCATTAGCATGTGGGTGTGGCTTCAGCCCTGGCTGCAGCAACTACAGCCGGCTGTAAGAGGCTCATCCAGCAGGATGCGCAGCTCAGTGAATAGGACCACATACCTGTGCAGTAATAGTATTAGCCAAGATAGCATGGATGCAAGCTAGGCATACCTCTGATGAGCGCCATTGCCCGGGCTGCAACGGCCAGTAGAGCGAACATAGTTTGGATGAGCACCGATGTGCAGTGCATCCTACTGGATAAACTCGGACGCCCACTGAGCCCTAGGGCTGCAGCCTGGCAATGGCGCGCCTGAAGCCACGCCCACATGCTAATGGTAACATTGGACCACGATATAAGATTGCCACACGGAGCGCTCACAAATTTTGAACAAACGCACCTTCTTATCTGCCAGCCAAAACAATCGTAAACACTAAACAAATCCATGAATTATTTCTTTCTGGCATTTCTTATAATTTTCACTACGAAAATGACAAAAAAGGTTAATTTGATTATCGTTTTGTAAATAAGAAAACCGATAATCGTTTTCGAAACCGATTATCGGATTTCCGATTATCATTTAACGTTCCTAATTGTGATCATGGTTTGGTTTTAGTCGAATGCAAGATGCTGTATATGGATTGAGAAGCTGTAATCGACTAGCTGTTGACATTGCACTTGGGAAGAATCCTCAACAATTGGGTTTGTTAAGCCTTTGAGTTTTTTGCAATTCATTAATGACTAATGGCCATCTTGATTTACACATGTCCGCAGCCAATAGCCGTTGTTTTGTCTCTTTTCATTTCAATAGATTATTTTGTCCTGTGTGGAATTTGGTCAATAATTCTGTTAGGGTCTTTTTCTTACAGGATCTGAGTGTGCATTTTGGAGTTATTTATAAGGTCCTCTTTGGATTTCTTGCATTTTTTGCTGATGTACAAATGGTTCATAATGTTTCTACATCCAAATTTGTATGTGGGAGTGTGTTTCTGAAGTGTGCTTTGGATTTTGTGCATTTTTTGATGGTTTTTGGTCACATCACATATGTCAGCTATTCAGCTATCCAACTGCCCAAGTCTAATTGCTCTTGTGGGCTTGATTTGATATAGCATGGGTGATTACGCTGATCTTCCTGACGCAGCTTTTGTGTGGTGCTGAGAATTTATGAGAATTACATTTACATTACAGATCATCGAAGTGGAACTGCCATTTTTAGTCGGTCCACCTTTAACATGTAGATTAAATTCCATTTGGACTGTGGCAAATCTAAGACTTATATATGCCTTCTGCGACCGAGAAGTCTCAGATTCGATGAAGCAACAGTGATTCTAAGCCTTTGGAATGGTGTCAACTGTCACTTGTAGGCAGGTTATCTTAAGAGTGATATGGTTATGGGGAAAGTAGTAATACCACAGTAAAATTCACAGTAATAGTCTCAAAATGGGCAGTAATTTTGTGGGGATGGTATCAAAGCATGCAATAATACAGTGACAATGGAAATACAATCGTGGTAAATACCATGGTACTGGTTTTAACATAGCCCATTGTACCAAATAATTATTTTTTGCTATTTGGGTCTGCATTTCAGTGTCGTGCTGTTGTGTTATATCATTGAAATGCATAAATATATGATACCTTTCTGACTTTGGTCCACCACTGCTGTATTAGCTGTAAGCACGTTTTTCACAATTGTTTTCCAAATTTTTTTTTATCTGCTTAGGCAAGAACTTGCATAAACTTAGTAATGGATAAAAATAAAGTAAACATGTACTGTAGGCCTGTTAGTTATGTTGAATGACTCGTGGCCATGTTTCTTCAAGGTTTGTGTGGATGGCATTTTCAGCCAATTTGTCATTTGTATGAACTGCAGAACAGTGTTAAAATGGAAGTGTAAAGATGGAACAAGATGCATTTGAAAAGTTGTCCTGGGAACTGTTGCACGCCTAAAAATTTGGATTTTGTAACACCTACTCCCTCATGCAACACTGAAAAGAAACTTTTTACTGTAGAAAAATCTGAAATAGTTAAAAGCATTGTGTGCTACAGATATTTGACCATTTTCTATTGTTGATGGAGAAGGCTTCAAAGGTTTTGTGAAGGAATGCTACCAGTGGCTACAAAGCATGGAAAACTTTCTGTTGATGATCTTCCCAGTGCTCAGTGTCTTGTCACCTTCATGAATATGGAGAAAGAATCAGAGGGAAATTAAACAACGGAAAAATGATCAGTTTGCATTCATGAATAATTTGTGGAGTCTGTGGACAGACACATAAGCGACAGATACCACTGATGAACTTCTCTTTCTTTACAGATTTAATAGTAAATAGGAACAGTATAGTTTTATTATGATAATGAACTATTTGCTGTATTTTAAAAACTTAAGCAGCTGTTTAGTGTGCATTTTTATCATGTGGATTTGCTTCATTCGGATGGGAATGGGGACGGTACACAACTGAAGGATGAAGATGGAGACAGACCTGATGGGGTGGGGATGGGAATGTACCCACTGGTATGGATTGGGAATGGAGACAGATTTTATTCCTGTGTCACTCTCTAGGTTCTGTTACCAGTTGGCTAGCTAGTGATGAAGGACGTCTGAATGCTGCACCTTCTTCCAGCTCCAGTTGATGAACATAGTTGTGTGCTTCATCCTCAATGCAACATGGATCTGGAACTTGGAATGGGACTTCATAGATTCAGTGTGTGTGTGTGTGTGTATGTGTGTGTGAGCCAGCCAGTGGTGACTTTTCTAGTTATCTGAGTATTATTTGTTCACAGATGAGCTATTTAACAACAATTAGGCCTGTGAAGGCAGTGCTTTGTGAAGTACTTAAAAGGCACTATATTAAGTGTCTCGATACATAAATACATACATACAATGTTATGGATGTCTCTGGATCTTTGTATGGCACCTCTTAAAAGCCTGTTCAAAGATAACTTAAACAATTTCGTCCAGAGTACTTCTGGGTAAATGTGGTGGCTACAGTTAAGGGCATGTTCAGAGTGATGGCTAAGCCATGAGTTCCAGGGGAGGTGGAGTACAAGGTGTACCCTGGTCACCAACAAGCTTCTCAACAAACTGTGGCATGCGCAAAACTGGTGGGGAAGCAACTTCAGCAAGATAAGGTTGACTGACAATGGATGTGATTGTTAGGTTTAAAACATGAAAGCAATTTTTTTAGAAGAGCAGTAGGAATGAGGTCCAGGGCACAGGAGATGAGAAAATGAGATTACAGATCTCAGCCAGAGTTGTTGGTTGGAATAAGCTATAGTGGAGGAGATTTAGGGGATGATAGGCTATTGCAGGAATAATTGATGAAAAACTAGATTCTGAGAGCCAAGATGTTGTATGAGGAGAAGCGAAAGAACCTTTTGGAACGAGAAGAATGTGATGAAGAGCTGGGTAAGACAAAGCATTTGTCACAATGTAAGATCTGGTTTGCTGTCTGCCATATTAACCTCCATATTAACCTTGAAGAACAGCTTTCAAAAACATGACAAGTATATGAATTTGGCTGCTAAGACAACCTTACAAACAGTTCAGAACTGGTGCTTAAATTTGAAGAGATGAGAAGGCAAATGGGAGCTTTGCCAGCACCTTTTTGAAGCCGGCATTTTTGCAAATATTTGCATTTTCCCAGGACCAGGAACAGCTGCAACTGTGTTAGACATTATAGACATTATTAGTCATACAAAAGATCTGATAACCCTAAATTTTGGCCTTCATTCAGCATGGAAGAAAGTGCATGACAGAATGGCTTGGCTTTGCATCATTGACAGTCATGCCAGCTGAGTTCACCACCAGAAGAAGAAGGATTTAAAATATGAGTTGAATTTAGTTGGACAGCAAGCCTGGTACCCAGTAGCTGTCTGTGCTGAATGACATGGAGAAGGCTAGTATGTCAGCCGTAAAGCTTGAAAAATTCAGCATTTTCCAAAAATGGTAACCAATAAAAAACTAAGTGGAAGGCAGATTATGATGGAAAGAAATCTGAGCTATTATGACGATGTGGTGAGACAAACATGACTCAGAAGGAGATATATTTTTAACAGTCGAAGAGCTGGTGCTGCTGAAGATCGAAGCTGGAGGGGAGATACGGAATTTTTAAAGCATTGTTCAATGTATCATGTATATTGAATTTGCCTGTTAATGTAAATTCAGAAGGAGTTTTTTTAACCAAAATTTTGGCATGAAAAATAGGGTGAAAGAACAATTCCTGTATCTACAAATTCACTTCGAAGTTAAATTCTGCTGGCATACTTTTGTTATAAATCAGGTTTGATAAGCCAGTTATGTAGAAGTGCATTAAAAGATTGTTTTAGCTTATGGCAAACTTGATATTTATAAACTGTTGCCCAACGAAGCATTTTTGGACATGATCTTGCAAACCGGAACACAACTGTAATTATTATAAATATTTTTTGTGTATATGTTTTAATTCTGATTTTTATCTGTTTCAACTTGCTTACTCAAGTAAGTCCGTTTCTGATTTCCTGAAACGGTTAAGATCAAAGTTAAATTCTTTTGTGATTGTAATCGCAAATTTATGTAGCACCACTTCAAGAGAAATTCATCAGAGGCACTCCTGACCTGACAACATGAGTAGAAAGGCTAACGAGTTCGTGTCTTGATTTACTAGGTAAAATGTTGGGCTGATCACAACGAAGCTTCTTGGACTGTGGATGTTTAGGCCAGCGGGACAAAACCAGGTCACCTTGTGCAGCAGAGTGAAGAAATCTGCAGCCAGGGATGGAAGAGAAACCGAGACGCATAGTTCCTCAAGATAACAATTCCACATACACATTAAAGTCTTAAACTCAATACATTTTCATAGGTAACCCATGCAGTTCCTACAACATGAAGTTTGGTACATTCCGAAATCTAGGAATACCACAGATCATCTGAGCCACAACATTTAACATAGGTTGTAGCTGATTAATGTGGGAAATGGTTAGGCCTGCCTAAATGGTATCGTCATAGTCAATCCTAGTGCATATGAAGGTGTGCATCAAGGTGATGGTGGCTGGAGTTGTAAGCAAGCAGCTTGTTGTGCGAATCTGTCACAGATGGTAGAAGCAGGTTCGACAGACATTGTTCACTTGCTCTGAGAAGGTCAGATCTTGCACGGTAGTGGGAAAAGAGACAATAACATTTCAGCTGGACTACTACAGTGGATTATGAAGTTTTGATACAGTTTGCACTTAACACAACAATCAGTTAATGCATTGTGCATTATGATGACAGGATTATAAAAGTTATTAGATTACATTAGGTAATATTAGAATACTTTTTGTGGTTAAGATCATGATGCAGATGCGTCATGCAAAATTTCTGTGACTGTTGTAGATGATGCTTACCTAAGCACTGTGGATCACCTGGAGTCATTTCAAGTGTCATATTTTCCTTTACCAAATAAGGTCCAGGCAGAGGCCGTTAATCATGCTCTTCATCAGCCTTTCACTGTTATTCAAGGTCCTCCAGGAACAGGGAAGACTGTTGTTGGGGCACAATTGGCCTATCTGTTTGTGCTGATAAATCAAAAATTGCCTTCAGCTTATGAGGCTAATTCGATACGTCCTCAGATATTATGCTGTGGACCTTCAAATGAGTCAGTTGATGTGCTTGCAAGTAAGTTTTATTGACTGACATATAACTTTAAGACAGCCTTTTTACGGCTACAGGATAATGTAAATTTGATTCTAATATGATCCATAAATGTTGTTATTGTTTTGTAATAAAATAAACTTCTTCAGTGCTTGTTTAATAATGTACAAGGCATTACAGTACAAGTACATTTACTTGTAGATGTTGAGAGGCAAGCCATTAGAACTGCATATAAATGGAACACAAGTTATTCAATTACCCTAAATAATCTAAGCAGTTACTTGTACATATATGTCAGTAATTTTCTGTTGAATTGAATTGAAGCTTTTTATTGAATGCCAAATAACAATGAATATATTACAGTTCATTCAAGCAAATTTATTGATAGGCATCCAAAGGTTATGCCAAAAGGACCGCAAGTCTCGCGAAAAGGGTCGCCTATTATCTTATAACAGAATTTAAGACAGCATTTGTAACAATCACATATTGCTTCAGTTTTCATTAACTGTGCAAGTAGTGTTCTGTGAAATTTTCTTTCCTGCAATAAACAGTGTGGCTAACATAACATTTTACATGCTTTTAGACTGGTACATTGTTGGTAAGTTAGCTAGATTATCGAGCAAAGAATTCCATACAGTGGGTCCAGCGATCACAGTGGAAAATTGTCTTGTTCTGGTGCGAACAAAACATGTACAATATTTTTCTAAAGCTCTTGTGAAATGACTATGCAGTTTTGATGTTATGTGGAAACAA
The DNA here is from genome assembly GCA_964023275.1 of Norana najaformis. Classification (NCBI taxonomy): domain Eukaryota; kingdom Metazoa; phylum Annelida; class Clitellata; order Crassiclitellata; family Hormogastridae; genus Norana; species Norana najaformis. Next base: position 49,133,291 of record OZ029913.1, on the reverse strand, counting down.
TCATCAAATATAGCAAGCAGTAAATTATGTTTATATTAATACAGAATAACCATACAGTAAAATTCTGGACACACAGTATCCATTTCTATGCTAATTTGGTTAACGTGTGGCAATGGCTTGCCATCCAGCGATATCAAATTGACGCATGGAAGTTATTAGCATACGGTAAATAGACTGGTATAACCTTATCTGCATAGCAAACAGCAGTACATGTATGTACATGCAGTAATGTACTATAAACACATTTTCTTCCCGTTCTTCTGATGCCAATATGTGTGTGATGTATCCTGTGTATTTGTAGTGTCATGCTATTTGTTTACTGATGAACTTAATCTTTGAGAGATACTTAACCCTATCACATCTGAATTAGTTTTAAAGCCCAGCCTGTAAAGTCCAGTTTAATTTTTTTGTGTCATGATGTCAGAAGTCTGAATTATTTTGTGTTTTTGCGGAAAAACATCATCATAATCATGTACTTTTTATAACTCTGCCAGCAATTAAGCTAGAAACACGCTGCTAGCATCAAAATGTTCACTTTCGTGTCCTCTTTTATGTGCATAAATCTATTTGATGAACAAATACTGTGAATTTCTATTCTTATCCTGAAACTATAGGCCCTCGCAGTTTTATGTATTTAAATGAAAAAACTGTGATGAAGTTTTTTAAATTTGAAAATAATGACAGTATTTGTATTAAGAATTTAATACTGAATATGGTGGTGAAAATGTTTTTTAAATCGGATAATAAATGACCCCCAAAAAAACAAAATCCATACACCCTCGTAAACACCATTTTGCACTTTAATGATAATCCCACAACTTGGTGACTTCAAAGTAGTACAACTTTCTGGTTTTTTATCACCACCAAAGCTCGGCCTCACTTGGAGTTATTTGTTGAGGGGAGATCGTTTCACATGGAAAACACAGGGATTCAGTTATTCAGCTGTGGGTGAGGAATGTAATAAAGTCAGTTCAGGTCTGTTGCCTGTGCCGTGGGTCTTCAAGGGGGTGATAGCTGACTCATAATTAGGGATTCAAAGCTATATTACATACACAATTTATACATATTTATATATAACATACACTATGTTGTATATACATAAATAAACATTTTAAGGTTTCTGTATGTATATGTAACATAAGATAATGGTAGGTACTACAAAGGCAGAACCAGTAGGGGCTCAAATAAGTCTTTAGGCATACAGGCTAGCAGGCCTTCCTTTGCAGATCTGACCAGCCCCTCCACAGAATTGTTACACTACTGTAACTACAAAAGCTACTACAAAAAGCTCAGGATGGTGGTGAGAGATGAGTCTTCAGCTGTTTGTGGAATGAGAAAACGGAAAGAGAAGGGCTCTTTAGAGTCAGTGGTAGTGAATTCCATGTAAACTGCAAGTCTTCATTTGGAAGGAGGCAAAAAACAACTTTCTAGTGAAGCTAATTATAAGCATATATCAGAAACATATTAGTCAGTGGTTGTTTCATAGTGAAACTATATCATATTCATAATTGTTTTAATTAGTACTGTGTGTATTAACTTTTTCCTGGTGAACCCCAACAACTGTAAAAGAGTAACACAAGTAAAGTAAAATGTTGATAAAAAATGGGCTGCTGGCTTCAACTTTTGCAAAGTAGCACATATGGAGGCATTTAAAGCCATGTAAATTTTCAAAATACCAAAAACTCACAATATTTGACATCGTAGTCCTGATAAAATGACAATGGTTGATTGTAAGGAATTTTTTCTGATCTTTTATGAACGAATGAACAGATTAGCAACTGACGTGAGATTAGTGTTCCACTAGTATTTAACAGAAATTAGTGTTCCACTAGTGTTTAACAGAAATAGAGAAGTGTTTTATGCCACAGAATAATTTCACAGAAAACATTTAGATAAATAAACTAGACATGCATTTTACTTTCCACAGAATGAGTATCTTGTAGGGTTTTCGCTAGGACCAAACTTTTATCATGCGTGCAAATGGCCAAAAAAATTTCATGCATGCAAATGGCCAAAAGTTTACCATATGTAATGGCCACGTTACAGATATCTGTGATATCTTGGCTGATGTGTCTCAGAATTTTGGGTTCTATACAGTTTGAAGGACAGAATTGTATGTTGTTGCATCATAGATGTTCCTACTTAGGAATGTATGATTATAATTTTTTTGAATTGCAGGGTTTCTTCTACAACTGAAAGAGCAGTGCCCAAAGCTTGTTCGAATCTACAGCAAGTCCTTGGAAAGAGATGAGTTTCCACTACCGCAAGACCTCATACAAGAAAAAAAGCGTTTTAGGACAGATGCCGTTTCAAGCAACTTCAGGTCTATTTCACTACATCACAAGATCAGGAATGGTGGCTGTGTTTCCGATTTTATTTTAAAGACTGATGAGAAAATACGTACTGATCCAAATTCAGTCAACTTGAAAGATGTTGAGAATTACTTGAAAGCAATTGCCAAAGCAGAAATGGAGATACTCAAGGAAGCAGAAATAATACTATGTACCTGTACTACTGGTGGTGGTTTACGAGTAAAGAATGGAACAAATATTCAACAGGTATTTGCATGTCATCTTGATTGTCTTGTGAAGCCAAACTTAGACTGAAATGTGTGCATGCTTTGATTAACGATGCAAGTACCATAATTTTAACTATAACCTCTGAATGTAAACCAGATGGGTTACCATGCATAAAAAATCAACCAAAATCAGAAGAATTCAAAAATTGGTTTAATATTACATTTGATTAAACTGAAATTGTGGAATAATTTGGTGAAAAACACTTGCTTTCACCACAAAATAGTAAAAAGTATATAACAGAAAAAGTTAAATTTTTAGATGTACATCTCTGCACAAATACTTCAAAAACCATAAGCTAAATTTTAACCTTGTAGAATCTGAATTAATTGTAAAGACCTGCCCGTGAAGTCCGCTTTAATTTTATGTTGTGACATCAGAAGTTTGAATTATTTCCCATTTTTACCGTAAATCTTCAGAGTTTGTACAAGTCGTTACTCAGTCACTAATGAAGATAGAAAGATGCCTCTTCGTCAAACTGTTTATAAATGTGCCCTCTTTCTTATAGTCACATTGGTTTTGTAAAGTAACAAATTGGAGTACCTACTGTTACCCTGGAACCAGAAGCATCCAAAGTTTTTCATTTGGACAAGAATGTTGTGTGGTGAAGTTTTACAAATTCTAATATAATGAAACTGCCTTGTTAAGAATTAAAACCTGAATAAAACACTGCAAAAATATTCAAAATTGGATGATAATTGGTCCCACAAACCTCTAAAAATAATGCATTCCTGTGAACATCCAACTGCATAAACATTTCGATGGTGAGGTGTTTTTTATGCAGTGCTGGTTCAATAGAAGCTTACACTAATTGATATTTTTGTCAGAGAGTTTCTTGATAATGGAATATAGGATACGAATAACAAGCATCCAACACAGTAATGAGTTTCATCATAAAACTAAGATGCTGCTTTCGAAGCTGAAATTACATCGTGGCTGCTGTGGTAAAGGTTCTGTCAGTGACAAGTAATGGTCTAATGGTATATTTTAGTGATGCACTACTAGTCCAGTAATAATATAACCAACTATTTATTGTGATTTTTCCCTTTTGTTCAGTATTAGTATTATTAGTTTAGGCTATTTCAGTGTATCAGTTTCCTTTGGAACAATAGGTGGTTCTGAAATAACCATTTTAGGTTGAGAATGTCAGAGGCTGGTGTTGATGCCTTAAGTTGATGATGACACTTGACTGAAGAAGTCAACCACCCACTTTAAGCATTTCCTTGTAATCTTTCAAAAGAAGAAAGGTCCTGCTCTGCTTAATGTCTTATTTACTTACTCATAAATGTTAACCGGAGATCAGGTGCACAACATGAAAAACTGCCTGCCCAGGAAGAGACAAATTTAACTCATTACCGACCGCACAGTAGTGAATGGTAGTGACGGCAGCCGACCGCAGTAGTAGGTGGGGTTAGTCATATCGTAACCTCTTGTTTATTTGTAATCCTTATAATTTTAGAATTCTACGTCATTTAGGCAAATAGGTATAATTTTAATCCATATTACATCAGTGGAATCCCTGGAAAATGCCTCAATATATAAAAAACAACCAATCAAAATGGGCATTTAAATTTAAATATATGGAGTAGCTAAAAATGGATATTTAAATGTCCCATATTAACGAAAGTTGTGATTCTTCTGATGAATAAAACGTGTCAGATGGATCACACGAGACTGTTGACAATACGAAGTGAACGAGTCGCACAAAGATATGGAGTTTGATGACAATGGCATCCGCTATATGCCTGTGGCGATTGTGGGTCAGTTTTCGGTTACCCAGAAAATGTTGTGTTGAGAAATAGAATTACAGATTGGAAGAGAAGAGAAGATAAAATGATAAAGAATTGTGTTTATCTTATCTCTATATGTCAGTCACAGACAGAGATATCACAAGTTCAATTAGTTTTGCTTTTAGGCTTTTCCTGTATTTTTTTCAGTTTTAACGACAACGGTCTAAATACTAAAAAATTTGTCTCTTTCAGTTTTGAAAATATTTTTAAAATTTCTTTTTAATTCTATCTTGCAACAATTTCTGCACATGTCTTGTGCTCAATTACCATATGTTATCACTTAAAATTTTTATGTAGACTGTCTTGAAGGTAAACATACAGCAAATTTTTTGGGGTACGGTTGGGGGCAACTTTGGATACCCAAAACAATTTTCCTAAAAAAACTTGACAGATGAGTGGAAAGAGGAGATAAAATGCAAGAGAATGCTACTTACCTTATGCCTACATGTCAGTAACCAACAGAGATATCATAAGTTCAATTTGTTTTACTTTTAGGCTTTTTCCTGTAATTTTCTTCAGTTTTTACGACAACGGTCTAAATACTAAAAATTGTTATCTCTTTCAATTATAAAATTATTTTAAAATTTCTTTTTAATTCTATCTGGCAACAATTTCTGCACAATTTTGTGCTCAATTAATCTACGTTGTCATGTAAAAATTTGTTGTAGACTGTCTTGAAGATAAAAATACAGAAATTGTTTTGGGGTACAGTTGGGGGCAACTTTGGGTACCCAAAAAACGTGACAGATGAATGAGAAGAGGAGATAAAATGATAAAGAATGGTACTTACCTTATGAATACTTGTCAAAAAACAACAGAGATATCATAAGTTCCATCTGTTTTACTTTTAGGCTTTTTCCTTTAATTTTCTTCAGTTTTATGACAATGGTATAAATACTAAAAAAATTGACATCTCTTTCATTTATGAAAGTATTTTTAAAATTTCTGTTTGGTTCTATCTGGCAACAATTTCTGCACATTTTCTATGCTCAATTGTTATATGTTGTCATTCAAAATTTTTTTGTAGACTGTCTTGATGATAAAAATGTAGCAGTTTTTTGGAGGGTACACTTTGGGGCAACTTGGGTACCCCAAAATTTCTTTTTTCAGAAAACTTGACAGATGATTGGGGAGAGGAGATAAAATACTAAAGAATGTTGCTTACCTTATGTCTACATGTAAAAAACTGACAGAGATATCACAAGTTCAATTTTTTAAATTTTTTGGCTGTTTTTGCCAAAAATGTGCGGTCGTGAGGGGGTAGGTGAAAAAATTTATGCGGTCGTTAAAGGAAGATTTAATCAACAAATTTTATGATTTCAGGTTAGGTTGTATTCTTATGCCATTCCTGGAAGTGTCCTTGCTAACAAAAGGGTACTCCACAGAAACTGCATGTAAAGACGCTGGTTCTGTATTTGCCGCTGGTCTTCGTTTACCCTTTTTGGAGCATTTACAACAATTTCTTTCATTTATTTTAACCAGCTTTTGACCCTTAACTCCAGAATTGAGAGCATTTGCTAGAGGTGTGTGTTTCTTATGGTGAGTTCCCTTGAATTTTAGAAGGGTGTCCTCAGGTGCAAGTTGGCTGAAATCCTGCACAGGCTGATGCACAAGGTCATGAAGAAATTTGAGATGACTGTACTTTCGTATAGAAAACTTCCCCTCTTCTGTGTCACCCTGACTCTTGATCCATAGATTTTAAGCATTGATTATGCTTACATTCATCATCCGCCACAATAAAAATCTCCACCATTTCTTTCCATCTTGTCCAGGCTCATAGCATGAGCACGGTTGATTTAGCTTATCGACTCGGTCCATATATACTGGATATGCTCCAAGTTTACATGTGTTAAAGGCGTTTATTTACACAAATCAGATCCCCTCGGCAGCTATTGGAGATTGGCATTTAATTGGGACCCCTGTGCTTAAAAGAAGTTTTTTAATACTTGGCATTATGTCCAAGATATTACAAATCCATTAAAAAATGATTGCCAAATATCTGAAAATTCTGATACTATGGTTTAATTTCAGACTGTGTGAAAGAAATTTCTCCTTCAGCCTTGTCATGATGTGCCAGAGTTCTCTGGTGCTACCCTGCTTGTGCATTTTGATAAACATTGATGTTAAATATGTGTTTGTGCGATTAGGTCATCTGTTTTGTATTTCATGAAGTTGATTAGTATAAATTATATCTTTAACAGTTGATCATGGATGACAGTGGTTCGTGTTTGGAGCCAGAGGCACTTATCTCAATTGTGGGCTCTAAGGCCAAGCAAGTGATTCTACTTGGAGACCACAATCAAAGGCAGCCATCAGTATTGGAAAATAGTACTTGTATTCAAGGATTTGGTCAGTCGTTGTTTCAACGTTATGCAGACAAAGCATTTAGACTAAGCACGCAGTACAGAATGGTAATTTTTGTTACTTCTATCTTTATGTATTTAATGTTATATTAGAAAATTATTTCCTTCATTCTGCTATTTAGTATTTATTATACATATGCCTGTTTATTAAACTACTAGTTAATGACAGTTTGTTAAAATATATAGATCTGCTTTATGTTGTTAAAACTCTTTCCACTGCAGATTTGTTTTAGTATGCACTTCTTGCATTTCATTGTTTTTTTGGACCAAGTCTGTAGCAGGTGACATTCTGAATGAAGCAACACTTCACACTTAGATGTTGTACTTGCTAGTTTTGAGTAATTGACTGAGGCAGTTCTTAATCTTTCATCTCAGAAGTTATAAGAGGCAAAAAATGATGAATTTTGCATTGGTATAATAAACAAGGATGTGCAGAGAAACATCCCCTTTGAGCACATTGTGCAGGGTCTTCATTGGCCTACTAGAACCCAAAACTTCTTTGGCATGCCTGAGTTTCTGTATGATGGGCTTAGATTACACCAACCCCGCTAGACCAGCTTTGTTGATGTCAGCTATCTGTTGCTGTATCTTCTACAGCAGCTGTCTGTGTATGCTGTCAAATGCCTTCTTGGTCAATTTTTAGATTTAAAGCACCTTCTAACTACCTCTTAAAGATGCTTTTTGCTAGCCTAAATGTTTGGCTGTAAGCAAGTAATGCTGAAACAATATATTGTTAGTAATAATGTCTTTTCAGCATGAGTCAATTGCTGAATTTCCTTCAAAGTTTTTCTACAATGGCCAACTAACAGTGGGCAAGGATGATCAGACGAAAGCTTCCTCACTGAAGTTCTGGCCTAATGGCAGACATAAACCTATTGCATTTGTACATGTAATGGGTGTTGAACAGGCACTGACTGTAGTAACTGCTAAAGGATTTGAACACTCGCAGAGTAATGCAAAAGAAGTGGAAATCACGGTATGTTATACACCAGTACTAATTTTTCTTCTGTGCAGTGCTTGCTGATTTAGTCCCAGTTAATAGATAGATGTAATAATATTTAGCAGAGGTATATCCTAAGACTTACATAGCACCATTATCATAACATGGTTACTTCAAAGCAGTATCGCCTTTAATTCTTTTTTCTGTTACTTAAGTTATGGTACCTCCCTGTCACAGTATCTGTGACAGGGAGGTACGCATAGGAAAGGCAAATGCTGCTTTTGGGAGACTTGAAAAGATATGGAAGAACAACAGGTGCAGTTTGAGGACAGATTCGTTTGTATGAGGCCATTGTATTAAGTACACTTCCATATGGATTGGAAACTTGGCCAATGACGGTGGCAAACAAGAAAAGACTTGAGGCAGCACATCACAGATGGCTGAGAAGAATTCTGCACATTTTGTGGCTTGATAAGATATCAAATAAAACTTTAAGAGAAAGGACGAGACAAGAGGATGTAGAGAATATCATCAGAAAGAGAAGACTGAAATGGACAGGACATGTAATTCGTAGGGACAGAGATAGGCAGCTAATCAAGCAATGAATTGGATTCCTGAAGGGAAACGGAGAAGGGGAAAACCAAGGAAGAACTGGCCAGAGACCATCAGAGACGATCTAGGGTGTTTGGAGATGTCGTGGGATGAAGCAGGAAGACTGTGGGTCAACAGAGATGAATGGAGAAGCTGTGTTGCCCGATGTGCAGACCTGTACAGGAAGGACTAAGCACTAAGTAAGTAAGTTATGGTAGGCTAGGGCATATGCATGCAACAAAACCAGTAAATAAATCAGGCTCATGTTCAAAACTCTGATTAAGAGCAATCTCATGTCAGTGCAGACTGAGCCATTCATGTGGACTTGAAGTAAAGCTTCCATATAATTTTTAGGATATATAAATTATAGCTCTCTAAAAATTGTTTCAGATCTTGGTTTGTTAGAATATTTGCAGATTCATTTACAGACTCGGGGCTAAGCTTGTGCATCAGAAATCTTAATTTTTTGATAGTTTGTTGTTATTATTCAGTGTAGTTTCTTAGCAATATTAATTGGCCTCTGATGACTAGAAATGCACCTAACTGCATTTGGTCCAACGTTTCATTGGCCACCGATAACGGCTGCACATGCATTCTTTATTTTCATGCTGTTGCTGACTGTGTTCTAATCATTTTCTAGTTGCACCTTGTCATAGATTGATGCTTTATGGAAGTGACCATCAGCGCCTAGAAGGGACCCATCAACTGATGCCTTGTGTGTTACAAAAACAGTGCTATAGTGAATTCGTCAGAAAATCTTGGTTTCACTAGCTAATGCCTTAGTTTCTAGTCGTCATGGTTGAAACTCACTTCTGACTGGCATCACAAAGACAAATTTGCACAAATTACAAATGCTTCAGAATGTCTTTACCGGGGCCATAATGAAACCATCCAAATTCCAACACATCACTCTCACAGTGCAGTCTTTGCACTGGCTTCTTTTTTAGCAGAGACTAAAGTTTAAAAAATAAACGTGTCTCATAATATACACATTGGTCATCCAGTTTGTCTTTTATCTTTGCTCACCTCTTAGACTCACTTGCACATTGGATGCTTTGACTCTTGTACCTCACCGCAAGCCAGAACATCACTGGGATCCTAGGCTTCTCAGATGCTGGCCCAAGGCTCTGAATTTTGCTACCATTTTTGTCTGCTATTCAAGTTCTGTGATGTCACTTAGGTCTGGACTGAAGTCTAATCTTTTTTGGATTGCTTATCCACAGTAGCCTGTCATCTGGTCTCTAGGGGGACACTGATCTGACTAGTTCTGTTCAATGGATTTTCATTTTGGCATGTGATTTTGCTCAAATGCAACCACTGACTGATGATGCCTTTTGCATAACAATGACACTAGTGTAGAAGTTTTCAGATTAAGTTAGATTGGTTTTTCTAGCAACATTCTAGTTTCTAGTCAACTTCAGAATTATGGCTCATTTTGCAGCTGTGTCTCAAAGACAGATTTGTACAAATTACAAATAGTTTGAAACTCCCTAGCCTGGGCCATAACAAAAACACCTGATTCTAACACCTCACCTCATATTGTACTTTTTATATTGGCTTTTGTAATATCAAACATGTCATAGTTGGAAGGGTATTGCTTACTGAGCAGCAAATTTGTGTTTCAACTTTCTCACTTGTGAGACTTATAAATATTCTACACAACTATCTGACACTTCGATGTTTTCTGTCTCCCAAACTCCTACATTGCTGGGTTTTTTGGCATTCTTGGTTGCCAGTAGGAAGGTCGGGAATCTGTTTCTGTCTGATCTGCCAGTTTTCTAATGTCATTTGGGTGTGTGCTACAATCTCATCTTTGTCGGAATGCATGTCCTGCATGGCCATTCTTCTGACGTCTGTGGCATCCTGAACATATACCCGTTCTATCTAAGGAATTGTTACTGTGGAATGCAGTTTCGCTTAGAAAAGTGACCATCAGCTGATGCCTGGTGTATTTCGGAGCTATGGATGTTTCTAGATTAGATTGCACAAGAATGATTCCTGTTGCCAAGCTTCAAATTGCAGTTATATTTTATGGCATTAGCCTTCTTTGGAGATTAATTCTTGTCCATTTTGTGTATAGCAAACCTTGGCTATTTGCAACTCAAAGCTTACATTTGTGCAAGTGTACACACACACAAAGTGAATAAAATTTGTGTTCTGCAATGAATAATTTGTATTCACCAATATTAGAGCGTTTGGAGGTTTCCTTTGGTATCACTGGCTCTGCCCTCACCTGGTTTCGATCATTCCTCTCCGACCGCCTTCAGTCTGTCGTTTTTGGGCCCTCGCAGTCCCCTTGGTCTCCCGTATTTTTTGGTCGTCCCCAGGGTTCCGTCCTAGTTCCTCTCCTCTATATTTTATATACCTCTGATCCAGCTCGGACCCTCCTCCCACTGAGTGTTGCTGTCCTTCAGTATGCAGACGACACCCAGGCTTATGCCCATGGTCCGGCGGAGGCAGCCCCTGCCCTTGTCCAGAGGCTTCTCGATGCCACATCTATCCTTGACCTATGGATGTCCTCCAATCGCCTCTGCTTGAACTGTAATAAGACCCAGTTCATCTGGCTTGGTGGCCTCTTACAGCTCGCCAAGATCGATCTCTCCTCCTTACACCAAAGATATCCAGATATCTCCTTCTCTACTATGGTCCGGGATCTGGGGGTTGTACTGGATCAGGAGCTTTCCCTGTCTGCTCATGTTAACAGCGTCTCTCGCTCTTGTTTTTATCATCTTCGTCAGCTCTGTACCATTCGCCGTACTCTTTCCTTTCACGCTATCTCCATGCTGGTCCATGCCCTCATTTGCACCAGGGTTGACTTTGGGAACGCCATCTTTACCGGCCTATCGCTTGCCAACACTGCTAAGCTACAATCTGTGCTCAACTCTGCTGCTCGTCTCATAGGGGTATTGCAAAGTATGGCCACATCTCGTCTTATATTCATGACACTCTTCACTGGCTCCCCGTCCAGCAGCGTGTCCACTTTAAGATCCTCTCCCTCATGTGCAATTGTGTTCTTGGCTCTGCTCCCCTTTACCTCATTGACTTCTGCACTTTGGTCTCCTCGTTGCCGGGCTGTAGCAACCTTCGCTCAGCCACTCAAGATCTCCTGTTTGTCCCTCACATGCGTACCGCTGCAGCCCAGTCCAGAAGCTTTGCCTACGTTGGTCCCACTTGCTGGAATCGTCTCCCTCGAGAATTGCGACTTGAGCTCCTTTCTCTCCCCCTCTCAGTGTTCCGCAGGCGCCTGAAGACTGTACTGTTCAACAGTGATTTTACTTTTTCGGGTCGGAAGCACCTCTGTTGAGTTTATCCTCTAAGAGGCGCTTTATAAATCTCAAATTACAATTACAATTACAATGAATAATGCATTATGTGACTTCAGATTTTATGTATTTTAGGTTCGCACAGCTAATCTTTTGGTGCGCCGTTTTCATGTTCCACCAGAATGTGTTGCAGTACTTTCAAAGTATCATGCTCAGTGCACAGAGATTAAGAAGGAACTGTTGAAAAGGGGGGAAAAAGAGATAACTGTTTCAACTGTTGCGGCTGCACATGGTAAAGAGCTCAGAATCAAATTTACCTAAAACCTTGGTTCACATAGTGTGTTTGCTCAGTCACTGCATTTTATACTATGTAAGCAAGTAATTTAGAAAGTAAAAAATATTCATAGTTCTGCAGGTAACAGACTAGCCAGGTCTGTAATTCTGCATTACTCAAATCATAATTCTATTCAAGCCTACATATGTACGTATGCATTAAAAAAATTTGAAGGTAACGCACTTGTTTATACGCCTCTAATTCAGGTTCAGAATGACCTACACCAAATTCCACCATTTTATTTCTTTAATTGTGAAACACAATTTATTCACCTTGTGCTAGGCTTCTAAATGCTAAATTAATTAAAGTAACAGTCACGAATCCTAGTCTCATCCAAAAGCATTACACTCACGAAATGATTTGTACAGCTTAACTTCAGTTCTACTGGTGAGACTTGGAGCATTTAAGATTTGTTCCAAATTAAAAGAAAGAGTACTTCAACCCCTGAGATGAAGACATGCCAAACAATCCCCTTTCGAGATGTCGATAGTGTAATCTCTGAAGAAGGTCTGACGTAACCCTTGCAGACCCATAGAATTGCATACCAGAATTGGCGAATCCAAAGAATTTCTCAAAAACTTCGAACTTTTTGAGACAAACCAGAGGAAAGAACATTTATGATTTCAATTTCCACGCCAGATACCAAATTTCAACGAATTTTACCCATGATGTGCCAAAAATCCAAAACGGCACCGTTTAATGGTCGTCGAAGGTCACCCCAACAGGCATCTTAAATCCTGCCAAACTCTATCAGATTTTAATCAATAACTCTGCCTCAGCATCGATACTATTTAATACTTCCAATACTACTTGTCTGATAACTGAACTTGACCAAAATCCTCAAACGTTCCTTAAAAATCTGTGTGAACTTGCAAATGAATCGGTGGCTTGCTTACCACATGAAAATCAATCTTCAACTGTCAGGAAGCCCACCTACATCAGATTACACCACCACATTATCACGTGACCTTGAATCTTCTGGCCATGCATAGAAGGACTACTTAATGTCAATAAGTGGTGCCAAATTTATATTACCAGGTATGATGTAATGGTTGACCTTCACAAATTTCAATCAAAAAGGGGTAATGCAATGGGTGACATTTATTTAGCACTGGCCTGTGACAGTGATAGTTCATCACACTACGCTCCTCCCACCAAAATATTTAGAAGTTTATTCTGAGAATTTTTTAAAAAAAATCAGCTAACTTTCAGCTCCAGGTCTTATTTACCCTTAATACAAAAATGGCCACACTATACTGTCTTGTTGCATTCAGACACGGTACATTTCATATCGATCAAAACTCAACACAAGCAATTATTGACTCTGCACAACTTGTTTCGACTTACGTCATTGCATATAATTTCGCAAAGGTTATTCTTGGCATCCTATAGGGTGGTCCTTATTTATATGGCAAACATTAGCGGTATAAAATCTCACGCTTTCAAGATATTCCTTGTTATAAAACAATATTATGTGCAAATTTTGAGTGAAAAATTTTTTCATTTACGGGTCGCTCAACGACCCTAATGTTTAGTCATATAGTGTTCATGGTAGAGTTAAAAAATGTTTGTCATCAGTTTGACTAAGCCATGCAAGAAATCAGGCTGCAATGAAAACTACTGTTTTAGTGTTTATTTAACAGTCTCGAACCTATACAGAACAGTTTTTAAAATCAAACTCATGTATACTGAATGTATAGTATACATTTATGCTTTTTTGATTTCCCGACTCTGTTCGAAAACTTGAAGCACATACTGCAACTGTTCTTCACTCTTAAAGCACCCTGTCTGTGCCATCCATGTCTTAGATCATGACGACACCTCGCTCTGCATGATCGTTGGTGACTGCTAGTGTGCTGACGATTTCCTCTGCAGCCTTGAACTCATCCATACTGTTCCATGTATCAGGGTCTTCAGTTAGGAATCCAACCGGCAAGCCCAGCATTCCAAATACATTTCTGCTCCACATTGTCAAGATATCAATGAGTCTTCTGTTGTACTGTCACCAAGTCCACCTGCATGGGTTTCAATGGGACGTTTGCTCCTTTCTCTGTTGATGCTTTCAGCGTGGCCTGTTTTGTGGTCAAGTCTGCCTCCATGAAGGATCAAATCCTCGGCCAGGTACGGTACCACAGGTGACCAACTAGCTTGCATGAAGTAGCTGCACTGATATCGTGATCAGAGGAAGCATCAAGTTGCTGCAGGAAGAGCAGGTCATTCCTAGCTGCTTTGTAAGCCACAGGTGCCAGGAACCAGTACTTGATGTAAAGTTTTGCAAGAAATATGTTCATACGTATCAGTCCCCAAGATTCCCTTGCCGACTGTTTGAACTGCGACCTGAAGAGCCAAACTTTGATACTGTTTATTCCTTTCAACATCCAACAAGCTTGAAGCATCGGCCCAGGGGCTCAGAAGATTGTCCCATGATTTGACGTTCTTCCAAAAAAGACAAGCATTAGTTGGAGTAGTTCATGGTAGTCCTCACGGAGTTGCTGATCCTGCAGCTGCTGCTCACAGAATACAATGGCTTCGTCTCGGACATTGATGAGCTCAGATGAGGCGAAATTATCAGAGAAAGCATCTTCATATCTTTCTTTGTCGATGGATGACCACTTTCTTGAAACCGTTTGAAGACGAGGACTACTGGTGCATGGCTAGGCCCCATACATACTCCACAGATGGCAGCTGATACAAGTTCCATGATATGGTGTCGACAGCCGAAGTGTAGAAGAGGCTGGCCCAGGAGCTGCTCCAGAATAATGCAGGCACCTGATAGTCGACCAGTGTTTGAGCTGGTTGTGTCAAAACACATGCCTCGGACCAAGCCTTCCATGCCCCCTTCTCTTATTCCATTGTGCACAACTTTGGCCACAGCTTGGGTATCTTTAGAATTGACAACAGTTTCTTCTCCCCCATTGTTGAAGCCAGAATAGGCAGCCTATGTACTTTCTCTTTCCCTGTCAAATCAAACATCAGCTTGCTATCCCTGTGGACTGTCAGGATGGTGTTTGCTTTGAATGCTATCAGCTGCTACTTTTCTGTTTCTTCGACTTAGATGCTGGGTGGTTGACCTGTTAAGTGCAAGTGCTTCTGAGTCTTGTCCAAGAGCCTTATATGCTTCAAAGAATATCATCATGGCAGCCTGTCACAATTCAGTCCATTTCGATCAAGCAAAGATGCCAGTTCTGGTGATATAACAGTTTGGAGTCTTCATTTTTGTGGCGGATTAGCAGTACTTGTACTGGGATCTTGATCTTCATGTTCGCACTGACTTTCTTCTGAGTCGGTGGCTTCAGTCCTTGCCAAGTTTGGGAATGAATGGAATGTTACAGCTGCCAGACTATGTCTCCACTGTTTTCATTAGCCTTATTCCCGGTTTTAACACGCGTTAACCAATTATGGCGTGTTAAGATAATAGCTTTGGGGGACATACAACCACTTCACGTTATGAGGAATCGCGGGTAAACCGGGAGTGTGTAAAATATTATGCCCAAACTGCATGCATGTCTAGCACATCAACATGCAATCCACCCAGTGGCATAAGAATGAGGCATTGGGCTAGGATAATCATGACAGCGCATATGTACATGCACATGTAGTGCATATAGAAACTTCAACATATCCCACTGTAGTTCACATTTAGTCAAAATTTATTCTAACAGAAATTTTAGTGTGGCACTGTTATTGTCACATGAAATGGAAGTCCATAAAAACCTATTAATTAATTTTAAAAACTAGTGTTAATTGCTATGGTGGATTTTTTGCCAACGTAATCATCACATTAATTTAGAAATTTTTTATCTACAGAGGGTCAAAACATTTTCTATGTTTAACTTGTCACTGTTAACACTTGGTTACAAAGCCATGGCAGCCTGTGATAAGGAATGAAAGTTTAAAACTTTGGTTCTCAGAAAATCAAAATTGGATTGAACTTGATGTCTATTTATTTTCTACTTTAAGATTATTATTAGTTTAATGACTTCTAACCTGTCAGCTTTGTGTAAATAGAACCTACCTTGTATCTTTTATTATATGGAAAATATTTTGATGTTTGCTCAAGTATTTCAAGTAGTTTGACTCAGTTCTTTAAACATAACCACTGTATTTTCCAGAATATAAGACGTGGTTTTTTCCACGAACTTCTAGGGGTGTGTCTTATTTAATGGTGCAACTTGTGTGGAAATTTTATAAATTTTGTGAAGTAACTATATATAGTCAGCAAAGACCCAAAACAATTTAAATTAAGTTAAATCACATTTATCAAATGCGGAATATGCAAAGTGAAAGCAGTACTAGGCTTGCAGATGGCGTCCATACCAAACGATAGAGTTCGCGACGACCCTTGGCTTCTAGTCTGCCTCGTCCTGCGGCCTCCACATCTGCTGCGGCCTCCGCATCTGCCATGTCTTGCAACCCTCCTCCCCTGCCGTGTCCCGCAACCTCCACCTCTCCCACGTCCTACTACCTACACCTCTGCCATGTCATGCAACCTCCCATGGCAGGCCCAAGAGAAGTCAAGCCTAATTTCTTGGAAACAGAAGAAGGGCAGCAAAGTTAATTTGAGCAGTTATTTGCTAATGATGACCATGTATTTACAGCCACTGTTAGCAAACACGCTTGTATGCATTGTGACTGGAAATCTGCATGGGTGTGTCTTACATACCAGTGCAACCTGTGTTGATTTTACAAAACTTTTTGCCATTTTTGCATCACTGCATCTTATATTAAGGTGCAACTTATAGTCCTGAAAATATGGTATAAATCACTTGTTATTGAACATTATCCTACCTCATTCGATAATAGTTTTTGATATATGAATAAGTTTCTTGCTCATAATTTTGTAGGTGATGAGTGGGATTTTGTCATACTGTCAACTGTTCGTTCTCTGCCAAAGTCTTCAATAGAAAAGAACCCTACAAGGGGCTGGAAATGCAGAAATCTTGGATTCATTACCGATGCTCATCAAACCAATGTTGCTTTAACTAGAGCAAGAAAAGGGCTTATAATTATCGGTATGTCTGAGTTCTCTAGAGACTTCTGTTGGATATCAAATGCACATGCTGTAAACCAATAATACATTCGTCTGTGAAACGAAGACCGTGAAACTTTTAGGGTTGTTGATTATGTGTTGCTATCAGACTAACTGAAACCCTAGCTACTAAATACATTTTTAAATTAGCTTAAATTTATAAATTGTAGATATAAGTTGGTACAATGCAGTTCGTTTAAGACGAAAGACAGGGTACCAGCGTAAACATTTCATCTTAAACAAATTTCATATTAACCGTTAGGCAAACATAAGCGCAGCATGCCAAAGAAAAACGCATTATGGCTGCATGACTAAATATGCAGCAGCAAATGACGCATAACCGTAGAAGATCACGGTAGGCTACGAACTTTAACGGCCATTTTTAGACACGAGTTTCAGTAAACCACTAGTCTGTTTCACAATGAAGGAGCAAGCGAGGAGTCTTTTAAGGTTTTATGGAAGGGCTAAGGTTGATACATCTCATTACGACGCTATTTCGACAGCGAATCCGAATCGGTATCGGACAGAGAGAAGCCTTTGAACAAGGGTACAGTACATGTAAATGTATGTGCTGATTGATTTGCGGCGGATGCCTGTGTAGTTTGCACGGAGCTTAGGAGATTCTGACCATTGACCAATGTCTTCTCCATATGGCAAAGACTTGTCAACGAGGATATTAGGCTACTTGAGAAGAGCTCTGAAAGTTACATATGTCTGATAACAGCAAGCACTAAGCTGGCTAGAGTAGTCAAAGATACTTAACTGTCTAATGTGTCTAGCAGTAGGGTACTTCCACTGTGGTTACATATCTCACTACCATAAAATAATGTGCCACATGACTAGCTTAATGTCCTTTATTGTCAGACAAAATATACCCACGAATGAAATGGCCACATTACTGTAGACAGCTATAAAAGTTTCATGCACCAACACATTTTGACAAGCCTGATGCTGTGGTCTGCGTGTCTCTTACCGGTAATCACCCAATTACAGTATAAACATGTATGCTATCTCATTCCTCGAGTGGTGACATTCTTCAAAGACCGACGCTGTCAAACTATCGTAGGCGTTTACGGAAATGCGAACCAGAACTTTACCGAAAGCTGCAGCTGTTGTGTTTCAGTCAACATTTCGTCTTATGCGACGGACTTAGCACTGAAATAAATGCACGGGACCGAAAATCATTTTCGTAATAACCGATCTTTTTGTCTTATCAGTTTTGTCTTAAGAGAATAATTTACCGTTATTACTGATTTACATCGGCACGGACTAAGTTTTCATTTCGTACTAAGCGATATTTTGTCCTATTCGTTTTCGTCTTAAGTGAATTGCACTGTAGTTTAGCTTTTCATCAAATGAATTATGTATGTATTTCACCTTGGTCTATTTATACTGTATTTTATCATATAACTTGTTGATCCTCTTGTCTCCTCTATTATATATTATTGCTTATTCATTCACTGCAGCTGGCTTGTTTATTCACACCATCACACTAACTGATATTACACTCAATCAATGGACACTGACTCTTGCTGTGCCCCATACCCATACAGTGTTGGGCTCTCAGGCATTCTTTGTAGCTGGTCAAAGGCTTTGGAATTCACTGCCCAGTTCAGTTTGTTCTGTCAGTTCTTTGATGTCATTCAGATCTAGACTAAAGACACATCTCTTTCAGCTTGCTTACCCAACATAACTTGGCTTCTAGCTTCTCTGGCCTGTTGGAATTCGACCCAGCTTCTCCAACGGATTATGATTTTGACTCTGATTTGCACTTGAAGTAACCATCAACTGATATTAGGATAATGGCACTAAAGAAGTCTTTAGATTAGATTAGATATTCCAAAAGTGCATTGCATACAGCAAGCTCATTTTTACTAGCTAAAATTTAGCATGATTAGTGTTATTTTAATTTTTTCATTCCATCTTTGTTTATTGAGAAAGTTACAAGTTAAACATGAAGTATAAACAGATATATATGGTAGATCTGGAAGGGACCATAGTTCCACTTAATTAGGGTCACCACCTAGCAAGCAATACCAATGGGGAAGTGGACTTCAGGGTATTCAGGTTTATTTGCTGGTACAACCTCATATGTGAACAGACCTGTGCCTTTCTTTGCCACAAACTCTGGAGGTCTGTTGCATCCTTTGCTGCTGTTTCCATGGTGGCCTGCTTTAATTTCAGGTCATATTTTGCCAGAAGTCATTTTTGTGGGGCTTAATTTCTTAGTCCACAATGTTGAATCTAAGGCATCGCAAAACTCACAACGTAGTGATAGTTGGTGAAAGAAAATGCTGATTGCTTCTCCTACCTGCTGATCACATTTATGGAAGTGAAAATGGTGATTATGACAGGTTTGGGACACAGATGACACTAAAGGAACTCGACAATTTTGTAACTGTCAGACTGCACAGCAGGATGTAAGATTTCGCACTATCTAGGTGGACAGTGCAGGAACTCATTTGCCCTTGTCGATGGCATTTGTAATAAACTACTTTTTGACACATTCAATGTAGGTTGCCCAGTTTTCTAGAGTTTTATAGAATGAGTTAATTTTACAAATCAGTAAAGCCATGATAAATCGTCGTTGCCAGGTTTTGAACATATGAAAACCTGAATCTTTAATTTATAAAGTATTGAACGGGCTTATATGTTGGCTAGCGCTTTACTGCTGTGAATGCTGAAGTTGCCATTCTGATGTGGGCTCAAGGCACATTGTGCTGTAGACATGCAATCAGGCTAGCACTGCCGCTGTGCTGCTATTATTTGATATACTATATAATACATATACTACAGTAGCAGACTTTAAAATATTTTCGCTCTTTTCTTATGTCACCTTATCTGTCTCTCTGTTGCTTGTACCGCTGTCATGATTATCCTAGCCCAATGCCTCATTCTTATGCCATTGGGTGGATTGCATGTCGATGTGCTAGACATGCATGCAGTTTGGGCATAATATTTTACTCCACCATGTAATTTTCTGACCATGTTTAGGCCATGTGCAAATCAGTTTATTTTCACATACTGTATATTTGTAAAATCACACATCACATCTTAAACCATCTTGGTTTAACTAGCAAATACCCTGGTTTCTAGCTGACTTCGAATACTTTATTCACTTCTGACTGGCACCACTAAGAGAGATTTGCAGAATCTGCAGTGTTGCAAAGCCTCTGGCCTGGGCCATAACAAATGTCCTTAAATATCAACATTAACACATAAAGTCTTATGTTAAATCAGCTATGCATACTCTGCTCCTAGATCACCCTTTAAACAAACAAATATCGATTTCATTCAATGGACACTTTGACTGTTTGTTGTGCCTTGCAACAGCACAGAGTTGGGCTCTCAGGTGTTCTTTATGGGTGGCTAAAAGCTTAGGAATTCACTGCCCAGTTCTGTGTGTTCTCTCAGTTCTCTGATGTCATTAAGAACTAAACTAAAGATGCATCTGATTCATCACGACCTGACTTATGGTTTCTGTGACCTGTCAGATTTTGAGCAGGCTGCTCCAGCTGGTTACAAATTTTGACAAAGGTTTCACATACAGTGACCATCGATTTATGCTATTATGATAGTGGCACTACAGAAGTCATTAGATTAGATCAGAATGAAGTATGATTGAAGCTGTCTGTTTGAAATTATTTCAGGCAACAAGTATCTGCTTCAGTGTGACAAAATTTGGAAGAAACTCTTACATCATTATGAGGCTGAGAAGAAAATCATAGACGCAGCGGATTTTATGGCATAACAAGTCTTGGCAACAGTATGCCTACACAATGAAACAACTTGAAAGAAATTTCTTTCCATTATGCTTTATAAGCAGTGGTACAGCAGTGGTCTTAGTAGGACTGTTATGTTATCCATTCGTTTCCAAGAAAAATATAACAATACTTTTTTTGACTGTAATGTTTTGGTTAAATATTAATACTAGGGAGGTAATTCTGCATCAGCAGAAAATAAGCAGTTTTAGAGATATGTGGATGCTTTACTTTTTCTGGACTTCATGAACAGTTTATTATTGGCTATATTAACCTACTGTTATTACTAATTATCTGTGGCTTAATGTGTATTCATGTATGATCTAATTTGGCAAATTCCTCCCCATGCATCTTGCACATTTAACTTGCTCCTGCTGCTGCTCATGCGATCATGTTTTCTTGTTTAGTTTACAGAGAACTTTTCTAAATCTATAATGAATTGTGAGTATATTAATAATTTTGTTGTATGTTGAACTCTAATCCATTTTTATGAATCCTATTTTATTTCAGAAACAACTTAAGTGCAGAAAATAATCTTTTATAAGTGACAGCTTTAACATCTGTGACTTGAGGAAAATCAATTCTCAAACTATTAAATAAGTGGTAACTTTAGTTTATTATATTTTATTGTGACAAATGCAGATTCTTTTTAACGTTATTGCCTGTAATTTAGGTCCCTTCAATTACGGAAATATTTCCTAATGGTGGTGTTTATGAACATTAAATAGTGCCTTCTGAGAATCTTTCAAATCAGTTAATAAGATGCATAAATATTGCTGATTTACCCGTTTTCCAAAATTCAAATTTCTTTGAATTTTTCTGTTTCCTTAATAGCTTATATTTATTAACAGTTTTTCTACTTCTTATTTCTCCTGGCTTTGAGGTTATTTTTGACCTGTTTATAAATACGTGTTTATAAATTAACTTTTTAAATGAGCATTTGTGCTGTGATACTTTTGCTTTAGTTTATGGGTGCATTTATGCGCCAAAGTAAAACGTGTAACTTCACAGGTCTATTAGTCAAGTGTTGTATGTCGCTTAATTAGTTCAGGTTTTTGTGGTTTAAAGATTACAAGGAGTCAACAAATCCCATTTCTTATCGCGAAGGCTCGTAACCATGACAGTTTTTAAGGTGGCCAACTAAGTTCTTAGCTTTTGTCCTGCGGCTTTGCAACAATGGCATTCAGGCCTTCCTGGATTGCCCAACAGTAATTTCCAGCACTTGTCTGATCAAGTTCTTCCTCCAAAAGAGTAAGTTACCTTTCGTTCTTCAGTGCCTGTATTGGAAGGTAATTGATTTTAGGACTCTTGATTGAATGAAATAAATCTTTGTAATATCTGCACCCATCCAAACCTTATTTCACATTTCTTGCACAAATTGTTATTACCATGGGCATTAAATTAAAACAGGAGCATGGGCTTTAGGTTCTTTTGCCCTGCCAACTTCTGAGTCTACAGATTTTTTCAATATAGATGTGCAAAAATAATGTCATAATCATGAGTCTGTAAAGTAAGATAGGATGGTTTACAGCTCCAATGAAAACTACAAGATTGCATTTTGAGGTCACACAATCTTGCATGATGTGTTTCATGGATTACACAGTTTCTTCTTATACCATAAAATTAGTTGTGTCTTTTCAGGAAAAGTAATGGCTTCAAAAACAGCCAAACACAAGGTCTTCCAGTAAGATCTGTCTTGCTGGAAAGTGGGAGCCCACAATTGCAGGGACGGGTAATTGTAATTGTAAACAAACATTTATAAAGCGCCACTTGGGAAACAGTGGCGCTCCCGACTTGAACAAACAAAAAGGATTTCAGGCGTTTGCGAGACTGGGTAGGAGAGAGACTAAGTAACTGAAGCCGCAGGTCAAGAGGAAGGGAGTTCCAGCTAGAAGGGCCAACAAAGGCAAAGCTCCTGGACTGAGCAGTCATAGTGCGGACGCGAGGGACTACCAAGAGACCATGGGTAGCTGAGCAAAGGGAGGCATGGGCAGGCAACGAGGAAACCGGAATACAAAAAGAAGTTAAGTAGGATGGAGCAGAGCCTAGAAGGCAGTTGTGCATAAGGATAAGAATCTTAAACTGGATGTGTTGAATGACAGGAAGCCAATGAAGTGAGTCACGAATAAAAGTAGATAAATGGGCAGACTTTGGAAGACCACCGATAAGGCGTACAGCAGCATTAAGTATAGACTGAAGCTTGGATGTGTTAATTGCAGAAAGTCCAATACAGGCAGCATTGCCAAAGTCAATCCTAGTGCAAATCAGGGCATGGACCAAGGTAGTGATCGCATGAAGAGGAAGCGAGTGACGAATAGAGCGGAGTTGTCGTAGGTGGTAAAGACAAGAGCGGGAGATATTATTTACATGGTCAGTCAGAGAAAGAGTTTGATCCAGGATGATTCCGAGGTCACGAACTGAGGAAGAGAAGTGGATACGAGGGAAATTAGAGGAAAGGGAACTAAAGACAATGTTGGCAAGCTGGACACGGCCACCTAGCCAGATATATTGAGTCTTATCAGGATTAAGACAGAGGCGGTTAGAAGACATCCAGAGATCTAGAACAGAGATGGCCTCAAGGATCCGCTCAACCTTCAGAGTGGCTGAGGCAGCCGGGCCATGAGTAAAGGATTGAGTGTCATCAGCATATTGGTGAGACGAAACACCCAAGGGAAGAAGTATACTGGCCAGGTCAGCAGTATATAGGATATATAGAAGCGGTGCAAGTACTGAACCCTGGGGAAGACCATAGGGAATGTGAGTCCAGGCAGAGCGAGTGGGCCCAAAAATAACAGAAAGGGAGCGATCAGAAAGAAATGAGTGAAACCAAAGAAGAGCAGTGTCAGTAAGGCCAAAGGATTTAGACAGTCGTTCTAGGAGAATGGAATAATCAACAGTGTCGAAGGCAGCACTGACATCATAGAGAGCAAGAAGAGTGACATGGCCATGGTCAAAAGGCATGAAAGATGTCAGCTAGAAGGCGGGTGATGTGATTCTGTCGAATGGAATTTCCTAAAACCAGATTGAAGGGGAGGCATGAGAGAATTAGATTCAAGGTATTCAACCAGTTGAAGAGAGATACATCTTTCAAGGAGCTTCGAGAGGAAGGAAAGGTTAGAAATAGGACGATAGTTAGAAGGAGAGTTAGGGTCCAGGCCTCGGCACTTAAGGGAGGGAAAGACAACTGCCCTTTTATGTGACGCTGGAATGGAACCCTGACTCATTGACGAATTACATAATAAATGTAGAAAAGGAAGAAAGTCATCAACAAAGGGTGCTCCGAAGTCATGTTTTATCACTTTGATATTTTTCCTTTTCCTAGTGCTGAACTGACCATCAAAGAGCTGGTTTCATTCTGGGCCAGAGACAACATGTCAGTGACAGACAGACACTACTTAAAAAAGAAAATTCTTAAGCTGAACAAAGAGTACAGCAACCTCAATTATTAAGTTGAATCAAGGACTTTCCTTTTTACTTGATGAAGGAGGACATCTTCTGTGGAGACCTGAATGATGTTGAAAAACGAGGAGGACAAAAGGTTCCTGGTCGCACAGTAGTTAAAGTAGTTAAAGAAAGACAGATTTAACTTCGCCGCTCACAAGCCACTGCTTACAAGCCAAATGAGGGCAGGTTTTAAGTCACTGCTGACAACTCACAGCCAAATGAGAATGACTTTAACTTCACCGCTTACAAGCCAAATGAGGGCAGGTTTAATTCCATCCCCAAAACAAGGGCAGGTTTAATTCCACAGCAGCCCTCAAACAAGAGTCAATTTTAAGCCACTGCTGATTCAAAACAAGGATGAATTTAACTTCCATCTCTGCATACACAAATCAACTTGAACTAGATACCGCTGAGTGCACAGACGACATCATGTGTCACTTAACATACATAGGGAACTCCTTAAATAGATCAATCTTCAATTATACATATACACACATATATGATCTCTATAAGAATAAAAATATGGGGATAAAAACTACTGATATGAACCGTTAGCGACTTTATTTTTTAGCTTTGGCATATAAGGGTCCTCCCCAATGCCAAACTCACAAGGTGTTGCTTGAATAGAATGTTACTCAACCAATGCATAGACATGAGCACCCTCCCCTTGCCAATAATAATACTACTAATGACCATATACAGTTGAATGTCAAGCAAATATTTGCACTTTCATCTTGAACTTGATTCACTCACAATAAGATGGAACACACATCTTTAAGACACAGATATGAAGTGTTAGTGACCTCATTTTCTTAGCCTCGGGACATGAGGACTCTCCTCCCATGTCAAAATTGTGAAAGAAATTTCTGCACTGGCTGGAATTTGAACCCCATCATTTCAGTGGACAATTTGTGTAGCACAGCTCCAAAAGACACTAATCAGAGGTGTGCCCTACATCAGTCGATGAGTGATTCATCAACAACAAAAGTTCATCAATAAGCAAAACAGTTCTCAAATGACTACAAAAGACGTTAGCATGCAGAGACTCATATTTGCCAGAGAAGTTTGTGTTACCAATGAATGATGATGAGGGTGCCTAAACATTTGCATTACTTACTTATACACTTGCTTAGTGAGATTGGATCAAAGATTAGAAGGTGAGAGAGGAGAAAAAGGTGTAAAAAGAGAAGGTTCGTACCGCAGAATGATTATTGCAGGATCTGAGAATAGAGAGTAGTAGAGTGCACACCACAGCCTTGGTTCAACTCGGCCACTTCTGAAGCTAGGCATCGCAGAAGTCAGTTCGAGCGCTGGTGGCACCACCCTCAACTTCCCTCAGACCACAATAGGTATAAGCAACAGTGCAAACTTATATGAGAGATACACTCCATTGGCTTCCTACCAAGACAGAATCAAATGTAAGATCCTGCTCATGGGCTGGTCCTTGTCTGATCTGCTCTGACATATATACGAGAACTGTTTGTCCCTGTTGGTGCCCAGCCTGGTCAACAATCAGCTTCACTCAGCTTCTCAACAGATTCCCCAGTGCTACACTACTACACGACAACATCGTGCATTGTCTTACGTAGGCCCTTTCTCTGGAACAATCTTCCCATTAACATTTGTAACATTCCTATCAACTCTCAGCAGGCAACACTCTCTTCGCTTGTGAAGACTTGTTTATTTAAATCCTGTGGGCAGCCATGTTCCCAGCACTTTTGAGGGGTTCCCAAAATGTGGTTTATAAAAAGTACAGTCACATACATATATACATACATACATACAAACTTGTGCACAAACTTGTTTCATCTACCAAATCTGAACATTTAACAAATTTAATAGCTGAAAGTTCTACATCACCAAAAATTTTGTGGATGGCTTTGAATAAGTTACTACATAGACAGAAGTTAAATTTATCCTTTGCTACCCAAGTATATTTTTGACCTTTTTGCTGATAAGATTTTTGGTATAAGGCTGAAATTTGTTGGTTATTCGGTATGCAATAAATCTTTCATCCTAGTTCTTCACTTCCAGTCTTAGACTACTTTCCGCCAACAACTCTTGCAGAGTTTTGCAGATTCACATTTTCTTCACCCAGCAAAAGCCCTCTCCTAGACACCATTCCCACATCATTCCTGATGTGGGAATTTTGATGTCCTGGGTCCAACCAGTACATCAATTATCAATTTCTCATTGCTTGAGGGATCCTTCCCATCTGCTTTTGCTCATGCCATAGCTCATCCTCTGCTAAAGAAACCTCTTGATCCAGGTGACCTGCCTAATTACAGACTCTTCTGAACTTTAAATTTTGTATGTAAAATTCCTGAAGGGTAGTTTTTAATCATATGAAAGCCCACCTGTCTTCCAACCCAATAAATCTGTCCATTTCAGTTTGCATACCAAAAGTTACATTCAACAGAATCTGCACTTCTTGCTGTTCATAATGATATCGTGTGCTCAATGGATAAGGGTAAGGTGACAGCTCTTGTTCTCCTTGATTTGTCAGCCACCTTTGATACTATGGACCATTCTCTCCTTTTGCAACATCTCTAGCATTGGTTTGGGGTTTCTAATCCTGCCCTGCATTGGTTTGCTACTTTCAATCAGTTTATGTAAGTGGACATTATTTGTCTAGTGCTTTGTTGACATGTGGTGTTCTGTTTGGTTCTTTGGTTCTCTTTTGTTTACATTATACACCACACCTCTAGGTACACTGCTGGACAATCATTCACTGGGATATCATTTCTATGCAGATGATACCCAAATCTACATTTCATTTGACAGTTTGTCTTGTCACTCATCTGTGCAGCTGTTGTCTAATGCCTTTGAGGAGCTGCAGTCTTGGATGGAGTCCCTCGAAGACTGAATTTATACTACTGAGCACTCCAGAGCAACTTAAGAAGTTTGAATAACTTAAATCCTTACAGCTGTGGGGACTCGCTTGTTGGGCAGGACTTTTATGTGAAACAGATAGCGATAGACATATATCACAATCCTCTAAATCTCCATCGCATCAAAGGCTCTACTGTCTAATCGCAAACGCCTGCAGTGCATGTTACTGTGATCACAGCAACATAATTATGACTCTGTTTGCTAGTTCTGGTCAACATGCTGTCACGTAGAGACAAGTAGATGTAGTCTGCAGTCGGTCACATTCGTTTGTGACTTCAGCTTTGCATTGTCGAGTGCTTCATTCTATAGAGGTCTTGTACTTGGTCTGGCTCTGTCATCGCCTTCAGATGTTGTCCTGCCAGTTTGCTCGCTCTGCATATGTCAATAACCTTGTTCAGGATTAGGTCTCAAATTTGCAAGAGTTTGTCGGGTGGCGTCATCTCTGATTCCAACTACGGACCATTGATTCCTGAACAGTGTGGACTGTATTTTCCCTCCCAGTCAGCATTCCTCAGTCATGTCCGTATTCACAGACAGAAAGATGAGTGCTCACAAGGCGAAGTAGTACCAGATCTTGGCAAAGTGGTGTCTGAGAAATCAGTCAATTTTCAAAGTGCAGCAACTTCTATTTCTGGCAATAAAACCATGGATGATTTGCCAGTTGCACGCAATCTTTTTCACTGGCTTCAGTCGGCATTGTATTGACAACATGTAAAAGCAAATCAGTATAAAAGGTGACTGGTGATAATGGTACTCTGGCATTTTAAATGCAGTAATTGATGTAGAAAACTTGCTTACTTTCCAGCTTTAAACAGCATGTACTCTTAGACATTTGAAATATGGTGCTTTTAAATATAAGATAGAATGAGTAATTTATTAATGACGTTTTTCAGGATGTTGGTCTTTTATTGTTCATCGATGTCTGCAAAGAGGGAGGGTGAGGCCAAATACAGACAAGGGGAGGAGGGGTCCTAAGTAGGATATATTTTTGCAGACTTCCTTTATGGATGACCTCTTTTTGCCAAGTACATGTACCCCAGGAAAGTAACAGCCTCAATAGTGGTACACTTTATAACAACATGCGTGTCTAAACATGTGTAACTGTATGAGTGCCAAGGTACTGTTACCATAAGACAAGTATTTCATTTAAAATGAAAATGCTGAAACATAGGAATATACTAAAGGGTGAAGTACCAGGGTTAATTTGCCCATGACAACAATTTCCTAAAGAAAATTCAGAATGCTAAACTTATATAACAGTCAAACAGAAGAAACATGAATAATCAAATAATCTTGCATCAAAGCAGTCACACATGTGGCCTACATCTAAACGCTTGCCAGTTTATCTGTCTGCTATAATTAGTGATTGTCCATAAATACCAGACATTATGTATGACCATTTTGGCCACACTACTCTATTCGCAAACGTAACTTTTAAGGGTACCAACTGTCACAAACAAACTTATTATTAAAAATGCAGTGAATTTTTTAAACTCTGCATCACAAGTATACCAAGTCAGTATGACTGAGGTCGACTGTAGACACAATCACCAAGAGTGAGACGATTTGCTGCTATTTCAGATACACCATGGAAATGAACAAATGCAGCTGCCAGTACAAACATATGGAAAATTTGATGACTTTGACACTGCAAACAAAATAAACAAACAGTTACTTGAAAAGCCAGTATTATTATTACCATTATTACCATTATTTTAATTAGTATCATTATTACTTTGTAATGCAGTCACACTTAGAAATATGAATATGAGGTGTGGTACCTGGCAGCTGCCAGGTAGTCAGCTGCTAGGTGATAGATATCCGAGTGTTTGAAAGCGAGAAATAGTGAGTATTGACGTGTTTCTTGAAGCATGAAAAAGAAAATAAGCTTCGAAGAAAGGCTGATAATTGGTTCCATTCCTTAGGAATGGAACCAATGTTTCTGCTTTCTCCTTTGGTATGTGCATGATGACCTACATTTGTTTCTTGGTTTAGATCTGTTCTCTCGGATAGAGCATCAATAAAAGGCTTTTAATCAGTTTTTACAGTAATTTTGTGTCTTGGCTGTTTTTGGACACTATTTACTCATTAAATTTTGGAACGTTTTGGTACTTTTGAAGTTTGTTTACCCAACATGGCATTGCTCGCTGACACACCCCTGGGCTGTGTATATTCACCATCACAGGTGCTATGAAGTGTATTAAAGACCATTTTCAGTTCCCTCTCTGGCATCTGGCTCACTGAATGATGGTTTTCACTTCTTCTGTGTGTTTAACCAGGCCTACAACTCCAGCAGCCCTTGTCAGGACCAAGGGGTGGGCAGGATCCACTTACTTATGTAATTGATTATATATTGTAATTGTAATCAGAAATTTATAAAGTGCCACTTCAAGGTAGTCTCATCGGAGGCGCTCCAGGCCCGATGTCCCAGAACTGGGGAATATGGTCTTCAAGCGCTCGTGGAAGAGACAAGGGGAGAGAAGCTCCCGTCGAAGGTCAGGTTATCTAAGGTTGCTGATGGCAGTCAACCGGTGGGCAAAGTAAACTTAGGGGGGCATTTGGAGTACACAGTGAAGCTGATATTCTAAATTTGCCCTGTGTTTTGATTGACAAAGGATCTAATAAGGTGGCAGTGAGGCTGACTTGTGCTGTGACTGATAGATATAGAATGTCCGTTGTCTTCAGACGATTATAAAGCCCTGAAACAGAGCCAGGTGGCACGTGATGTTGATGTGGTGACTGACACTGAATTATCTCCAGTAGATACAGATGGATCAGTTGGCAGATCATGGATTGAAAGAGTGTTGGATAAAAGAAGGAAAAATGAAATATGGATTTTACATCAGAGCAGTGGATAAACTCTTATTCCATAAAGATAATATTGGGAGAGAGATCGTTCATCAAGTGGTTGTACCCAAGCTGAAAATTAAAGAAATTTTGGAGTTGGCTTATGACTCTGCATGGGGAGGACATTCTGGTTCAAGGAAAACTAGCCAGAGAATTAAATCATTCTTTTGGCCCGGTATGAACAAAGAAATCAAGAATTATTGCATGTCAGTTAAGAAGGAGAAAAACAATCAAGGATGGAGTTCCAGTTACACCAGTAGTAAGACTAACCAATGTATTTTAAATAATGAATTGTGACATTATTGGACTGTTTGAGCAAGTGTCAAGAGGTTTTAAGTATGTGCTATGCTTGGTGGATCAGTGTTTTAGGTGGCCAGATGCACGACCTTTGAGAACAATTAGTGCAGAGGCGATATGTGAGGCGTTACTGGAAATGTTTGCTTACACTGGAATACCTAGGGTATTAGTCACAGATAAAGCGGCGAGTTTTAGGAGGAACCTTAAGAAGGAGTTTATGAAAAGAATTGGCTGTTCTCCTAGGTTTAGTACTCCATACCATCCAGAAGGAAATGCTATTGTGGAGAGGTGTAATCAAACTCTTAAGAATATGCTTCATCAGTTAGTAAGGAAGAGACCTAAAGTTTGGGAAAAGGAATTGCCATTTTTGTTGTGGGCTTATAGGGAACTGCCTAATGCCACAAAAGGAATGAGTCCAATTATGATGACTTATGGACAGTTGGGTTGGGGACCATTAACCATCCAGAAAATCCAGAAAGAAACTTGGATATGGGATCAAATTTTGCCTTTTGAATTGGCTGATACCAGCAAGTATGTGAACAGATTAAAGGAGCAACTGCAACTGCCCAAAGAGATTGCTGAAAAGCATGCAAAGAAGGCTGCTGCTGTCGTCACCACTGAGGTTGTGTGAACTTGATGCTCTGTCACCACTTTTAATAAGGGCTTTTTGTGTAATGTTTTTGCCATTTTCACATTTGTTATGTAATACTGCTTTGGGTGAGGGATTACTTGCTGCTTCTCAGAAACAGGCCATTGTTTTGCCTTTTCTTAAGTGCTTTTGTCTTGATGTCAGTCACACATCCAATTCTCAACCTATTTCCAACTTTACAGTAAAAAATGTGTCAATACAGCTCACATTTTATCTTGAGGCAAACTCCCTTCAACCTAAAAAACAACTGGGGTTCAGAAAGTTTCATTCCACTGCATCCGTTTTAACACACATTCTTGCTGACATTTTTGGGACAGATGACCAGGGACATGCAGAAACTTCTGAGTTCAGAACTCTTTGGCTAGAGCCGAAATTGTCACATCCACATATCAGCATATAACCCCTGAATTTGTTTTATAAATTGGGGCTTCTAGTTAATAAAACGTTGAACTCTGGACTTAAAATCAGTCCTCATTCCTCAAACTTAGCATTATTCAAGCAGGTCATCTGAATGCCTTTCTCTGGTTGTGCTAAGAACTAGAACTGCTCTTAGCGAATGAGCTTTCTTGGCTGCAGGACCTAAATTTTGAAATTCATCCTGCATCTGTGCATTATGCTCAGTTTCTTATGTCATTTCGTTCTCAACTTAAGGCTTTCCTATTTCTGTTGGCTTATTTTCCATAAGCTGCCTCTCTATTTCTATTTCTGACTTTCCTGACTGCAGCTTGAATTTGGTGCACCACCAGTTGATGCCTTGTGCATTACACAATGGCACAATAGAGGTTTCTAATCAATAATAATAGTCAGAAACACAAATTGTCTGGTATTAAATCACAGACACTTTTGCCTAAAACAAGACAGCAATTTGGCCTTTCAAAGTAAACAGATACAATCG
The DNA here is from genome assembly GCA_964023275.1 of Norana najaformis. Taxonomy (NCBI): domain Eukaryota; kingdom Metazoa; phylum Annelida; class Clitellata; order Crassiclitellata; family Hormogastridae; genus Norana; species Norana najaformis. Next base: position 49,101,620 of record OZ029913.1, on the reverse strand, counting down.
GGCTACAGTGGAAAAGTGTTCACATCAGACAGCCCATGTCTTTTAGCTTTGCAACTGTTGATAAAAGCTGCATTTATTTGTTTATCACGCTGTTCCCAAGATACTTGCACATTTCATTTGAGCAGGTCTATTATGAGTACTGATTGCTTAGTAGATAACATGTCCCACTGATAACCTAATTTTTCTCAGAATTATAAATTTGATGGTCATAAAATTCAACTGATAATATCTCTTGGACTACTTTTAATAATTATATAAATGAAACATCATTTTAAACAGAATTGAATGCATTATTTTGATAAATAAAAATCTGAAAATGTGAAAAAATATGACCTGAGACTCATTTGCCATGGCCGGTCACATATGCTGACACATTCTGTTGCTGAAGCCTGCTCCCATGTTCAACATAAACAGTGTAAAGCTGCAGTTGGAAAAGCCAAGACAGTCCTTGGAGTGGCACTAACCATTTAACTGCAGGTGGTTCTACAGACCTAATTGGCCGATTGCTAAGAATATCCTCCTTCACAGACCTCCTGGCCAATGTGCATCCACCTAAATTTACCATCTGTGACAGACTTCTGGACAGTGAAGCTTTCGTGTGCTAAGAGCCCCATCACCTATCATCATTCCTATTCTTCGATGCTATGTGGTGCAGGAACTCTGAACATGTTGTCAACTGTCAACTCTAGATGGGAATCCATTATTTGGCTCTACATGTCTGCAGGAGCACACCAGTGGTAACTTCTAGTTATCTAATCGTAATCCTGAGATCTCTACAGCGCCCAACAAAAGCCGCGCTGCGGGGACCAGCTTATTCACCAGCGCTCAGTCAAAACAAAAACCAATAGGCAAAAGGGTTCGGTTCCAGGTCAAGATCCAAAAGTCAGACGCAGAGACGGTGTGGCAGCTACGGGGGACGGTGTTTGGCGTTGGAGAGGAGAGAGAGATAAGAGGAAGAAGGAGTGCACTGTTTGCTTGTAGACAAACTTTTTGATCTTAATAACTTTGACATCATTTAGGCAGAACTTTTGTGAGGTACTTAAAAGGCATTATATTAAGCGTCTACACACACATACATTTGGGCATCGTCGTGTCTAGACTCACATTGTCTGTGAACTGAAAATCACAGATTCAGAGCAGCAATTGTGAGTCAGAGTCTTTGGAATGGTTTAACCTGTCCACTAGAAAGCGGTTTTGACAACCACCCAGCTGGCTAACACAACCTGCATGATGAATCTTGGCGGTACGAGAGATATTTGTATGTGGCATGTGTCTCCATCTGGGCTGCTGAAGGAGGGCCAGTCAGTAAGCATAACTGTATCTGGAGAATGTGTCATTTGGCCCCCACCATTACTTATGCTCAGCAAAGCACAGATCAGGGCCATCAGGAACTGACGTGCAGTCTTCGATAGCAAGCAAGAGACTGCTTCTGAACTGTCAATAAAGTTGATGCAGATATATGATACAGTTATTTTTGGAAAATATGTAGCTATTACACTTTATATCTTAGTCTTTATAAAAATGAAGTTATGTAACCAATATTCTGAGAAGACTAACCCAAATGTCAAATCTTCCTGGCCATATTCGCTCTGGTATGCGTACTGCATAGATAACTGCACCAACTATGTATAGTATGGCCATCAGAGAGAGCCAGCCAAGAGCCGAATCATAGATGGCTGACCAAAATCCATCAGTAATAACACAATGCATAGCTGGAATAACACCACTTAATCCAAGTCCTATGAATACTCCTAAAAAGACACAAAATCCCTAGACTAAGAATAATAATGTTACACAGTCAGCAGCTGAAATGCTATTTAGAATTTAGTTTATTTGGATCATGCTAAGATGTACTCAACTGAGCATTGCAACTGATGGCACTTAAAGTATGTGACCCTAAATGTTCAACACATATAAATAATTTAAAAATTTCTCAGCTTCCTGGATTGATTCAGCATAGCCCTCGAGTATTTAACACCTTACAGAAAAGAAGATTTTGTAGCTACATGTTTCCAACAGAACTGATTTCTAATACATCTTTCAAATGGTCTCAGGATTATGTCTGATTTTCACAGACATCATTTCTACCTCTAACTTGAATTTTTCTTACTTGAAAGACCATTTTTTCTTGGGATAAAAACTCAAAAAATTAAACATTTGCTCCCAAATGTCCTTCTTTTGCGTGAACTATTACTGCGTGCTTGAGTTGCTGGCACATGTTGGAATGGAACCCAGCATAATTATGTCATGTCTTGGCCAAGTCAGAGGATAGTTTCCCCTCCTCTGTGTACTTGTCAAGAATCTGACGAGTATATCTTCTCCTTCGTCTCACTGGTCTTTTGTCACCCCAATGTACCACTTTTGGTCATATATTGCTGCCACATACTGCCCAGGTTTTGTGCCAGCAACTTGAGCATGCAGTAATAGTGCACGTTAGTACCAGCTGGATGATTCAGTATGGAAGACTGTAACAACAAAATTTTAATCTTGTGTACAGAAAAACTTTCAAAATATATGATGCTGTATGCATAAATGACATTATCTTGATATTGTTAGATGTTTGGCAGTTTCACAAAATATTTCATCATATGTACTTTGATAGACCACCAATTAACACAAAATGTTGTTCATAAATTCATTCTAATTATGAAAAAGAAATGTTTATTTTAACTGTATTTTAATAAAAGTTACTTATATATAATGCATTTATATTTTTAAAAGTGATCACATTGGCTTCACAGTTTGATATTGAAATGTTAGGACAACAAGTCTGTTAATACCGCCCTGAATTGCAACTCACAATGCCAAAAATTGACCATATTTGACACTGTAAACTCCTTAAAACAAAAAACACCATTGGGATTTTTGGAACACTTCCCCCAATTGATCTATGCTCTTTCAGAAAATTCAATAAAAAGTAATATTTTTATGACCCTTTTTGGGAATATTTTTTCTCTCTGACCCCCCCCCCCCCTGTCAGATTTGGTGAACTCTGACCTCCTATATCCAGTAGGTTTGAATAAGTAATCAAGTCAAACTCTGCCAACTTATTGCCAGCCACATAGACAGTACACATATAAAAATTGTTTGCATTGTGCCTGGTACACGTGGAAAAATTGATCACTGAATATTGCAAAATTTAGAAACAAAATGAATATGAAGGCACTTTTGACATTTAATATAGCTGAAATCATAGGACATACAATAATAATTATTTGTTGTAATCTGCACGAGAAACTGTACAGGAATAAAAAACTCATCTAAACTGGTCCAACAGCTCTAGAGATATCAATTCTCAAAAAGCGGACATCTCAAAGTTTCGCAAAATGCCTTCAGAGAGTGGGATCACAGAATCAACGATATCTTGGAACGTATTTTAAATATTGCAGATTAATTTTGGGCTTTTCCATCCAATACATCTTGCAACATGTGGTTAAAATTTTAGCCGATTCTGAGATGGTCGGGTGGGAGGCATTGGTTGAGTTGAGCTGGAATGACCTATCTGTGTGCAGGATTTGATTCCCAGTGCATCATGTGAAACTGACAGCTGGAGGACTACACTAAAGTTAACATGCACACAATAAATAATTGATTACCTTGCATATTGAGGACCAATAGCTGTATATACAAATCCTATATACTAACTACTAGCTTAAAGTCATTTTGCATTTGTAGGCTCAAAGCTCAAACTTGATAAACTGTACACTTTGCATTGCAATTGTTGTGATGGTGTGCGACATGGACAAAAACTGAGACCTTAGACAGAATATTGTCACCAGATGCTTCAAAAGAATCCTCAAGATCTCCTGTACAGACCATGTCACCAACAAAATGATCAGGGCAATTCTGACCATCGTCCAAGAACACGGGTTGCATTGTAGTGATCCCCCCTTTAATTCGCGTTTCTATTTGGTTGAACTAAGCTGAAAACAGCTTACTTACCTACTTAGTTAGTGTATAGTAGTTTAGTGTAGTTTGTTTGTAGCAGTAGATTTGTGTATAGAGGCTGTAGTTAGTAGAGTTCGGTAGGCAGGCCAACATATAAGAGTAGACTATGGAACATGGCCAACTTAAGCAGGAACATGGGTTTAATAAATCGTATGCGACTATGCCAAGTCAGCACAGCCGATTATAGCCTACATGATGATTTCACAAAGGATTAATCTGACACAGCAGATTTGAAAATTGAACATTTGCTGATGTCATGAGCAGACGATGATTGTAATGAACAGCTGACAATGGTCATGCGCAGATCAGCGAAGACGGTTGGCGGCCATTGAACACCAAACGAACTTTTACGGCATAAGGTTTCCTGAGTTCAGTCAGAGCGATACATTCGTTGGTGCATGTTGGTATAGACGTGGAAAACCTCCGTACAAACGTTTGTTATGCATGCGTGTGTGTTTGAGATCGAACGTTCCTTAACTTCAATCGTCATTTGTGTAAGGGGTTTCCTTAGTGTGTAGGAACTTCGACAGAAACTGGGATTTACCTGTTCTTGGAAGCGGCGATAGTCGTATCGGACTGAGAAACTCGTAATCCACGCAAAGGATTGTGTTCGTATCAATGAAACTTTCATTCGATAAAGTTAAGCAAACTGCAACATGTGATTGCGCTTTGACAAGAGAGTAAACGAACGCCTCGTTTGTTTCTGCGTTCAGTGGTTGGAGTGAACTGGAATTACTTCGAACTTTCGTGTAATTAAGTCGGAAGTTTCAAGAAAGAAAATGGTGAATGTCCATTGTCTGCTAACGGATGCCTATTCTCAACGTTTGCCTGGAGATGGACTTTGGTAAAACGCCCTTCTTCGAGAACGATATCTTGAGATCAATGATTCTTCACAAGGACTGAGACCTGGAAAGGCAAGCGCTCATCGACGGGAGGGAAGAAATTAAATTACTTCTTTTAATTGTCTTAGCTAGCTTAGTAGTTGGCCTTTAGCAGTTGTAGTATGAGGTAGTTGTAGAGTGATGCTAGTATAACTGAACTGAAACATACTGTCTTGATTAATAGTTTATTTCAATAATAAAACTGTTTTAAACTTTACAGATAGTTTGAACGAGCCATCATTTCATCAAGATCAAATTCATCATTTGAGACTGATAAGAAGACTTGGGATAGATGTATATTGACAGAAATCTTTAGTCATTTGCATGTATCCTTTCCCAAGGACTTATAATTGTAAGAGAGGTCATGCCCTCTAGGGATTGTAAGTTAAGTTACAATAATAATAAATAATAATTAGCAACTTCTAATGCGCCAGTGTCTAATGCACAAGGCATCAACCGATGGCACACCAAAACCAAGCCACAATCAGGTCAATATCCGGAAGGTCAGTGCGCACGACAGAGAGGCAGCCTATGGTGGATAAGCAATTTGAAACGGGTAAGTTTTAAGTTCACAACGAAATGACAGGAGTGACTGAGCAGATCGAACAGACACAGGGAGGGAATTCCAGAATTTTGGTCCAGCAACCGAAAATGCTCGTTTACCAAGAACAGTTCTAGCCCAAGGTATGACCAGAGAAAGACAATCAGATGACCTTGCAGAATAATGGTAAGTCTGGGGAATAAGGACTGATTTCAAGTATTGTGGTTGGCCATAGTTCAACGTTTTATAAACTGTAAGTCCTAATTTGAAACAAATCCTTTGCTGAACAGGAAGCCAACGTAACAGGGGTTATATGCTCATATTTAGAAGTATTTGTTATGGCTCTAGCCAAGGAGTTCTGAACTCTTTGGAGTTTCTGCATGTTTGATTTAGTGATACCAACAAGAATGGATTTACAATAGTCAAGACGACTGGAGACCAATGCGTTAGCTAAGGATATTCTGGAAAACATGGGGACATAATGCCTAATTCTGCGTATGTCTCGAATATACATATATGATGACTTACAAATACCATTTACATAGTTTGTGAGGGACATGTTTGAATCGAAAACAACACCCAAGTCATGAGCAGTATCAGTCATCTCAATGAGTGAATCACCCAGTTTTATAGATTTAAGCCATTCGAATTTCTTAAGTTACTGAGGAGGGCCAAGTAGTAGAAATTCAGTCTTCGAGGGGTTAAGGAGAAGTTTATTTGCTGCCATCCAAGACTGCAGCTCTTCAAAGGCATCAGACAACAGCTGCACAGACGAGTGACAAGTCAAACTGTCAAATGAGATGTAGATTTGGGTGTCATCAGCATAGAAATGATATCCCAGTGAATGATTGTCTAGCAGAGTACCTAGAGGTGTGGTGTATAATGTAAACAAAAGAGGACCAAGTACAGAACCCTGCGGAATGCCACAAGTCAACGAGGCACTAGCTGAATAATGTCCATTTAAAAAAAAAGATTGAGTGCGAGGGCTGAGGTAAGTAGCAAACCAATGTTGAAGACGATGCAAAAGGAGAGAGTGGTCGACAGTATCAAAGGCAGCAGACAAATCAAGGAGAACGAGTGCTGTCACCTTACCCTTATCCATGGAGCACATGATGTCGTTATGAACAGCAAGCAGAGCAGATTCTGTTGAATGAAATTTACGGTATGCAGACTGAAATGGAGAAATTAGTGGGTTGGAAGAAAGGTGAGCTTGCATACGATTCAAAACTACCCGTTCAAGAATTTTATATATAAAATTCAAATGTTGAGATGGGTCTGTAATTAGACAGGTCACTTGAATCGAGAGAAGGTTTCTTTAGCAGAGGATGAACTATGGCATGAGCAAAACCAGAAGGAAAGGATCCCTCAAGCAATGAGAAATTGATAATTGATGTAATGGTTGGACCAAGGACATCAAAACATTCTTTTAGGTAAGAAGTGGGAATGGTGTCTAGGAGAGAGGTTTTGTCAGGTGAAGAAAATATGAGTCTGCGGGCCTCCACAAGAGTTGTTGGCAGAAAGTAATCCAAGACTGGAGGAGAAGAACTAGGAAGAAGAAATTTATCACATAACGAATAGCCATTAAATTTCAGCCTTATACCAGAAATCTTATCAGCAAAAAAGGTCAAAAATTTACTGGCTAGCTCTTGGGTAGCACAGAACATGCCAAAAGATAAATTTAACCTCTCTCTGTGTAGTAATTTATTCAAAGCCATCCACAGAGTTTTTGGAGATGTAGAACTTTCGGCAATTAAATTAGTTAAATATTCTGATTTTGCCGAAGAAACAAGTTTGCGCACAAGTTTGCACTGTTGCTTAAACCTGTTGAGATCTGAGGGAAGTCGAGAGTGGCGCCACCAATGCTCTAACTGACTTCTGTGACGCCTAGCATCGGAAATGGCAGAGTTGAACCAAGGCTGTGGTGTGCGCTCTACTACTCTTTTAGTTCTAAAAGGAATTTGTCTGTCAAGAAGCTCAGATAAAGTAGACTGGAACTGCAAAGCCAGTTCACTAGCAGTTTGTGCAGATAACCACAATGGAGATGTTAAGATATCATGCTTCAACTTATTTAAATCAATTTTATGCCAAGGACGAAATTTAATAGTTTTATAATTTGAGGGTGGTTTAAAAGGGAAGTCAAATTTTGAGGAAATTGCAATATGATCTGATAAATAAGACTCAAGTGGCAAGACAGAATGAAGTGATTTTGAGTCGGAATGAGTTATCAAAGCATCTAAGGTGTGGCCTTTATTATGTGTAGGAAAGGTAACAAGTTGTTTCATGTCAAACCCTCCTAACATATAAGAAATGATGAGGAACAATGACCAGCTGTATCAACATGAATATTAAAGTCACCCATAATAACTATTTCAGAGGGAGAGGAAATCAAATATTCAAGTAGTGACTGGAATTCATTAATCTGGCACAAAAGGTAGAGATCTCAAAGGGTACAACCGGTGGTAGCCCAAAAGGATTGCTACATTTATAAGAAGCTGGTACATGCATTTCTTGATAATGTTTCATGAATTCCATCAGAAGAGTTACATAGGAGACCTCAATAGGCTGCCACGGATGAAGCCACCATGGACTGGAAGAGGCAAACCAGGAGTCTCACAGACCAAGAGCCACATGAACCAAAACAGTTAGAAAATAATATTGAACAACAACAGTTTGGGCTGAAGTAAGTAAGCAAGCAAGTAAGTGGTTTTGTTAACATGCCACATGTTCATCAGCTGAGTGAGTTATCACAAGCGAACACTATAAGGAAGAAGCCCCAGAACAGGAAACATGGTACCACATCCTGGATATGTATGCTAACCTGAGCTCGCTCCTAGAGAAACAAAATGTTTAGTACCATTAAAATATTAGCAAAGTTTAAATATGATAACATAAAAATCAGTTTGTAAGACGATAAAATTGCAACTCATAACTAAATATCATGATGTTATAAATTACAATGCAACAAATACAGAACTGATAAAAAATGATGTTACCTGCTCTGACAGGGCGAAATTTAGGTTGAGCAAATTTATCCCACATGGAAACAACAATACAGGTAGCCCCAAGGATAAAAATTGCAACAAGGTATATAATCATGGGTATCATGCGACAGTAGAAACTGTAGTACAACCATGGGACAAATGAACCCATTGTAAGCATTGCTATGCCACAGTAATCCAACCTGTAAGAATAAAAAATCACACACATATACACATACATATATTGTAATTGTAATCTGACATTTATAAAGCGCCACTTCAAGAATAGACTCATCAGAAGCGCTCCCGACCCGAACCAGTGAGACCACTGGCAAATAATACAGACTTCAGGCGCTTGCGAAACTGCCGAAGAGACAAACTGAGGAATACTAGTCGGAGCTCTCGGGAAAGGCGATTCCAGCTATTGGGTCCAACATAGGCAAAGCTTCTAGACTGCGCTGTAGCAGTGTGCATACGAGGGACAGTCAGAAGTCCAAGGGAGGCCGACCGGAGAGTGCTACGGCCTGGAACCAAGGAGACCGAAATGCAGAAGTCCCTAAGATATGATGGAGCAGAGCCAACGAGACAATTATGCATAAGCGTTAGGATCTTGAACTGGATACGCTGCTGAATAGGAAGCCAGTGTAGAGTGTCGCGTATAAAGGAAGTTATATGGCCATACCTGGGACGCCTCCAATAAGACGGGCAGAAGCACTGAGAACAGATTGAAGCTTGGAAATATTGGCAAGTGAGAGTCCAGCAAAGATAGCGTTACCAAAGTCCACCCTAGTGCAGATAAGGGCATGAATTAGAGTAGTAATGGCATGAAAGGAGAGGGAGCGGCGGATGGTACGAAGCTGACGAAGGTGGTATAATATGTATATTATATATGCACGGTAACAGGATAATAACCCCCCAGACAATAACCCCCGTACAATAACCCCGGGACAGTAACCCCCGATGCAAAAAACCCTGGACATTTATCGACATTAGATGTGATAACAAGTTACTTTATAAAGGATACATATATGATGCTAGGTTACAGGTAGGTATGTATTATGGTTGTTCAGAAGTCAGTAATGAAAATATAAATGCATGAGAATTGGATGCAGAGCAGCTTGTTTTGTTTCATTTGAATCACAGGTACAGGAATAAATACCAGTTTGCTGTTAAAATAAATTTAGAGGTTGCTTGAAGTCACACGTTTTTCTTATTGCAAGAGCAAAATGAGAACACAGAAGAAAGATGAAGACTATGAAATTGAGACCTCAGTTTATTACAAGAAACACCTCAGTGAAACTCAAAGCACATGTTCTGCCTGATAGTTCTTCACAGCCTAAGAAACCAAGACTGATGCACGATATATTGAGTTCTCGTATGCATTAGATGGTACAAATATATGAAACAAGTTTACTATTCTAGCAGCAGCAACTGCAAATGATGAGGATCTAGATACTGCTGCATTATCACAGTCAATGATTACAGAAAACAAACAAGCCAGAGATCATAGATAGAAAGGTGCATTTGTGAATAGTTTAGTTCCATCAAAAAGGCACCTTTCATAGTTACAGTGGTGTTCAAAAGTCTGGCACCACCTTCGAATTTTGCATTTTCTCAACTTTCTGACCTTTTACTTTAATTTCTTCATTTACTCACTAGATTTTTCTGTGTACCACATTATAAGGGATACATTTGGCTATTAGAATCAACTTTTAAAGATCATTTGTTTCTTTTTTTGACAATACTGTTGATACTGGAACATAGCTACTATAACTTTTACAGATCCTGCGTGAAAACCAGATCAAGATTTTCCAATCAGCACGCGTTATTTCTGACCAATGAGGAGACTGCTTTCGTCAGCCAATCACAGTCCAGGCATCTAGCTAACAGGGAAGCTATAAAAATGGGTGCAATTTTTGGGTTTCATACACTTTCTACATCGACCATGAAGACGAGTCAGAGCCTGACGTTGGAGGAGCTTGTTCGTGTGACAGTGATGAGCGAGGAAGGAATTTCGTGCCGCCAGATTGCCAGCAAAGTCAGCTGCAGTAACAGCGCCGTTGTAAGGATTCTACAAAAGAAGAAAGCGACGGGTTCAGTAGTAGACAAGCCTTGGTCATCCCCGTGCATCAACATCATGCCGGGACTGTGCTCTTCGATGCCTTTCGTTGACCAATCACAAGTTGACCTCGCCTCAGCTACTGCGTGAGTGGTCAGACGAGTGTCATGTCAGTGTCAGTTCATCAACAGTTTGTCGTCGGTGCCTGCAATTTGGTCTGAGGGGCTGCAAGGCAAGCAACAAGCCACCGATGACTGACGTCCAAAGGCACAAACAGATCGAGTGGGCGCGGAAGCACTCAAGCTGGACATGTAAAATGTGGGAAAAGGTGCTTTTCAGCGATGAAAGCACCTTCTGCCTGTTTGGCAACCAGGCCCACACCTACGTGAGGAGGTTTCCCAGAGAGAAGTTCAAGCCTGAGTGCCTCAACCTCACTGTGAAGCATCCTTTGAAGATAATGGTCTGGCGCTACATGGCTGCCAGTGGCGTCAGACGTCTGCACATCGTTGATGGAATGGTCAGCGGGACCAACCACATCTCAATACTGCAAACGTGCATGGTGTCATCAGCGCAGCAACTGTTTCCAGGCCAGTTTCTGTTCTAAGATGACAACACACCATCGCTCCAAACAGGTGATCAACTGGAAGCATCAGAACAACATCTAGTCAATTGACTGGCCTGCCCAATCTTCGGATCTGAATCCGATCGAGAACTTGTGGTACAAGGTGGCCTTGGAGATATCCAAGAGACACTCAACTTCAAAATGTGAGTTAACTGAGTCACTCATTTGCAGCCTGGAACCGCGTTGTCAACAATGATCACCTCGTGAAACTGGTTCAATGAATGCCGACACGGTGCAGACAGGTGACCAAGAAGAAAGGGTGGCCCACCACCAAATACTGAGGCATCGCTGTCATACAAAACGGCCTTTATCAAGGTCACCTAAATTAATATGAAGAAGAACATAGGACACATGCCCTGTTTTAAAGCATACTAATTTATTTTACACCATTTGCCAGGAAAGTACAAATTACAAGATTTACACGAAAAACGATTAACATGGCAACTTCAATAACAAAACTCAGAAAATTAAGGCCAAGCTAGAATAAAAGTTGATTCTAATAGCCAAATGTATCCCTTATAATGTGGTACACAGAAAAATCTATTGGGGAAATGAAGAAAATAAACTAAAAGGTCGAAAAAACGAAAAATTCGAAGGTGGTACCAGACTTACACACCACTGTAGTTCACTGGTATGGAAAGCTGATGTGAAACAGCATAGATAAGGAAAAGCCCAAGACTAACACAGGCTGATTGTCAGAGTAATAGGCCATAACCAATGTTGCCTCTAAGCTGCGCGCGTGCGCGCGCGCGCACAAGTTTGGAGGACAGCGCACACAACAATTTTCTGTCAGCGCACACATTTTTCAGCGTTCCATTTACTTAAAAGTTAAATTCAGCTCACTGTTACAGCTTCTGGCATAGTTGCCCCACTTAGCTCAGACGGCGAAATTTAATATACCTGTACCCTATATTGCAAAGCCATATGGCCGCCCAAGATGTGAAAATTCCTTCCCCCTTGGTCCACATAATACATTTGGCCAAACAGCTGGTCATTAGTTGTCATCAGTTTCACGGTGCGCGCTGTTTGAACTCTGAACTCTAGCCTCTTTATGAGGGATGCTTGATCCAGGGGCAAAGCATGAATGATACCTCCATCTACTGGTCAGTGGTCGCGGATATATCGTATTACTCGGTCTGCTATGTAAGTAGCCCTTTGTTTATATAGTACAGAAACCGTTGGTTAGTAGGCTTATCTTATATTGTTGTAGACTATTGTACTTGACTTTATAGCTCAATACTATTTACATTCGACCGTATGCGATTAAATAAATTGTCAAGACAAAAAGTATCCGGCAGCGGATTTTTGGCTTGGAAAACAACTTGTGAACTGTTTAAGACAGAATGGTTAAACGAATAAAATCGAGACTGAACTGCCGTCACTGGATACAGAACGCAAACCGTGGTATTGAAGGAGGCTTTACCTATCGTGACAAATTTTAATAGGCCTACGTTGTTTGCAATATGCGGCTGTGCTTGAGAAAATCCTTACAAGCGTGATCGTTAATGTAATTGTAAACTCGGGATTTCTACTGCGTTTAACGTAAGCTAAGTCGCGGGAACCAGCTTATTCACAGGCGCTTAGTCAAGAGAAAATCGATAGGCAAGAAAGGTTTGGTTCCAAGTTAAGATCCAAGAGGCAGGCAGACAGGCAGGTAGGTAGGCAGGCAGGTAGGCAGGCAGGTATCAGACGGCTACGGTGGGTGGTGTTTGGAATTGGAGCTGCAGGATAGACAAGGGGAAGAAGAGGAATCAGGACAGGGTCTGCGGAAGAGGAGTGTCTTGGGTTTTGAGTGAAGACTTGGGCAGAGAATCCAAGGGGTGAAGTGATGGTGAGTTTGTATGATGGGTCAGATAATTGTCGTTATTCTGGAGGGAGTTTATTCCAGAGTGGTTGAGCAGTTATGACTATGGAGCGATTTCTAAATTTTCAGGGTGAGGTGATGGGAGGGCGGAGAAGTGTTAGGGCAGAAGAGGATCGAGTTTAAGGGAGTGGCTGGATTGTAAATAAGTGACGAAGATAGGGTGGTTGGGATGCATGAAGTGTGTTGTAGGTAAGTGACGAGACTTTGTAGTCTATTCGTGGGTGGGAAAATTTTGCGCGAAAGCTAACGCTCATGTCAATACAGTATAACAACTGCATCCGTGGTAAACGATAGAGTGTATATAAGTTGGATTATATTTAAAGAGACACCTGACACAGAATTTATGTCGATTCTCTTGCAGAAAGTCGGAATACAGATAAGCGGCATTTTCTGCAATCGTTTATTCGTTGTCAATTCTTTGATGTCATTCAGGTCTACAACTAAGACTCATCTCTTTCATCTCGTTTACCCACTTAGGCTAACTTCTGGTTGCTCTGAAACATAGGAATTCGACCTGATTTCTCCTATGGATTATGGTTTTGCTTACGATTCCTCATTTGAAGCGACCATCAGATGATGCCTTGGGCATTATGATAACGGTGTTATAGAAGTTATCAGATTTGTTAGATTTTCAAGATGCTCCAGGATGCAACCATACAGGTTTTTCTAAACCTAACAGACGTGCCTTGGAAGAAATCAACCTGGATCATATGTACAATCGTTGGCAACTGCACAAAGGGTCGACCATTAAGAAATCCGAAAAGGGCGAAAGGAGAGGTCACCCAAATCCAGACAAGGGGAGGGGCAATGCCCAATGCGGATGCCCCAATCCAATTTGTTATTTCAGTACACTCTGCGCCTTAAACACCAACTTCAGTCCGACAGCAGTCCGTGCCGCATTGGATCTAATTACATCCCACTTCTGGTTGTAGCATTTTCAAAGTAATCAACTACATAGCTCAGTTAGCCCTGCAAGATAAATGGGGCTTTGTGCTCCGTTGGAGTGCGGACGTTAGCAATAGAGATGGGAGGTAATGCCAAATGCGTACAAATGCAGACTAGGGTAGGAATGGTCGAAACTCGAAAGTAAGTCTTTGCTTTAATGTCCTCTATGGACGATCGAAAATACAAACTAGAGATAATCTTAATATAAGTTTAACTTGTCCTGGTCATCTTTTATTTCAATAAAATGCAAATTTATAGCCTTTTAGTTTAAGCCCAAAAGATATTCGTTCTTACACGGACCATAGCTCAAGTCTCAAATGTCACTGCTCACGCTGTCGGCCAGTGCGCGCACGACGAAAAAAAATTAGAGGGAACATTGGCCATAACATGGATAAAATACTTGAGATAGCAAAATCCTACCTACTTAGCTCAAGCAAGAACACAGCAGCTAAACCCTTGGGAAGTTCTTCCTGGTATTGTTGGTATGAGTTTTGATACCACTCCTAGTAACAAGAATCATGTACTATTTGCAGCAAAAACATATTCTGCATTTTTCAGGCAGACATCATGAACATGATCTCTGCCTGGAATTAGTGTCTTTACTGAGTTCCAACATTCCCTTCTTTCAGCAATTTCTGCACTACTACTGGCCAAGTATTGAGACTCAATTTTCCAGGGTCGGTCACATATGCTTCAAGCCTTTGGAAAATCCCAAACTGAATGATCTGCACCTGTGAGAGCCTGATGGTGCCACTCTTGTCTTCCTGTGCTAGATTTAAACAATGCAAACTTGTACAAAATCTTTTCATTTGCGATATCTTCATATTTAACTAATTTAATCTCTGAGAGTTCTGCTTTACCTAAGACCATGTGGATGGCTCTAAATAAATTACTACAATGTGAAAAGTGAAATGTTGCCCCTAGGCTGTTTTTTGGAGAAAAGGATACTTCACAGAACAGTACACCTGTACAGTTAATGAAAACTGATGTAATATCTAATTCTTAAAAATGCCATCTTTAAATCTGTTACAAGAATTATGTGACCCTGTTTGTGGGACTTTTTCTCCATTTGGTCTCATCCTTCGAAGCTATTTTCTTGGCCACTCAAGATCTCCTGTTTGTCCCTCATATGCGAACCACTGCGGCCCAGTCCAGAAGCTTTGCTTACGTTGGTCCCACTTGCTGGAATCGTCTCCCTCGAGAATTGCGACTTGAGCTCCTTTCTCTCCCCCTCTCAGCATTCCACAAGCGCCCGAAGACTGAACTGTTCAACAGTGTTGGGTCGGAAGCACCTCTGTTGAGTTTATCCTCTAAGAGATGCTTTATAAATCTTAAATTACAATTACAATTACCATACAGTGTAGGTGACCAGGTTTTCAAGGAGTATGGTAAACTCCTCAGTAAATGTCAAAGATGGTAGCTAAGATCCACAGAGATAGATAGTGGTGATGGTGATCAGGCCACGTGCTGCAGTGAAAGAACTGAGTAGGACTGAAAAGGTGGTAAAGTTCCACGTTTTGTAGGCAGTTCTGTCTTGCGGAAAACAGCAGCTCCACCCTCCCCAGAGCAAGAGGCAAGCAGATCAGAATCATGCATGGTGCAACCACTATCTGGTAGTCTGTTGGCAATGACTTTTGTAGTGCAGCATCGGAAGCTGATGCCAAAACACAATGAAAATATGAAGATCATGACTGGTGACGGCATTGGTCATCAAACCATATTTGTTGCCGAGACTCTGGACATCCATGTTCTAAGCACAGTCCATCTTGTACTCACAGCAAGCAGCAACTGTACTGAAATGCTGACTTGCTAGAAGAGCAGACATCAACTATGTAAAGAGAATCTTTCTAACAGTGCATTTCGTTGTCTGACCATCACGGTTAAGTACCTTCGGTGCCTTTGAACTGTAAGCTTTTCTGTAGGGGTGTGTTCATGTCATGCCAGACACCAACTCAAGTTCAAAGTTTACAAATTTCATTAAAGAAAATGTATGTGGCAAGAGATAACTTCTTTATATCCAGAGCACTCTTCCTGAGAAAACAGCCACAGTCAAGTTAATTTGTCAAAGGAAAGTGAAGAAAAACAACAAAAAACTGAACAAGACGGTCACATTGGGTGTATACACACCATTTGAGAGCACCTAACTCCCAACTAAATCTAGTGCAAGCATCAGTATTTAAAAACTCGAGGCTGAACCAAATACAGTTGAAGGCATTGATAGAGAGAAGAGTGCAGAAAAGAAGTCAAACCAAGCGGCAAATGGACTTTTGCAGTTTGCATGTAATTCACTGTGGGCCTAAAAAACGCGAAGTTCTACAAAATAAAAGGATTAACATCATCCGGCTGCACTCCAAGTACTAGCACTAGAGGAAATTTTAATGGCACAACTTCAGGTTGGAGGAGATACATAAAAAACGTTTGCTAGAATGAACTCTTCCTGTCCTAGGAAATGTGTTGGGGTGCTGTAAGCTGCCTTGGTGGTGTTGGAGCAAAACTTGGTGGCGTTGGAGCAAAACTTGGTGGCGTTGGGGCAAATCTTTCGCTGCAAGTCATTTTGAGGTATTCAGCAATCAAACCTCAGCAGCTAAAGCAAATGAACCGATTCCATTCAAGGCGCAAATCTAAATCCAGTTTAGAGCTAGTTTTTTTTGTTTAGGAGCAAATCTGGAAATACACTGGGCTAACAATTTGGTTTTGTCATTTAGACAAAAATCTATGCAATTCAGATTTACATTTAAGTTACATTAAATGTGAAGCAGAGTTTTAGAGTTCACCATAATTCTTGTGTATCGGGGTGAAGCAGTTTATTTTGCAATGCCTTACACTTTTTAAGAAGTCTCAGTCTTCAAAATTACTGACCTCTGTCATGTACAGTTTCATCTCACACCATAGTAACAAGAAAACACATGCATGTTACCCTTACCAATGATTCAGAACCGTCTACACAGATAAATGTTTGAGCAGCTTTAACCCTTATAAATTCACAAAAGTTAATACAGCATTGTATGTATGTATGTGTCATGTATCAAATACTACATCTAACACCTCTTAAGCACCTCGAAGAAAGCCAATATAAGATAAGAAGTACTCAACGCAATAATTAGCACATTTTTTAATTGTTAAATGCAGTTCTGACTGAGCCTGAGAAGTATCGATAGAAGCAGCTATGGATGGGCCTTGTCATCTGTGCTCGTGAAGCAAAATGGTCCACAAGAAGTGTAGTTTTTGTACTCAAACAGCAGCCCTACTTTTAATGATAACTTACTTGTTGAAAAATTTTCCAACTTTTTCCGAGTGACAGTATACTGTATGAAACATCCACGAGAAACCAAGACACAAAATAGCTCCAATAAAAAAAGCTGAAAACACTAATTTCTCTTGCCACTGGATCTCTATAGATGGACGACTGTTGAAATATAGTGCAACTGCAGTAAATGCAATACAGCCTAAAAAAAACATTCAGAAATTTAACAGATTAAACAAGTCATAACATCAATACCACTGCACTGGTGAAAACAGTTGCATAACTTCAAATTTCGGGCCCCTGCAGATTACACAAATGGTAAAAGTTCATACTCTATCAGGCTCTTAATGGACCTCTGTTTCTCACATTTGGGCCTGGGCCCCACAGCTGTGGGCCCTGTGTGCCCAAAGGTATGCTACTCGGTGAAATAATGTCCACCAACATTTTTCGCATCCTTTTAAGAAGTTAAACTATAAGACTGATTTAGCATGGAACTCTGGATTCACAGCAAACACCATGACATAACAAAGAATGCATTAATTACAAAATTTTATATACACAAAATGGGCCATAATTGTGACTAAGAATTAAACCCTTTCAGGTCCAGGTGACAGGAAATCATACATGACTGTTTTTCTGTCCAGCAATAATGTTGCATAATGACAATGTTGGATAGTTACTTTACAAAGTAATTAGATACAGTGACTAGTTACTGGGCCAAGATCAGTTCCTTTTCCAAAGTAACTTATTATTTTTAGTTACAAAATGTTGGGACGGCAAAGTCATAAATGACAGGAATTCATAGAATATCAAGAAGCTTATTGTAATGCTACTCTATCCAGAGTAATCAGCCAGTTGGATCTTACTGACTAGTTACTATATTTAAACCTACTGGAAGGATATAGAGACTCATGATAGTTGCTATATGACACAGTCCATACAAAATCTTGGCTCACTGAGTTCAAATTATAATATTTTTATTAGCAAATAATTCAGTGTTTGTAAAATAAGATAACAAGATTTATCTAACCTAATATGTCTCTTACTTATCAATATTAGGCCAGCATTGATATTAAGCTAAGTTTATATTATAGTTATACTACCCTCCCCACTTAATGTAGGACAGTCGTTCTTGCACTTTCTTGTAGGCATGGAAAGATGAATAATTAAATCTCCTGTCCATGTGAAGGATTGTTTCTATAACTCACACTCGAGGTTGTCTTTCACCAAAAATTCAACTCATGGTTGATTGAGGTTGCGATTGTAGAAAGAATCGCAGTTTGTTGATGTCCTTGCATATCACATCTGCTTCTGAACCAACCTTTGCCAGCTAGTCCGTTTCTTTTAAGACATCAAATATAACTGAGCCTGATGTCGACATCCAGAAAATGACCAGAGGATCGCTGTCGCTCAAAGTCAACTAAGTTTCAGTTTATATAAAAAGTTTCTAACTTGCTACTACACATGAATAAACTCACACAATTCGACTACCGCTTCCGTACGAAAGAAACTTGTTAAAAAATCATCTTTTCATCGAATTACCAATGTAATTATGGACTTCGATGCAATTTAGAGTTGTAGATTGCCAAAACACCAACACACCGAACCCTTTTGAAGGTCGAGGCACAACTGAAGTCAAACTGTAAAATGAGTCAACGTAGAGCATGAAAATCAGACGTCATCTGATTTAGCCAAATGTTACAAATTTAAATCCTCTCATCTGAATCCCTGCCTTAGATGACATCACCAGACAGTGTCCTCTTGTCCCCATAGTCAATAATAAAGAATTATTTAGCTCAGTTTTTTACCTGAGGTAGAAATGATTCCTCAGGAACTAAAAAATTAAGTTAGGAGTTTAAAATGATCTCTGAGAAATCAGGCCTCGTCCCAGTAGTTTTCACAGCTGTCTGAAAATGTGCCTCTGAATGCAATGGCATTGTGGCGCTGGACAAAGATAGAGAGGCGCTGGAAAAGGAAGCGAGTCTCATTGTCGTTCAAACATTAGTTTGAACGACCACCAGTGAATGCAGGCCTCACTCCCCATTCGAGATGGTGGACTGGCTTTGAGAAGAGTGTCGTCGCTGGCTTTTTCAGCCTATATGGCATCAGCTGCGACCACTCTGGAACTTCAGTCTGCCGTTTTGACCAAATGCCCCAGACACTTTGAGGAAATGCTGGTGGCATGCCAAGACACTCTTCCAGCTGTTCTGGATCCTCTACCAGCTAAACATTGTACATGGGATAAGCCGTCGGTGAAGAAGGATAAGCTGTCAGTTTGGGCTGCCACCATTTCCCCGTGGATCAGGCTAGGTTGGCTGCTGTCTGTTATCTTCACTCTGGCGATTGGCCAAGCGCTCTCCCAAGTCCATTTTGTGGTCTCTGCTTAGATAATGAGGCGGTGAGGGTGGCAGTTGGTCTTCTGGGCCTTGATCTTTGTTGCCCCCCATACATGTTGATGTGGAGATGCTGTTGGCAGATGGACAAAATTGGTTAGTTTGCAGACTACCTAAGGGACGCTCTATTCACCATCACGATATCATATGGTGCTCACTCCAGAGTGCAGACGTTCCAAGCACGAAGAAGCCAATGGGTCTCCTGCAGACTGATGGGAAGTGGCCCAATGGTGCTACACTTGTTCATTGGGCGGCTGGAAAATATATGACCTAGGATGCTACAGTGGTCCATACTTGTGCCATCTCCTACTTGTCGCAGACAGCGATTTCAGCAGGTTCTGCAGCTGAAGAGGCAGCAGCCTATATATAGGTCTGCAAAATATGCACTGCTGCCTACAACCCACAGGTTTGTTCCCACCGCCTTTGAGACCATTGGTCCAATAAATGCTGAGGGTGCAGAATTCCTTTCACAGTTGGGGCATCGCACTTTAGCTCATTTATGCTGACACAAATTAATAACTTTTAACCTACTTAGGTGCTGGCTTTTACATGTAACACTTAAGCATATAAAATATTGAGGTATAGAGTCACCTAAATAAGTATTTTGGTCAACCATAGGCATAGACACCTGCAAACTTAAGAGAAGTGCTACACTTCACAAATACAGTGCCCAAATATAATGTATTTGCTTAATAAAGATTACCCAACATAAATTCAACAAAAATTTCAGTGATTTATGTTTGCATATTGAGTTGATGTATCACTGTATTAGCCCTAATTATATGAGTAATCCAGTTTGGTGTGATAAGCTTCAAAACATGCAGTTTCAATGCATAGGCCTGGTTTGGAGGGACATGTTTTACATATCCAAGTTTTCATTATTGGATTATCACATGATGAGCAAAGTCCTATTGCATAGCATAGCCTACATGGTTAGCTCTTTGATGTTCGTTCACGACCTATCCAATCATAAGGTCGCTTTCCTGGAAAATGATCGTGGCTGGTTAGTCAAGCCTACATGGCCAACTTTCCAATGGTAGCATTCAGTTTTGGGGACACAATCAACAGACCAGTGATGATGTTGTGAAGGAAATGCAAGAAGTCTGAGCGCCCCTCACGTTTTGTAATGTCTACGTGCACTGAGTGTGTACTGCAGAAGGAGACAGAGGAACACTTTTTGTACCATTTCTAGCTTTTCCACAACACGATCAAAGAATCTAGTTGCTGGTCTGTGAGATCCACCCCACCCATGGTATGGTTGTAATCAACTGCGCATGTAGGATTCTTATCTTACCACATTGCATCCTTGTCAGCTGTGTTGGTGGGTGCAACTTTGTTCATGTGGTCCATACTGAGTAAATGGACAATTTTGATTTGTTCTGTTTGTCTTTGACTGCTCTGTATTTTACTGCAAGTAGGTTTGTTGGATGACTGT
This sequence comes from Norana najaformis, assembly GCA_964023275.1. Taxonomy (NCBI): domain Eukaryota; kingdom Metazoa; phylum Annelida; class Clitellata; order Crassiclitellata; family Hormogastridae; genus Norana; species Norana najaformis. The sequence goes on along the minus strand of OZ029913.1, from coordinate 49,080,710 downwards.
CTTACTTGCTGAGTAGCTATTTTTGACAAAAAGTGTCACACAAAAGTTACTGCATAGATAGTACTGCCACCTAGCAAATTCAGTGTAAATATGAGCAGTGTGACCCTTATTCAGTATGTATATACCACCTATATAAACACGTGAAATCAGCCTATTGCATTTTGTGAGGCCTTTGGCCTGAAGGGTCATGTACTGGATGATGGTCTGTGAGCCCTTTGGCCCAAAGGATCACATAGTGAAAGAGTCAATGATCCTTGCTTAGTCTTAATCTGAAATTGTTTGAAGGCTGCTCAAAGACATTAATGACTAAAAAATTCTCTTTAAAAAAATCTACTTCAACATCACAAAACTGTAAAATATAACTATCCTAATCTAACTATGTTTACACTAAAATTGCCCATAAGCTACCAGTGATAACCTATAATCAGTTTTTATGAATAATAACTGCAAATTCTACTCTTTGTAGTTATACTTGGTACACAGAATAACGCTGTTAAGTTTAGCAAAGTCTAGCGATGACTACTAAGTCATGCAGCCAAAGTGTCTTCATTAAGCACCAGCAGTTGGACCACAACCGTAAAGTGGACCATAGTATAGCAGCTAGCCTGATGGTCCATATCTCCAGGGGTCCATGCCTGTACCCAAGTGGCAGTTCAGCTAGCCCCTCTACTAGTCAGGTCATGCCTATCTTACCTATTTCTATCTCTAGGCCCACAGGCCGGCCTACACCAGTTTCATCAAGACTCCTCTGTCCACCCAGCCTGGCCTAACCTGAATCTCCTTTGTTTGCATGCTCATTTCCCAATGCCAAAAAATCCTCCACTGCCCTTAATCGGGTAGTGCCAGTCCCAAGCCTGGATAAAGGAGGGCGATGTCAAATCTCTAGGGCCCATGTCACTCATCAGAACTAGAACTGAAACCCAGGTTATTATCAAGTCCAGAAATTAATTAAATGTTACGTCTACTGAGTCTGTTACCTCACAATTTAATGACATAACATATTGATGACATGCATTGCATCAGACCTCAAAGCACAATAACTACGGTAGCCACATAGGTTCTGTTTAACAATGCTGTGTCATAGCAGACGATAAACATTACCTTTTTCCTTCATCCAGACTTGGGAATGGCATCACCCAAGTACGGCAGTGGAGGAGTTAATAACTATGGTAAAATGCAAGTGGCATAAGCTGCAATGCAACTATGGGCTCAGGTGTGATGCACAGCTAAGGCAATCTGTAACTGTTATTGTAATTGTAAATTTGCTCCACACCTCTTTAAGAGAAACTAATCAGAAGCACTTTCTGTGCTAGCCTAAATAATGTTAAAGTTCATTAAAAACAATAAATTCAGCAGTAAGCAAGCAGTGCTCAGACTATTAGTAACAACTTGCAGGCCACTGCACATGTGCAGAGCCCATCCAGAGTTTACAGATGACATTACGTTCAGAGTTCCTGGACCGCATTGCATCGAGGATGAAGAACGATGATGGGCGTCAGGTCTGCAGCACATGGTAACCTCACTGTCTAGCAATCTCCTATAGGGTTAAGAAGACACAACATCTGGATATCTCTTGAACCACCAGGTCTCTGCAGAGCAGGCATTCAATGACAGCTAGCCAAACACCTCTGTGAGTGACGGTCAGTGATATTCCAGACTCTCCTAGCTTTTCTTTCACTGAATCCAAGATTTCCCAGTTGAGGACCACATACATTGGTCTGAAGCTCGACAATGAAAGAGCGAGGGAGCTCTTTACAGATGGACCAGCCTGACATATTATGGTCGGATGTGACTAAACATCATCCAAAATGTAGTGACAACACATGAAACCACGTGAAATAAATCCTTTGCAAAAACAAAAAAACAACTCTAAACCTGGTCACAGTTGAAGTCTGAATGTAAAAGAATCATCAGCGTATTCCATGTAAGATCAACTAATTCACAAAAATGAACACCATAGGTAAAGCAACAGCTATATCATCACAGGCTGCAGACATATGCAGAACCTCTGCAGACATGCACAGAACCCCACAGACATAAGCTAACTCCAAACACAAAGCACACTATGCATCATTTAAGCCCCAAAACCAGAAAATATTTCCAAATTTCTGCCACAAGTACATATACACAATTTTAATATGTCTGCTGGCCTCTGTTCACATGAAGTTAACAAACACAGCAACACAGTTTAATAAAGGTTGATAAACCATTTTTTGGCTTTTCCAAAAATCTTGCCATTGTCACTTAATGCATTTTGCCATAGCAAGACTCAGAGGAAGAAAACCCAAGGGATATCTTTCGATGGCAGTTTAGCATGACCGTAATATCTCAGCTATAGTGCGCACTTTTTTCTGCTCAAAGTCTGGGTGCGCATTGTACATAGGAAGAAAGTTCTTAGATGTTTTAGAAAAAGACCAATGACGCAGCATTAATGAAAGTAACATGTTGATGGCTTAAGTAAGAAATACCAATATTATCAGAACTATTAATATCATACAGTACAATGGATTAGTAAATATTAAAAGAAGTAGTCAATTCTTTGAATATTATAGTAATTACATTAAAATTTCGCTTTAAATATATCATACATGCATCACGGAAGACAAAGGCCTCTAACACGGCATGGTAGTGAATTCGACGTCGGCAGCCATTTAGTCACATATTTTTAGCAACTTGTGATGGTGAAAATGAAAATCATAATAAATTTCATCGTCCAAGAACAATTCCAGTGGATTTCGAGGGGCCCTAAACACTATTTGACACTGAAAACTTCGTCAAATGCGACAAATTATGACAGCCGCCATTTTATATTCTTTTCATTAAGCACAGACTAGTTCACCTGCATCTGCTTGCAGGGCAGACTAGGGCTATTCTAGGCGTAGTGTGCTAAGACCGCATGGTGCATACTGAACTAATCGCAAGTCGGGCGTAAGTCAAACTTAGTCTGGAACTAGCAGATATGCATTATACATAGTTACTAAGATTTTTACATTAGGATAAATTTTCCAACTCGGGATGCACATTATGCATGAGTGCGCACTATAGCCCAGATATTACAGTACTTCTAATTCAGAACTTGGTCTTACAAGTAACACACATAATTATATTTATTTCTTTTTAACAAACTTGCTTTTGTAGACACAAATGCTGGTGATGACTTAGCTTAGGGTTAAATACCAGCATCCCCAGCTTTTTAGGTGAATTATAATAATCACTATAATAATTCCCAATGAACTGGAAACCAAGCAAAGATGAAAGAGTCAAGATCATTATGGAAACTATTAAACAGAAGAAGACTAGCTTCATCCACATATCCATCATCTCAGATGCTTTAAAGTGGACTCTGATAAATAATAAAGGTTATTTTTATTTTTATTCGTATTATTACTACTGTTATTAGTATTACTGTTATTATCATTCAGACAACTTATATGGCACTGCACAGGTGGTGCTTTCACTCAAATACACACTGAACATGTATGAGTGCAAATTCTGTTTTCAGTTTTCATTGTTTTATTTAACCTGTTCTTGAAAGTTCCAGATACATCTGCTTCAAACCATCCTAAACTATGCCACCCAAATTGTTGCCAACCTCTGAAAATTCCCGAATATTTCGAGCTATATGCGAGACATGCTGCACTGGCTTCTGGTCGAGCACAGGATGGCATTCAAGTTTTTAAATGTCCCCTAAACGCACCAACACTGATCCCCAACCACATCTCACGTGTAAGTTGATTCCAGACACTAGCACCTCCCTTCAACCATGAACTGCCTGTCATCGTAGTTTGTCCTGCTCAAAGGCTCAAGGCCCCAGCATCCTGGTCTCCAATGCAGGATGTGACAAGAATCATCAACGTCAGTCTCATACATACTGAGACTCAGTTCGATGTTTCACTTGTATACAACTAATCAAAGCTTGAAACAGATGCTTTCCTGTAACCAGAAGCCAGTGTAAATTGTTGCAAAGCAGTAGCATGCTGCTGTGATTTTGATCTTTTGGAAATATAGGCATTCCACACTGTCTGCAATGGTCTGAACACACTCAATCTGATAGGCTTGTAATCCAACCAACAAGATGTTGCAGTAGCCAATTCTAGAAAGTATAAGGGATTGATGAGAGAGACCATGACCGTTGTCACATGTGGCCAAATTGCAAAATCCAAAGCAGATGAAAGAAGGCTGCATGCAGCAGACCGCCAATGTGCTGTGAGAAGGTCAGATGTCAAAGATCACTCCCAAAGCTCAGATCAGAGCAGACAGAGTGATAACACCATCATTCAGATGAAACAGAGTCGCCATGGTGACAATAGCTAAAGAAAATCTCAGAGAGGTTTAGTTTCAGCCAACAAGTCACCCATTACTGCAAATCAGCCGTGCGATCAAGCATCAAATGTTGGAAGGCATTGACCCCTGTGGGCAACACAAACCATATGTCGGCAGTATCCACTGGGTACATAAATAAAAATATGGTACACTTACAATGACCAGAAGTACATTGTAAAAATAATATCAAACAGTAAAAGCCAAACAACTCCATCAAAATGCTACTTTGAAAACTTTTGATGCTTGCTGACACAGTTGAATTCTGCAAGAAGGCTGAGTTTATTTGCATTTCATATAAGTAAGTAAGTAAGTAAGACATTTGTTAACACGCCATATGTCCATCGGCTGAGCAAGGAATCGTAGGCGTGGATGAGTCACTTCGGTCAGACAACAAAAGCAAGACGATACAAATAGGTCTTAAGCCGCTTTACGAAAATGTCTAAAGAGATGTTGTTGTGAGTAATGTAAACAGGGAGACTGTTCCAGATGACTGGTGCAGAATTGCTGAATCTGCGTTTGGAGAATTCAGACCGATAGTCACGGACGTCAGGAAGAGACAAACGGCTTTGTGTATCCGAACGCAGAGATCTGGATGGCTGATAGCGCTGTAAGGACGATGACAGATAAGCAGGCTGATTGGTTGAGAGAGTCTTACGTGTAAGGAGAGCAACAGACAGAGCTATCGTGTAAATGATCCTGGAACTGACAGGCAGCCAGTGTAGCTTTGCGAGTATAGGAGTGACATGATCAAACCTGCGGGTTCCTGTCACTAGTTGGGCTAGTGAGTTCTTGACTCGTTGCACTTAAGCAATGTTGGACTTTGTAGTGCCGTACAATAGGGAATTACAGAAGTCGAGTTTTCCCCTCACTACACTACAAGCGACTGTTTTCATCAGTTCCGGTGGCAAGCATGATCGAATATGACGCATGGCTTTAATATGGAAATACGAAGCCTTGCAGACAGCGGTGACATGCTGGTTGAATGTTAGTTTAGAGTCGAGTGTCACTCTGAGATTCTTAAATGTTCCTGATAGTGGGATGTCAGCGCCTGCAATGTTGACTGTTTTTAGATCCACCATCGATTGTATTGATGAGTAAGTGCCAAGTACAATGACTTCAGACTTCTTTGGATTTAGAAACAGTTCGTTAGTTAGAAACCAGCAGCGTACTGCTTCAGTACATCATGTTAGGTTCCTGGTATCAGAGTCGGTGTGATCAAGCGCTATGTATAGTTGGGTGTCATCGGCATACTGGTGGTGATTGATGCTGTGCGCAGAAATGACGCCAGTGACTGGAGCCACATACAACGTGAAAAGAATCGGGTCAAGAACCGACCCTTGTGGGACACCGTATTCGCAGGTAGATGGCTGCGACCTAGATGAACCAATGCTGGCATGTTGTGACCGGTCAGACAGGTAGCTACGGATCCAATCTAACGCAACACCCCTGATGCCAAATGTCTTCTGCAGCCTAGTGATGAGTGTTGTTTTGTCGATCGTGTCAAAGGCAGCGGAGAGGTAGAGGCCAATGAGTAAGGTGGGATGTCGTCATCCGGAAGCGGTGTAGACATCATCAAGGATCTTCAGTAAGGCCGTTTCAGTCGAGTGATGCCCACGATAAGCTGATTGATGACTGTTAAAGTTACAGGAGCTACTGACATGCGCCAATAGACGAGACAGAAAGACACGTTCCAAAATTTTTGACAGTGTATGTAGATTTGAGATTGGCCTATAGTTAGAACGATCATCAGGATCAAGGCCTTACTTCTTCAGCAAAGGTGTAACAGAGGCAGGTCTGTAGCAGGCTGGGAACCGTCCGCAACTGAGACAAATTGCAGAGACGAACGATGATTGGAGTGAACACATGACTTTAGCAAAGACGATGGGAAAACATCCATCGGAGATGATTTTCCGGCCAAGGAAGACAGTACCTTGAAGATCTCTGCACAATCCACAGGTCTGAGGTGATCAAGATGTGTACCGACATAGTCCCTATCTGATGAAAGAGGGTCTATGGGTTGTCCAGTCAACTGCTTGGCAATTGATGCCTTTACTGACTTGATCATATTTATGAAAAAGTCTGAGAACGTGGAACAGCGTTTCTGACATTCTTCATTCGGTACAGTATATCCTTTATTGCTGACCACTGTACATGAGGTCCGGCAGGTTTTTCAGATATGGTGTCACTGTAGTATTGTCGGCGTGAGTCGTTGATCAGTTTGTTGGCGTTACGACATGCTGACCGATACACGCGTCGAACAAGTTTATCATCAGTAGTCTTCCAACACCTTTCTAAGCGTCTACGAAGCCATTTTGCAGCTGTGGCTTCAGGAGATAGCCAGCGATTGATCGTTTTTCCTGGGTATTTCATAAATTTCCTCAGTGGAGCCAACTGGTCAAGGATGTGGGTGACAATGTCGTCTATCTGACAAGCAAAGCCGTCGGGGGTGTCATCAGGAGCCAAGAACAGTGACGAATTAATCAACGCTTGTCGGAAGGAGTCAAGATCGAGTGTTTTAAACTTCGGGTAGACGATCATAATGGGTTGCCTTCTGTTGAGGCATTTTGCAGTCGTCCACTTCACCAGACGGTGTTCGGACAATCTGTGGCTGCTACACACCTGTACATTCTTGATCGATGTCGAATTCAGTCCGGAGATGACAAGATCAAGCAGACTGTCGCCATTTGGTCCAGTACGTGTTGGACCTAACATGAGCTGCTTTAAGCCGAAGACGTCAAGTACTGTAGTTAGGTCTTCGGAGATGCTGGAAGAATTGTTTCCAGGGCAGTTGAAGTCTCTGCTGAGAATAAGTCGATCGCTACCAATCACAGTGGTAGTTGCAGCAAGAAGGTTGCTGAATTCATTGTAAAATTCATTAAGGTTGGAATCTGGCCAGCAGTAGATATTAATGAAGAGAAACGAGATATTAGAGGTAATTATTCGGACAGCTTGGAAGTGGGAACTGTTTGTTTTCACAGTATTCTGAAGCGGATGAGTTCTTACGGTAAGTGTATTGCGATGGATGATCGCGAGACCGCTGTTTCTGCCCATTCGTCCGGGGGCTAAGCAATGGACGTATCTGGTGATGTAAGCTGGCGGGTTCATGTCAAACTTGATGACATTGGGATCATCAGCAGAGATCCAAGTCTCGCAGACTCTGAGCACGTCTAGCTGGTTCGATTCAATCAAATCAACTATAAGTGCTCTTTTGCGGACGGCGCTGTGCGCATTCAGGGATCCAAAGGTAAGTGGCTCGGGACGCTGGTGAGTTGCAGCAGGACCTGGGTTGGATTCAACTCCTCCTAGCAGAAGCAGTAGCACTATAAATATACACGTGGGCGAACGATGACGAGCCGGTCGGTAGAAGCCGCGTGGTCCCGGTAGAGCCAAACAGGCGCTGCTGGGCAGCTGCAGGCCAGCGCATGGCACTGGTTGACCAGGAAGGATGGCAGCGACCACAAACAGGCACATGGGATATTCGCTGTCATAACGAGCAACAAAGCTGTTGGCGTGAATGGTCAAGTATGTACTGGTGATCTTGCCGGTAGGAGCGATGCAGCACAGCGTAAACATAAAACTTTGAAGAGCATTGCTAAGTGACAGCATTGTGACGTTATAATTGCCTTACCAGAATGGCTTGCAAAGTTAAACTCCGTTCAAAGTTGCACAGTTAAGATGTTAGAAATTAAAATCCTTCAAACGCCCAAGCTTAATTTAGACTATAATGAAGATATTTGAAGTCCAGACATTATGAGGAATACGCAGGTGTCAACAACTCACTCTAATGAGCCGTCAAGACTTAGAAACAAATTTAAACTTGCGGAGGCATAAAACAAGCGACTAACTCATTGAATGACGTATGATTAAAAACTTAAACAAACTCTGAAAGTTCCAGATTTAATAAACATAATGTACACCAAAAAGAATTTCTGACAGTAGATGCACAAGAAAACCTTACCTAATAAATGTGTCCAGATATTGCCAGTCTCAGTGTGAACTCTAAAAACAGATTTGAAGCATTTCCAGAAAGAATTCATTGGTGGCCTGTGCCCTTTAACGAGGAAGTCATTATCCCTGAGCCATTTTGGAAGGTGGTTGTGATGGACAACAAGCCATCCAGCTGCCCAAATACGCTTTGCAAGCTCCTCTGCTTTAGCCAGAATAGCAAAATGACTTGGCTCAGCATTTCTGCCACTTTGGTCTGAAGTTGAAGGACCATCTTGATCATTCTGCAATGTAAGTGTAACTAATGCATAAACCTGAACAACAGACGGCACATAATTTGGATAATCTATCATATACAGAATAACCAACAAATGACAGCATTATACCTGCAAAGAAGGTTATGAATTTACTGGAAAGCTCTTGGGTAGCCAAGAACACAGCAGAGGATGAATTTAACTTCTTGCAATGTTATAACTTATGCAAGGCCATCCACAAAGTGTTTGGTGATAAAGAACTTTCAGCAATAAGATTTATTAAATATGCAGGACTGGCAGTTGAAACAAGCTTTCACACAAGTTTGCAATGTTGCTTAAACCTAGTGTAGTCCAAGGAAGTCGAGAGTGGTCCCACCAACACTCTGACTGACTTCTGTGATGCCTAGATTCCGAGTAGGCAGAATTAAACAAAGGCTGTGATGTGTGCTGTACTACTGTCTTAGTTCTAAAAGGAATCTGCCTGTCAGGAAGCTCAGTGAAAATAGACTGGAACTGCATAGCCAGTTCATTAGCTGTTTGCGCTGGAGATAATCACAATGTAGATGCCAAGATATCATGTTGTAGTTTATTAAATCAATTTCATGCCAAGAGAAATCTGACAATTTTGTAATCTGGAGATGGTTTAAATGGGAAGTTAAACTTTGAGAAAATGGCAGTGTGATCTGAAAAATATGACTGAATGGGAGTAACCAAGTAACATGATTGTGAATCAGGACAAGTTGTCAGGACATCCACTGTTATGTGCTGGAAAAGTAAAAAGCTGTTTCATGTCAAATTCCCCCAACACATCAAGAAATACTGAAGAACAATGGCTAGCTACATCCAGATGAATATTAAAGACACCCATAATAACTGTTTGAGAAGGGGAGAAGATCAAATATTTAAGTAGTGACTGAAACTCACTTAGAAAATCAGTCAAAGAGGGAGATGGTGGACAATAAATTTTCACAAGCAATACCTGTTTGTTGCCAGAAATAAGATTAGCAGCCAGGACCTCAAATTACCAGGGAGCACTAACAGACAAAGTAGACCTATGCTGTGGCATTTGGGACTGAAAAGAAATGCAAGTCCTTCACCTTTACCACTGCACCGAAGCCCAATCAGACTAGAAAGTTTGGAGGAGTAAGATAAGAAATAATTGCTGCTGTGTCACTAAGTTAAGAGCAAGTATACACAAGGAATGCTCACAAAGAAAATTACGTAGAACCGCAGCTTTATTTTAAAGGGCACAAACATTTAACTGACCAATATCCAAATTCTGAAGTCTAACTAGTCCAGGATTTATTTCAACATCAGTGCATAAACAACCCATGACGTGTAACTGAAAATGCTCTACACAAATTTGCATTAAACTCAGGATGGAAAATAATGTTACTGGTATCAGAGCAGCAGGGCATATGACTGAATTGAAGAAGCAATGCCAGGAACTAGATGAAATGAATGGGCTTAAGCCAAGTTCAAAACTGGACCAGACTGTAGAGATGCATCCAGTATGAGACCTGTCTCCGCCAGATTTGGTGGATATCTAGATAAAATGAATGGGCCTGAGCCCAGTTAAAAAATTGGACCAGACCACAGTGGTGCATCTAGTAGAATGCCTTCCTGCCTACCAAAATATGCATATACCTATATACATACTATGGCAGAACAGTATACATATTTAGTGGAAGACGTCCATTGGCATTGTAGCATCTTGCTGTTCATCATGACATCACGTGCTCCATGGATAAGGGTAGGGTGACACACTTTTGATTCTTGACTTGTCTGCTTCTTTCAATACTGTTCACCCTGTTCTTTTGCATTGTCTACAGGACTGGTTTGGGGTTTCTGGTCCCATCATAAAGTGGTTTGCTACTTATGTCAGCCCACGAACTCAATCAGTATATTTGAATGGTAATTACTCGTCATGTGCTGCTTTGTTAACATGTGGTGTTCCACAAGGTTCTGCGCTTGGTCCACTTTAGTTTACATTATGCAACACCACAACTAGGTACACTATTTGGCAATCATTCACTGCGGTAACATTTTTATGCTGATGATACATCTGATAGGTTTGTCTTGCCACTCATTGGTGCAGCTGTTGTCCACTGCCTTTGAGATGGTGGCTAATACACTCCTCCTTAACCCATCAAAAACTGAATTTCTACTACTGGCCACTCCACAGGAACTTAAAAAAGTTTGAATGGCTTAAATCCTTACAACTGGGTGACTTGCATGTTGAATTGGCTGATGCTGTGCATAACTTGGACAATGCTTCTGGTTCTTTTATGTCTCTCACTGACTATGCAAAAGGTATTTGTAAGTAATCATACATGCACATTCGTGACATACGCAGAATTAGGCATTATATACCCGTGTTTGCTTACTGCACCTAGATTTTGAAAATCTCTTCCAGTATCTGCTCATTCTGCTCAGTTGCTTGTGTGATTTTGTTCTCAACTTAATAGTTACCTTTTAAACTTGCTTATCCACCATATGCTGCCTCTCTATCTTAGTAGACTGACCTTCCTCATATGAAATTTATTGCAACTTGGCTTTGGTGCACCCCTAGTTGACGCCTTGTGCATTAGACACTGGCATGGTAGACGTTACTAATTAATAATAACTGATATTTCAAACCCATCTTAAATCACAGATTTTTAAATCTTTTAGATAGTCATGTTGTAGCACCTCTAAGCAGACAATCACTGTTGTCCAAACAGACAATGGCTTTATGGTACACTTTGCATCCACTTCCATGGCACATTTTTGTTTAACGTATAAGCCTTTACAGACATCTGTGTAACCTTACAAGCTACATTGTGTGCCTGCCTGCTTAAGCAACATTTGCATTGGTTAATATCCTTTTGTGGAGTTTTCTGGAAGTTGAGATACATGGTGTTTGGTTTGAAATTCTGCTTAAGATTTTAAATTGTCTTGCCTTAAAAAATGTTAAATATCAGTTGCCAGTTCAGCATTTGATCAACGGAAGTTCCATAATTTACATTCCAATCTGGTCACCTATATCTGAAATAATTTAAACACCTTTTACCTCCCTTAGTATTTCCCATTTGTTCACTACAGATGGCTTGTTTATTCCAGCACTCTGTTGCAAATAGTGAGCTTCTCCTTTTTCTTAGCTAAAATCTAGCATATTTTCCCAAAACTGACATAGATCTGGCATCCATTAATTGTGGTGAGATTGTGAGTAGGCCCATAAGCTGAAGACTCTTGACTTGTCTTGCCCAGATGATGGGCTATGATTTCTATACTTGCTGTGTGTTTGCAGATTGGCCTTCCATTATGCTTTCGGTCATGCTCTTTGTACCTCTGCAAGCTGTTGATGCTAATTAACTTGGCACAAACTAACGTAATGCTATATACATTATTTACTGTATTGCTCAATGCTGTTTTCCATCTTTTCTGCTCACTATTACACATGTGGTTAATCTCCCCAGATATCACCTCAAGTCACCATTTCAATAATTAACTCTAAATGTCAGTGGCAACATTTCATTTCGCTGTCACAATACATGCTGTTTATTAAGTGATTTTGTGAGCTAATCCTTACCTTAAAGTTAAGAGCTATAGAATAACTTTGTGCAAATGCATCCATTTTCATAATGCAGCAAATTATACAGATGAATAATTTACAATTCAGAAAATGCACCACATATATATATATATATATATATATATATATATATATATATATATATATATATATATATATATATATATATATATATATATATATATATATATATATATATATATATATATATATATATATATGTATATATATGCTTTACGTGATAATTCACCGACCAAGAATGAGAAATCAGCAGATAATTTTACCTAATGTGATTCCCGGTTTAACCAGGGTACCAGAGATGACAATATTGGGTGTTACCCTATCGAGGATGTTAAATTTTGATTCTCATATTGATCGGATTCTTAGTCAGGCGTGTCAGTCTTTATATGCCATACGAATTCTTGTATCACATGGCCTAACTGGCCCTCGGCTCTACAACGTTGTCCGAGCCACAACACTGGCCAGGATGCTGTACGCCTCTCCCGTGCGGTGGGGCTATGCTGGAGCACAGGCTAGAGCTCGGCTCCAGGCTTTGATGCGGAGACTTGTACGTCTCCGCTATCTTCCTGGGAACTCCCCAACGTTCGATGAACTCTGTGGCACAGCTGATGCTCGTCTCTTTAAAGCAATCTTGAACAACCCAAATCATGTCTTACATCAGCTACTCCCACCAATTAAAACCCTCAGTTATTCCCTACGGCCCCACACCCATGATCGTATTATACCTCCTGCTGACAATTTAACTCGTAAATGTTTTATTGTTAGGATGTTGTATGAATATTAAGTTTTCTTGTGTTCTTAAATACTTGTAAACCAATGTGCGATTACCTATTGGTTAATAAAGAATATACTTACTTACTTACTTAGGTATATGTATAAATGCAAGTATCTGAAAATGTAGTGTCCCTTTGGGAAATTCTCAAAACAGCTATACTCATATGAGTGAAATGATGTCCAGTTAGCATCCACTTTGTAACCATGCACTGTATGCACACTCCCACAGTGCCCAAGTGTTTTAAAATCATCTCTCAGTTAATAGCTGGTGAAAACATTCAAAAACCTTGACACACAACACAAACACGATGGTGCTTGAGCACTCAGAACACTGGATCACATACCTAAAATCAGATAAACAATGACTTGACCAGAGATTACACCACATGCTGTCTTCCTTACCTCTTCTTGTATTTCATTGTCCAGGAGAGAACCAGCATCTACTTTTGAGACGCTTCTGCCTGATGATGAGGGTCCTTCCTCAAAGTCTGATTCATTATCTGAGATTTCATCTAACCCCAAATCCCGGCTACAAGAAGGAACTGGTGGTAGAGGCTCCATCTCTGTGAGTGGAGGTATCTTCATTATAGCTGAAAAATCAATAAGATAATGTGAGGTAAGCCGTGATATTTAAATTCTAATCTGAAAATTTCTAAAGCACTATTTAAAAGCTAAGTGCAGGGCACTAGCTTATTCACAAGCACCATCAAGTTAGCGGGGTTGTCAAAAGATACTGAGGGAAAAACTAGATCTGATTGCTGGGTCATTCCAGCTCAACTCAACAAATGCCGAGCAAGGTTCCCTTCCAACCAGCTGGGAGTTGGCTGAAATTTTAAGCACATGTTGCAAGTTTACTAGATGGAAAAATCAAACGTTTTCTTCTATACTTAAAATAAGTTCTGAGATATTGCAGATTCCATGACCCTACCCTCAGAAGGTATTTTGTGATGCTCAGAGGCGTCCAGTTTTTGATAATTTATATCTTTAGAACTGTTAGATCAAATTAGATTAAATTCTATTTACTGTACAGTTTCTTGTGTAGATCACAAAACTATAATTATAATTGTGTGTCCTATAATTTCAGCTGTATTCATTGTGAAAGGTGCCTTCAAATTCATTATACTTCTATATCAGACAATACTCAGGGATGAATATCTCCATATTAAGCCGATAAAACTTCCATCTAATTTGTTCTTACAGTTTTCAAGATATAAATTATGAAAAATTTCACATCTCAAACTATGCAAAGGCCTTCTGATGCTGCAGTCAGAATCTGTGATACCTCAGAGTATTTTAAATATTGCAGAAAATATTTGGACTTTTCCATTTAATACTTCTTGCAACAGGAGTGATGTAATGGTGTTTAGTTAGAGGTTTTGGTGACAGCACAAACAAATATAGTTTAAAGGCAGTTTATTTGGAAGGTGTCTATATTCACGAAAACTGAATTGCAGCAGTCTAGTTTAGCATGAACTATGGAAGTAGTGATGGTAAATGCAGTTTTGAAGTCCAGCATAGGGCAGATTCAGCAAAGGTCACAGATAGGCATAAAGCAAGAGCGGGAAAGGTGAGTCATAAGATCAGAAAAGATACGGTTTTGATCGAAAATCACGCCTCAGTAGAAGACAGAAGAATTAGCAATAAAGGTGTTGGCGGAGGCAGAGTCCAGGTTGAGGGAAATAGAGGGGTCAGGAATTTCCTTTACCTGGTCATGCAGACCTGTAAGCATGAATTCAGTTTTAGAATGGTTCAAGCACAATCTACTGTAAACTAATCTAAAGACTTCCATAGTGCTGTTATCATAATGCCCAAGGCATCAGCCAATGGTCGCTTCAAGTCAAAATCGTAGTAAAAAATCATAAACCATTGAAGAAGCTGGGTCAAATTCCAATGGGTCAGAGAAAAACCATAAGCCTGGCTACAGTGGGTAGGCAAGTTGCAAGAGATGTGTCTTAAGTTCAGACCTGAATGAAATTAAAGAACTGGCAGAACAAACTGAAGCTGGCCTGAGAGCTCAACACTGTTCGGGTATAGGGCACAGCAAGAGTTACAGTGTTCACTGATAGAGCACAATGTCTACTAGTGTTAGGGTAAGCATGAAATGTAGATGGGTCAGCTGATTTTAGTGTAATACCTTGTGAACTATAAGACCGATTTTGAAATGAATTCTTTGTTCAATAGGCAGCCAGTGCAATGATTGCAATATTGTATCAGTATACTTATATTTAGGTGTCTTTGTTATGGCTCTGGCAAGAGAATTTTGAACAATTTGCAGTTTGTGCAGATTCCCTTAGTAATACAAATAAAAAGTGAGTCTGCTCAAAACCAATGCATTACCTAGTTGGGTTAAGACAGTTTGAGGCAAAAGAGATCTGATTCTATTAATATCTTGTATGTGAAGTTGAGCTGATCTGAATATAGCCTGAACATGGCTGGAAAATGACATGGTGAAATCAAACATCACACCCAAACTGTGTGCGCATTTAGTATGATTAATAAGTAAGCCACCCAACTGAACAGATGTAAGGCAATCAGTTGCTGGTTTGTACCTAGGAGGAGAAATTCAGTTTGAGGATTTAGAAGAAGTTTATTACTAGCCATCCAATACTGAACATTGTCAAAAACAAAAACAAGCAGCTGGAGGGTAGGATTAGATGTGGAGCTATCAAACGAAGGGAAGAAGTTGGGTATCATCAGCATACAAATGGTAGTCAAGAGATCCATCAGTTTAACCCTACTCCTTATTTAACAGCAGCCATTGTTTGTTTACCTCAGTCGATGACGGGACGCTTACAAAAGCCACGTCTATAATTAAGTCACTGCGGCGGGTGCCCCCGAAAAGCAACGGCCAAAACAGAGCGGTCCCCGATACTCTAAGTTTGCCGAATCCTGTGTAATCCTAAAGAAACTACCCATTGCGGTCGCCCTAATTTGTGTTACTCCGTTACTTACTAATTAATTACTTATTTCATCGATAGCTTGCAGCGCTCTAATTTCTCTCGCAGTCTTGGGTGGGCATATTGTTTACAATCACGTAATCGGCCAGTTCTTTAGGACTACTGAATCTTAAACCGACAGAAACTCAAACCTGTAATCACTGTTAAATGTCATAGTAGCAGACACCCAAATTTTTGGTATTTACCTGCAGTAACTTATAAGTCCCACGCTTACGACAGCAACAATCTACACCACAATAAACAAAGGGAGCTTTACACAACTGCTCGGAACATGGTTCGGGGTTGACACCGAGTACTGCGTGTCTACCTTAGCTAGCAAATTCGTAATCATAATCGTAAGCTCGAGATTTCTACAACACCCAACGAAAGCCAAGTCATTGGAACCAGCTAATTCACAGGCGCTCAGTCAAAACAAAATCGCTAGGCAGAAAGGGTTTGGTTCCAGGTCAAGATCCAGAAGTCAGGCAGGCTGACGGCTACGACGGATGGTGTTTCGGACTGGAGCGGAGAGAGAGATAAGGGGAATAGGTTCTTGTTACAAAGGTTCTGTTTGCTCAAGTCCAGTTGGACTGTAGGACTGTTCAGTTGATTATTTGTCATTTCAAATGGCATTCTATGTGACGTAGGCATCAGTAATAAGAGGAAAATGGTTCTTTCTGGGACTGCCTGTTGTATCCCACATGAATTTTTCTTTTAAAGTAATATGTTATATGCTGTTGTCTTTTTGTGGAGCAATAAAAAATTAAATGAAATGAATAAAGAGGAAGAATCAAAATATAATCACTATTAGGCCTAAACAGTACCGTATTCAGGCGTTTGCGGAACCCTGAAAGGGGAGGGAGAGGAGATCAAGTCGCAGTTCTCGAGAGAGACGGTTCCAGCAGGTGGGACCAACATAGGCAAAGCTTCTTGACTGGGCCGTTGCAGTTTGCATGCGAGGGACAAACAGAAGATCCTGGGTCGCCGAGCGAAGGGAGCTACGGCCCGGCAATACTATGTCGACCAATAGGAATGCAATTGATGTCGACCAATAGAATTCGAGTTATTAATAGTGTGACCTACTTTCGGTTTTTTGCTGTCCCTCAAACTGCCTCGTTTTAAATTTAACAATAAATAATAATAATAATAATAATAATAATAATAATAATAATAAGTAGTAGTAGTAGTAGTAGTAGTTGTAGTAGTAGTGGTAGTAGTGGTGGTAATAGTAGTAGTAGTAACTTCCAATGCGCCGATGTTTAACGCACAAGGCATACTAATAATAATAATTAGTAACTCCCTCAAACTGCCTCGTTTTAATGATAAATAATTAGTAACTTCCAATGCGCCGATGTCTAACGCACAAGGCATCAACCCATGGTGCAGCAAAACCAAGCCACACTCAGGTCAATACCCAGAAGGTCAGTCCACAAGACAGAAATCTGGGCGGACAGGTAACTTTTAAGCTGAGAACGAAATGAAATCTTATTAGCAGAAAAATGTTAAGTGGACTGGAACTGCATAGCTAGCTCATTCGCTGTTTGTGCAGGAGCTAACCACAACGGAGATGCTAAGATATCATGCTTCAGCTTCTTTAAATTAATTTTACGCCAAGGACGAAATTTTTCAGGCAACCATTCGAAACCATCGCCTTCGGTCGCCATTTTCGCCTAAGCTAGGTCACGCTATTTTTGGTTGACATAACCTGGTATTCCTATTGGTCGACATAGCATTGTAGTTCTAGCACTGTATGGTCTAAGAATACGCGGCCCGGCAGCGAGGAGACCGAAGTGCAGACGTCATTGAAGTAAAGGAGGGCAGAGCCAGCAACATAGTTACACATAAGAGTGAGGATCTTAAAAAGGACACGCTGCTGGATGGGAAGCCAGTGAAGAATGTTTCGAAATATAGGACGAGATGTGGCCAGATCTGGGAATGCGATGAGACGAGCTACGGAGTTAAGCACAGACTGAAGCTTAGCAGTGTTTGCAAGCGATAGGCCAGTGAAGATGGCATTACCAAAGTCAGTCCTTGTGCAAATAAGGGTATGAGAGAAAGGCAATCAGATGACCTTGCGGAATAATTGGGACTTAGACCCCTACAGTTTATAAAACATTGAAACCCGGCCATCCACAATACTTAAAATCAGTCCTTATTTCCTAGACTTATCATTATTCTGCAAGGTCATCTCTGGTCGTAATCGTAAACTCGAAATTTCTAAAGCGCTAGTTGAAAGCTAAGCGTATGGCACATACCTTGAACCAGAACTGTTCTTGTTGAACGGGTTTTAGGCCTATCGGTTGCTGGACCTAAATTTAGGAACCACATCACTGTGTCTGTTCGTTCTGCTCAGTCGCTTCTGTCATTTCGTTCTCAACTTAAAACTTACCTATTTCAAATTGCTTACACTCTGTAGGCTGTCTTTCTGTCTTGTGGACTGACGTTTTGGATATTGATCTGATTGTGGCTTGACTTTGGTGCGCCATCGATTTATGCCTTGTGCATTAGACACCGGCACATTACAAGTGTAGTGTATGCAGGGTCTAGCAGAGTGCTTGACATTCATTGGCCAGCCAGGGTTGGCCCGCTAGAGGGCACAACTGGCACACATATATAGATAGCTAACGCCGTAGGCCAGGGAGTCAGAAATAAGCTAGCGAATACATTGTATATGTACGGTTGATAAATAAGGGGAAAATACACAATAACAAGTTACTTATTGTTGTTATTATTGTTGTTATTGCTATTATTAATTTTTTTGCCCGAGGTAGGTATAATCCCTCAGGAACTGAAAAATTACTCAAGGAGCTGTTAAGGGGTGTATGGGAAATCAGGACTCGTCCTCAGCAACACCAGGAAACGTGCCCTGGAAAGCGATGGCATTATAGCGCTGAATACAGATGGAGAGGCGCTGACAAAGAAAGGCAACCTCACGTGATTCTCCTGAGATGGTCGAAATGCGACGGCCAACCTCGCGGATGAAATCGACCCCGGCAGAATTAATTGGGCAGAAAAAGATGTGTCGATGGCAGCCCTAGATATTTTTCTGTTTTTCGAATGGCAGCCTGTTCTGCCGCTGACCCTGCTGAATTTGCTGTGCGGGCGATGTAAGATGCCGCACATGTATGCACAACTGTGGCATCCCAGGCAAGATATTTCCCAGCTTATTATTATTATTACTATTATTGTTGTTGTTGTTGTCGTCGTTGTTGTTGTTATTGTTATTGTTATTATTTCAGTTCTGAATGAAAGACCAGCCAAGAAATTACAAGAGTTGAAGTGTTAGTGAGTTCGTATAATGGGTCAGGTAATTGTTGTAATTCTAGGGGAGTTTATTCCAGAGGGTGGAGCAGCTGTGGGTATGCAGCGATTTCCAAATTTTGAGGATGAGGTGACTGGAGGGCGAAGAAATGTTAGGACATACGAGGATAGGGCTGAACGAAGTGGTTGGATTGTAAACAACTGACGAAAAGAGGAGGGCTGGGAAGATCGAATTGTGTTATAGGAAAGCGAAACAACTTTGTACTCGATGGTTCAGGAATTTTAAGCCAGTTAAGCAATTTGAGGACAGGAGATATGGGATAGTGTTTGGGAGTTTTGGTGACAGCACGAGCAAGAGCATTCTGAATAGCTTGAAGGCGGTTTATTTGACTGGTATCTATATTGAGGAAAAGTGATTGCAGCAGTCTAGGCTAGAATGAACATATGGAAGTAGTGATGGTAGATGTAGCTTTGAAGCAAGCATAGGGCGGATTCTGCGAAGGTGGCGAATATGCATAAAGCAAGAGCGGGAAAGATGGATAATATAATCAGAAAAGGTGAGGCCTTGGTCGAAAATTACATATGAATTAAGTTAATTAAGCAGGTTAAGCTGCTTATTCTAGGATAGGTCACCTCTGTCGCATGGCACCAGCTTATTAACGAGCTTTGCTTCAAGTCAGAGGGGTTGTCCTGCTGTCCAGATATACCGTGTAAAGAACAAAATCCGGTAGCCAGGAGACCAGACAGACCTAAGAAGTGTTAGATAGAGGGGCTCGATACAGATGATGTTGATTGAATGATAGCACGGGTGGAGGAAAGGAGAATTTGGGAACTCAGGTAACCGAGCTGATCTGCTTGACGCAGCTTTTATGTTGCACTGAGAAATTTCGCAGATTTACATTTTATACGTAGGTCTATTCTCCGTTTATTCTTAATCAGCGTCAAGGTAAGTTACGTAACTTCAAATAATAATTAATAACTTCTAATGCGCCGGTGTCGAATGCACAAGGCACCAATCGAGGTCGGATTATTTAAATGGGCCCTCTGGGGCCTGCTCACAGCTTATCAGACTCTTGCAAGACTCTGTCAGACTCGGGCAACCCGTAGTTTTTGGCCTTATGCGCCCATGTTTACGTTATTGGGCAAGGTCCAATATATGCATGCGTGTTCGTGTAAAATAGTCTAATTAATAGCTTCCGTCACTGGCCGTTAAATCGAACTAATTCTATCCACCACGTGGTTACTCTTCAAACAAACTCTGTGCATTTCACGCCTTTGTTTACGCTGCTTATTCTTGTTCCACGTCTCACCGTCAACTAATGTTGGCCAAAGTACTGGGCTAAAGTATTTAAGTAACAATAAAAGTAACTAGAACTTTAAGTACTTAAGTAAAAGTAGGCCTACTCATCAACAAATTTACTTAAGTGAAAGTAAAACAGTATTGCTCCAAATAATACTTTCAAAGTAAAAGTAAAAGTACCAGGTCCATGGGACGCAGAGAGTTACCTGTATTAAATTCATTCATTTGTAGTTTTGCTTCTATAGCTCAATCCACTTATCTAGACGTACTTTAAAAAAACTAAGTTCTCAAAATGCTGATCATTCAGTCGAGTGCTTTTATGGGTCATTGTGAGTTTGTCCATTTCAAACTTAATCGTAAACATCTAGCATAATATTCCCTTCCTTGAATGCTGTTGAAATAGGTCCCAGGGGTCCAGATGTGATACTTTAGGCACTTGGACAACATGGCCTTCGTGCATCACCTCGATAAAACACTTCGTATCTTAGGTGTCTTCTACGATTCTTCTCTATAGCCGCTCGGTTTCAGGTAGAAACAGGTGTAAACCATTAGTGCAAGCGCTCAATACAGTACTATGTATCATGTATGAATGTATCATGTTACATGTATGTATGTATGTATGTATGTATGTATGTATGTATGTATGTTTGTATGCATGTATGTATGTATGCATGTATGTATGTATGTATGTATGTATGTATGCAGGCACCTATCAGACCTACAATTTGAACCAAGATCCGAGGTCTTGCCGTTCTGCCACTATGTCAATGATGTCACCTCATTCAGTCACCACCTTCCGCCTTCAGTTTCTCTTGGTTCTGTTCCTAACAGTCCATTTGTTTCTCACGGCCTGTAAGGCTGTAATTGGGTCAAAAGGTGAAGTTAAACCCTATATGCTAATGCTGATGTATAATTCGATGTCCCACATATGCGAGTAAATTATTCATTTGATTTGATCTACCAACGTCGCAAATAAGACGCCTGCGTACATCTTATTAGGCCTAAGTTAACAAGTAACGTAGTCTAAGTTTAACTTGTAACGAAGTAAAAGTATTTTAAAGTCGACATAATATTACTTCGCTACAAGTCAAAGTATTTCCATCTGTTAATATTTTGTTACAAGTAAAATTACAAAAGTATACTTTTTCACAGTAACGTGTTAGGTTGCGGGTATCAGAGTCAATGTGATCAAGCGCTATGTATAGTTGGGTGTCATCGGCATACTGGTGGTGATTAATGCCGTCTGCAGAAATGACACCAGCGAATGGAGCCACATACAACGTGAAAAGAGTCGGGCCAAGAACCGACCCTTGTGGGACACCGTATTCGCAGGTAGTCGGCTGCGACCTTGATGAACCAATGCTGACATGTTGTGACCGGTCAGACAGGTAGCTACAGATCCAATCTAACGCAACACCGCTGATGCCGAATGTCTTCTGCAGCCTAGTGATGAGTGTTGTTTTGTCGATCGTGTCAAAGGCAGCGGAGAGGTAAAGGCCGATGAGTAAGGTGGGATGTCGTCATCCGGAAGCGGTGTAGACATCATCAAGGATCTTCAGTAAGGCCGTTTCAGTCGAGTGATGCCCACGATAAGCTGTTTGATGACTGTTAAAGTTACAGGAGCTACTGACATGCGCCAATAGACGAGACAGAAAGACACGTTCCAAAATTTTTGACAGTGTATGTATATTTGAGATCGGCCTATTGTTAGAACGATCATCAGGATCAAGGCCTTACTTCTTCAGCAAACTTATCTCACCCAACTTATCACAAGTGATCTTTAACTCGGCATCTAGCCCCTTCTCCCTCCCCCACATTAGAGGGACGGAGAAGTGGCTCAAATTAGGACCTACAGTTTATAAAACATTGAACTACGGCCAACCACATTACTTGAAATCAATTCTTATTCCCCAGACTTACCGTGCTCTTGCTCTTGCTGTCACCAAAACCCCCAAACACCCTCACATAACTCCTGTTCTTAAATCACTACATTGGCTTAAAATACCTGAACGAATTGAGTACAAAGTCCTATCAATTACCTACAAAACATTTCAATCTTCCCAACCCTCCTATATCCATCAGTTATTTACAATACAACAGCTTCGCTCAACCCGCTCTTCTTCTGCCCTAACACTTCTCCGTCCTCCCGTCACCTCATCCTTAAAATTTGGTAATCGCTCGTAGCCATAGCTGCCCCACCACTCTGGAATAAACTCTCCCCAGAACTGCGACAGTTTTCTGACCCATCATACAAACTCATCGATGCTCCACCTCTTGCAATTTCTGCATTGGCCTTTCACTCAAAACTGAAAACATTCCTCTTTCACAGATCCTATCCTGACACCCCTTCTTCCTCTTGTCTCTCTCCTCTCCAACCCCAAACACCACTCTCCATAGCTGCCACGCTTTCTCTCGGCTTGACTTTTGGATCTTGACCTGGAACCGAACCCTTTTTGCCTATCGATTTTGTTTTGACTGAGCGCCTGTGAATAAGCTGGTTCCCACGACGCGGCTTTCGTTGGGCGCTGAAGAAATCTCGGAATTACGAATACGATTACCATTATTCTGCAAGGTCATCTGATTGTCTTTCTCTGGTCATACCTTGGACTAGAACTGTTCTGGGTAAACGAGCATTTTCGGTTGCTGAACCAAAAATCTGGAATTCCCTCCCTGTGTCTGTTCGTTCTGGTCAGTCGCTTCTGTCATTTCGTTCTCAACTTAAAACTTATTTGTTTCAAATTGCTTATCCACCATAGACTGCCTCTCTGTCGTGCGCACTGACCTTCTGGATATTGACCTGATTGTGGCTTGGTTTTGGTGTGCCATCGGTTGATGCCTTGGGTATTAGACACCGGCGCATTAGAAGTTGCTAATTATTATTATTGTTCGTGGACAATTTACTCGCTGTATTAATTTGTTCCACATCTGTTCCGTGTCTACTCCGAGTAAATTCCGATCAAGGTCGGAGCAGTTGTGAAAGAGGCTTCCAACGACATATTTTGTTATACATTCGAATGCTTCATCTCGTGTTATTGTGTAGAAAATCTTGTCTCAGTGATCTCTGAGAGAAGGAATCGTTGTCGGATATTTCTTAATACATGTTATTTACCTATGGTAAATTACTAACGACAGGCTTAATTAGTACAAACTTAGAGTGTTGTATAACGCGTAAATTAGCTGTCGTAGTTGTAAAAATGAGTAGGGTCGAGGCCATTCGGTCGCTTTAGAAAAACCTGTATATTTACATTTACATTTGTCTGTCCGCCTTTAACTGCTAATACAATTAAATCCAGGTACGACTCGGATTTACACATAGTTACCGAATCGCGTATAATTTTATCTGAAGATAGATCTAAGCATAAGTAATCTAAAGCGCACATTCACGTCATCCGCAAACGACCCGCAATTTTGTATGGTGCTGGCATCCCCTTAATTGAAATAAGACTAGAAAATACAGAAGCGCAACAAAAGTTCAAATGAGCTGCCTGTGACCACTTTGGCATTACACAGGGCAGATGTAATTTTGTGTGGAGTAAAGCTGGAACGGAAAAAAAATTGTAGAAAATCGCTGGGTCATTTGTGGAATGATGCAGATAGGTGTGTTGGATTACTTACGTTCATCATTGGGTAAAATTATTCACGATTCGGTAAATGTGTAAATCCCAAGTCATACCGAAATCTAATGTAGCCAAGAATGGCATTTTATAGTGTAATGTCAGTTATGTGCAAAATACCAAAAATAGGATTTTTGGTAAAATTGGTAAGACTGAAGATTTACTGACTGTTCCTGAATGGTGTGAAATATTACTTGATGATAGCTATCAACATCAGTAGTCAGTCGTGCCTATTCCTGTTTTCTGGAAACGATCGACGAATTTTCTATGAATTTTCAGAATGTCAACTTTACCCAATGGAAAATGGGTGGAGGCTATGTTGCTGATTCATGTCTCCCCATCTCCTCTTTTGTCATCCCCAACTGAGTTGTCCATAAACCTCTGCTGTCATAATTTTTTTTAATGCAGTTTTTCTCCTCTCCTCAGCACATGAACATACCGTCTCAACCTGGCTTCTCATACCTCGTCAGATATATATGCCACTCCCAATATCTGTGTGATATACTCATTCCTTTTCTTGTATTTTAGTGAGATTCAAAGTATCCAATGCAGCATTCTTATTTCTGTTCTCTCCAGCAGCTTCTCCTATTTTGTCAATGTCCAGGCTTCTGCTTCGTATGTCGTCACTGGTCTTATCATTTTTTGTACACCTTTCCTTTGAGTTGAACCAGCATTTTGACATCGCATAATACACTTAATAGGTCTTTTGATTTTTCCATATTTTACTAATAGTTAATATTAATTATTATTTAGCATGAATTATTAATATACTATGACTTGTAATTGTAATATTAAATTCAATGAGCCACGATACTTCTTCAGTGCTCTGCCCTTAGGCAGGTCCAAGATTTGAACAACACCACTTATCCAGTCCAACAGCATATTCCTTGGTCTTCCTGGAACTTTGTTTCCCTCAACTCTTGCTTCAGAGAATTTTCACATAATACTGTATGTGACAGGTCCAGTTCATTTTCTCCTCTCAGTTGTATTGACCAGTGTCCTTTCTTCGTTTACTGTATGCAGCACCTCGTTTGTTTTATAATCCTTCCAGCTGATTTTGGCCAGTCTTCTCTATATCTAAATTTCACCGTACTTATGTGACATATGTTAATAATTATTGTTGATATTGACTATGCTATATGAACAAATTAATTATGTTACATTAATGCTGCAGCATGGTCTTTCTTGTGTACATTACTAATATGTATTAATGATGCATTTCAGGTTTTATTAAGATCGTGTTGTGGGGAATAACAGCATGTTTCCTGGATCATTCAGTCCACCTGGTATGGCTTTATAAGTGTATTTACTGTTAAAGATTTACTGTTTCAGGTTTGCTAGATTAAATAAATCACTGTTGCATACTTCCTTCTGAATTATATCTAGTTTCGATCTCTTCCATGTCTTTGTGCCTATCCTTGTCCAATTATTTAATTAGGTGACAGTGTGTGTTGAATACATCCATCTAGTTACTGTAATTTGTAATACAATTTTGTATAGCGCCTCTTCAAGAGAAACTTCGAGGTGCTTGCAACCTAACAACACAAAAGCATGATCAACATAATGGTTTTCAATGGCTTGTGAAAAAGAAGCAAAGAAAACCAAAGTGTTTATGTCATAGGTTGCTGGGCAGTCTATTCCAAAAAGATGGACCGACCACAGCAAAGCTTCTATGCTGCGTCATTGAAGTTCGGGCCAGAAAGACAACCAAGTCACCTAATGCAAGAAGGCAAATGGATCTACTGCCATGAATGGACGAGACTGAGAGACGTAGTAAGAAAGATTGTAAAGTCAGAAATCATCAACTTGAGATTTCTACATTGCCAAAAGCTAAGCCATGGAAACCATCTTGTTCATAGGCACTCATTCGAAAACAAAATTAATAAGCAGGTAAGGTTAGATTTGTTTCTAGGTCAAAATCAAAGGTTTGACAGTCAGATGGATATGGCGAATGTTTGATAGAATTGGAGCAGCAGGAGAGAAGGGGAAGAGGAGGAATGAGGATAGGATTTGTGAAAGAAGAGTGTTTCCAATTTTGAGCAATAGGCCTGTGCAGAGATTGCAACAGGTGCAGTGTTGTTGAGTTTGTAGGAGGAATCAGATAATTCTCAAAATTCTGATGGGAGTTTATTCCGGAGGGGTGGAGCAGCTATGGCTATGGAGTGATTACCGTATTTTAGGGATAAAGTGACTGAAAGGCGAGGAAGCATTAGGGCAGAAGAGGAACAGGCTGAGTGGAGTGGTTGGATTGTAAATCACTGATGGAGAATGCTGGGATGATTGAAGTGTGTTTTGGTAAGTGATAGGACTTTGTACTCTATTCGTTCAGGTTTTTATGCCAGTTAAGGGATTTTAGAGCAGGAGTGATGTGACGGTGTTTGGGGATTTTAGTGATGGCATTAGTGAGAGCATTCTGGTTAGCTTGAAGGCAGTTTATTTGGGAGATGTTTATATTAAGGAAAAGTGAATTTCTGTAGTCTAGTTTAGCATGAACAATGGATGTTGTGATGGCAGAAGCAGTTTTGAAGTCAAGGATAGAGCAGATTCTGCAAAAGTCTTGGATATGCAAGAAGCGCCAGCAGGAAAGATGAGTGATAGATCAAAGCAGCTGGAAAATCACACCTAAGTTGCAGACAGGAGAGCTAGTAATAATGGTGTGGATGGAGGCAGAGTCCAGGTTGAGGGGCATGGGGGGTTGGGAATTTTCTTTAGCTGGTCATGCAGACTTATGAGCATGAATTCAGTTTTAGATGGGTTCAGGTGCAGGAGTTTATGTGTCGTCCGGGAGGAGAATTGATTGGACAGTCATGAGTGGGAAGGGAGCCTCAGCAGGTGGATTGTGGTGGTTTTGGAGAGATCGAAGAGAAAGACAGAGGGTAGCAATTTTGTCCAAAAAGAAAGAGCAGCCCCTCACTGTCTGCGGAAAACCATAAATCAGCTCCTCCAATGGAACTCCTCCACCTCACTTCCATCTCCTTCAATAGCTGAGTCATTCTGCTCAGATTGATGGAGTATGCAGAGGAGGATGGAGGGTGAAATACAACAAAGATAGTCAGGTTCATGTTTGGATTCATGTTTCAGAGTTTCTGAGGAACATTCAAAAGAGCAAAAAGTAATCAGGTGAATCTAGAACAGTGACAGGTTCCCAGGTGAGAAAGGCAATGCCTTGAGAAATGATTTTTGCAGGGGTTTTGATTTGAGGGGCAAGGTAAACTAGAGGTGTAGATAGGAGGATTGCAGTCTTGATACTGAGTAGAAGTAATGTTTAAATTTGGCCAGGTTTCAGACAAGGTAATTATGTCAGATGGGTGAGAGGAGAAAGCTACATCTTTAATTTCTTTAGAATTTGTGGGGTGGAGAAGCAATCTTGTATTGAGCTTGTAGAGTAAGAATCAGTTGTCTGTGTGTTTTCAATGCTATAGGAAGGTGAATTCAAAGGTGGATGGGG
The DNA here is from genome assembly GCA_964023275.1 of Norana najaformis. Taxonomy (NCBI): domain Eukaryota; kingdom Metazoa; phylum Annelida; class Clitellata; order Crassiclitellata; family Hormogastridae; genus Norana; species Norana najaformis. Next base: position 49,053,260 of record OZ029913.1, on the reverse strand, counting down.
AGAAGATGAGGAGAAGGAGGAGGAGTACAGATCTTGAGGGCTAGGATTAAGGTGGATGTCCATGGAGAGTAGGATTAATATGATGAAAAGTGTATGGCACTTGGGTTGCTGCAGTGATCGTCTGAAGCAAGAGGTTAGGAAGAATGGTAAACGAATGAAGGATAAATGCTCATGTTTTGTTGTTGCAGTGCCAATTGGGGCAGAGTTACAGTGTTGGTTGTAGGAGTTGTGTAGGGCATGCCAAACAGACTACAGTAATTGACTAAGGCTGGTCCTCAGGAATCTAAACGCACCTTATTCAGAGCAAAAGAAATTTGTTGATCGAAGAACTGGGTCTCTTTCCACTCAAATGACACTCCAAAGGCTTGGTCCCTTACGCTTCAATGAAATGGACAAATTTTTCACCAGATACTGGCCCTTTTGCCCTTCAAGACAACAAACAACTTAACTATCTAGCTTCCTAGCATAAAAGAGAAGGTTTATATCTGTGTCTTAGCATTGTTTGGCTTGCTTACCCTTGTTTGCTGCTCAGTTGGAGGCCCTGCTCCTTTCTTTCTGAAGTCTACAACCGTCCAGCCCATATAGGTTATGGTGCACCAGAAAAGCTGCCACCACAAGACCCCACCGAAAGAATCAGCGGACAAGAGAGCCCAGCCTTCTGTGTATGCACTTATATTGCCCTCTTCTGGCTCCCTCACATTTTGGCCCTGCCCTCTGACCAGTGATTCTTTGGCCTGCCCCCACTGACAGCCAATTACAGACTTCTTTAAATGATAGGTAAACTGGCTCTGCCAGTGACTTGTCTGCAAGTGCTCACAGCCATGTTCTGGCCAACACGACTCTTATCAGGGCAATTAATACCATGTGCACCTCTTTTGCCTAAAACTAATTAGCTAGGGGCTTCTTCATTTGCATTCTAATATTGTCTGGAATTGACAGATGTAACTCCTCCAGAATATAATACCTCTACATAATAAGGTCATTCACAATGTTTCTCAAATTCAGCACAGTTTATGTTGCAGCCTTGCAACCTTGAGTGCTTTCCGTTTACAGTATGTTTTTATATTTAATAGCCAACATGCCTGCAGTGGAAAATTTCAAAACACCCAAGCCAGTGAATATTAGAAATCGCACCAATGTTGGAGACAGAGGAAGTGGACAAAGCAATCCATCATCAGGTTTTCCATTTTATTTGTTACTACATTGTTTGCTGATGGTATTACTGTACTTTCTGGACTATAAGTTGCCCCTTATTAGAAGATGCAGTGACACAAACACAGCAAAATATTTGTAAAATCAATACATAGGTCGCACTGGTACACGAGATGCACCCAATGCATATAAGCATGTGTGGTAACAATGGCCGTAAATACATGGTCATCATTAGCAAATGATTGCTCAAACATAACTTTGCTGCAATAAAATTATTTTTATCCTTTTTGAATTCAAGATTTCTAACATTTGTTGTTATTTGTGATTTGATAGCAATCACTTGGTTCTACAAGTAAATCCAGCCAGCTGAAGGCATCCAGTGATAAGACATTGAATGATAGTAAGGCAGTAGCATATAGGGGAAGAATAAATACCAGCATATTTTCAGCCTCCCCAAAGCCCTGACAGGGGAGGTCCCCTCCAGATGTAACCCTTTTGTCACCCTTTACAAGAAAGCCGCCAAGTAAGCTTGGCAGGGTGCCCCCACACTCCGCTTCTCTCAGGCCATGGGAGGTCACATGACCCGGCATAGGCGTAGGTTGTTGGACATGGTCGGGTTGGAGGTCGCAGAGGCAGAGGGTGCAGGATGAGGCAGGCTATCAGCCAAGGGGCGCTGCGAACTCTATCGGTTCGGTATGGACGCCGTCTGCAAGCCTATTGCTGCTTTCACCATGTATATTCTGCATTTGATAAACGCGATTTAATTCAATTTAATGTAAATCATTATCAGTCTTTGCCAGCTATATATTGCTACTTTGAAAAATTTATAAAGTTTCCACACAAGTTGCACCATTAAATAAGACGCACCCTTAGAAGTTTGTGTGAAAACCGCGTCTTATATTCTGGAAAATATGGTATGTAAGGTAGCAATATGAGAATAACCATTGTATCTTGTATTTACCATGTCCAGACTATATGTAAATTAGTTCATCTTCATGTACTATTACTATTATTATCTTATTTTCACGAGCTCAATTACTAATTCAATGCAGATCTCAATGGCTTCATTAGGAAAAGTTGCAGAAAATATAAATGGTCCAGAATTGCCTGGCTAAAGCCATGAGAAAAACCCTGCCTTGTAATGTGATCACTATATTGGCTACATACTGAACAGGGAGTGGAGTTTAAAATCTGCCTTACTTTACTTTTCTGATGTATGACTTTAAATCAGCCAACCTGTCTTTGTTCAAAGAAGAAAATGTTTGGGGTGGAGGTCCTCTGCTTATAATCATGTACATCATATAAAGCCCAGACTCGGTACATGTGACAGTGTTTGCCAACCTTTTGCATGGATGGTGAAACCCTAAAGTGATATTTCATTTCCCAAGGAACCCCCACCTATGAAAATGTTTACAACCCAGAAGAATTTGATAGTGGGCAGCGCAATTCAGTTACTGCCAATTATATATGTATGTATGTATGTCACCTTACATAGTGAGAAAAATGTAAAATTCTCATGTCTTTTTTGCTTTTTCAAATTTCAAAATATCAAATCAAATAAAGTTTACTTAAAAAATAAGAAATAATATTCATATCCAAAGTCACTATAAAACTTATCAGTATGATATTGGGCTTTGTTCATTTTGCCCAAATATTGAATTTTTTTACTGAATGTTTTTGTCAGTTCTTCCTCAACAGATAGACCTTTACAAAAGTAACCACTCAGGGTGTGGTTTTTGATTCCATCTGGTCAACCTGATCCCGGTCTCATTTGGTCATAGGTCCTCTGGGTCCTAGGTCTTCTTGGTCCTCTGCTATATGTCATTCAAACTTACCTCTTTCAGTCTACAGCTCTTAATGTTTCCTGGCTTCAGTGTGCACTTCTGAACTTTGGGCATTATTAAGTTATAGTTGTATTGTATTGTGTATTGTATTCAACTGCAGATCTAAGCCATGCTTTTTCTCACTGGGAGTTGCTGCTGATGCTCAGGCTTATATTCATGGCAATCTCCTTAGTTGAGAAAATGTTTGAGACATCTGAGGCACTATGTGCTTGGATGTTTTCCAACCTCCTCTGGTTTTACTTAGAAAAATTCAGCTGACATGGTTTGGTGTCAGCAACTCCAAAAGATAGTTTGCTTAACTTGCAGCTTCAATTTCCAGTTGACTCCTTCTCTATTCCTGTGCATGGCCTGGGTGTGACACTAGACAAGGAATTGACTTTCTCTTACCGGGTTTGGTAAGTGTCAGGTGCTCCAAAAGATAGACTTGCTTAACTTGCAGGTTCAGTTTCCAGTTGACTCCTTCTCTATTCCTGTGATGACCTGGATGTGACTATTAAACAAGGAATTGACTTTCTCTGAGCATGTCATTATATTGAACATGCTTTTATCATCTGTGTCAGATCTGTATTATTTGTCACTTGTTCTCTGCCAAAGGTTCCTTATGCTTTGGTGCATGGCATTCATGTGCACTACGGTTGAAATTGGTAATACCGTTTATGTAGGCTTCCCTATTTTTTCGTTAACCAACTTCAAAACGGATAGGATTCCGAAGTTTGTTCTGACTACATGAAAGACGAGCTGCATTGGTTGCCGATGTGAAGATGCACTGAATTTCAGATCCTTGTGCTGATGTGTAACTGCCTGGCCAGTGTTGCTTCATCATATCTTAGGGAGCTATGTGTTTCAGTGTCATACTTACCTGCCTGAGATCTCTTTGCTCTGCAACACAGGGTGATCTGTTGTTCCCCGTCCACTACTTCCACAAGGCAACATGGTAGCTTTGCTGTGGTTGGGTTGGCCCTCCTTCTGGAATTGGCTATCACACAACCTGTGATACAAGTTTCTTCTCCTTTCCTTGCCTTCAGAAATGATTTTTGCAGAGGTTGATGATTTGGGGGAAGAATTGGAAGACCATTGTATTTGATTGTGATCTTGTATTGTCAGATCAGGAGACCTCTGATGAGTATTTTTGAAGAAGTGCTGTATAAATGTGCACTTATGATTACATACATAAATACATAAATACATGCATACACGCATACATGCTTACGTACATACATGCATAGTTTGACATGGTAACTGATTGGTTTTAATGATCTCCATACAGCAGGGTTCAAGCCTCCTCAGGATGGTGCATTGTGTAGAAGTGTTGTATACGGAACTTAAAAATTCAAGATCAAGACAGTGGTGTGCCAAGACCGAGACCAAGACAGAGGCTTTTGGGTACCAAGAGAAAGACTGACCAAGGCACAAGGTCCAAGACAGTCTAAGACTTATGCTTTTCGGAATGAAGTCCTAATGGTCTACAGAAAAGAATAAACTGCAGAAAACTACTCACCAGTTTCCATACTTGATCTTTTAAAATGTCATTACATTTTATGAATACAAGATGCTACAAAAAGAGTGTCACCTAAGTGTGCATGATGAGAACACAAAAGAGTGTCTTATGGCTAAAAACTCTTTACAGGAGCTGACATTGCAACTATGCTAAATGTTTTCTTTTTCAATAAGTGCAGGGACTCAAAATTTTGTTTTTCTTATGAATGTCCATATACTAGCAGTACCGTTAAGTGAAGAAAGTTTGCGCAATTTACCAATACCACTTGCTCATGGCAGAACAGTACTTTCACTTCAAGACAGTTTCAAAGTGCCAAGACATGATCTTGACACAAGACTAAGTCAGTAAGATTCCAAAACAGAGGACAAGACTAAGACATCAAAATGCCCGTCTCAAGACTCAGTCTCAAGACCATACAAAACAGTTACATTTCGCCTGTGGCATAAATTTGTTTTAAATGAACTACAACATGATACCTTAGCATATCTGTTATGGTTATCTCCTGCACAAACAGCTAATGAGCCGGCCTACTTTAACTGAGCTTCTTGACAGGCGAATTCCATTTAGAACTAAGAGAATAGTAGAGTGCACACCGTAGCCTAGGCTTAACTCTGCCATTTCTGAGGCTAGGCATTTGCATAAGTCAGTTGCAACATAGATGGTGCCACTCTTGCCTTCTTTCAGACAACACTAGGTTTAAGCAGCAGTGCAAACTTGTGCAGAAACTTTTTGCATCTGGGTCATTTCATTTCAGTTCAACAAATATTTGCAGAAAGTTCCAGCTCGACCATTTCGGATTTCAATGAAAATTTCACAGAATGTTTACTATGGTATTATATGAAATTGTGCAAAAATTTTAGTTCAATATGATAAGTAGTTTTGAAGATTTTGAGTCTCAAAGATGTATGGGGTGACCTCGTTTTTGCTATTTTGGAACTAGCGTCTAAATTTGTAACGACGTTACTTCTTTAATATCACAGATAATTTGATGAAATTTTCAGGATATTTAGTCTATGTTGTTTAGATGAAATGCTGAAAAAAAGAATGACTGGGCTTTTTCAGTTGCTGGATCTAGATTTTGGAAATCTCTTCTTATACCTGTTCGTTCTGCTCAGATACTTGTGTCATTTTGTTTTAAACTTGACCTTTTCAAAATTGCTTATCTACCATAGGCTGCCTCTTTGTCTTAGTGGGCTGATCTTCTGGATACTGACATGATTGTGGCAGGGTTTTGATGCACCAATCGTTGGTACCTTTTGTATTAAACACCGGCGTGATAGAAGTTACTAATTAACTAACTAGCAACCATGGAGGTTATACTTATTGCACTAGAGGGAATATGATGTCACTTGCTTAAAGCCTTCGTATAAAACGGCCTTGACCGATTGTTTAGACGACTGAATAGCTGTGTGAAAATGTCGAAACGATCGACTTTAAATTGTGTGGCACATGGATGTAGCAATTTATTCACGCCCAAAACCAAGGCCGCTGGAATATCATTTTGTCGGTAAGTTGTTTATTTCTGTGTATTTTTTACTTTTGTTTAATGCGTAAGCTTCAAAATGAAATGTATACAGTCTCATTTAAGCTTGTATGTCAGTCACGTATTGGCAAATTAATCGTCCGTGATTTATTTATTTATTTTATTTGTGTGTTTTAGTACTTTTGTTTAATGTATAAGCCTCAAAATGAAATGCAGTCTCGTTTAAGCTATGTCTGTCATGTTTTCTATTGGAACAGTCGAACAATAATTAGTGTTTTTGTTCATATAGCAATAATTATAGATAGTGTTCCTATTCTTGTTCCTCTTATCTCTCTTTCCGCTGCAATGCCAAACATCACCCACCATAGCTGCCACGCTCTCTCTGCCTGACTTTTGGAGCCAAACCCCCTTTGCCTATCGATTTTGTTTTTACTGAGCGCCTGTGAATGAGCTGGTCCTCGTGACGTGGCTTTCATTGGGTGCTGTAGAAACCTTGAGCTTACAATTACGATTTTGGAACAAACATGGGCCTAACTATTTATTACTGGCAAGCAGATCGTGCTGCAAGTGAACAACGTTTTCACATTCTGTTACAGGTTTCCAAAGGATTCTAAACTGAGAAAGAAATGGACAGTCCATGTGCACCGCGACAACTGGGAACCAAAGACCTTGGAGGTCTCCTGCGACCTTCAAATGATGTTGTAATGCTCTGCAAAGCTAGTGAGTCACACTTCAGAAGTCAGATGGGTCCAAAAGACAAACCAGTAATTGCTGCAAGTCTGAAAACTGTTCTAACGACATATGTACTTCGATCCTTCATTGGGAGCAACATCTTTTCTGCATTAATGGACCATTCATCTGGCACTGAGCCAGTTAAGGATCACCGGGCTCTACTGATGAAGAAAATTGTTGAAGAATATCTTTGCCGTCGTCTGCACCACCAGGGCAAATGCTTTTCGCTAGACGCATTCATGAACAAAACAAGCAATCCAAATTAAATAAAACTGTGATTTTTAGTGGCCAGTTTGGATTCAGTTTGATATATGAACTGCATACATCTAGAACAAAGGTAGAATGAAGTATGCATCTGTTTTCAGGCAAATAGTCATTTTGTCCAGCCACAATGCCAAAATTAATACAGTATTGAGTTTTGTTTTGTTTTATTACTTGTGTCTGTAGATTCAGTTTGACTACCTGATGTTATAGCAGATTAATATTTATGTTGCAGTTGATTAGCATCTATGTTACAGGTGATTAATGTTTATGTTGCAACAGGTTAACGTTTATGTGACAGCTGATTAGCATTATGTTACAGTTGATCAGCATCTATGTTGCAGTTGATTAGCATTTATGTTAAGTTGTCCATGTTACAGCCGACTAACATTTGCGGTGTGGTAAATCGCACTCAATAATGGTCTGATTTTGTTATTTTTTCATTTTTGCATATGTGAACAATTTCTTAATAAACTAAGTTTGATGTTTGATATCAAAATTTTAACTATAGTTAGAAAAAACTGATGCTTTGAGTTTATGGAATTTAAAATAAATATTGCTTATCAGAGTTTGTGAAAATGATTTTTGTATGTACTCAACACCTTGGTTAGTGATTCCCAAATATTTCTCCAACGGCTGCATATTTGAACTTGCTTTCTTACATCGTGCAACCCAAATGCAGTTTCATTTATGGAGTTTTGATTCAGATGAAAAATTGATTCTACCAAGCCGCTTGTCATTTCTTTGGCTCTGCCTTATCAGGTCAGGAGCACCTCTGAAATTTCTTAAAGAGGTGCTATAAAAATGTGTACTTAGAACTACTCAGAACTGCCTGCTATATGAATAACAGAGATGTGATTACTGCTGTCTGATTAGATTTTGTTCAGCATTTCTTTTGTTGGCTTAAAGAATTTACACTTTTATTTCTGGGCTGGAGATATTTGGCAAGCCTGAAAACTTAATTCAGATGGACATTTGTTGCAAGGGCGTTCTTATATAACCCTGCTTCAAGTGCACTTATGAACTACGTAAGGAGAGCATTAACAAATTTTAGTTGTATTGTATTGTATAATTTACGGCTTTGATAAAAAGATTGCCTAAAGACAAGCAATGATATGTCTCATCTATACAAGTTTGATGAAGGCAGTATGAAGCATGTATCTATTTTCAGGCAAAGTCATTTTGTCTAGCTGCAATGCCAAAGCAAGACAGTATTTATTCATGAACGTACATCACATCACTTGCTAAAGTAATGGTTACGAATGCCATTTGTACGTAGGGCTTCGTAGGCTAGTAATACTTATAACGTAAATAAAATAGTTTAATTGGCATTTTTTATTCTCCTTTTCAAAGAAAATTTGTTACCTTTCTGTACTGAAAAAATTCATCAACAAACAAACGGAATAAATCAAACGTGTTTCGATAGTTTAACGCGGCATCCCAGTGTACACACGTGGGCTAGGTCTAAACAGCAGGTCAAGGTCGTGATGATGATTTGTCATAGGTTCATTGCAGATGCATTTGAGAGGTTATTTAAAGGTTCTGTACAAAGATCTGTTTATATACTTGTGTACATGAATATGATAACTGTAATTTTGCAGAGTCATTTTCAACTACCAATCACAATGCTTCAAATCCTGATGGCTTTTCAAGTCACACACGACTTTCTTTGGCATCTATCCGCAACAGCACCTCATCTAATGGTATTATTAGCACGGAGGAACCAACAGCTGGACAGTTAGAGCCTCAGATTCATTATCCACAGAACAGCAATCCATGCTCTAATTATTCTTCTGTTAGTCAGTTGGTTTCATATTCAGGTGACAGATGGCACCAGTATAATAGTACTCATACGTCTGAAGATTTGCAGTCGAGATCTGATGCTGGTGGATTTCATGACAGGGAAGTCATGGAAACAGGTGCTCTTCTGCAGAATTTTCCTAATCATGGCAGAGGTGCTGGACATCGTCATATGTTGCTGACTGACACAGACAAGCTGCAGCAGTTTAGTAATCTGATGGGGTATTCTACGGATGGTGATATGCGAGGAAGTGTATTAGGGCAGCCCAGCTTGGACACTGCTCAGATGAAGCAACCAAGTGGCCATCGGATATCTCCAGGTGGCTACTGTCTGACATCTGAGCCCAGTCGTCAATCACTTGACTGCCGTAATGCTTATACGCTGTCTTCTTCGGACCAGACATGTTACCATGATCTTACAGCTTGGCTACAGCAACACAGACAGCATTTGAGGCAACAACAGCTGGCCTACAACTTACCTTCACAGGTTACTTGTTTTACCTATGTGAAATAGTATGCTCATTGACACTAAAATAATTTATTGCACAACGAAAAGAATATTTTAGAATAGCAGCCATAAAGTATTTTTGTTGGTGGAAGAGTAATCATATCTGCAATGAACTGTTATGCTGCTTCTTTGCATTCATGGTCAAATTAGAGTTTAAGATGATAAATAAAGCTCTGGTTTATACCAATAGCTGTTCTGTGACTGGTATTGCCTGTGGGTGTTAACTGGGTTAAGCGTTTTCCTCGTTTGAGTTTTTATGGCTATGTACCGGGCAGGGAAAAATTTTAATTGGTCTTTAGTTGCTTTATAGCAGTTGTGCAATTAATTATTTGTTTGCAAGAGTGCAAATATCGTTCAGTAGATATTTTATTTCACATGTGAGCACTGCTTTAAATCATTAGATAAAAAAATTTCATTTTGGACATAAGAATATCATGTCCACAAGCAGAAATTAATTAATCTGTACGATAATCCTCAAAAGTGTGACTGACATAGAGATGTGACGTCATTGTAATGAATGCGCTCTTGCTCTGCAGGTTTCTCTTACATCCCCATATACCTGTGAATTGCCATATTCTGATGACATGCGTCAGCATGTTGATCCATTCAGTTGTGTGATTTTGATTCTACTATCATGAGTTCAAGCTGCTGAATGGACTGCGTAACAATCTTGTGCAAGTTGCTTGTGTGTGAGCAGCTTATATATATGTTCCATCAGAGTAATTACTTATTTAATCTATGTGACTGTCTATAAGTTGATCCCATGCATAAGCCGATGACTGTTTTTGAGACAAAAAAGGCTAGTCTTCCTCCCCAGGGATAAGGTGAGGTTTAAGAATTGAAAGAAGGATGCTAGAAACATACATAACTGCAGAACTGTGGGAAACATTGCCTTTCATGTCAATGATGTCATTGGCGTCAACACGTTTGGCGTTTTTATTCTTTGTCTTCTTAAATTAATTATGTATGGCTTAATGTAAACTTGAACTTTAAAAACTGTATTCCAGGAGCAAAGCTATAACTTTACAGTCCAAAGCATAAGATTTTATGTGTATTTGTCATTTCTGATCTCAGAGTACTAGTCGATGTCAAGGTTTGAGATGTTAAAGCACAATAACGTGCCATCATTTTCATGGTGCTGTTTAGATCTGGTTGTCACTCGAAATGACCGTAGGCCAATTAAGGTGACACTGGAACCTCCTACAATCTCTGATCATAGCCTGCTCACCTATACTGTTTTTTTATATTTGCTCCTTTCCACCATTCATTGCAAAAATTAGAAGGTGGAAGTCATTGGACATCAATGCTTTCTGTCAGCTGTTCTTATCATCTGTCTACCAAAGCCAACCTCTTTTCAGCTGGGATTTGTCATCTCTTTGATTCAACCTCTTGTGTCTTCGTTGATGTACTACTGCCGTTAAGGTCAGCATGCATCAGGATCAGTCCTCTTGTTACTTGGTTTGATTCAGAATGCAGAGCATTGTACCAGATGGTCAGGCTTGTAGAACGTCACTGTAGAAGAGCTGCTGCATTGGATGGATATGCTGTGCTCAAAAATTAAGAATGGCAACACTGGGAGAACCTGATTGCCTGTGACACTCAAGACAGCCAGAGGCTTTGAAATAATTTGTCAACCATGGGTTGCAAGCAGAGTTCACAGAGACCATCATTCTTTGCATCATTCTCTGCAGAAGACTACCCGCACCATTTGACAAAGAAAATCTCGGATATTCGTCATGATACAGGTTGCCAAGCAGCACCCACTTAATTAACAACTGAATGCCACTTGGATTGCTTTGATATGAGTAAGTCATATTACTTCCAAGATAAGTGAACCTCTCTACATTCTCCAGCTGCATTCTGTTGTATAGTCTTCCAAAAAAAAAATCCCCCATCACAGACTCTCACAAATCACAATTCTTAGTGCATACAAATGCTGTAGAAGACCCCAGCATTTGGGATTGTCACAGCTCCGTTCCTACTTTCAACCAGTGCAAGAACCACTGCACAGGGGTTTGACTGTAGGCAGCCAGTGTAGCTTTGCCAATGCAGCAGCACTGGGATCACACCAGCAGGTCCTGTCACCAGTCTGGACAACGAGTTCTGGACACATTGCAATTTGATAGTGTTAGACTTTGTAGGGCTGTACAGCAGCGGATTACAGTAGTTGAGTTTTGCTTTGAGTTTACTACAAGCGACTAGCTTCATACTGTAAGTTCCAGTGGCAAGCATGATTGAACATGACACTTGGCCTTTATGTGGAAATATGATGCTTTGCAACAATGATGACATGCTGGTTAAATGCAGAGTCGAGCATCACACCAAGACTTTGAAATGTTTCCGATAATTTCTTCTTAGCATATGCGGTTCATGCCCCTCCAGTTGCAAGCATCTTCACCAGCAAGATGAAGAGTCAATGGTCTGCCTCTGAAGGGTGTTTGTGGACAGACGTTGACAGTGTACGCCATTGTCTGCACAGCACCACAGCTGCACAAAGGATCAGTAGCCTGATCCCCATTTGATGAGGTTGTCTGCATAGCAGCCCGTCCTGTCCAAAATCAGGTAAGTGCGGACCAGTCGTCAAGGCAGTTTGAAACCTAGAGGACAGACAGACAGCTCAGGAATGTTTATTCACATTCATTTTTACCCGTTCATCCCTCCATGCCAAAATAGCTGTCATGTCCCCAAATTGGGCTTCTCGAGGACAGGCATGCTGTTGGGTGAAAAGTGATATTGTCATGAAGTCCTTGTTACAATCGATCTTCTTCAGAAGCCTTAAGTGGCCTTCATTCTTTGGAGATGAAGTGGTGCAATGTTGCTTAGGGCCATCAGCCATGGCTGGAAATAAAATGTCTGCACCCACAGGGTTGACTTTTTAAAAATCCTCGATCGATTTTATTGATGAGGAAGTGCCAAGTACAACGACTTCAGATTTTAGATTCAGGGACAGTGTTTATTAGGAACCAGCAGCAGACTGCTTCAGTACAGAGTCAATGTGATCGAGCTCTATGTACAGTTTGTTTTGTCGGCATATTGATGGTGACTGATGTTAGGTGTTGAAAATACACCAGCGTCTGAAGCCACATACAGCATTAAAAGAATGGGGCAAGGACTGACCTTGTGGGGCGTCATATGCACAGGTAGACGACTGCTACCTTTATTATCCAGTACTGACGTGTGTGACCAGTCTGTCATGGAACTGCAGCCTAATCCAGCGTAGCACAGCTGATCCCAAATGTCTTCTGTAGCCCTACTGATGACTATTGCTTTGTCGATTGTTTAGGCTGCAGAGAGGTCGAGGCCGATCAGTAGAGTAGGTTGATGTCATCCGGGAGCAGTGGAGTTACACTTTGAAACTTAGCTTTGATTGGCTTTTAGTGTTAGTGGCCACTCATAAGAGTAAAGCATAGTGCATATCAGTCCGATTTGGGCTTGAGATTTTCTGTCACTCATGCGTGAGTCAAACTTATTTTTTAGGTTGGTATTTAGGAATAAATTTTGTAACTTACACAGGTTAATATAATTAGTTTAAACTGGGTACTGACTAGAATGACCAGAATATTGTCGCTGCTGATATGAGCCAGATGCGTAGTCTCAGCACCTTAAGGTTATGCAGATAAATTAGTGGTTTTTCTGAAATGACCTAACAACCACAAAGTAGATCAGAGATATTCCTGTGTTTTTGCTGCAGGGACAAGTGGCTTCTCTTGTTCATTATTCATCTACAGGTAATGTTCTGACTGATGGCTCGGACAGAGTGGAAATGCTAAAGCAGGCTGCTGATGACATAATCAAAGCCAAAGACAGCGTCATTGAAAGGTACAAGTTCTTATCTGCCTGTTCTCTTCTTCAGTATTGCGCACTGTTTATGAACCGAGTTATCAACCATAGACACTTGAATGGACACCAAACAGCATGAAGAGATTATGGTATTTATCAGGTCAGTGCTGTGGCTTCGAAGGGAGAACTGAAAGGAACCAATTATTCTGCTGTTAGAGTCCCAATTTTGACAAATAAATGTATGGGAACTTATTTTAATATAAGAATCATATTTAAAATAGGTGAAGTGCTCATTCAGGTTCACAAATAAGCAGTGCAAACATGATCAAGCAGTTTGATTCATGAGGCATCAGTTCTGATGAGTTCTGGTTTTGATTGATGCAGGGTGGGTGAATTTGTGATGATGGAGGCCGTGAATACTATGTGGAAGGTCTGGCGATTACCGTATATACCCGAGTATAAGTCGATTCAAGTATAAGTCGAAGTGTACTTGTTTGAGAAAAAAAGCGTCCAGAATCGACGGCTCGAATATAAGTCGAACACATATATACAGCCTCATAATATAGGCCCGTCCATACATTACGTATGCAAAGAAAATTTTATTTTCATACCCCTCATATATTTAACAGAGGGAGCTTTCTTCAGCTAGCATGCAGAGACTGTGTGGGGAATATAATTATAAAGGACGACTATACGAATATGGGTATATATGTATCCATTCCATATTTACAAAACCATATGTACATAAGGTACATGTATATGGTTTTGTAACTGAAGGAACTAATTTAGCGGGTCGGCTTACACCCCTTAGTAGTGCCTGACTGGTCAAAGATGACATCCAGATGGCAATGGCAGTGATGTGAGGGCGAATTTTCTGACCTGCATTCCATTAATTTTTCAGGGTTCTGTCAAATCTTGCTATAGATCTGTGCTTTTATATAATGTAATAAATTCCATCGGACGACTATAGGATAATACAGTGTTATAAATAGGCTAATGTGGAAATTTATTTTGCGTACATACACATTTTGTCGAGACCCACCCCCTCGCCATACGCACCCGTACTCAAAATCGCCTAAATCCGATCACCCCTCCCCTCATTGCATACGTAATATATGGATGGGCTCTATACAGAATTTCTGGAAAGAGTTGGTAGGAAGTGAATTGAATCGCCGGGATCAATCAAGAGGACCAATCAGCATATTGCAAGCAAATTTCACTATAGGCCTATAAATAAATATTACCAAGTGCATTTACAATGGCATATAATTTGCAATATTCAAATAACAGAATGGAGTAAATTATTTCATTTCGGCCAGAATCAATTGTCTTTAATCTCTTAGAAATATGATCTCTGCAATCGCTTCTTATGAGATTCCCCATGCAGCAACTTTCCCCTTTCAAACGGTTTATCAGCTAGGCTCACAGCCCGACTCCCTCGTTTTGCACACATCTCTACACCTATGTTGGAGGTCTTACTCTTGCTCGACATTACTGCGCGTGTCCATGATATTTGATTTCTTTTGGCGGAGGTCTCAGCAAGCGATAATAAAGGACATCGTTTTCGATGCATGAAATATATTGTAGAAGTACCGGTATATAATAACATTGTTATAAGAGAAGAATATTTCGTTTTGGTCTGTATGTAGTCAGTAATTTGTTGAAATGTGATTTTTCTTGAAAAACGATATAAAAAGAAAAACAACTAAAATAAAATGAGCGTTTATTTTTTAAGGCCATTTTCGTAATGTTGAATATTCGGTCCGAAAATCTTCCGTCTATTTTGTCTCTCGAGTATAAGTCGAAGTCCTTTTTCGGCGCCCTGAAATAGACATAAATTTCTCGACTTATACTCGGGTATATACGGTAGTACTGAGAACTATTAATGTGGCCACAATGCAATGACCTTGATGTCGTAGTGTATGTGTGTATCTGGGCATCTCTATAGTTCCTGTCAAGAATCTCATAAAAGCACTTCTTGCTAGCCTAACTGTTATTATAGTACTAAGAGAATGAAAAGTTCAGCTGTATATGAATGATGCTCATGTAGCTGAAGATAGTCTCCACTAGCTGTCCCACACAGACAACTTTGAGACCGACTGATGAATTCCCATCCACTGTTGACAGTTGATATGTGTTCAGAGTCTGAAGTCCAGATAGCACCGAAGATGGAGAAAGACACCAAGCCAAATAAAGCATTCGTAAATGCTCACTGACTGACTGATTGTAATTCAAGGATTAACATTTGGGTGCAACTCTTCCAGATCTATGTCTCTGTGGTGCTGTTTTATTCTTTGAATCAGTGGTGATGCAAAGTTGCTATATGAATAGCAACAGACATCCAAGCAGCACTGTGTTTCAACATTGATATCATGCGATTACACCTTACTCAGACATTTGTTCATTCAGTTGACTATGAATGTTTTGGCTTGTTATAGGTAGTCAGTAAATAAGGTCTGTATGAAATATATTAAAGTTATTTTCAACAAGATATTAATTTACAGAAATGCTGTTTCAAAGAATGTCTAAACTAGCCTACATATGGCCAGCTAAGACTTATGAATAATTTAATGACCTCCCTCCCACTTGAAGAAGTTCTTTGAAACTTGACTCCTTTCACTATCCGTTGGATGAAACATCCATAGTTTGGTTTTCTGATGTGTGACTGTGCACTTTGCTCTTTTCTTTGATTGCTTTCGAAATGGCGTCCTCACCAGCAGATGTCAAGTCGACTGTCGAATTCGTTGATCAATTTTCAATTTCTTCAAAGTAACTTTATGATGACCAGTTCGCCGACTTCTACCTTGTTTCAGTGTAGTTCCATTGAAAACGACCATTTAACTTTTGACAAGCCTTAACGGATTTAGTTCGACAACTTTGCGTTGCGATAAATGTTCCTCCTGCATGAATTTGTTGATGAGCTGTTCCATTTCCTTGTGCAGCTGTGCAATTTGTCACTGGCCAAAGGATTCCTTCCAGCAGGTAAAATGTATGCAAAAGGTCACCGAAGTGACAGTTGTTCAGCAGATGTTGTGCTGCTTAGAAGCAAGTGACCCCTTACCAAAGCTACGATCAATCTTTTGGAAGGGACATTCAGTGAAGACGGTCCTGGTCAGACTGATGTCAGACATCTACAATGCCACTGATTTTGATGTGTCATGCTGCTTGCTCTTGTTAATGCGTACGACATGGTTGACCACGATATATTAATCATGAGTCTCAGCACCTCATATGGAATTGGTGCTTGACCTCTGGACTGGCTTAAGTCCTTCTTGGATGAGTGAATGATTATGGTGACCATGGGCATAGACTGTACTGCTTGGGCTCCAGTTCTAATCGGTGTACTGCAGGGCTCTGTACTCAGGCCACAACTTTACATACTGTATACGACTGACCTGACTAAGAACATCACTGCTTTGGGAGCGTGGGTTACTGCAGCTCTGTTATTACCAGCTGTGTTAGATATAGTCATTTGGCGCAATCTGTGATTTAGTGCCACAGAGACTCATGCATTTGTATGTTCATTCTGACCCCATTCATTCGTTCTGGTGTGTTTCGGCTATTGCAATTCTAGCCTTGTGAGCTTGCTGAAGTTCAGATTCTGTCAGTTTCAGTCTGTCCTCAACTGTGCTGCCAGTTTGTCGAAGTTCTCTCGTACATTGGATTGTGTGAGAGATATGCTGCGCTGGCTCCCTGTCAAGGAGAGAATAAAAAGATCAACATTTGCCTCATGTGGCAGAGCTTGTTGGTCATCAGTGCACGTGAATGCATAGGAGAGCTTTGTACTCCAGTCTCAAGTTATCTGGTTGACAATTGTTGCATTATGATGCTTGTGGAGGTAGGTAAGAGCCTTACTTCCGCATGTCAACTCAAGTCCATCATGCTTTCTGCTCTCTTGGACCTTCCTCTTGGAATAGTCTTCCACTGCCGATACATACTGTTGCGTATGACTGCTCGGCAAACTGTTAAAAACTATCTTAAAGTGCACTTGTTTAGTTCAGTCATGCATACAGCATTTTTGGAAGGCACTTAAATGCATTATATTAAATGTCTTGATGCATACATATATACATACAAATGTTTTGTTAATAATAACATTAATATATAATGAGATATATAAATCATATATCTGGAATTTTAGACCTGGATATTTATATGTTTAAGTTTATGATGTCTTGGAGTGTGGATTTTTAAGGAATTTTTACCAGGAAAACTAGATATTTTATTGGAGGTTTTACTTTTTTGCAGGCAGAAAGCAAAGATTGCTCAGCTGGAAACGAGTGCAGCATCATCGTTTGCTGATAGTAACTTGAGAGGCAACAGATCTTCTAATGAGCAACTTCTAGAAAAAAAACTTGGGTAATTTATATCAACTGAATGTATCGATGTTACAGCAACTCATATAGCACCACAGGTAGCAAGCTATTTCTAGGATGCCTTACAATGTCAATTGTCAATGCTCAAGTGTCTGGGGTCAGTGCTTTGATATCTTGGGAGCCCAATCATTACATCCAATGTCAACCTCTTTCATGCTGAAGACTGCTTTTATGCCACTTTTGCTCATGCCATAGTTTAACCACTTCTTTAAAATGCCGCCTCTCTCTCTTGTTGGTCTATGAAACTATTGCCACATCTATACTCTTGACTTTATTTCCAAATGCTGGAAAAAGTGCTTGCTAACCAACTGAATTGTCACCTCTTGTCCCACAACCTGTACCTGCCTTTCTAATTAGCCTGCCAAAGATACCATTCCACTAAAACTGCATTACTTCCCATTCACAATCACATAATCAGCTCCACGTGTAAAAGGAAAAGAGACTGCTTTCATTCTGCTTGACCTCTGTGCTATGTTTGGTACCTTTGATCGTAATGTGCTCTTTCACCATCTTGCACACTGGTTCAATCTGTCTGGTTCTGCTCTGGGTCGGTTTGCATCTTATCTACACCCGCATACTCAATCAGTTCGTATAATTCAACTCACTTCTGTGCCCACTGTTTTGATTTGTGTTGTTCCACAAGGATCTGTACTGGGCCGACTTCTGTTTACACTGTATACCACTCCACTTGATTTTTGTCTTACTGATAGCTAAACTGACTACCATTTGTATGCTGATGATACCCAACTCTTCGCTTCATTTGATAGTTCCACATCTAATCTTGCCCTCTTACTACTTTTTCTGTTTTTGATGATGTTCAGTGTTGGATGGCTAGTAATAAACTTCTTCTGAATCCTTCTAAAACCAAATTTCTTCTCCTAGGTTCTAGCCAACAACTCCATTTATTTATTAATCGCAATGAAGGCACGCACAGTTTGGGCATGGCGTTTGATTCCACCATGTCATTTTCTAACCATATTCAGGCCATATGCAGTTCAGCTCAATTTCACTTATGAATTATTCGTAGAAACAGATCAGATTTGCCTCAAACTCTCTTGTTCTTGATGCATTGGTTTGAACCGCGTATGTGTTAGTGAGGTCATTAATTCATTCAGTAAATTTTAAAAGCACTACCTCTTCAAAGCATCCACTGAGTAGCATTCCCACCCAACTTTATTTGGCAACATACAGTACAGGTCTAACCGCTGGTGGGTCTTAGGATCCAAAGGCCACTGTCCCTGAGTAAACGAGCGATGCCACCTATGAAAAGGGACCACTTGATGGGTATTGAGTTATTCATACCATTATGATCAGCAAACAGAATCTGAAAATAATGATGTATAATGTTGTATAGTGGTAGTATTGTGGCATTTTATGTATAATTTAGATCATGCTGTACCTGAAAGATTAAATTTTCTGCAAAAAAAATTTTAAATTAAAACCCGCTTCAGATCCCTCTATTAAAAGTTATGCAGCTTGCAATGTTTTACTTGCAGTGTTCCATTTTCATGAACAGTTTTGCTAAACTGATAGATGGAGACGTCCTCTAGCAAATGCCAGTGAAAACCCAATTTTGATATTTTGATGGGTGACCATGTTCAGAGGCCTGTATCTCAGTAAGTAAATCCCGCGCTGTGGTCCCTTTTCACATGCGGCATCACATTTTCCAGTGTTTAACCATTTGCTTGCCACAGGTGCAAACTTGTGACACTCGAAAACTTTCCACGCACACCACAGGCACAAAATTGCGACAAGTCTCTAAAGAATGAGTCAGTTTGTTTTGAGTTTTTGTGAGGAAGTGTGCTGACAGCAGTATCTTCAGATGGGGCCAGTGCGTTGCAGGACTTGCTGTTTACTTCCCAGCCTATGCTGGTACCAAATTACACTGCTTGGTGAGAGAGGCTCGGCGTGCGCAAACAATTTGCCCAGGGTCGTTATACGGAGTTGAACCTGCAACCGCTTGATCATTGACCAAACACATTACTGATAGAGTACCATGCCGCTTCACATGATCCCATGATCATGAACCCGCTTTTAATTCAAATTTTTTAGCTGACTCCGTGTTTTCCATGCTGTTTCTAAAGTGCAGTGAATCATTTCCCCAGAGCCTAATATAAACAATTTTATGCTGTATGATGCTGGCATATTCACAGGTGCTGGCAATTACATACAATTACACATCTCAACCTTTAACCCATAGGTGTTACAAAAAAACAAGCTATCCTATCTAATGTAGATAAATGTAAATATAAGGAGATTTGCGCTACTAAGAAAAATATTTTATGACCTATTTCAGTGGAAGAATTTTCTGCTGTGTTTATTTTAAAAAGCACACATTTTGAAATGACGATATTCACAAATAGGTATGGTGCAACATTACTGAATTTAAACCACTGGTACTGGTGTTGGCAATAATTTTGTAAAACAGTAGTGATATTGGTATTGGCAATTCATTTTTCAAGTATCGTTAATATCTATGCTGAGTTTAGAGTTTTCTTCTAGAGTGGCTTGGACTTAATGCAGTTTTGGGATTTGTTGGATGACTGACTGCTCTATGTAAATAAATATGTACCTATAGTCAGTGCATTATTTAAGTACCGGACTGGATAAGCACTTTGTAAGATTTAAGAATAATGTACAGATGAAATTTCATGTGGTGACTCTTTGTTATAAACTCTGCTGATTTCTTTCCTTGCAGTGCAGCAGAATATGAGTTAAGAGAAGTGAAAAGAGCGCTTCAAAATAATCTGCACACTAAAGATGATATCATTAACTGCCTCAGTGAAAAGGTATTTTAGTTTTTCATACTTGACCTAGACAGCAGAAATGCTATGGTCTTGCTATGTGTGAACAGCCTGAATCTCTGCTGTTTTTACCTCATCCCAGTGCACTGCCTATAACAAGCATTCAGTTGTGCTGTTCGCAGTTAGGTGAACCTCTAAGGTGGCTTACTTACCGTAGGTACTCGGCTATAAGTCGAGAAATTTTGGACAATTTTGAAAGTCCAAATTTGGGAGGTCGACTTATAGGAGGGTCAAGCCAAGATCGCAAGATTTATCCGACAACGACTTCTCAACACATCAACACTTCACCCGTGGGCGATTGCATGATGCATCAATGAGATACCGCACGGTATATGCACAGTTAAGGCATTCAAATATCCTGTTATAAAACAGATGATACTATAAAGAATTAATATTTAACAAAGCGAAATAAATTTTTGCTTAAAATACTAACAAAATATCTGGCAGAATAAAATAACACTGCTTCATTTAAACCATGCTGCCATCCACCGCCAAACATCAGACCGATCCTGTAAAATCCAAGGTCAAACAGTTACACACAGATATGTGTGTAATCCCTGGTGGATTAACAGCTGTGCTTCAACCTTTGGATGTTTTGCCTGAACAAGCTGTTCAAAGATCGAGTCCATAAATTTGGAATGGAGTGGATGACATCGGGCACAGCAACATTAACCAAAGGTGGGAACACAAAGAAACCCGATTTGTCTTTGGTTTATGAATGGGTGAAGCTTGCCTGGGATGATCTGCCCAGAAAAATAGTCGAACAATCGTAATGCGGCATTATTAACCCCAAGGACGGTTCGCACGATGACGCGATCTACCAAATCGTAATCGTAATACCAAGATTTCTACAGCGCCCAACGAAAGCCGCGCCGCGGGGACCAGCTTATTCACAGGCGCTCAGTCAAAACAAAATCGATAGGCAAAAGGGTTCGGTTCTGGGTCAAGATCCAAGAGTCAGGCAGAGAGAGCGCATAACGAACATGACTCCAACACTGACGATAACGACGAAACCGACATCTACGTGGATGATCCAGCTTTAACTGAAGGGACATTTAATTTACTTTTTAATGACGATGATAATTCTGACTTTGAAAGATTTGAGTAAATCTGCTAGTCTCTAAATAAATGGACGTGTTCCAAACGTAAACTGGTACTGATCATTTAGTTTCTGTAAAAATCTCGTAGCGCTATAATATTTTGCCTTCCTCTTAATTTCGAGTTATGGCACCATAACTTCCGCCATGATTTTCAACGTGGAAACATCAAGTCCGCAAATACTGGAAAGTGGTGAAAACTGTTAAACTGCATTCTGTTAAACTTAACTTAGCACTTATACAAACTATTAATTTTAAAGGTCATCCGATTAGAAACTTATTATTACTGGTAGATATTTATTGTGTTGTTGGGCAACACCAGTTCGGCCGAAGCACGTCTTCTCATCTATGGGTCTAACTCGGTGCCTATGCTATGTGTTTTAAAGCGCCATAAAGTTTTCAGAATTACATCTAAAACACACGTCATTTAAAAGCACTTCAAACTATCAAAATTTATATGTAAAAACACATTGACTTATATCAGGTCATAGATTTTTACCCTCTCCGAGGTCGAAAATTTAGGGTCGACTTATAGGCGACGTCGACTTATAGCCGAGTATCTACGGTATGCTATACGAATGTACTTTTATTTCAAGAAATGTTTTAAGGTGACTGAATTTTGTCATATTTTGTCTAATAAACACGGAAAAAATATTTTGTCTATCAACAACAGTATAAAATATCTTGTCTCTTCAGCAGCTTACACTGGTTTCCAGCAGACTTGACTACTGTAGCTCACTACTTATTGGTATCACTAAGGGAGATCTGAACAAACTACAAATCGTTCAAAACTTGCTCACTGGAGCCATAACAAAGACCCATAAATATCAGCATATTAAGCCAAAATTATATTAATTGCACTAGCTGCCCTTTGAGCAAAGAATTCATTTCAAAAACCTGTCTTTTAGTTCACATAGTGCTACATTTAGACCAGCTGACCTATTTACATTCCATGCTCACCCTCACACTAACAGATATCGCACTCAATCAAAGGACACTGTGACTCTTGCCATACAGTATTGATCTCTCGGGCCTTCTTGGTAGCTGGTCCAAAGCTTAGGAATTTGCTGCCCATTTCAGTTCATTCTGTCAATTTTAGGTTCTTGGGAAACTTATTTAGATTTTGTTTAACTTTATTAGCAGGTAGATCTCTGAGAAGCTTGGGAGGTAGTTTTGCATAATTTTTCAGAGAACAGGGCCTTTGATGGTTGCCTCTGCTGCCATATTATGCCTATACAAAAGTTGTGTACTTGTCGTACACATGCACATATACGCACATAATCAGACGAAGAAGAGCAATCGCTTAAGTAACCTAAAATGCACTACTGTTTTTGACTTGTGAAATTACTGTATTTTCTTTTTTAGCTGAAACAGAAGGATTCAGTTTTAAATGACTGGGAAAGGAAATGCTTGACTCTAAAATCTGATGTTGAGTCTCTGCAGAAAGAAATTGCATGCAAGGAAAGATACCTCAGCGATTTGCCAACGCCAGAGGAGCATTATAAGAACGTTCATCTCGTATCCTTTAATTTGCAGTTAAACTCTTGAATCAATTATTTATATTGAATATCTTTGGAGTTATTGCCACATCACTGACCTATCTTCCAACTTGCTGTAAGATGTCGCATGCAGGCCATCGTACCTGAACGTATCAACTGCTGCTGTCATCGCTTTAAAGTCATGCTAATTGGACCCACTGCCATCACTCAAACTGTGGCAGCGGGATGTTGACAATTGTCAATTACCATCCAGTCTTCAGTTTACCTTTCTTTATTGAAGACAGTTGAGAAGATTGTGTCTTTGCAGTTTACTTGTTATCTGGAAGCAAATTACCTCTTACCCAAACAACCTGGTTTCAGGAAGTTTCACTCCACAGCGTCTGCTAACCCGCATTATTGCGGAAATCTTTGGGGCCATTGGTTGGGGTCATGTAAGTCTGCTTGCTCTTTTTCATGTGCCACTGTATGGAATTCTCTTGTTATTATTGACTGTCTATTGCCTTTGTTTTTAAAACATGAATACATTTTTACGTTTAATAAACATGCAAAATACACTGGAAACCATTAAAACTTTTTAAAGTTAGACATTTAAGCTATAAAACCATTAAAATGCATATATTTTACAGTTAGGTCGAAGCCTGTTTGTGCCTGTGAATTTACTGCACAAAGTTAGGAAAACTGTTCTGTGAAGTTCTTCAATTATTCTCACAAGTTTTTAATGTCCACAGAATCTACAGATGGTCTGGCCGAACATTCGCCTATAAACTTCTTTTTCACTGTTTGAACATGACTTGTGGCTTTTATGATCCAGAAATATGCTACTTTGCAATGCTTTCAGACTTCTTTGGATTCAGGCACAGTCCATAAATAATTTG
Organism: Norana najaformis; assembly: GCA_964023275.1. Lineage (NCBI taxonomy): Eukaryota > Metazoa > Annelida > Clitellata > Crassiclitellata > Hormogastridae > Norana > Norana najaformis. Next base: position 49,029,551 of record OZ029913.1, on the reverse strand, counting down.
TTAGGAATCAGCAGTGGACTGCTTCAGTACACCGTGTTAGATTTGTTGGTGTCAGAGTCGATGTGTTCGAGTTCTATGTACTGTAGTGTGTCATCAGCTTACTATTGATGAACAATGCCTTGTGCGGAAATTACACCACGAACATACAGTTTAATAATTATTGGGTCAAGGTTCAACCCGTTTTGAGGGCTTCAGTGATGTATGGGCAGATTTGGTGATTTTGGTGATCCAACACTGACATCTTGTAAATGTCTTATGCGCCTAGTGATGAGCGTTGCTTTGTCGGTCATATCGAAGGCAGCAGAGAGGTTGAGGCCAATCAGTAGAATGGGCCGATGTCATCTGGAAATGATTTAGACATTATCAAGGATCTTCGATAAGGCTGTTTCAGGTGAGTTATGCAAGCAGTAAGCTGACTGATGGACTGTTGAAATTACAGCAGCTGCTGATGTGAGGCAAGAGACAAACCAGGAACATTTTTGTATGTGTATGTAAGTTTTAAATTGGCCTATAGTTAGAAGGATCACCTAGATCAAGACCATCCTACAGCAGACGTGTAACAGAGGCAGATCTGTAGCAATCTGGAAATCATCCGCTGCTGAAAGACAGATTGCAGAGACGATGATTGGACTGAACATGTCCATACCCATAGCCTGTCAGATATATTCTTTAAAAATTCTCTGTTGCTATGCTTACTGTGGGGCAGTTTCAACAAACCCTTGTGTCACGATAGATGTAGTACTTTAACAAGTTCTGTGCCACAGCTGACAGATTTTTCAACTCCTTTTCAGTTAAGATCTCAGGCTCTTTCCGGCCTGTTGAAGGCTGATTTCCTCCTGGTCATAGGCACGTCTTGGTCTACTCTTTCGTGATGTGATTATTGGTTAGACGGTATACAGTCCAAGAGCAGCGGTATTTTTCAAGAATTGTGCTTTTATTGATTTCTTTTTGATTTTTTTATGTTTCTCATGAGAATCTTTCAAATTGCTGCCCCACCTCCTCTGACCTTCATCTGTATTAGGTTGTTGCTCACTGGCTTAACTTTCACATTTCTTATACCCTGTTATTAGCTTTCCTCTCATAAGTACAGTTCTACTGAAGCTGAGATGCTAGCAGTCTACAGTCACATGATCCGTTCCCTGGGTAAAGGAAAAGTTGCAGCTCTTATTCTCCTTGACCTCTTGACCACAGTCGACGTAGTCAATCACAGCATGCTTCTTCACCTATTGAATGCTGGTTTGGACTTCAAGTCTTGATTTGATCTGGTTTGCATTTACGTATGCCTTTGCACTTGCTCTGCTGACTAAACTGGTCTCATTACTGGTTGTCCTGAGGTGAGTTCGTGTGCTTGGCACCTTGTGTTCACCCTAATTGTAACAGAACATTTCTACAGTGCCTATCAGATGCACTCTGTAAGTGCCTATCAATCAGATGGAAAGAGGCTTGTAGTTAATGTGTGAGAAAATGTAATGCAATCTGCATTAAGCAGAACAGAGCGAATTTCAGTTTGAAGACTGTTTCAGAAAGTGGTCCAGCAGAGGAAGCTCCAGTTTGTACTTGTTGATGTGCTTGAGCATGGAATATCAAATGTTGCCAAAAATATTGCTGTCCAAAGAAGTGTTCATAATTTTATGAAGCATTTGGAAAAATCCATTCACAGAATTTTTTTCAAATGTACAATGTTTCTGGTAGCTAAGTGATATAAATTGAACTATATTGAGAGGCAGGGAGACAGTCTATGTGTCGGTTGCTTTTTGAAATTCTATTGTAAATAAATAAAAGTATAAAGTCATTAAGTTTTTAAAATTGTCTGGGTTTGAGATAAGTATCGCTATTCAATTTATTTTGTTTATATTTTGATAAAATTGTCTTTTATTGCACACATTATATAATCGCTTGATGTTGTTTGTGCTGTTTTTGGCTTCTGTTGGCTTTGTTCCATGCAACAAGTTCCCTCCACTTCTCTGTAATTGTCTCAGTATAGCTTCATACTAACCCGGCTGAAACACTTTAGTATTCTGTGTTCAAGAGTTGCGCATGAACTGAAGATTCTGCTCTTTTCTTGTCTAATTTAGGTCTTGTCTTTGCACTTGGTGTGTGGTTCAAGCTGATCTGGTTATCTTCTGACTTCAATTCTGCCTCGTATTGTGGCCGTCTCATTATGCTGCCCACTTTTGTACTGTAGTTTGTTCATGTTGCTCATGCTTTTCACTTTTACACATGCATCGTTATGGTCTGCTCTGTTTCGGAACTTGGCTCAAGCTCGTTCATTCTATCTGGCTCCCAATACTGCTTTTTGAATTTGTTCATATGTGCTGGTTCTGTGTTATAACACTGGCATCATTTTTTCATCCTGGGTTTAATGTAAATTCATGTAAAACATCTTCAGATACATGTCATGGTTTATCTATGTATTTGTTTTTGTTGCTTCTTTTGGCTGGTAATATTGAAATAAATCCATGACCAGTTAAACTTCAAAGTTTGGATATTGGTGTATTAAACATTTGTTCCCTTCATAGTAAAGCTGCAGTCCTTCATAATTTTATTTGTGAGATTTTTTTGCACATACTTGCTCTTACTGAGACTGGCTTCAACATCAACACCTGGATTCATTTCTGATCTTTCTCCCCAACCTAAACTATGCTGAATGAACCTTGGTGCAATGGTAAAGGTGGTGGACTCGTCTTTCTTTTCAATTCATGTCTACCACTGCACAAATTCACTTTGCCTATTCTTGCACCCAAGTCATTTCTACTCATTTCTGGCAACAAACAGGTATTGCTTGTATATACCTTTTTACTTGTGTTTATCATCCACCATCCCTCTCTGACTGATTTTCTTGATGAATCCCAGTCGCTACTGGAATAATTTGATTTCATCCTGCTCTGAAATAATTATCTTGATGTAGCTGGTCAATGTTCTTCAGTCCACTTTAACTGAGGTTCTTGACAGGCAAATTCCTTTTAGAACTAAGCGAGTATTAGAGCACACATTGCAGCCTTGGTTCAGCTCTGCTATTTCTGAAGATAGGCATCACAGAAGTCAGAGTGTTGGTGGCACCACTTTCAATTTCCCTTTGACAACAACAGGATTAAGCAACAGTGCAACTTGTTTCATCTGCCAGATATGAATATTCATCAAATTTAATTGCTGAAAGTTTGGCATCACCAAAAACTTTGTGCAGAGAGAAGTTAAATTTATCCTCTGCTGTGTTCTGTGCTACCTAAGAGCAGCCAGTAAATTTTTAACCTTTTTTGCTGATAAGATTTGTGGTATGAGGCTGAAATTTGTTGGTTATTCAGTATGTGATAAATTTCTTTATCCTACTTTTTCACCTTTTATCTTAGACTGCTTTCAGCCAGCAACTCTTGCAGAGGTTCACAGGCTCATATTTTCTTCATCTAACAAAAGCTCTCCTTGACACCATTCCCACATCTTTTTTGAAAAAATGGTTTGTTGTGCTGGGTTCAACCTTTACATCGGTTAATTATCAATTTCTCAATGCTTTTGCTCATGCCATAGTTCATCCTCTGCTAAAGCAACCTTCTCTCCACCCATGTGACCTGTGTAATTACAGACCCATCTCAACTTTGAATATATATCTAAAATTCTTGAATGGGTAGTTTTGTATTGTATACAAGCTCACCTGTATTCCAACTTACTAATCTCTCCATTTCAGTCTGCTTATGGCAAGTTTCATTCAACAGAATCTGTCCGCACTTCTTACTGTTCATAGTGATATCATGGATAAGGGTAAGGTGACAGGACTTGTTCTGCTTGATTTGTCTGCTGCTTTTGATACTGTCGACCATTCTTTCCTTTTGCATTGTCTCCAGCACTGGTTTGGGGTTTCTGGTCCCACCATGCATTGGTTTGCTACGTAACTCAGCCCTCACGCTCAATCTGTTTATTTATCTAGTGCTTTGTTGACGTGTGGTGTTTCACAGGGTTCTATACTTGGTCCTCTTTTGTTTACGTTAGACGTTATACACTATACCCTAGGTACGCTGCTAGACAATCATTCACTGGGATATAATTTCTATGCAGATGATACCCAAATCTACATTTCATTTGACAGTTTGTCTTGTCACTTGTCTGTGCAGCTGTTGTCTAATGCCTTTGAGGAATTTCGGTCTTGGATGGCAGCTAATAAACTCATTAACCCATCGATGACTGAATTTCTACTAATGGGGTCTCCATAGCAACTTAAGAAGTTTGAATGACTTAAATCCTTAAAGCTGGGTGACTCACTAGTTGAGTTGACTGATGCTCTGAGTACACATCAACTGTCAACATGGATAGGAGGAGTTTGTTGGTGGATCTGTGTCCAGCTCTATGGGCATCATTCATATGTAAATGAAGTTCCTTTTGAATTATTATTTCCGTTAGGCTAGTGATAAGTTATTGGAGGGGTACTCTTGGCATGAATCAGTTAATTCTGAAATGTGTAGGCCATGTAAACATCAATGAGGCTTTCGTGTTCAGCTTATAATCAAATTGAAAATTTGTGATTGTTTTATGGTGGAAAATCTTTACCTTGATTTATGTTTTGCTCATACTTCTAGTCAACAATGTGGGGTAGAATAGATAAATGGATAGAGCTTTTGCTCATAATTGATCTGAGTTGCTGCCTGTAGATATCTGTGTCTAGCAAATCATGAAAATGACAAATCTTTAACAATAATAAAGATTAAATCATTGAAAGAAGATAACATAAAATGTGAGGATGTAATTGCTCAGCTGGAAAAGAAATTACAAGAAATGACAAATGATCTTCGGTCAAAAGATTTGCTCATTCAGCTGCTTGAAGAATCTAACAAAGACCTAAAGAGAAAAACTGAAGACACAAAGGTTAGCAATTTAAACCTTTAACATTAGTTACTAGATTTCAACAATCCCCAATTTTTAAGACTTTGTTCTTGTACTGATTTATTTTGGTTTGCTTTAAGGAAACATTTTAGTCAACCTAAATAAGGTTTAGTTTTTGGCATGCACTATCTTTTAGCCAGTAAAATGTACTATGAATGAATATGTTTTACGAGGTAACTTTTTTCAAGTAAGTATACTTGGCAGCTCAGTGTTGTTTATTCTTGCTGTACACTATGCACGTGAATATTGGTTGGACAGTATACAGTCCAAGAGCAGTGGTATTTTTCAAGAGTTGTGCTTTTATGGACGATTGTGTCAGAAGATACATTTTTGGTAGAAAACTGTCTTGTATGTCTTGTAAGTTAATTCTCAAATCAGTCATGATTTCTATGTGGCTTTGGATGATATTCAAACCTCTTGAATTGCCTGCTGCAAGAGATCTGTTGATGAATATCACAAATTCTGGCTCCATGAATCTTAACTATGTCTCTCTTGACTAACAGAAAATAATATAAAATTTTGAAATTTCCGAGTGCCACACGAGATGCACCAGCTTGTTCACCTGTGGAAAGTTGAAGATGTTTTTGGGACTTATTCCACAGAGTTCGTCAATGTCTGCTAAACACCAGTTACATAACTTTAGAGAGGTAGATGCTGAAGGTAAGAAAGAATGATATGAAGGTCTGAGTGGTTGGATGATGAGAAGCTGGTGATTGTATTAGGGCCATAAGAAATCCAACAAAATCAATAAAGACTTAAAAACTTTACTGGTACTCTGCGAAATAGGCCAAGTTTTTTGTTCAGGTGTTAAATTTGAGATTACCAGGACATCTGGATTTTTAAAAATTTGGGGTAAATTATTATCCAGTTTTGGAAATTCTTTAATCATTTTATTTGCAGTTTAATTCCTAACAAGACTATTGTAACAATGACCCCAAATATCAACATATTCTGCAGGCACTGAACTGGCTGCCCATCGAGCAGAGAATCAGGTTTAAAATCTGTGTTACAGTCACAGGGTATTACATTTTAATCATTTATTCATTTTTAATCGACTAGCTCATTGCATACCTGTCATACCAACAAATAATTGCACTCAATCAACAGACACTTTTAGTCTTTGTATGCCTCATGCGAGGACAGTGTTGGGCTCTTGTGGATTTTCCGTGGTTGACCTGAAGCTTTAGAATTCATGGCACAGTTCATTAACAATTTTATGCCCTGTGCTGCTGGCATTTACATAGATGCTGGTTATATACAATTATACATATACATATATATATATATATCTACGTCTAATTTAGCATCATATAGGATTTACAACCAGGCCATCACAGCTTACATAAGTAAATGTGAATATAAAAGTTGCTACATATACAAACAAACTTCATGTTCACGCTTTACCTCTATCTTCATTGGTTGATGCGATACAGTGTTTTTAACCTAAGGGGTTAAATGGGGTAAAAACTCAAAAATCTAGCAGAGGCCAGAATAAGGGCTTAAAATATCTGGCAGACAAAGGGTTAACAATACTAATGTATTCTGTACTTAGGCTTCTAATAAAGAATTACTGGAAAAACTTTCATCAAAAGTGGATTTGCTACAACTTGAGCAGTTGCAGAAAGATAACAGAAAATTAACTGGAGAGTTGGAAAATACTAAAAAGGTAAGAATCGTTAAAGTGGCTGTATTCATTTTTCTTGCAACATTGTGTAATAATTAGAGCTGCATGATTAAAATTTTTAATTGCAGTTAATTGCATTTTAATCATATGTTAGAAAAATGAGCAAATTTTTAATTGCAGTTAATCGCATTTTAATCACATTTTAGAAAAATGAGCAATCCCAGTTGGATTGCAGTTTTACAGTATTTAATTTTTCTAATTTATATGCAATGTCCAAAGTAAAGAGAGTAGCTTTAAAATGTTGATTCTTTTAAATGCAAGAAGTTGTTCAAGCAAACATCTTTATGTTGTAACATTGCTTGGGTCCAGTGAAGCTCATTTCTTATTAACAATGTGTCCTGACAAGGAAAATATTCATTCACAAGAGACAGTTGTTGTTGGGGATGACAGATACTTTTTAGCCATGGTGGATGTTGATGGATCGGCCATTCATTGCAATCCATTTTGCGATGGCATTATTTAGGCCTTAGCATTTGCCCTGATCCATTGGCTTAGCCATCTCCTGCTGTTCAACTAGAAGATAACGTTGATGTCTAATCACGTGCAAGTGGCGGTAATCACCTGCTTGGTACACTGGTGATAGTTCAACAATGAGTTGCTACGATGGTACCTAAACTCTCATTTGCAATACTTACAAATGACTGTCATCCTTTTTAAAAAATAAACTGTCCATCCAGTATTGCCTTTCCTATTTGCCTTGACTCCATTCTTTACTTAAAACTTAATTTTTAACACCTGAATTTAATATCACAATCAAATTTACAGAATGGACAAAACCACACAAAAGAACCTAAAACAATACAACCATAGATGTAATGAATGTCGACCCTGTCCCTCACTGCGTAAATGGCATGTGTGAGTTGTCACACACGCAGATTTGGGCCTTATGTCCCCATGTCATCATGGATATCTTTGGCAAACTAATGCCATTCTCCAGTCACCTTGATTACTGTTACTCGCTTCTTACTGGTATCACAAAGCTAACGTGCATAAGCTTCTGAAAGTTCAGAACTCTTTGGCTAGCGCCATAACTGATACATCCAAATATGAGCGTATAACCCCTATACTTAAATCTTTGCATTGGCTTCCTGTTCAGCAAAGAATTTGTTTTAAATTGGGGCTTATAGTTTATAAAACTTTGAACTCTGGCCAACCACAATACTTAAAATCAGTCTTCATTCCTTAAACTTACCATTATTCAACCGGGTCATCAGAATTCCATTCTGTGGTGGTGCCAAAAACTAGAACTGTTCTTGGTGATTGAGCATTTTTGGTTGCTGGACCTGAATTTTGGAATTCTGTTTCTGCATCTGTGGGTTATTCTCAGTCTCTTGTATCATTTTGATCTCAACTTAAGACTTACCTTTTTCAGTTGGCTTATCTGCCAGAGGCTGCCTCTCTGTTTCAGTGGACTGACCTGAATGTTGTCCTGGCTGCAGCTTGATTTTGGTGCGCCATCGGTTGATGCCTTGTGCATTAGACACTGACGCAATAGAAGTTTCCAATTAATGATGATAAGTCTAGATCTTGTCTTGGAGACCCAAGATTTCGGTCTCATATTGGATTGCTGGGTGAACATCTTGGTCACATCTTTGGTCTTCGGGTGGAACGTGTTGGGTCTCAGCCCTGAGGGTCTTATTGTGATCCCTGTGACGGGGTAATAACCAGACTGCCACTTGATGGAAAATGATTCCCACAACATTTTCTTTGTTATATTGCAGTTTTTGGATGCATCAAATGACCAGCTTCAGCAGCAGTCATTGCTGCACAAGTCTGAGATCGTAGCCTGTAAAGAACGGTTGGATCAGGAAGCAGCTGCTGTTACAGCCCTGCAGCAGCAAATAAGAGAAAAAGAACAATTACTCAAAAACTATAAACAAACAGTCAAAGAGGTAACTTGCTTCTTTTTTACACAGCTTTCTTTAAATGGTGTAATTCTGACTCTTGTTGTAGGCACGTCAGCTGAGAGCACTTAAGATCAAACAAAAACCTTAGCAGAGGATTTTTAAGAGGATGTTTCATACAATACTTCTTTTATATAGCACAACTAATGGCCAGTCTTCGAATTTCTCTTGTATTTCAGCATAAATTATTGTTATTGTTACTAGTTAGATATTTATATCATGTTAATGTGTGAATTCACCTCAAAAGCACAGTTAGTTGGAGAAAGATAAGTGTTAAATCTGTTTGCATATTGAGATAAGAGAAAGAGAATGATCCCACACAGCTAGTGATAGTGAATTCCATAAATATAGACCAGCATGCAAAAAGGCATGGAAAACACAATCTTTTTTGGTGAGTCAGGACAAAGAGCTGGCAATAGGAGGCTGATCATAAGTTTGTGATGGGATTAAGTGCGAATGGAACGCAGAAGTCAGCTTTGTGGAACTCTTCTCTTTCTCAGAGAAGTGCCTTGTATATGAGGATTACAACTTTAAACTGCACATTAGCTGGAAAAGACAATCAGTGAAATTTTGAAGACATCAAGTCTGTAATTGGAGATCTTGGTGGAAGCCAAAGAACAAGACGAGCAGCTGCACACAGCACCAATGGTAAGGAGTTGTAGGGGCAATGAGGAAGAGAACAGAGTGTTGAATTTCAGTAGTCCAGGCGTGATAAGACGTGAACAGAAAAGAACACAGACACCATCATGAGTAAGAGACTGATGAATAGGTAAAAGTTGCATCAGGTAAAAGTAACAGGATTGTGTATTGTTGGTATGTACGTTATATCGCCTCTACTCCTACAGCAGCTGAGCTCACACTGGAATCACCGCAGCCCAGACTCACCAGTACCTGGCTAGATGGAGTGACACAATTACTATAATTTATCTTAGTGATTCTAGTGAACGTAGGTCTGATTTGTTCATCACATCTGGGGCATTTGCCGCTCTGGTAAGTTCACATACTTGGAATAACCCTGCTTTATGTGGGACATAAGTTGGCTGCAGCAAGCCACCATTGTTGCGTACTTGGGAAGCTGTATTCAGTTGATGTCGGTGCTGTGTACAGGTGATACAGTTATTTCTACAGTGACCGTGTTCAGCATTACCAAAAATTATGAGATTATTTGTATGAAACACTCTATTTCAATTAAAATAAGCTTAGTTACACACATTGAAATCTATGTTAAAAGCTTGACTCAGTGGTGTGCAAAAGTCTGGAATAGGCAACCAGATGTGTGGTTTTTAAGCCTTTATCTTTATGTTTTGCTTTTGTGCGACAGTTGAAGGTTTCAGTTGCATTATTTTATTCAGCTATTATTCTTCTCTGAAAAGCAAGCAGTTTAGGTTGTCTTGTCTTGTGTTGAACCATCCTTGAGCTGAGGATTGGCTGCACCACAGACAATTTTGTGCCATCTGCCTCTGTCCCTTTTCAAGTGCATTGATTCTTGCCTCTTCATCTTTCTTTGATGTCCAGCTCTGACTTTACTTGCACTGTATCTATATCGCTTAGCTATTGGCCAAATACTGCCGCTTCAATGGATGACGGATCCTGCAGCAAAAGTGGAGAAAACTTAACCAATCACATCTATGCAGTTCTGGCCAATCAAAACTTTCACTTTGTTTACCAATCACATAAGGAGGTATAGGATATCCAACTGGAGGGTTGGTTAATCTATACCTGGGAACTGAAAAAGAGGAACTGTACAACTGTACAGTATAGACATATCTCTTTTTAGGACATCCTATTCGTCAATCCTATTCGTCCTATTCGAGGACGAATAGGATTGACATAATGCAGTACACAAAATTTCTACATAGCATTAGGGGTATAGGATATCCAACCAAAGAATTGGGTAATCCATACTAAGGAAAGTAACCCCACTGAAAAAAGGAACCGTACAATTGTATACTGTATAAAATAACTTTTTTTAGGTTACACGTGATAGGAAAAAAATAGGATTGACATAATGCAGTATACAAAATTTCTACATAACAGCATTTTCCAAATTAAAAGAAACCAAACCTGACAGCAAAGCAGTGGACAGGATTTCTATGTAATGTCATTTTCAAATGTTAAAGAAACCGAATTGACAACTATGCAGTGTATAAGATTTCTACGAAGAATCATCTTCCAACATTAAAGCCACTAGAGCATCAAGGTTATTGCAGTCCTGGTCGATTTCTCTGTTTCTTGCTGTCAAGCCAAGGGGCTGGAAACTTAGAGTGGATGATAGTTTGTTTGATGTCTTAGCTATTTTTGAACGCTATAATAGGTTTAGTGGGGAATATTTGTTCTAGATATGTCTCTACCATTGCTACCTCTAGTGTTGTTCTAGGCAGGTACTATAAAACATGAGCTCAGCATCAATCTTCCATCTGAGTAAACATCATTGAAGCTGAACGTGCACATCCATCATGAAGAAAAGCAGGGTTTTGTCTTTGCAGTGCAGTGATGAACAAGGAAGGCTATTCCACCACTCAGACAGCAAAAAGGTTGGCTGCTTCAGAGTGCGGTAGTCGGGGAGCTTTCAGGTCATCTCCAATCATTGACTTATCAGCAAGATCAAACTTTCGACACATCTGTCTAGTTGATTGCAATGATCACCTCTTGAGGCAGTGGTATGAGAAGTTTGGTGTTACTGTTGCATTGTTCGCAGTGCGTAGAAAGTGTCTGGAATTTGGACATCAGGGTGTAAAACGAAGAGGATGCCACTGCTGACAGATGCACAGAAGAAGTGCAGAGTCAGGTGGGCAAGAAAGTACTCAGAATGAACCTGTGAGATGTGGGAAAATTTGCTTTTCAGCGATGAAAGTACTTTCTGCCTCTTTGGAGATCTAGAACATGTATATGTGAGACGATTTCCAGATGAAGAGTACAAACCTGAGTGTGAAGATCAAGCATCTGTTGAAGATCGTGGTTTAAGGTGCATGACCACCAGTGGAGTAGGGCGCCTACACATCATCGAGGGCATGGTAAAAGCGAAATACATCAATATTCTGCAGAAATGCATGATTCCATCTACAAACCAGCTGTTTGCTGATGGCTACATGTTCCAAGATGAAAATATGCCATGCGATCATGCAAAAATGATCATCAATTGGAAGAAATGGAACAGGATTGTCCTCCTGGATTGGACAGCTCAGTCACCAGCTGGTTGAAAACTTGTGGCATAAAATAGCTGTCAACATATCCAAGTGTCTTCCAGGAAGCAAGAGAGGGCTGACAGAGTTGGTCGGTAATAGCAGCTTGGAACTGAGTTATCATTAGAGACCCCCTCATCAAGCTGGTTCAATCCATGCCTGATAGATGCAAGGCCATTTACAAAAACAAAGGATGGGCAGTCAAGTACTAAGCCATTACTGTCACATGTCAAAAGACCCTTTACAGGGCCACTACGTAACAGAAAGAAAAATTACTAGGTCATACAGTGTAAAAACTAAAAACAATCAAATTGCATGTTTTCGTTTTTCATACCGCTAACTCTGGAAAAACACTGTGCCATAAGAATTAGTTAACATATCTTATAGCTAAATAGCTAAAGCTGTTTTAACGACTTGCACAAGCATCATCTTACAGCACACAGGTAGCATGAAAATGAAAAATACAGAATTTTCAAAATTTTGCCTGCCTATTCCAGACTTTTGTACACCAATGTACAGTCCAGAAAATACAGTGCATGACTTAATTCACAGTTGAACTATGATTCTTTGCTTTAGATTACAGTGGAAAACCAGAATCTGACAGAAAGGAATTTGAAACAAGAAGAGGAGTTGAAGGAACTGCACCAGTCAGAAAATATGGAGGAGCAGAAACTTCAACAACAACTTATGAAGGAATTGAGTATCGGTTTGTGTGATCTTCAGTCACTGGTCAAGATTTGCCTGGAAAGAGCAAATGGACAAGATCCTAATTTGGCAGCTCTTCTTGGAATCAGAGGTAACCTGAGCTTCTGGCATTTTTACATTAAGAAGTGTTTAGCAAAGCTTAGGTTGTTGGCATAAGATCCTTATGCTTACGCATGACTCTTTCATGCCAGTTGTACTCATTCCTATTTTAGGGAGCTGTATGTTTCTGTGTCATCCGTACCTGGCTGCAGATCTCTTCACTCTGCAAGAAAGGGAGATCTGGTTTTCCCCCTCCCAACTTCCACGATGCAACAGGGTGGCTTTGCTGTAGTCAGCCCTTCATTCTGGAACAAGCTGTCATGTAACCTGTGACATGATCTTTTCCTTTCCCTGCCTCTATTTTGCCAGCAGTTGAAGACCATTGTGTTTGATGATGACCATTCTATTTTGGTCTTGTGTTGTGAGATCAGGAGCACAGTTTTGTTGAAGAGATGCTATATAGATGTGCACTTATGATTACAATTGCTGATGACTTTTGTTGCGTTTGCACTGTGGAATATCTTTTTAACTCAAGACCACTGCTTTTGTGAGGTACTAAAAAGGTGCTATGTTGTCTTGATACATACAAGTATATGCATTCATACATTGTGAGCACTTGCCTTACCTCACCTCATATAAGCAACCAAGACCTGAATGCAGGACTGTCCCATGGCAGTAACGGTCAGACTCCATGAGGATATTATGTCTGGCTTTGTCCTCAGAATCTGAAATTCACAATTATTTTGGGAAATATTTTGAACTTATGTTATTTCTATGAAAACATTACCAGCCCTGACTTGATTTAGTAGTGTATATAGTAACAAGGAGCTACTTTCTTTAAAATGCTTGTTTTTAGATTTTTCCATCTCTATTCCTGCTGACTCCGTCACACATACTACAGCTTCCATTTCTGTAAATGCACTGAAGCATCGACTTTCAAAAGCAAAAGATCTGCGGCACGAAATTGACAAATTACGAGAAATCATTTCAGATAAATTTGCTGAAGACATGAGCAGAAGATTAACATGTAATCCTCAGTAAATCCTGAGGGAATATGTGTGTAACACTTAAAATGTCCTTTAAGTCATTTAAGTTGACAAGTTTTGTTCAGAATTTTTTGAAAATGTAAACCAGACTGGTCAGTTTCTTGTGTCTTGTGTGGTTTTTGTACTGGTACAAGTTCAATCATAAAATCATTACAGAACATTAAATATAATTTGAGTTTTGCTACATTGTTATTGCTAAACTAAATAGGGTTTCTACTTAACCTGTCCTTGATGCAAAACATATCTATAAGAAAACACGCATGTCCCGACTTAAGCAGTGACTTTGGCCTTTAAAACTAGTACTGTCCCTTCTGAAGTTTATATTGTTTATGTGATCTTGAAGGTCGAGGATTATCTCTCCTCCAACTAGGTGATTCTGCTGTGTAGTCTTTGGTCACAAAGCCCCATGATGTACAAAGAAGCAAAGATGTTCACTAATGCTATGGGTCTCACTATAACACTGATAGCAAAAGCAACCACACACCACAGTGTTTACAGTGTTTTGGCCCACATGTTGCTTATGCAGTTACTACAGACTATGCCTGGCTTACATGGAAGCATAACTACAGTCGCTGCCAGTGTGCAAATGGCAGAAGCTTCCATAATGCCACCGTTGCCTTGAGAAACCAGGAAGGCTAAAACCACCGCCACAGTGCAGCCAACTACTTCTGCAGCACCTTCAGTGGGAGACACCCACGCCTAATGATTGGCAGCTGAACCCGCTTGTGATAGGTCATCTTTGGCAGCAGCAGCCACTCTGGCAGCAAACAACCATAAGAATGGGAAGACAGAAAGAGTTTGTTAGTTAATTAGTAACTTTTGTTGTGCCGGAGTATATTCCACAAGACACACCTAAATCAAGGCACAGTGAGGTCAGTATCCAGAGATCAGTCCTCTGTGACAGACAGGCAGTCCATGGTGGATGAGCAATTTGAAAAAAGGCAAGTCTTAAGTTGAGAATGAAATGGCACAAGCAACTGAGCAGAAAGAAATTCCAGATTCTTGGTCCAGCAACTGAAAAGCTATTAGACTCTGGGACAACCACAGACAGGCAATCTGATGATGTGGTTGAATAATTATAAGTCTGGAAAATCAGGACTGATTTTGAGTATTGTGGTTGGCAAGGTTGTATTGTGATTAACAAACTATAAGTCTCAATTAAAACAAGTCCAACTGAACAGGAAGCCTATGTAAAGATTTAAGTGCAGGGGTAATATGTTCATATTTTGAAGTATTTGTTATGGCTCTATCCAAGGAGTTCTGAAATCTTTGGATTTTCTGCATGTTTGACATTCTGATACCCACTAAAATCGAGTTACAGTAGTCAAGACGATTGGAGACCAGTGGACTTTGCCAAAGATATTCTGAAATTCAGCATATACAGTGCAGTTCATTTAAGACGAAAGACAGGGTACCAGCGTAAATATTTCGTCTTAACCGAATTTTGTATTAACCATTAGGCAAACATAAGCGCAGCATCCAGCCAGAAACGTGTTATGGCTGCATGACTTACCATGCAGCCTCGAGATTTCTACAGCACCCAACAAAAACCAAGTCGCAAGAACCAGTTTATTTACAGGCGCTCAGTCAGAACAAAATCAATAGGCAAAAGGGTTCGGTTCCTGGAGGAGAATCTTGAACTTAATTCTTTCATTGACAGGAAGCAACAGGAGCATGTATTCATATAATCAGATATACAAGAGAACTTTGGCAGATTGGTCAGTATTTGGGCAACGCAGCTGAGGACGGACTGGAGTTGATGCAACCTTTGGCAGGCTTTCTAAGATCTGTATATGATAACAGTAGGCTACGAACTTTAGTGGCCATTTTTAGACGCGAGTCTCAGTAAACCTAAGTCTGTTTCACGCTGGAGCAGCAAGCGAAGGGTGTTTTAAGGTTTTATGGAAAGGCTAAGGCCCATACATTCCATTATGTAACTATTTCGACAGCGAATCCTAATCGGTCTCGGAGAGGGGTGGGCGCGTCAGACAACGAAAGGCCTTTGAACGAGAGTACAGCACATGTAAATGTACTTGCTTATTGATTTGGGGCTGATGCCTCTATTTTGCAAGGCGCTTATGGGATTCTGACCATTGACCAATGTCTTCTCCATATGGCAAAGACTTGTCAATGAGGATATTAGGCTACCCGAGAAGGACGCTGAAAGTTACATGTATGTCTGATAACAGCAGGCACTAATCTGGCTAGAGTAGTCAAAGATACTTAAACTGTCTAATGCGTCTATCTTTAGGGCACTTCCACTGTGGTTACATATCTCACTACCATAAATGTGCCACATGACTGGCATAATGTCCATTGTTAGACAAAATATACCCACGAATGAAATGGCCACATTAGTGTAGACAGTTATAAAAGTTTGCTTCCTATACATAGGCATCATTATGGTAATTATGATACATGTATCTATGATCTCATTCACCAACGCATTTTCACGAGCCTGATGCTGTGGTCTGCGAGTCTCTTACCGGTAATCAATCACCCAATTACAGTTTAAACATGAACGCTATCTCATTCCTCGAGTGGTGACATTCATCAAAGACAGACACTCAAACTACAGTATCGTAGGAAGTGCGAACCCGAAACCTTACTGCAAGCTGCATCTGTTGTGTTTCAGTCAGCATTTGGTCTTATCAGACGGACTTAGAACTGATATAAATTCACGGGACCGAAAATCATTTTGATGATAACCGATCTTTTCATCTTATCAGTTTTGTCTTGAGAATAATTTAACGTTATTATCGATTTACATCAGAACGAACCAAGTTTTCATTTCGTACTAAGCGATATTTTATCCTATCCATTTTCGTCTTAAGTGATTTGTACTGTAGCATACCAATTTAGAGCCTACATGTATATAGTTACTGTATTCCTTTGCTGTTGGGGAAGCAGTGTTGTTGTTAACTGCCAGAAAAGCGAATGATACTGTACTGTGGCTAGCCAGCAAAGGCATCATTGCAATCAAACTTTGTACAAGTTGATGGGTCACATCCTTAGTAAAAGACAGACCTCAGCTGTCTCAGGACTGGTCTTCATGAGCCCTGTAATATGTGACGTACTTCTAAGATCTCTGACAAAGAAAAGGTCAAGATCGCAAACCTCAATCTTTGGTTCAGCAGCATCTGTGCCAACAAAGAAAGGGGCTGTGATCTAATTTGTCGACCCAATGTGAGGACAAGCACCAGATACTAGTATTACGACTTCAGTGAACTGAGCAGCAGTCGACTGCACTTCATGCAGTCAGAGACAGTAGGGGCTAGAGACAGGTAGCAGCATCATTGGTCATCTAGTTTTTACTTATATCACATGCGTTGTTTTCATGCAAAATTCATTTTATTTTTTGGAACTGCCAACTGTAATGTTGTCATGTTTTGTTTCCTGTCAGCTGGTATCAATCATATTTGTCAGCATAAAGACGATCATGCAGACCATGCTTGGACATTATGGTTGAATTTCAACTGGGCTTCTCTAATGGAGTATGATTTCAACCTCAAGTTTACCTAAAGCAATGATTGATGCTTTCTGTGTTATATTAATGGTGCTGTACAAGTCATTAGATTAGACTGCAGATGCCGGCAGCATAAAGGAGGGCCAACACATGAGAATTTTCTTTCGTTACATGTACGTGCCGTTTCATTTAACTCTGCTTAACAAACATTTCAAACTGTCTTAAGACACACTTGTTTATACAAGTTAGACAGTTATGAAAGCAGCACTTCTGAGATCCTTGAAGGCGCTATTTAAGTTTCTTCATAAATATACAAACACAGACACATAGAGTGTGATATGCAGGTTTACCGTGCATCACATCACACTACTGTGGGTTACTCATTCTATAACAGAACATCTTACAGTCTTGCCCCAAAAAGCCTGTATGCCGAGGGGTCGTCCATCAAAGACATCCACAGACAGAGAGGGAAGGGTTATGCCCAATGCAGACGTCAACATCTAAATCTGGAACATAGTTGTTAGTATAGCCTGTGCCTTCAACATCAACTTACAGGCAAACATTGTATTGCAATGGATCTAATTCGAGTTCTTTTCTGGCTGCAACAGCATCAAGGTTCCCCACCCCATAGCACAGTTAGACCTGCAAGATCAACATGGTAGCCTAATCTAAACCTTAGGATTCAAAATACCCCACCTTGTAGCACAATTAGCCCAACAGGGTAGCCTAATCTAGGTCTTAGTACTTTGCTGGGGTGTGAATGTGCGGATGAGAGGATAATGCCACATGCAGATAGGGGAGGGAGGAGTCCAAAGTAAGTAATATTTCTGGACGGCCCTTACTTCAGCTATGCTAGGTTTGCGGAAGGATGCCATAAGAAAAATTACATTACCTGACAGCTTTCAACAGCCATCTTATCTTTTACAAGCAAAGCACCATCAAAATTGAAAAAATAAGAAGACATCTGCGTGTTCTCTTTTTAACTTTGATAATCTTTCTTAGACAGCTGAAATCTAAATCTTAGCATCAGGCTTTTCTTCAACACTCACTTCCAGTTTAAGACCAGAAACACCATAAATGAGAGTCATATTCAATACACAATACAAGCAAAATGTTTCTCCACAAAAGCCATTTATAATTCTACGCTGATTATCTTCCAATGCAGTTAACCTGAAATAAAAAGAACAAAAACTTCCAATAGATTAAACTCAATCCATTTTATGAAACAAATAATATTGTGCAAATCTTATATCAAACACTAGGGCTCAGTAACTGGGGTCCAATAAATGTTTTGAAATCTGTTTGAATGACAAGTTTTTCAAAATGCTAAATTCTTAGAATTACATATTTTTCTCAAATTACAAATTTCTGAACACCAACTGATCAAACAGCAGAATTTTTTAAACTGGAGAGAAGATAAATGGACACAAAAGACATTTAACCCAACAAAGATGAGTATGTACTGAATGGTACTATAGGGGTCATGACAAGATGGTAGTAAATGGTAGTGGGCATGTATTATCATATAGACCACTGTCAGCCTATCGCAGATGTTATATTTTTGAAACCTTACATCATTTAGGCCAAGATAGTATAATTAAGCATAGAAACAAGTGGAAGATATTTTTAGAATTGGGTCATAAACATGAAAATCAACCAATCAAATCGCGAATTTAAATAACCCAAAATGGCGGTGTGTTGTGGGCTTACTGATGACGAAATTCGGGAAATTCTTGATGAATTTGCATCAGATGATGACAGTTTTGACTCATCTGACAATAGAAACCTGTCTTGTTACCAGTGAAGAAGAATAAAGTGGCTTTGGCTGAAGAACATTCAGTCACTTATAGAACATTACATACATATTTCTTGTTCGCGTTCAGACGGCTTCCGATACATGCTATCGAAATGTCAAACTGGGGCAGGAGGACTGAACAGGCATAAGATTTTCCTGTTTCACCCCTAAGTGCTCCATTTACAGGCATCTGTGGTGGACCTGCCCATGATGCACCATTTTTGAACTTTTTCTAACTGTTTTTTGATAAGTTTTTTATGTGCTAGTTGAACAGATCAATCTGCATGCTGAGCAGAATAGGTCAGGTGCACAGAAGGCAGGTAAACCCCACAGAACAAAATGGAACCCTACTTCTCTAGCATCTTATGTTCAGAGAATAAGATAAAGATTCCCAAAGGCTGCCCAAAAGGACTTGGCACACACTTGAAGCATGCAAAGTTGCTTTGTGCAAATTTGGATGCTTCCACATTTACCATGAGCAAAATCAGATAGTGGTTCCACAAACCAGTGCCGAGTAAATAAGTAAGTGCCTGTGGGGTGTAAGGTAGGTAAGCAGTATAGCAAATCAAAACAACTGTTCAAATTTTCATTCTAAATTGTCCTCCCAGAACTGTTCAGTCCAGTTTGTGGAGATAGAGAAGTCAATCCAGGAAGCTCAAGCACACATAAAAACAGCTCTTTTCAAAGCCACCAAATATTTGAAAAAGAAACATCAGGCTGTTTGTCTATCTGTGTGCCTGTCTTGTAATGTTTCTGCAGTCGACCTTTTGTTGTGTATGTTGCAGTGTTTTTGATGTTGTGATGTACTGCTGTGCATGTGTTTGGGAGGTGGTGGAGTGGGTAGGCAACTTTGAGTACCCCAAAAATTTTCTATCAAAAAGTGGACAGAAGGGTTGAAAGAGGAGAAAGAATTCTGTTAACATCATGTCTGTATGTAAAAAAATTACCAAGAACTGAGAAGTTAAAAATTTCTTACTTTTTAGGCATTTTCTTATAACTCCTCTGATTTTCACGACTACAGACTACATACTAAAAATATTGTATCTCCGTCGCTTACGAAAATATCCAATTTTTGGGCGGGCTTCGTCAGGTATTAATTTCTGCACAGTTCCTTTGCTGACACTACATATGTTGTCACTCAAAATTTTTTCTATAGTGGCTTGAACATGAAAAAAGTAAAAAATGGGGTGGGTACAGTTTGGGGCAACTGTGGGTATCTCCAACTTTTTTTATCAAAAACTGGACAGATGGTTTGGAAGAGGAGATAAAATGCTAAACAATGTTGACGTCAATCTTGTCTGAATGTCAAAAAGTTACCAAGATCTGATAAGTCAAAAATTTCTTACTTTTCAGGCATTTTCTTATTTGTCTTTCAATTTTTACGACTTCGATTTACATACTAAAAATACTGTATCTCCTTCATATGAAAATTTTTGGGTTTTTGTCTGGTATTGATTTCTGCAGTTTTTGTGCTGATACTACATATGTTGTTACTGAAAATTTTGTCTACATGGGCTTGAACATGAAAAAAATATTTAAAAAAATGGGGTTGGGTACAGTTTGGGGTAACTTTGGGTACCCTCAAAATTTTTGTATCCAAAACTAGACAGATAGATAGATTGAAAGAGGAGATAAAATGCTAAAGAACGATGATAACCTGATGTCTGTAGGTCAAGAACTGACTGTGATATAACAAGTTAAAAACTATTCATTTAATAGGGCGTTTTCTGGTAAAATCACTCATCATCAAGGCCTAGGCGGAAAAAATTCTGTCATCAGTTAAGGGTTAAAAAATTTCTTTAATAGCATAAACCCATAAAAACATTTTTAAAGGTTTAATCTGTAACAACAATCAGTTAAAATTTATACTGTTGTAGTTAGAAAACTTCGAATTTTAAAGCCCTCAATAGAGTCATTCAAATTTGCAACCAATTCTGCATAATGGCAGCATTCTGAATGACATAGGTGGTAAAAACATGTTGAACAATCGCGTGCCTAGGGAAGGTCAATTTGTCATCCAAGATCACGACCATTACTGGGGAAATGACACCAGGGAATCAATGCTGCAAATCAGGCATTTGATTATCAAGATTTGCCCATGGCTACCAAGACAGATGAACTAATTTTACTCAGGGTTCAGCTGGAGGCAATTGAATGGCATCCAGGCATGAAGCATCTTTGATGTTTGAATCATTTTTCTGCCAGAGGGATGGTCTCTACAACTGGGCCATGGACATTTGCCCAAGTATCATCAGTATACTGATGAGCAGCAACCCCCACAGGACAAGGCTTAAATTGGTAGGGTAGATGATATACAGCGCTACAACAGAATCCTGTGGGAGCCCAAGCTAGACCAAGGACCACCGAGACCATGTAGTACCAAAACCATTGCCAGGGTGCATCCAGAAGAACAAACACAATATTGAAAGAGCAAGCCAATGGCAACAAATGATGTCTCATGGTGCACCAGAAGAAAGCCATGATCGACAGTGTGTAAGGCTGCACTCATGTCAAAAAGGATCAGGAGGGTAACATGTCCTCAGTCAACAGCCCCGAGAATGTGTGATAGAGTCCAACCTTCTGATCCCATACTGTTGCTTAAGTAGGAGTTTACCTTAAGATAACACATAAGCTGCTTTGACACATATTCTCAACCATCTTTGATATTAAAGATAAGTAGGAAATAGGCCATTAACATCAAGATCACAATGCCTAAGAGTAGGCAAAACAGCCGTTTCTGAGAAGCGACTTTACTTCAGTGATGATAGCAAAAACTGGTGCAGGCTGCATACTGCATAAAAATTCCATTGCTTTATTGCCTAATTAATATTCATAATCGAACAGCTGAGAAACCATGCCTAATCTATTACGCATAACCGTCGTAAACGTTCGGGAACATAAATGTTTAAAAGTTTCCAAAACTGCAAATTTCATGATATTTGAGCAGATTAACATTTTCTGACAGCGCACCGAAAGAAATAATCTTTTGAAACATATCAGCATTTTAGCAAATGCTTCAAAAATAATCTGGTATTTTCGGAGCATTTTCCAGCACCCACCCAATGAATCCAGTAACGGACTTTAGAGGTTTAAGACCAACACGTTTATATGTGTCCCAATATCATCGGCTATTACTTACAATGTCATCTATCTTCAAGATGCTACGCACAGTCTCTGCAGCCAGATGAATGGCACTCGTGGAAACCAACAACGGCTGCACAACATTCTCCTCAAGGATGTTTGTAATGGCACCCTAGGCAACCAACCAATAAAAAACAATATAGATTAAATTGACTATTAACATCCACAACCCCTAGGCACAGCAACTTAGGTAGAGTCATAGCTCAATTTCAATAGCCACAGTGACTTTTGCTGTGCCTTGTACCTGTACAGTGTTGGGCTCTCGGGCCTTCTCAGTAGCCGGTCGAAAGCTTTGAAATTCACTGCCCAGTTCAGTTCATTCTGTCAATTCTTTGATGTCATTCAGGTCTAAGCTAAAGACGTGTCTCTTTCATTCTCCTTACCCACTCGTAGTCTGGCTTCTGGTTTCTCTGACCTACTGGAATTCGACCCGACTTCTCCAACAGTTTATGATTTGTGACTGCGATTTTGACTTGAAGCGATCATTGCCCGATGCCTTGGGCATAATGATAAACAGTGCTATAGAAGCCTTTAGATTAGACAGCTATGGTAAACTTTAACTTGCAATTTCTCAAAAATAGCCTTGACTTTGTAGAAACTTTCAAAATTTTGAAAGGCACTGATCATATACTCCCAGATAAGTTTTTCTTAGTTGACCAAGGACGGCGCAGATGTCAACAGCTGAAGTGAAGCTTCAGCTGATGGCCTCTGCACTGTCCATAAGAAGTGATTTAGACTGGACGTTGCCTATATATAGTATCTTTGGTTGCTTCAGATACAACAATGGCAATGTAAAAGATGGCAAACAACTGGGCAGTTAACAAGAGCTGCAAATATTTTAATTTAGAAAGTGTAACACTTTTGACTTCAGCAGAATTTTCTCAAACAGATGTGTGTATTATACAGGTTGTTTTTCAAGGTGCGACATGCACACTGAAGTGAACTGTACATTGACTTTACAACAATTTTGTCATATTTTGCTCACTGTCTTAAAGGTGAGCCTTAAATTTAGGAAAATATTGTAATTATTTTCTTACCTTTCGAACATTGATCCCAGCCGTTTGTTCACCCTGGGCATGACGATTGCGCAGCTCAGTTACAGTTGAGATTGGATTGAGTCCAGCATTCTCAGCCAATGTGAATGGGATGATGTCAAGTGCATCAGCAAATGCCCGGAAGCAGTACTGCTCCATTCCAGTCAATGTCTGGGAGTATTCCATCAGCTGCAGTGATAACTCAATTTCAGGTGCTCCACCACCTGCGATTAGAGCTCTGCAAAAGTATATGAATTATATGAGGCTAACAATACGCCTGAGGTTGCAGCTAATTCAATGAATTTTTTTATGTTTTTCAGGCACTGCACTTCAGCACCTATTTTAGTAACACAAGTGAAACTTTCCAAATAGCTTCAGTTTATTTGGCTAGTTTCAGGAAATATAAAATAACTCACTCAACCTAAAAGAGTTGCTTAAAATGGAGTGTCAAACATGCTACTTCATAAATATATAGCAAAATATGATAGCAAGTTCTGCATGAAGTACACCACTAACCATCAATCAAACTCTTGCAGCAAGTTTTTCCATTGAATGAATGAATATTAAGAGATTAACGTGCCAGACATCAAATATAATTTGAATCAGAGGCAATAATGCTACTCTAGGTGAGGTACCCAGAATTTAATTTGTACTTGTCTACAATATATCATCAACCCATTATTGTGCACTCTGATAAACTGTGAATTCGGTTATAATGTGATCATGGTCACGACTCCCAAATTTGCTGAAAAAAAGTTTGCTGAAAAACTGATGTGCAATTGTTTTCACTATTATTACTGCTACTTGTGACATACTGAGATGCTTTTAAGATGTGCTAATATATTTCCGCATTTGAAGATGAGACACTGATGTTGGATATCCATGCAGCGCTTTTAATAGGTACTCAAAAGTGCTATGTGAAATGTCTTGACACATACATATGTAATGGTGGTCTGCAGTGCCAATGCTTAAATCAAGTTTGAACTAAGACAACTGGTTTACTGTTGGGGCTGAAATAAAAATGGATTGCAAGAAGGAAGAGGTGAGGGGTTGGACAGATGGACAAACATGCAGAGGGGCAGTAGACTTTAACCTTGGACTGGATTACATAGCCGCAACCTGAGTAACTGGATTAGAATAGGCAATATATATAATATATCAATGTTAAAATGTTAATCAGCATATAGTCAGCTTTGTAATAATGCCGACACAGCTTTATTCCTATTCTACCTTCGCTGATTCTACCTTTTTTTGACAAGACATCTGATGACACATAGTGCATCATGAATCGAACGTTCAGCCTCTTCCAGGACCAGCTTGTTCGAACCACGCACCAGCACAGTGATTGTCTTTCCAGCATTCTGGATCCCACTTATCTGGAAAATTTACCACACAGCTTAATGTACAAATCCAACTTTTCCTTGGTACCTTCACACTAACATCTGTGTTAAAATAACAATAGAAAAATGCAGGCAGAATGAGATTTGTCCTATGACTACACAATCATTACATATAAATGCTTTGTCACATTTGTAACAGTAGTACTTTCTGCTCACTAGTATATCTAAGGCAAATTTTTTAAACTTTTAAGGTAGAGAATTCCTTGAAAGAGCTTTTACAGAAATTTCTAAAATGACCACTTTAGTCCTCTGCTCAAATCCTAACATCTGTCTTTCTCTGGTCATACCTTGGACTAGAACTGTTTGGGGTAAACGGGCTTTTTCAGTTGCTGGACCTAAATTTTGGAATTCCCTCCTTGTATTTGTTCGTTCTGCTCAGTTGCTTTTGTCAATTCGTTCTCAACTTAAAACTTACCTTTTTCAAATTGCTTATCCCCCATAGGCTGCCTCTCTGTCCTGTGGACTGACCTTCTGGATATTGACCTGATTGTGGCTTGGCTTTGGTGTGTCATCGGTTGATGCCTTGTGCACTAGACACCGGCGCATTAGAAGTTTCTAATTATTATTATTATTAACATTTACTCTTGGTAACTGTTGGCATGATATAGCAAAATTTAAAAATATTAAGAAATTTCACTAATAAACTGCTTGGAGATCTCAAACTTTCACATATAAAATAATTAATCAAATAATTAAGAAACCAACACAAATTCAAGGTTTAAAAATTAAATTTTAGTTGAAGTGTGAAACTGTACTAGTTTGCTTGAAGTCTGCACAACTTCTAAGACATTCATGCAAAAATTATACACATACCTTGACAATCTTGCTCTCTCCAGCAGAAACTTCCTCCACAACTTCTGCTGTTCCCAGCATTTCATGCTGAAAGTGATCAAGGCTAGCAATTGGACGGCAGTTGAGCGTCTGAAATTAACAATAAAAACTTCGTTTTTAGGTTACGCTAGGCTTTCTAAGATCAGTTTACAAAGACTCAAACAGCATTTGTTCAAGCCAAGGATAATATCCAAAGTTCCTTTACGTAAACATTTATTTACCATAATTTCTGGGCTACAAGTCACACCAATGAAACAGTACATTTAAAAAAAATCAATACAGAGGTCACATAGGCCAACACATAGGCCAGCTAAACATCTCACCTCCAACGTGTGGTTGTTGAGTGGGAACATAAACAACTGTATTTGTTACAAAAGACACCTAAAAATTCTTAAATGAACATCTGTGAGATAAAATGTGGTTGAAATAAAAATGCTGCACTTTCTAAATCGATCACTTTAAAATCAAGTAACAGGAAAAGTCTTCATTGACAGGCACACATACAAACACACACACATCCTCATACATTCATTTCTTCTGATGCTTTTTGATTACTGCAATTCCATCCTTACAGGCCTGCCGACGTTCAGAATCTGTCAACTTCAGTTTGTCTTCCTCAACTGTGCCATCTGACTACTGGACACTCAGCCCAAGTTTTCACATAATATATATCAGATTATATGATGCACACATTCAACTGGCTCCCTGTCAAGGAGAGAATAAAGTTCAAGATCCTCATTCTGGGATGGCCTCATTGGTAGGCACCGCACTGACATGCATCAGCGAGCTCTGCGTTCCAGTCTTGAGTCAGCCAGGGTCGGTGGTCATTATATCAGCACTGCTCATGGAGATATGCAAGTGGACAATCAGTTCAGCAGATCAAAGAAGCTTTCAGGTCTTGAGTTACTGGACTGACTGAATGATCATCTTCGATAAGGCTGGACCTTGCCGGATCAGATCGACAGCAGACATAGACTGGACCTTTTTGTTCTGTACAGTCTTAATGGTTTTTGGAACAAATCTGCTAACCAAATTCTACGATGACTGCCAAAAACCACAACTAGATCGCCAGATTGTGGTGATGATCAGCATCAAGCAAGTGGGGAAAATTGTTTACAATGCTAAACATGATCAGCTAAATGACATCAACAGCCATTAACAGTTATAATCAAACATAAACATTTCTGTATTTTCAAGACTGTAAGTCACACCTTAGAAATTTTGGAAATTTTTAATTCAAAAGTGCAAACATAATTTTATTTCAACAAAGTTATGTCTGAGCAATTATTTTAGGATGATGACCAGAGTATTTATGGCCATCGTTAGAAAATGCGCTTATATGCATTGTGACTAGAAATCTGTGTATGCATGCGTCTTGTATACCAGTGTGACCTATGTATTGATTTCACAAAAATTTTGCTGTTTTTGCATCACTAAAGTGCAACTTATAGTCTGGAAACTATGTTTATATTTGGTTATAACTGGTAACAGCTGTACCAACGAACACAGTGGTCTGTGGCCAGGAATAGAAGAAAGGGAGATGCAGAGCTCCCTTGGAGCCAACAAGGCAGTTTTGCATGAGGGTCAAGATTCTGAAGTGGATACCCTCCCCATATTGGGAGCCAGTGCAATTTTTCCAGCATAAATAAAGAAATGTGGCCGAACGTAGGAATGCCAACAATCAGGCGAGCAGCAGCATTCAAGACAGACTGGAGTTGTGCAGTGTAGGAGGATCCTAGCCCTACGAGGATGGCATTGCCAAAATAAATTCTCGAGCAGAACCAGAGTAGTTGTGCTGTGGGTCATGAGGGAGTGTCGGATGGTGCAAATTTGCCATAGATGATAAAAGCAAGAGCGACAGACGATCTTTACGTGCTCTCACAGTTTAAGCTCTTGGTCCAGAGTTACTCCCGGATCGTGTACTGAAGAGGAAAAGGAGACATGGGGAAAAGATAAAGATACGCTCATCTTATCAATCTTTGAAAGTTGGACAGAACAGTCGAGACAGATAAATTGGGTCTTGTTAGGATGTAGGTGCAGGCGATTAGATTTCAGCCAAGCCTCAAGAATTGCCGATGCCTTAAGTACCTTCCGAACCACGGAACCGCCTCTGCACCCGGGCCATGGGAGTAAGCCTGGGTGTCATCAGCATATTGGTGGGACACCACCCCTGTTGAGGACAGGACGAGACTCAGGTCAGATGTATAGAGAATAAAAGGAGTTTGACCCAAGACTGAGCCCTGTGGAAGAACCATTGTTACTGGGGAACATCTGGAGCATGTACAACCGAAAATTACAGATTGAGAGCGGTCAGATAGAAATGAGGATCACCATGACAGAACAGGACTAGAGATGCCGAATGACCTTTCAAAGAACTTCAGGAGAATATTGTGATGGACAGTGTCAAAGGCAGCACTAATAACAAGGAGGGCGAGAAGGGTCACATGCCCCTAGTCGAAAGTCCCTAAAGTATCCGAGAGGATGCAGGTAATAACTGATTCAGTTGAGCGAGATCTTCGGAAGCCCAACTGTTGGCTGGGTAGGAAGGAGTTAACCTCAAGTTAACTTCTATCAGCTGCACTCAAATGTGGGTCATATGGTACATTAAGTCGTTTGGTATTGCAATCATTGCATTGACCCTCACTAAAGCATTCATCCTGATATGCCTTGATTACTACAGAGGGGGACAGGATTCCACTTGTACAGCGAGGCAGGCCTTAGACCTACGCTGTCTACACTGGGAAATCTTTATTTCGGTGGAGGAATGGCGAAGAAGGAAAAGTCTGTGGAGCGGCACCGACTGGCCGGCCGACGACAAATGCCTGCCCTGTGCATACCCGGCAGTTCAAGGAATAACTGGAAGTTGCGTCGTCTTCCATCTACAAGAGACTGCTGAACAGTGAGACTGCCGTCAGCCATTGGTTGCGGGTCACATCGCCCATCGTTTCTCATCCTAGATGCTATGTGCTTCAGAAATTCTGAACATGCTGCCACATTAAAACAGTAGTTGGGAATCTGTTGGTAGGGCTTTGTGTGTGTGCACTGCCACCAGCGACTCTTCTAGTTATCTGAGCAATGTTTACTAATGGATGAATGTCCTGTTCATATTGTCATTTAATATTCGTAAAAGCTAGCACAGATTGGTTTCGCTTGGACAGGTGCTATACAAATTTTTGACTACAATTACTGCAGTTACATCCTTATAGCCGCAAAGTATTGGCTGTGCCAGCTCCAGCTCCCCTTAACTGTGATGCCAAAGCCGGGGCCAATATGCTAAAATGTTTACACAGAACAAAGTACATTTAACAAACATTGGCTTCCTCCTGTGGAACAAATTACATCAAGATCTTGTTGGCAAGTGCCTTACTTGTTGGCATCATTTTAGCATACACCAGTGAGCTCTGAGTCTGCATCTCAAGTCAGCAATTACTGTATCTGCTGCCCACAGGGATGTGCAGTGCCACTGTTATGCACATCCACCGGAGCCCCTCATGCCTTCTCACGTGTTAGACTGGCAGTCTCGGAAGTTTTCAATTGCATATATGTTTTCTTTGATTCTGCTCAATATATATATATATATATTTGCACTCTACTTTAGAATGCACTAGTTTCTTCCTCTTCCTCTTATCTCTCTTCTCGCTTCAATTCAATTTCAAACACCATCCACTGTAGCCCTCCAACTGTCCGACTGCCTGACTCCTGGATCTTGACCTGGAGCTGAACCCTTTTTCCTAGCGATTTTGTTTTGACTGAGTGACTGTGAATAAGCTGGTTCCCGCGACTTAGCCTCCGTTGGGCACTGTAGAAATCTCAAGATTACGATTTAGCTCAGTTATGTAGTCCATTTTTATGGTGCTTCTGCCAGGTGCATCCAAGGTGCCATTTTAAGTGTCCTGACACACACACACACACTAAATGGGTTAATTCCTCACAATGTCTGTACTTACCAACTTAATTCATGTGTGTCTGTATAGCAACAACATTTAAAAAATCAGTTTACGCATGGATTTAAGTTATTGCAACAATTTCATTTCATCTTGGGATTAACCAAATTCATAACTCATTATCTCTTACTAAGATGTGATCCATGATGGTGCAAATGGCACCTAACCTGCTACAAAACTTTAACTGAAACGTTCACCACTGAAAACAATTCCTATATGCTTACCTTACACACAAATTCAATATCTTCACGTTCAATATCTTTTACAACCATGATCTTCATCTTTGCCAGAAAGTGCAGAGCCAAATCATTGACCGCATCTCTGAAGATTAGCAGCAAAAAGAAAATTTATTTGTTTTCTGTCTGAAAGCCTTGCATACTAACAAGCTACAGACAGAACAAAGCACATCTCAGTATTATAACTAATTATGATGTTGTAACGCGTCCTTTGAGTAAGACATAGTTTTATTAAGGGGCATTATAAATATAAGTTGTATTGTATTGTATTGTATCTAACCCAAGCTTTCCAGAGGTTCATACAAATGTTCATAAATATTTTCAGACACGCAAGACAATAAAATCAGCAAAAGTGGAGGATGCATCAATCCTAGGTATTTGGTGCAAGAAGCAGAACAACTACCAATGTAGACAATAAGGCTTCCACAAACAGTGATTAATACAAAATTACATAGCAACAAACCTCAAATTTCAGGACTTTAACAGCATTTAGGCTAGAACAGAGAGGTGCTTAAAAGGCATTATAAGTGTCTGGATAACCAACTAACTAACCTAAGAATAGATTTCTGTATAAGCAAAACATTGCAGCCAGCTTTCTTGATCTGTTTTACAATGTTGAGGATATACTGACGTTCTTCACGTAAAACCCTGTCCATCTGTGTGTAGTCTGAAACAATAACTTGATTCTCCATCTGCAAAACAACCATAACAAAAAAGTTATATAGCAAACATCACCAAATTAGGGATACAAATAGTGCAAGCAAGAAAAATTGCACTGGTTACCACTCAGCACCACAAACATCCAACATAACATAATTAAAAATTAAAGTAACGTAACTCCAATCAGCAGCAGCTCAAAGATATTGAACTATCTGATAGATCTCTAGACAGCATTGTTTGCAGAGCTTTTGAGAGGCAGCATATAAATGTTCTGATACATACATAGAAATTTAGTTGCACTTGACATGTCGATTGGTCTATCTGACAGAATCGTTCAACATTGTTTAATGGCAGTCTGCATATAACTGTCCTTCAGAAATGAACGTCTATCCAAATTTAATTTAGATTTGATTAAGCTATATTACACAGATTAACAACATCACTTCTATGAAGCTTCAACAAACCTATACCCTATCCAAATGACTGAAATGTCTATCAACTATCTTGTCTGTCCTGCCTCTCTGGGATCTAACAGACTGCCTCACTTAATCTAGATTCTGCTGAGCTGCTAAGAGCTGTGTTGGTTTCTGATCGGTCCTCATCTTCAGACTTACTTCATGGACTAATGGTGATACCAACCTCTTGTTCTTAGCCAATGGATTTCGCCTCTAGACTTGCTCTGTCTGCTTTCCACAGGCAAACCATGAGTGGCAGCCATAAGCCTTGGAAAGGCATGGTTCTCTCATGGAATACCTTGATGTGCCCACTGGTGTCCCATATATCACTCCTTCCTTAATTAAGTCGGTATAACCCTAAGCTGAGCTAAACAGATGGCAAATCTGAAGTCCATGCATATTTTCTCTCTACTGGCACACACTGTCTTATCCTTCCATTACAACTCTCTTATTTTCTACAGTATTTAGGCATACTGTGTCATATACTACACCAGCTCATTTACTCTGGTACTTGCTTGCCTATTCAGATCCACTCTGTGATAGATCTACATAAGTGCAACTTCAGAAAGGAAGTAAACTTCATTTGAGCCAAGTCAGGCAAAACAGGCCGTATGTTTGGAGAAAGACCGTTCCAAGTGCAGTAGAGTTCACAAAGTGGACAGACCTGTGCATGAGAATATGCATAGTGCTTGCACTGATGTATGAAAGTGAGGTTATAGTAGATCTCCATGGGAAGCTGAACACAGCAATTGGCACCCCAAATGATTCGAGATCGTGAATTATGTAGCACATGGTTAAGTCAAACACGGCACTATTCAGATGTAGTTTCTGTTTGATTATAACTGGTAAGGGCTGTTGATGTCGTTTTGCTGATCATATTTAGCATAATAGACAATTTTCCCCACTTGCTAACACTTTCAAACCTTGATGCTGGTCATCACCACAATCCCCACAATCCTGGTGATCTAGTTGCAGTTTTGGGTGGTCACCACAAAATTTGCTCAGCACATTCACTCAAAAAAACACTCAGACTGTACAGAACAAAACATACAGACGATGGCTGGATCTTGAGACTGTTGATGCTCAATGCTGTTGGTATTAGCTTTGTAGACGTCTTTGCTTGCATCAAATGTGGAGGGGTACACAGTTTGGGCAGTCAACCGAAGTATGAATGATAAAAGATGGAGCATTACTGGAGAAACAGAAAAACTGCAGCCTTTGGAAATTCTGGGCTAATCAGCAGTTTGAAGAGTCAAAGCAGAAACATGTCAGATGCGACACAGATGGCAATCTTTCCCTGTACTATTCAAATGCACTGTTTCTGCTTAATCATCTGCACCTTGCCGTCTTTGCCTGAGTCAACGGTCTGTGCCTCGCCGTCTCCGCCTGCAGCATGGTCTACGCCTCGTTCACCATCTCCGCCGGTGTATTCGACGGTCCGTGCCTCGCCGTCTTCGCCTGCAGCACGGTCTTCGACGTCTAGGCCTCGAGAGCCTTCTTTAACTGTACGCCATCCTCGACATCAGCCTTTGTAAGTCCTGGGCCACACAGGCCAGGCCGAACCCACCCACCCCTGTCAAACGAACGATTTTGCGACAATATCAGACTGGAAACTGCTACTGATGCTGTCTCGCTTATTAAGTTCCTACAAAGTAATGCCAACTGTTCAGCTTGACTGATCAAGGAATGCTGTTTGGGACTAGTATCAGCTGTTGCAGCCATCTTTAACAGTTCCATCTCTAGCAGAAAATCTCTTTCCAACTGCATGGAAACATGATGGTAATCCCACTCTTGAAAAAACCTTGTCTTATAGAGTTGCCTTGTCTGACCATCAACCAATCTCAAATCTCAACTTCCTTTTGAATATCCTATAACACATAATCCAGCAACATCTGATGATATACAGTACTGTAAACCAATTTGTTACTTCCAAAATGTCAGTCGGTCTATCTACCTAGTTCATCCACAGACTGGTTTACCTAAATTTCATCTGTGATATGCTCTTAGCAATGAATAGTGACAAGCTGGCTTTCTGGCTGCTATTCATCTTCCAACTGTTTTCAACACTGTCGATTATCACATCCTTCTCAGATGCCTGTGTCAACCAAGTGGGTGAATGCCCCAAACAGGCCTGAATATAACCAGTAACATTAATAACCATGTTAGACGCCCTTGTCTCAAATTTTTCGCCATATCACCACATAAGTTGAATAAAAAAAATAATAATCCACCCCAGCAATAAGATATCAAAATTATTGGCATCAATTTTATACTTCGTGTTTTAGGTATCATTTATTATTGCATCACATTGCAGAAATAGGCTTTGTGAAAGCAGGATGATTTGTGCAGATGGTTTCTTCTGCCACTTCTCTAAGCCATTTCTCTTCTTCGTATCTTCCTTGCATTCTTTCTTGATCTTCAATCCCACGTCTTAAACATATTTTCTTCTTTCGGCAGCTTTTTCTCATAAATGTATTTCTTTCAACACTAGTCTAACTCAGCTGCCAAGTACTCTTTTCTTTCTGCTTGTTCTTATTCCATTCACAATTCCTCTTCTCTGGTCTGCTCAATACACTTCACTTCTTGTCCATCAGGTTTCTTGTTTACTTCAACCTGCTGTCATCCATTCTCTTTCCGACGCTTTTCCCCACCTTTTAGAATTCCACCATTTTTTGAACCTTCATCACTCAAACTCTTCATAATATTGCCATAACTGTTCTAACTGTAGCTCCAACTGCTGACATTGTAACTTCCCCCAGAAATGCGACAGTTATCTGACCCATCACACAAATTCATCTATGCTCCACAGCTTCCGATTTCTCCATTGGCCTTCCAATCAAAACTGAAAACAATCCTCTTTCACAGATCCTATCCTCACTCCCCTTCTTCCTTTTATCTCTTTCCACTCCAATCCTAAACATCACCCATCATAGCAGTAAGCTGATGTAAGTGTGTCTGAGCTGCACTATGTTTACCTTAACGACACTCAGTTTTAGGCCTTATCTGTATTTCTTCAGCACCCAAAGAGCTAAATCATGGGAACCAACTGATCCATCAAAGAAAAACTGGAGAGGAAGGTACAGTCAACTTCGGTTTGAAGTAAAAATCCACAGATCAGCCAGGTACAGAAGCCTTGCTGGGACTGGTCCATCGTTCGTACATTCCTATATGCATTGCCTAGCAATACAGTAACTGACATTAGCCCTGCTTTTCTTCAGTCAGCGGTTGAAAGCCATTATCAAGTTAGAAGCACTTCTGAATTTGCTTAAATTAGAATTTGATTAAGTACTTGATAATTTAAATTATGGACTGTTCAATATAGAGATGGAATAAAATTGCTGGATGGGCCTAAGTAACCCTTCAGGCAAATCTCTTAGACAAGCAGATTCTATTGCTATTTGACCCTGTCATACCAATAAACTCTAACCCATTGTAACACGTACATCGGTCTTCGGAGGTGAAATACAGAACTGGATTAAACCGATTTTGGCCTTCTCAACTTTACTTGGTCCTCCGTAACCGGCTGCCTTCTGATCGAAAACAAGACCTTCAATCAATTCAGTGTCTTCTATTGTGCCCCTAAAAGCAAAAGATAAAGAATAAAAACACAACACTGACCAGTAATAGGTTTTATATCAAAACTCTCACAGTTAAGTCCAACTAGTGCGACTCAAGCAAGGGTCATACTCATCTAGTTCATCTGCTTAACATCCTTAGTAAACAAGTCATGCAAGGGGCACATTCATCTCGGATTACCAAATCCGAGATTTCCCAACTGCAGATGGTATATATATCTGAAGTATGAGAGTGCAGAAGCACAAGGTCACCCTGGGCTGCAGAATGCAATGACTGTTGACCTGCCGGGCTCAAAACTGCGCTGCAAGAATGCAACACTCTCTGACATATTCAGAGGCCACACAACTATTAAGTTTTCAGGACAATGTAGTCTGTAATCCTGTCTTCATTTGGGACTCAATTCAAGAATTCCCAATACTATTTCATAATAAAAGGACAGTTTTTGAAATTTTTATGCTAGAAATGGTTTTTTTGGCTTAAATATTAAGTTATCAAAAGTACAACATTAAATTTTTCAGTAAAATATACAAAATTCAGACTTCTGATGTCATGACATTATATTAAATTGTACTTAACAGGTGGGCTTAAACATTAATTCAAATTCAAAAGGGTAAGAAATGATTCTTCAATTGCATAAACCCCTTTCCAATCTATTAATTCTGAAGATTCATCATACCAAACCAAATTTGTAATTGCAATAAGAAATTTGCATATCACTGCTTCCACAAAAACTAACCAGAGGCACTCCTGCTAGTCAAAACTGATGTTAAAGTTCATTAACAACGAAAGCAAACAATGCTCAGATAACTAAAAATGTCACAAGTGGGAAGGTTGCAAAAGTACAGCCCAAACAATGGATTTCCATCCAAAGCAATAGTTGACACTATGTTCTGAGTTCCAGGACCACACGGCATCAAGAATGAGGAATGACAGGTGATGTGGTCCACTGCTGATGGCACACAATTGCCTCACCATCCAGTAGTCCCCTGCAGATGGAAGACACTGCATCCGGATACCTCTGAACCCAGGAGATCTGTACAGGGCAGGCATTTGTCAATGTCTGGTCAATTGGACATAAAACCTCTCAGTTATTGATGGACTACATGACTCCAGTCTCTCCTCACCCTTCCCTTACCAAATCCGAGATTTCCCAGTTGCAGACTGTATATATATCTGAAGTACAACACTGTCAGGGTGAGAAAGAGTCCCCCTTTACAGGTTGACGATCACAATACGGTCACTCATGACAACATCGATCAAACACAAGAAATCCTTTAACAAATGAAAATATCACCAAACAGGGATTCAGTCACAGTGCAAGTCCAAACATACAAGAATTACCAAGCAAATTCTGCATGAGATCAACTGCTTCGTGAAATGAACATGACAGACAAATCGACAGCCAGCATATGCGGCCACAGAAATCCACAGAATCAGACCTACATTTAGTGAATACAGAGTAAATAAAATTAACAGACTCATTTTCAAGCATTGTCTTGGAAACTAATTTTATATATGATTTTGTGTAAGTTCTAGAAGAGTGCTGGTTACATCGATATGAAAAATTTTTTATATCATGAACTACTAGAAGATGCTTAAATAGTATAAGTTATGGCACATTGCTATTCCAATTAGAAAGTTAATAACTCAAAAATACACTTCTCACTCACCCAAGCTTCTTAATTATTTTGATGTCACGTAAGTCAACATTGGTATCCTTAACAGGATCAATCACTTTCAAAACAGCATCCACACAGATTGGTGACAGCATGCTGGAGTACTGGGACACCACCTGTTACGTTAAAAAGCAAATATAAGACTTTACATTCAGAACTATGTGCAAAAAATCACAAAACAGTTATTTCCTGCATATGACCAATTACAGCAGTGAAGCCTGGGAGTGTCACAAAGCCATAGTTAAAATCATGATCCTTTGAGGTTCTTAAAAGGTGTCCACATATCTGCAGTACATACATAATCCATTATACACACTCAATAAAGATCAAAGAAGTCAGTCCAGATGAGGCTACTGACAACAGAGATAATAAGACTAAAACAAGTAATTCAATTAATCAAATCTAGAAAATGTAAAACTGCATTGATCATGATGCACAGCCTAATCTAATAACTTCCATAATGCCACAGTAATAATGCAGTGGGTATAAATCATTGGTCACTGTTAAGCGATACCAACACGCACACTATGAGAAAAGTTTGCTCAATATCCAAAAAGGCAACCAAGTGAGAACTCTGAAAGAGCCTAGTTTTGATGTCTAGTGCACGAAATTGTAAAGGCCTGTAGTCGTACAAAACAACTGTCCATGAAAGCAGACATTTTTACCATAGTTGTTAGCTGTCTGGCAGATGGGACCAATGCAAACTGTCTTCAAATGTAACACTTTACCAAAAAACATTAGTACAAAAAATTAGCAAGAAGTATTTGGAACACATAATCAAGTGCAATTTCCAACAGGCCTGCTAGTCTGGTACCTGTTCTGCAATAGCTCACCAATTTTGGCACAAACAGTTCACTAACATTTGCTGTCTCAAGATGTTGTAGGTCTCAATTCTGGATCATACAAGTTACCAGATTAAGAACAGTACAGGAAACATTAGTATTAGCCACAGTCCATGAGCACAGGTGCTTGATTCTTTTTAGCTACTGCAAGAGCTCAAGAAAAACAGGACCATCAGAAAGCCCTGTTGGTTATGATTAACAAGCCCTGAAGCAAGTGCAAAAGACACCGTGGTTTTTTCCAGGTAATGGAAAGTCACCTCAAATTGTGTCCAAAGTGACGGATAAAGTCTTTGGACCCCAAACGCAAAGAAGAAGCAACTATTGTGAACAAGCATAAATTAAATTCTGAGTACTCAACCTGTTGTAGTATTATAGAAAAATTGCTGCAAGAGTTTAATTAAAAGTTACTGACTCAATGTCATGCAGAACTAGCTATTGCATTTTGCTATATTTGTACGAAGTAGCATGTTTGACATACCACATACCTAAAAATGTTAGACAGAGCTAAGTATCTACGTTTCCTTAAACTAGACCACAAACATTACCTATCTGGAAAGTTTCATGTTTTTATGTGGAAACTCTCTTGAATTACATACTAGATGAAATTTTACCTGTGCTAATAACAGTTTGCCACAGCAATGAAAACTGGACTGCTGCAGATGTGTTTTAAGCCTCATATTTCAGGAAATGATAGGCATTAAGACATGAAAGTTTGAAGACATTCATGATACATACTAATCCACATACCAGCCAAAATACATAAAAATATCAGATTGTGACATGGGACCAGCAGTTGAGTTGACACAAAATGACCCATTTGTGAAACAAACACTGTAATTGTAACTTAATGCTAATACAGCGCTGCTTCAAGAGAAACTAATCAATGGTGCTTAAACGATGTTAATGCTTATAAAAAAAACGAAACTTCATCACTTAGCGAGCAGTGCTCAGATAACTAAAAATGTCACCAGTGGCAGTCTCTATATGTACGCAGAGCCCAACTTACCACATTTCCATTCAAAGTTGACAGCATAACACCAAGTTCAGAGTTTCTGGACCACAAGACATTGCATAAGATCAAAGCCAGAGGATATCTGGGAAATTTTGTGATCTAGGTATGTATTTAAGTTGCCCGTTACTGTAAGTTCAGAACAAGAAGAAACAAGGAATTCAAGCAGTGATTAAAATTCAGGGAAAAAAGTCAGGAAGTGAACAGGAGGGTGGACAATATACATTAACAAAATGAGGCACCAATTTTCAGAGATCATAGTAGCAATAAGGCTTTCAGATGACTTTTGAGTTGGAATAGGTGAAGGGAAGCGAGCAAGTTTCTGGTGTGGTTTGCGAAGAAAGGCTACTCCTCCAGCAAGTCTACTTAGCTGATGTTCATTTACAATAGAAAAGAAAGGAATCATGTCCTAAATGAAGGAAGGTGTGTCACACTGTTGGGGCCAAGTTTTGTTGAGAGCAGAATATATACTGAATGTAATTTTGTAGAAAGGGGAATTTTTCCAGACAGAATGGATATTAACCCTTTAGCCCAACAAGTTTGCAAATTTTGCGACTGGGAAAACTTTCCATGCGTGCTGCAAATCTGCGACACTGTAGGTGGACTTACTAATTCGGCTGAAGTTAGGAAACCAGCACTCATCCTACGTACATAAATGCACTGTTAATTAGGGCAATAAATTGGCCACAATTTTCCCATTAGTTGCTTGTACACATATGGGATGATTGCAGAGATAATAGAGCCAAAAGTTGGCCATTTTCTCACAGTTGCTCACCAGTTATTGATCATTATGGCCAGCAAAGACGATGTTATGCGTGCGATTTTTGGAGGTTCGGACTCGGTGGAAGACTTTGAGGGTTTCGATATGGTTACGTTTAGTACAATTACAAAAAAGTTTTCATACTAGCAATCTGTTGGACTTTTCCAGCAAATTGGTGGACGAAATTAGGGTTAGTAGTGCTGTGTAGACTAGGCTGGGCTTTGATGTTTCATCGCCCTATGACAAAAGTTGGTTGAAAGATTTTTCAGAACACGTGGGCCCACTTGTTCACAACAATGAGTCTACTGTGTCTCAGATTTTTTGCACTTTTTTTCGCTTAACTTTGTGGACCACATGGTTAGCAAAACAAATCGTTTTGCCAACGCGTGCACTGCAAATAAAGATCTCAGACTACATGCATAAGCAAACAGATGGACTGATGTAAGCGAGGGTGACATGTGGGTATTTTTGGCACTTATCCTCAGCATGGGACTCATCAAAATGCCCAGTTATGAAGATTACTGGACAATCAACAACATCCTGGAGATGCCTGACCTGCAATCCATCATGACTCGCAACAGGTTTGAGTTGATTCTAACGTATTTTCGCCTCAGTAACAATGTCAAACTGCTTGCCTTCTGATAACCTGGCCTATGACCGTCTGTACAAAGGCAGACCTCTTGTCACTCACCTCAATGCCACCTGGAAATCTGCATGCCATCCAAATTGTGAAGTGTGGATGAAAATGTGGCTGCATTCAAAGGCACAAA
The DNA here is from genome assembly GCA_964023275.1 of Norana najaformis. Lineage (NCBI taxonomy): Eukaryota > Metazoa > Annelida > Clitellata > Crassiclitellata > Hormogastridae > Norana > Norana najaformis. The sequence goes on along the minus strand of OZ029913.1, from coordinate 48,990,527 downwards.
TTTGCACAAATTTGAGCATATATAAGCCAAAAAGGTCAAATAAGTGGGGCCTAGGTGCACGGGCTTTGTCAGACGCAAGGACTGGTTATGTGTGGAATTTAGAAATGTATACTGGTCAGAAGGCAACAGTGGAAGTTGGCATGTCAAAGAAGGTCTTCTTAACATGTGTCAGCCCTTGTATAACACAGGCCACCACATGTACATGGATAACCACTTCATTGTTTGTTGAGCTGAAAACAAACCAACTGGGCGCTTGTGGAAGCTGCAGATAAATTGCATGGGAGTGCCAGAGAAGATCAGGAAAACTAAGTTGAAGAAAGAAGTTGGTGGAGAGAAATGGCAATGGTTTTCTTTACATCTCTTGGTTTGACAGGAAGCAAGTGAACCTAATTTCATCTATTCACAATACTGTAACTTTTCGAAAAAATGTCCATACAGAATCCACAATTGATCACAAAGCATGAAGTTGACAGGCCGGCTGCCGAATGTTGTGTGTGTTGCAGTGTTTTTGATGTTGTGGTTGTAATGCTGTGCATGTGTTAGAAAGGTGCTGAGATGGGTAGACAATTTTGAGTACTCCAAAATTTTGTATCAAAATCTAGACAAATGGATAGAAATGGGAGATAAGATTTTTTTAAATGATGTAAACCTAAAGTCTGTATGTCAAAAAATGACCAAGATCTGATAAGTTAAAAATTTCTTACTTTCCAGACGTTTTCTTATATTTCCTTCGATTTTTATGACTATGGCCTAAGAAACTAAAAATGTTTATTTCTCCTTCACTTATGAAAATATTTTCTAAATTTCTTTAAGGTTTTCTCTTGTATTAATTTCTGCACATTTTTTTTGTTGACACTTCATATGTTGTAACCGAAAATATTTTCTATTGAAAGCAAAAAATAAAAAATGGGGTGGGGTACAATTTGGGGCAACTATGAGCACCCCAAAATTTTTGTTTCAGAAACTAGACAGATAAATGGTAAGAGGAGATAATATGCTAAGGGGTACCTGGCTTATATCAGATTTGAACCAATGTTAGAAACAATCATCTGCAAATGATTTGACAGAATACTCATGCATCTGTAAGTGATGATTAAAAACACCATGACAGATTTTAACTAGACTGTTCAAATAAACCCATGTCCTGATTGCATTATAGCAATTTCCCAACTACTGAAGCTGCCTCAGAGTTGCAGGTTCACCAGTCAGAGAAGATGTAAATAAGCGCACATGAACAGCTAATTAGCCTTAAATCCCAATGAACAGCCAAATGGTGACAGTTCCCATAAGCAATAATAAAGACTTACAAAACAAGAGAATCAGAAACATATAAAAGTTGTCATATAAATGTGACCCCAGCAGAGTAAAGGGACCACTTGTCACAAATTGATTTATTGGCATTTTCCACAAGCTGAAATCTTAAGGCAGTCAGAAAAATTTCAGGACTTTTGGTAAAAAATTTATATACTTTTTACAAATATATAAAATATCAATTGTCAGGAAATTGCATCTGAAAATTCAACTTGTCTCTACCCATGTCGTTATTAACAGAATTTGACCTTACTACAGCACATAACAAAACAGTTTGTAGTAAAATATGCCATAGAAGCAGATGCGTTAATTAGATGCAAAAATCAACACTTGCTGTTTGGTGAGAAAGGTACTTTCCTGCTAACTTAGTAATGAACAAGTGGTCCATTTTCTCTGTTGGGTTCACAAATCTATAACCAGTTGGTTACACTGCTTTCATTTAACTTACATACCTTAGAATTAAGTGATGTTGTCGCACTTTTCAGTAAGGATTCCCTATCACTGAGCTGCACTAACACTGATATTCCCTCCAGAATGGAACAGGCTTTGGCAGCTGCTCTCTGGAATGACTCCGATATCGTTGTAGGATGAATACCTTGAGGAATCAAATTACAAACACCTGTTAGCAGTTCTGTGAAATGTACCAACTCTACATCGTTTTAGTGATTTGTTATTTCACACCAAGACGGCTGTTCAAATTGGTTGCTCAAGTTTAACCAAGTCATATTATCAAGCCTAACTTTGGTTTATGCTACCAAATTAAGGACCATAATCGTGGACATGTGACGACTGCAGCTTCAAGAAATATTTGCTCAAATTCGAGTGATTGCTGGACTTTACTTCTTGAAATGTTGGCAGTCCACATGTTATTGAATGCAAAAGCAAACAAAAACTAAGTTTGGCACAATTTTCAGCTATTTGAAGTCAGATTAAGAGTCTGAAGGATTTCACTTAGTTAGTGGCAGAAGAAATAACAGTTCTGTAAGTGGTGTTTATATTAGTAATTTATCATTTGTATTTTTTAACCCAAAAAAAATAAATCCAAGGGTAAGATGCAAAATTATGTTAGTCAGAATTGTTTGATCTGGAATGGCTAACCTTTGCTTGAATAAGACACCATTTAGAGCATTTGCACTGAAGAGCAGGATGGACACAGAAAGTCGTTAAACAACAATAAAGTACCTCTATTGTCTCCAAACACTTGAGCTAGGTAATGACCAAGTTTACTGATGGGACAAAAACATCCTGGTTTATCAATGTTATTATTATTGCTCTTACTACAACTTCTGTATTTGTTAACAATCACCACCTAATAACAAAGCATCTATCGATGGAAATGAGCAACTGTGAGAAGAATTGAAAAGATCTAGGCAGTAACCGTCTCAGGAAAAGCTTGAATATGCACAGTCTGTGTTACAAGACAAGTGTTTAAACCTATCAGCTATCCTGTCACATCAGACTCTTCAAATGATGACAAAAGTTCACCACCTCTTCCTAGGCTGACAAAGGCAATGTGTCCAAGTGGTTGGTGAACTATTCAGCTCCTGTGTACACTAACTTTTGTACAGAAATTGTCCTACAGTGCCTACTCTGGACTTAGCACTCTAACCTTACTCTGTGACTCCTAGTTTAAAAATTGCTGACTCCTAGTTTAAAAATCGCTCAAAATTTGCCCTAACTCACAAATGAATTGACAAAATTCCTTTCTCTTCTCTTTAATGTCAAAATCAATCTTTATCAAGAATACGATGCTTTTTCACATCAACAGACAGTCACAGTTAAAACAATAATTGCTGACAATCAGCTCTTCCAAACTCAACCACACAGACTTAATTCAAATCTCAGACTTCTTGTCTAGACACATCTGCTAATGTACAACCTTGACTAATACAACAATCAATACAGTTCATTAAAATGCAAGGAATGAGACACGAAACACAGCTGCCTCCGTTTGTACGCTACAGAGGCACCACCCAATCAGGAAAAGAGCCGTAGGCCAGCTCTACCCCTTTCCTATAATCAAGACGTGCGTGTTCCCACCTTAACGTACACCTGGGCTGGCATCAATTAATTGATAACTGCTTGGCGAGCAGTTACGTACATACACCTAAACAACCTCTCACACGCCGCAAAGTATGCAAATGTGAACCTACCAAACATGACCGAACAAAAGAGCTGACAAAAGTGATGTCAGCAGTGATGTCACTAGACATTGCTTCAGTGAGTCTCAGCTTTTGGCCAGCCTTCCAATAAATGCTGGTTGAAAAATTTTACAAAATAGTTCATTCTTTTGGAAAAGTGCTTTTCTGGTTACATGCTGCTGACCAAGTCTGGCAACATAAAACTAAACTCTGGACCATCGTATGGATACAAAGATAAGACAATGTACAAGATTGATCATTGTGCATCCTCCCTCTGTCTTACTCCTTTCATCCATGACGTATACAGATTTCAGTTGCTTCGAGTAGGAAACCTGCTTTCTCTTAAATCACCACCAAAACATTAAATTTCATCAATTATAACAAGAAAAGAGTATTCATCAGATGTAATAATTTCATGTGATTTATGGACAAAATATAACTCAGTGGCACAAGAAAACCTACAAGATTGTCAGCCATGTTAGTTCTTCTTAGGCTATAGTGACACCCAGAATAACACAAGAATGAAGCTTTGTTGTATTACAGTAACATAATAATGCTTTACCTTTCAAAAGAAGTTTCTGTGCAGCATCCAACAGACTACCTGCTACAACAACAACAGTTGTAGTCCCATCTCCAGCTTCCACATCCTGTGCCTTTGATAACTCCACAAGCTAAAAATAAAACTGGAGTCTTCAGTGCATAGCAGAAGTACCAAGTTTATTTTGTTTACCCAAAATTATGTGAATACAGCTGCTTTTACAGCTAATCTCCATGTCCTATGATGGATTTCTTGGTGATTTACAAGCAATGTATATATATATATATATATATATATATATATATATATATATATATATATATATATATATATATATATATATATATATATATATATATATATATATATATATATATATATATATATATATATATATATATATATATATATATATATATATATATATATATAATGTTGGCTCTGAGCTGTGGACACACCAGCAGATGCAGTGAAGTTAAACAGAAAATTGATCATACATGTGTAATATCATATCTACTTTATGAATGACCTACTAACAATTCCCAATAATGGCCTTTATTTTTATTATTATTCTCATTAAAAAGGCATTTCAGTCTCACAGGCTTACAGCCTGGGCTGACAAACTCATACCATCACATGTTAATGCTTGATGGAACACTGCGGTCTGAAATCCTTTTGTATACTAATTGAGTGACAGTTAGTGGTTATGGATGCCTAATGGTACACTATTCCAGAAAGATGGTTCAGCAACTGCGTTAAGTCCTTTAACACCACATCTCTAGTTCTCACTGATGGAATGTGAAGGTCGCTGTGAGTTGCCAAGCTTCAGCTCACTTCATTTTACTCTTATTACCATAATTTCAGGAATATAAGATGGTTTTTTACATGAACTTCTAGGAAGGCACCTTACTGAAATGTGCAACTCGTGTATCAAACTTTCAAAAATTCTGGATTACCCGGTACATGATCTGCAGCGATAAAAGGATAGAAAAGGAAAATGTTAAATTTATTCACATTGTTCAGGCTGACCAATTTGAATGCTGTTGGGGTCATTCCATGTCAAATCAACAAAAACGCCTGAAACGTCTCCACCACACCATCTCAGAGTTCAGTGATATTAAACCTCTAAAGTCCGTTACCGGATTTCACCGGGTAAGTGCTGGAGTCCGTTACCGGATTTCACCGGGTAAGCGCTGGAGTCGATAACGAAAATGTCCGGAAAACACCGGATTGTTTTAAAGAATTTGTTTGCTAAATAAAATACTTCCATTGTTTATTGCTATACGTGGGCGGGAAGAAAAGATGTTAATCTACGGAAATAAAGGCTGCTTTTCATCAGGAAGAAGATTTTAACTGAGAAAATCAACTTTTAAAACAGCTAAATGTCGGACTCGACGGATGATTGTTTACATAAACTAAGGCGCCAATTTACGTCATGTGGGTCGTTTCCAATAAGCTGTAATGTCACATTTTCATGAATATTTATCAGATAATAATACTGGCAATATTAAAAAGATTTCAAGCTCTGACTTGGATAAAAATAAATGCTATGTACAGCTATACGAGAGGCGGCCCTAGGCATGCAAACAAGGTATCACATGCGAGAGTAAATGGCTTTAAGTGGATGCAGCTAAGCAAGGCTACGGCCTAGTTCGATTAGCTGTTGTCCGATTGCCGCCTAATTAGGCGATGAAAGGGTGAGAATAATAGTTTATATAATACATGAATGATGGCCTGAAATCTGTTGGAATTCGGGAAGAATGGTCCCGCTCTGTTAGACCACCCAAAGTGAGACCCTATGAAAGGATTTCTGGGCTGGTGCAGCAACTTCAAGCTGGTGCTCGGGCCTATGATTTTTTAAATTTACTGTTGCTTGTCTCCTGTTTTATTTAGGTAGTCCAGCAGACTAACCTCTGTGCAGAGCAGACCAGGTCTGCAGCACAGCTGGCTGGGAAACCCCATCAGTGGAAATGGTCTCCAACTTATCTTGAGGAAAAGATGGCTTATTTTGCCATGAACATCTTGATGGGCTTGATCCTGCACCCAAGATACAGTTGTTTTGGAGTGGAATTTGTGGCTGCATCATAAAAAACTCAACAGCCAAGGCATTTTCAAGAGATTGATTCCAGATTCTGACTAAGTACTTCATCTCTGTGATGCCTCAAAGGCTGTTCCTCATAGCACACCAGGATTCGATCCCTTGTACAAAGTCAGCAGCGTAGTTGATTTCTTGAATGCTCGCTTTCTAATACATTGATTCCAAATAGGGAACCGAGTGTTGATGAGGCCATGTTTGCTTTTAAAGGGTCGCTTTCCGGCAGTACATGCCGTGTAAACCAATAAAATGGGGCTTAAAAGTCTGGACTTTGGCTGAAAAACAGTCCGGTTACTGTTTGCTTTTCAGTGCTTACACTGGAAAAGCTAACCAAAACCATGGTGCAATAAGAAGACAGCATGGTCTGGGCTATAATGTTCTCAGAACCCTTTGCTCTCCAAGTGGAGTTTGGGTTTTTTGGCTGTCTATAGCCATCATTTGTACTATGACCAGTACTTCAGTTCCTTGGATTTAGCAACAAGCCTTTTCAATGACAAGACCGATTCAACTTCTACTATAATGTTGAATCGGAGAGGCCTTCCACAAGAGGCTCGCCAGACTAAACTGAAGTGCAGAGGTGATGTGGCTGAATATCAGAAAGGACCTGTTACCCTAACAATATTTCAAGACAAAAGAACAATTTCTTTTCTTTCGATCTGTCATGGTTCTGGCATTTCTGAACAAGGAAAGTCACTTGTAAACCTGGAGCATAACCGGTTTATGGGTGGAGTTGATAAACTAAACCAACTGTGCTCATATTATGAGCCTGGACAAGACAGAAAGAAATAGTGGAGATGTTTATTGTGGTGGATGGTGAATGTAATCATAGTCAATGCTTACATTCTCCGGGTGAAGAGTCAGGGTGATGCAGAAGAGGGCAGGCGTCGTATACGAAATTACAGGTATATGAAATTTCGTCATGACCTTGTTCATCTACTTTATGAGAGATTTCAACCAGCTCGCACTCGAGGACGCCCTTCTAAAATTTAAGGGAATTCACCCCAAGAAACATCCACCTCTAGCAATGCTCTCAATTCTGGAGTTGAGGTCACAAGCTGGTTAAAATAAATGAAAGAAATTGTTGTAACTGAGCACTCCACAAATGGTAAATGGAGAGCAGATGGCAAATACAGAACCAGTACCTTTATGTGCAGTCTCTGTGAAGCACCCCTTTGTAAGCAAGGCTGCTTCCAGGAATGGCATAAAGAATATAACCTCAAATGAAATAACGAAATTATGATTTCAATCCATAATTTATCCATAGGCATTAACTAAGTAAGAAAGTTGGCCTCTTCCTCTATAGTCTCATGTTGTGCACCTGATCTCCAGTAGAAGGCATTATGGTCTACATTCATCAGTAGGTAAATAAGATATTCATTAAACAGAGCAGTACTATTCCTTTTGTTTTGAAAGATGATGGGGAAATGCTTAGAAATGCTTAGGAAATGCTGACTGTTTGGATCAAGCATTGTCATCAGCTGAAGAAATCGTCACCTGAACTTAAAATGGTTCTTTTCAGAACCACCTATTGTTCTGAAGGAAATCAATGCACTGGAAGCCTACACTAATAATACTAATACTATACATACTATACAAAAGGAAAAAATCACGAATAGTTACCCCTACATTACTAATGAACCAGTGGTACATCACCAAACTTAACCATTAGGCCACTGTTACTAACAGAACCTTTGCCACAGCAGCCATGATGTTGTCCCAGCTTCGATAATAGTCTTCTTAATTTTATTATTAAATTATTGCCACCTTGGATGCTTGTTATTGTTATCCTTTATTCCATTATTAAGAAACCCCTGTGGAAATTATAAATTTAGTTTAAAACTTTTACGGAACTGCCACTGCACAAATAAGACGTCATCACTGAAAAGTTTGCGCAATTGGATCTTCAGGGGTATGATCTCTTTAGAGGTTTGTGGGGCCATTTATTATCCGATTTTGAAAATGTTTGCAGCATTCTATTCAGGACTTAATTCTGAATAAGACAGTTTACATTACTTTTTAATTTTTAAAACTTTACCACACAACATTCTTGTCCAAATGAAAAACTTTGGGTGCTTTTAGTTCCAGGGTGATGGTAGGCACTCCAATTTGCTATTTTACAAAACCAATACGACTGCTAGAAAGAGGACACATTTATGAAAATTTTTATGTAAGAAGCATCTTTCTATCTTCGGTAGTGACCGAGTAATGACTTGTACAAAATGTTGAAGATTTCTTGGAAAAACGTAAAATAATTCAGACTTTTGACGTCATGACGTAAAATTAAACTGGACTTTACAGGCTGGGCTTTAAAATTAATTCAGACTCGATAGGGTTAAGTCAGTTTGTACAACAACATATGTTAGAAACCCATGCAAAGTGTTAGCTCTCGATGTTACATGGTGTTCAAGATATGATCGGTTTTATACCGATGGGGTAGTAACAGCTACCCCATTGTTATAAAACCGATCATGGTTTCCTAACATATGTTGGTGTACAAACTGACTTAATATCAGTTAAATCTGAGATTGTGTGGTGGAGATGTTTCAGGATTTTTTGTTGATTTGACATCACTTAATTCTGGGGCATTTTTAATGTGAATAACTCAGGAACTACGTTATATACGGCTGTAAAACTTTTGCCAGATTATCAGCTCTATGAGCAGATTCTAACCAAGTAAAAACTTTGCAGTTTGGTCTATTACCCATTAGCCCAGTCCAGCTTGAAAACAGTAATGTGATAATTTTGGCAGTACAAATATTGATATTTTAGCCAGCACTGGCCGGCTGATGCTAAATATAAAGTCCCAGAAGTTCATGGCTTTGTTATGGGCTGCTCGTTGAATGATCTGATGTAGTCTGAGGCATTTTCAATAATAACTGATCATGCTAGACCCACTTGAAAACCACACAAAGTAAAGGATGGGTCATCTTCCGTTTGAAATATGTTCATGTAGGATAGGTAGCACAGTAATGTATTGCAAACTATTGGAACGGGCTAAACAGTACTTTCACAAGATACTTCGTTTTGCTTCCTTGATGCCTTCTAACAAAAAAACGTTGCTGCAAAACGAGTTTTTTTACATTCACAAACTGTTCATTTTCTGCACACACCATATGCGCAAATTTGTAACATTATGGGTGGCCTAATTAACCAGAAAGATAGTAGGGAACAAAAGTTCATCCTATACAAATAACTTCCTAAACAATTAGGTGATAAATAGGGTATAATTTTGCCAATGGTTGCTTGTGTTCAAGTGCAACAGTTATTGAGATATTCTAAGCAGTCAACAAAATTTCGCATTTTATGTTTGTCTTCATCATAATGTTATTCTCTTGTTTAACAATGTAATTTGTCGGAACATGGGCTCTGGAATGTATAGAGGCAACAGTCACATGGGAAATGTTAAAGGTTTTAGCAGCAATGGGCCAGGGTTCAGCTCAATATCAGGAAGAACTAAGAGAATGAAGATGCGTGTTGGCATAGGTCAATCTTTAAGGTTTCTAGATGACAATCGTAACTTTTTGCTGTGTAAGACAATCCCATCTTGGAAGAGAATCAGTGAAGCAGTGAACAATAATTGGGAACAGGGAAAACAACAGAAAAAAGCATCACTGGTGGTTTTGAAAAGAATAGCAAAAGACCGGTGGCTGACTAACAACAGGTACAAATATAATGCAAAAATGGTAGAATAAAAAATGGTCAAAGCAATGAAGAATAGGACAGCTCTCAAGGAGGTTGCCAACATTAGCGATGTTGGAGGCGATGATAATATTAAAAGTTCTGGTGATGGCAGAGGACACTGCAGTTATGAAGGGAGTGGTTCCAGTGCAGAAAGTAGTGACCTTGAAAATACTGACAGGGATAATAATACCTGTAGCGAAAACGAGTGGGCAACTACATCAGTGTCAATGCTTGTACATAATGTCAATTGAAGCCAACTGAGTCAACTGAAGCAGTTCACAGCAGGCGAAGGACCCCTAGTTGTGCTTTCACTTGATTCTACAGCTTCACAGTACCTTGACCAGCTCTTCCTGCTACCCTTTGGAGAATATCGGTTACAGAGACAAACAGATATGCAGAGGAGATAGGCAAGCCTTATGATGAAACATGTGATGCTGAAATGAAAGCATTCATTGGTATGTGTTTGTCCATGAGTATTCATAAACTACCAAGAATCAGTCACTGCTTGAGCAAAACATGGGATCTAGGAATTCCACAGTTCATACAGGTCTTTACAAAGAACAAATTCCAGTTTCTATGGCCACGTCTTCATCTTGTAAGCAATAATGACTGTTTCAGTGTTCTGATTCAATCTATATGATTTGCATTACTGCTGAACAAAAGCATGTCATAACCACCGGATTTAATGCCGTTTTTGTTAAAATAATAATGTCAGTCAAAGGCTTAAGCAATTACTTATCAATTACTTACTGGGACAGGCAACTAGGAGATCATTCTTATAATTTGAGGATCTTACCATATAATAAAACACTAAACAAACTGGATATATCTAGAAAACATACCATTTTTGCAGCTGGATGTAACACCTGCATCTGCTTCAAAATGGTGGCACCATCATTTGTTATGGTAACATCTCCCCCTCCAGCTTGAATCTAGAACACGAATCTATTCAGTACGATTTCTTGAAAGCAAACAAATGCAGACTCTGTAACAAAACTTACAATTCTTATGCCAATAGGCTTACACATTTTATCTGTAACCTTGTGAACAACCTTGCAGACTAATTGATAAACAACCTAATTTATGTTTAAATTCCCAGTTTCAATCATAATTCACAGCAACCACATTCAACAGGCTTCTTACCATCTTATCCATTCCACGTGGTCCCAAACTGGTACGGATAGCATCAGAAACAGCTGCAAAAAAATAATTCCTTATAGATAAGCTTGGCACCAAGAAACTATTAAATCTCACATTAAGTCTTTTTAGTACTTAATCAGTGCCTGCAACATCACTTAACACTACATGCCACACTAAAAAGGGACATCATAAGACTTGAAAATTTATCTAGGCATGTGCAATCAGCTCACAAGCTATTCATACCAAGAATACTTAAATAAACTTTATCTTTAATAAGCATAATCAATCTTACAGCTGAAAACCATGACAACATCAAATTGAATCTCAAAGTTTATACCCATCCACTTACATCAGGAAACCCAGTAACAGAAACAGACACATTCCGTAAAACATAAAAACATAACCGCAAGTCTTAAACTATCTATTAACAAACTTAAAGTGTTAAACCAAGGTAAGGAATTATGCACTAAAATAAGAAAAACTAAATTACATAAAATGTTTCAAATAAATTCTTTGATAGACATTTTTTAAATGCAAAAACATACTTTCTACAAGTTGGAAAATTACTAAAAAACTAATACTGATTGAAAATGAATGGTGGTAAAATGCAATTGAAGCTGAAAAGGCAATAAGACAAATACTAGATGAAGCCATGACTGTGTTCCTAATGGCAATAACCAGTATTAAGGCAAATAGCTGTACATATGTTATCATGAGGGTCATTCTACATCAAACCAACCACAGGTGTACACCACACTATCTTGGATTTTAATTAAATTTGGCACACGTGTTCTACTACCAGACATAAGGAATTTCTGAAAAGTTTACTTGATTATCTCAAACTATGTTGGAATTACAGAATTTTAAACTTTGTTGCCATTTCGTGACTTCACGAAAAATTGAATGTTTGACGAACTTTGACTTGCTGTAACTCTGAAAGTAATGAAGATAGAAGCCTGAAATTTTCACCTTGTAATCAATTTTTTGGGCTGAATATGAAAATGCACATTTTTGTAGAGAAAGTATATTAGCATTATGATTTGCTAAAACATTCTTTAATACTACATCAATTTGGCCATGTCAGGGCTGCAAAGTATGATCGTCAGACATGCACAAGACTTTTCTCCCATTTTCAGATTGGTCATAATATCACAGTTTTCAACACTCATCATTCTTTTTTCAGCATTTCATTTAACCAACATAGACTAAATATTCTGAAAATTCCGTCAAATTATCTATGATATTAACGAAGTTATGAGCTCCTGAACATCATTACAAATTCAGACACGAGTTCAGAAATGGCAAAAACGATGTCACCCCATACGTCTTTGAGACTCAATATCTTCAAGACAACTTACTGTATTGATCTAAAATTTTGCATAATTTGCTCTGATACCATATTAAACATTTTGTGAAATTTTCACTGAAATCCGAGATGATCAAGCTGGAACGTTCTGAAAAATTTTTTCATTTGGGATCGAATGATCCTATTGTCTAGCACTACTACCACCCAGCAGTGGTGCTGGCAAAAACGTTAATACATCGTTGAATGGTGCCCAGCATGTATCTGCTCTCTGTGACCAATTCAGAACATTTACAAGTGTTCTGTGCTTGAATTTAACTGATGTCTTTGTGTTCATCTGAACATTCAATGATGCCTCCTATGAACTGTTCATTGTCATATGCAACAGCAACAAACTGTCCCAGTCGCAATTTCTCACCAGAAAGTTCAGCAACAACTTGTGGTTTGTGTGACCCACTTACAGTTGTGAAAATGTCGTTAGAAGACAATCGAAGTATGAAGTCACTAACACTTAAAATCCAGAGCTGCCTCTTAGTTCACTGACCTTCATGTTTATGCTTTTCCTACAATCATGTGTTTCTTATTTTCCAACCTAGGTGAACCTGTTTCTGATTTCTAATTTTCCGACCTTCATAAATCTATTTCTCATTTTCCGAGCTTTGTGGTGCTGAGGTGAATGCCATAGTCTAGTGGCTGGGGTGCTGTACTGCCAATTGAAAGTCTCAAGGTCATCTCCCTGCCAGGGCAGAAATTGAGATTTCAGCTCCACTTACACCCCAGCTATAATGAACATAATAACCATACACTGTCAGTGGGAGGACAAGTGGCGAGGAAGAGAAATGGCCAATTGCCCAAATATACCAAGACTAAGCAAAATATAGTTGCAAACACTTCATGCCATGGCAGCCTCTAGGACTTAAGGAGCATCTCTCTTCGCTTCTTCATGCTTCATATTTTCCTACCTGTCTGTATCTGTTTCTGACTTTCCGACTTTCACGAATCTGTTTCTGAATTTCCAACTTATCTGTGTCTGTTTCTGATTTTCAGACTTTATGTGTTGAAGGGTATGCCATAGCCAGTGGTTAGTATGCTGGACTACCAATGGAAAGTCACAGGTTAAAATCCCAACTAGGACAGAATCTGAATTTTTTCAGGATATCTGCTTTACCTGCACCCCCTAGAAAACTCAGCTGTAAAATCTGTACACTGTATATTGTCATTGGGAAGAACAGGTAGCAAGGGAGAGAAATGGCTAATTGTCCTCACATCCTGAGGCTAAGCAAAATGAAGTAACTATCACTTCACCCCATGGCTGCCTCTTGGGCCTAGCTTAAGGGACTGCTCTTCTTCGTGTTTCAGAATTTCCAACCTGCATAAACCTGTTTCAGATTGTCCAATCTTTGTGAACAGGTAACTGGTTTTATGACTTTTACGGATCTCCTTCTGATTTTCCAACTTTCATCATTTGGGGTATGCGACTTTCATATTTCTGTGTATATTTCTCTCTTCTTGAATCAAACACTATCAAAATGTTACCAAACATGTTGTACACAGTCAAAACACTTGGTGTAACTCTGGACAGCCATCATATTATAAGTACATCACAAATTGCTGGAAACATGTTTCATCCAAAAATGTCTTTGTGTTTTTGAGATGTATGTCTCTGCAAACGTGTTGGTTAATGATCATGCTCCAATTAATTTCTAGAACATTCACATCACTTTCAAGCATTACAAACTGCAGTTCCAATAATTCAGTTATTTCATTAGATGAGGAAACAAAAAGTCAGAACTGCTAAACGAAAACAGAAATGTTTCTGTTTCTGGGCTTCTGACGTCATCCATTTCAACCTCTTTTCTGTAATAATCGATCATATTGTAATTCTCTTACATCATTAAAATGGTTGAATTCATACAATCACCAAATCTAAATCATAGTACTAAAAGCTGCATTAATATATTCATCATGCACGGTAAGTCGTAACAGCATAGGCACACGACTGTTCGGGTTCGCAAACCGACCTTGGCTTATTTCAGAGATTTTAACTCATTACCGACCTCACGGTACTAATCGGTAGTAATGTCAGCCGACCCCACGGTACTAATCGGTAGTAGATGGGACTAGGCATATCGTAACCTCTTGTTTATTTGTAATCCTTATAATTTTAGAATTCTACGTCATTTAGGCAAATAGGTATAATTTTAATCCATATTACATCAGCGGAATCCCTGGAAAACACCTCAAAAATATAAAAACCAACCAATCAAAATGGGCATTTAAATCGGCCAGCGTGTAGTTAAAAATGGATATTTAAATGTCCCAAAATGGCGAAGCGTTGTTTACCGGAGGAAGAAATTCGCTGATCGATCGACGAATGGTCGTATATTAACGAAAGTTGTAATTCTACTGATGAATAAAACGTGTCAGATGAATCACACGAGACTGTTGGCAATACGAAGTGAACAAGTGGCACACTGATATGGAGTTTGATGACAATGGCATCCGCTATATGTCTGCGGCGATTGTGAGTCAGTTTTCAGTTACCCAGAAAATGTTGTGTTGAGAAATATAATTCTAGGTTGGAAAAGAAGAGAAGATAAAATGATAAAGAATGGTGTTTACCTTATGTGTATATGTCAAACACTGACACAGATATCACAAGTTCAGTTAGTTTTGCTTTTAGGCTTTTCCTGTAATTTTCTTCAGTTTTTACCCAACGGTCTAAATACTAAAAAAATTGTATATCTTTCAGTTTTGAAAATATTTTTAAAATTTCTGTTTGATTCTATCTGGCAACAATTTCTGCACATTTCTTGTGCCTAACTACCATATGTTGTCACTTACAATTCTTATGTAGACTGTCTTGAAGGTAAACATATAACAAATTTTTGGGGTACAGTTGGGGGCAACTTTGGATATCCCAAAACAAATTTTCCCCAAAAAACTTGACAGATGAATGGGAAGAGGAGATAAAATGCTAAAGAATGGTACTTACCTTATGCCTACATGTCAAAAACCAACAGAGATATCATAAGTTCAATTTGTTTTACTTTTATCCTTTTTCCTGTAATTTTCTTCAGTTTTTATGACAACGGTCTAAATACTAAAAAAATTGTATCTCTTTCAGTTATGAAAATATTTTTTAAATTTCTGTTTGGTTCTATCTGGCAACAATTTCTGCACATATTTTGTGCTCAATTTATATATGTTGTCATTCAAAGATTTTTCTAGACTGTCTTGAAGATAAAAATATAGCAAATTTTTTTGGGGATATAGTTTGGGGCAACTTGGGGTACCCCAAAATTTCTTTTTTCAACAAACTTGACAGATGGTTGGGAAGAGGAGATAAAATGCTAAAGAATGGTGCTTACCTTATGTCTACATGTAAAAAAACTGACAGAGATAAAACAAGTTCAAATTTTTCATTTTTTGGCCGTTTTTGCCAAAAATGTGCGGTCGTGAGGGGGTAGGTGAAAAAATTTCCGCGGTCGTTAAAGGGTTAATTTCAGGCTAGGCTAGCACGGTCCGTACACGGGGACCTTAAACGACGAGATACCCATTTAAACAGGCAAAGGTGGTGAAGGATCTCACCCAATCAATGCACTGAAAAATGAGCATGGTCGAGGCCAAACGGTCGCTATAGAAAAACGTTTACATTTAAATTTTGCATTAATTTTACTAACCCAATGGCTAGTTTACCTTTAGCAGCAGTGATGTTGCTGTACCGAATCTGTGTCGGCTTATCCTTGTCCCTGTACTCGGATTTCTTTCCTTCTCCCGACATTCTCCAAAGTAAGATTTTCCTCTGAAAATCAAATAAGTACCTTCGGCACTTAACGCTGGATTCAACTGGATTCAAAATCACTCCTCAAACTGCCAAATCATGCACGCCTCGGCTTGCTTCAAGCTCGTTCACCGACGCTTCTACTTCCTTTCTTGTAGTGCTGTGCGCCGATGTTGTCAACGCCGCCCACCCAGTTAGAGTGTATAATTAGAATCTTCTGGAAATCTGCCGACAATTCACTATGAGAACTTCTGTAACACCAGCGTTGTAATGTTCAAGGCAGCAATCGATGGATGCTACTAGGCAAATCGTAATCGTAATCTAGAGATGTCCACAGCGCCCAACGAAAGGTAAGTCGCAGGAACCAGCTTATTCACAGGCGCTCAGTCAAAACAAAATCGATAGGCAAAAGGGTGCGATTCCAGGTCAAGATCCAGGAGTCAGGCAGGCAGACAGTCGGACGGCTACGGAGGATGGTGTTTGAAATTGAGGCGAGAAGAGAGATAAGGGGAAGGGAAAGAATTTGGATAAGACTTTTGGAAAAGTATTGTTTTCAGTTTTGAGTGAAAGACCAGTGCAGAAAATGCAAGAAGTGAAATGTTGGTGAGTTCGTATGAAGGATCAGATAATTGTCTCAATTCTGGCGGGAATCTATTCTAGAGGGGCGGAGCAGCTATAGCAATGGGCCTATTTCCAAATTTTAAGGATGAGGTGACGCGAGGGCCAAGAAGTGTTAGGACAGAAGAGAAGCGGGTTGAACGGAGTGGTTGGATTGTAAATAAATGACGAAGAGAGGAGGGTTGGGAGGATTGAAGTGTGTTAGAGGTAAGGAATAGGACTTTGTACTCTATTCGTTCAGGTATTTTAAGCCAGTTAAGTGTTTTGAGAACAGAGGTGATGTGATGGTGTTTGGAAGCTTTGGTGACAACACGAGCGAGAGCATTTTGGATAGCTTGAAGGGGGTTTGTTTGAGTGGCATGTACCAATTGTCAGTATGAATTCTATCAAAAACCAAGAGGGAAATTTGGGAAGACATGGAAACAGCCTAGGGCAGAAATACGCCCAACCTTAACACACGATTAAGTGTTAATCTAGATCTGAACAAATAATTTATTTCATTTCATTTTTTATTGCTGCACAAAAAACAACAGCATAAAATAGGCTATATTACATAAAAATTAATGTGGGATACAACAGGCAGACCCAGGAAGAATCGCTTATTTGGAACGCCTAACGTCACATGAAATGCTTTTCGAAATGACAAATAATCAACTTAACAGGCTTATAGTCCAACTGGACTTGAGCAAACAGAACCTTCGCAACAAGAACCAAAAAACTTAACTAACAAAATAATTTAATTCACATGAATTTACTTATTGAGTTCATTCAAATATGCGTGTATATAATTTTAAATAATTTTATATTGAGCAGAATAAGAATGTCATGTGATAAATTGTTCCATAAAAAAGGGCCAGCGCATTTAATAGAAAATAGAGGAGTGTTTGTACGGGCATAACTTCTATGATAATTATCCTTTGATCTGGTATTATAAGTGTGGCACTCAAAGTTGGATGAAAAATAACCAGAGAAGGCAGAAGCAAGTTACGTGCGAACCTAAAGGCCTACATAAATTCACCAATCTGTAATTCGTTTATCTGATCATTTTTCAAAATATCAGAGTCAAAAAAATTTTCCCGAAGAAGAATAAGGAGATCTTCCTAAGATTATGCGGAGAACTCGTTTATGAAGCAGAACAAGTCTCTTTGGCCGGGATGGATAATTAGGTGCCTATGCAATATTACAGTAAGATAAATAGGGATAAATGAGTGAATAATATAAGTGTATACGTATGACTAGATGTAAGACATGACTAATACGTGAAAGTACTCCAACGTTTTTAGCAATTTTAGTTGATACATGCTTTATGTGCACATTCCATGTTAAATGCTGATCAAGATAAACACCCAGAAACTTAGATGACTTAGTTTGAGAGATAGGTATGCTGTCAATGGAAACAGACATAATTTGATGTGGGAGTGGCTTTCTGTGAGAACTGAACAAAATGTAGAAAGTTTTAGATAAGTTCGATAGCCGATTAGCCTTGAACCAGTTAGCTACAGATA
This sequence comes from Norana najaformis, assembly GCA_964023275.1. Classification (NCBI taxonomy): domain Eukaryota; kingdom Metazoa; phylum Annelida; class Clitellata; order Crassiclitellata; family Hormogastridae; genus Norana; species Norana najaformis. The sequence goes on along the minus strand of OZ029913.1, from coordinate 48,972,411 downwards.
CAAGTTCTAAATTATTAATCTCTAACAATGTGTTTAAGGATTTATGCGATAAAAAACCCATTCATATAGTCTGTAAAAAGAATGAAATGTAGTAAACAAGAAGAATTAGGTAGATCGTTAATATAAAGTAGAAACAACAATGGGACCAAATTAGATCCTTGCGGAACCGCACACCTTATAGACCTGTTTTATATGTGATAAAACACTGTTGCGAATAACTTGTTGCTGTATATGAGCAAGACAACCTTTAAACCAACGAAGTGAAGTGTCACGAACACTATAGTTTTTAAGCTTCTTCAACAGGATACTATGATCGACAGTATCAAAGGCCTTTGCAAGATCGAAGAAAATTCCTATTGAAAATTCTTTATTATCAATAGCTTGATATTTTATCCTGCATATTTAACAATGACATAGATGTGGAGTGGCCCGCCCGAAATCCATGTTGTTGATGGTATAAAATATTCATTTTTGTTAAATAACTATATAATCTATGATACATAATTAGTCTTTCAAAGATTTTGGAGAAGAATGGTAAAATAGAAATTGGTTGATAATTAGTAATGTCTTCTTTATTTCCACTATTAAATACAGGCAATTCCGCTATCTGATGAGCCAGGGTTCGAACCAGTTCCTCCTTTGCTTACTTCAACTTGTCCCCCAGTTGTGGATGTATCCGTCCCTTAGTCCCTGTGGACTACCTTTTGCTGGCCATTCGAACTTTCTTTTCCTTCAAGCAACCGTATGCCTAAAAGATCATCCATGCATGTCATCACATGACCACAAACTGTACCAACTACTGGCCTATCAAATCAGAAGGTCCAATCAGGGTATAGGTCAGAGACTGAAACCAGGTCAGCGGCTTGGGGCTGCTTAGATCTATAACCGAGCTAATTCTTACTGTTTCTGGAAAGCTCGTTATACAAAACCTGCGGAAAGAGAACCATCGCCAAACATCTAACTTAAAATCTGCAATATCAAAGCGTAGGTCTGGGTTAAACAGGGCAAAGCTGATCCTGATATTAGACATACTCGTAGTGGGTTTTGAACCTTACCTACAGTACAGGAAGTTCATAGACTCATCGGAAATGTTCTACCTAAATCATCACAACTGGACTTCATTCCAACTTCCCTTATTAAATCCTGTTCAAATGTTTTTTATCCCGCCTGCTCACTTGGCTAATCTTTCCTTTTGCAAAGATCGTTTTCATTCTGCTTTTAAAACTGCTCTTGTGTCACCTCTACTAAACCTGATCTTGATAAGGACTGTCTGGCTAACTATCAACCAATTTCCGATCTGAATAATATCTCTAAACTGCTCGAACGCCTATTTCTCATACGTCTTCAGGGCCATGCAACATCTTCTCCGAATTTTAGTTTTTTCAATTGACTTATCATAAACATCATACAACTGAGACTGCTCTTACTGGCACAATTAACAATATATTTAATTCAGTGGATTCTGGGAAAGCATCTCTTCTTATACCTCTTGATTTGAGTGCTGCATTTGATACTGTGGATGCAGGTATTTTGTTGTCTCAACTCTATACATGTTTTGGAATTACTGGTTCTGCTCCTTTCAGGATATCTTCTTATCTTAATGATCGTTCTCAACGAGTGGCAATAAACTCATCTCACTCTCATCCTATTGCCTGTCATTCAGGTGTACCTCAGGGTTCTGTCCTTGGACCTCTTCTTTTTCTATCTTTATTTAGCCCATCTGTAAAATGCACGCATGCATAATACACTGGTCCAGCAATATGCCGTTGATACTCCTTGTTGGTTCTCGATTAGACTGCAAATGCAGTTGTAATTGTAATTGTAATTAAGATTTATAAAGCGCCACTTAGAGAATAAACTCAACAGGGGCACTCCCGACCCGAACAAGTAAAATCAGCAGGTGGGACTGACATACGTAAAGCTTCTGGACTGGACGGTAACAGTTCGCTTGCGAGGGACAAACGAGATCATGGGAAGGTGGGTGCTACGGCCCGGTAACGAGGAGACTAAAGTGCAAAAGTCCATGAGGTAAAGAGGAACTTAGCCAGCAATACAGTTGCGCACAAGAGTGAGACTCTTAAAATGGACACGCTGCTAGATGGGAAGCCAATGAAGAGTGTCTCTAATATAGGACGAGATATGATCGTATCTGCGAATGCACCTAATGAGACGAGCAGCAGAGCTCAGGTGAGATTGAAGCGTAGCAGTGTTGGCTGGGATCACCGGTGAAGATGGAATTACCAAAGTTAATCCTGGTGCAAATGAGGGTGTGGACCAGAGTCGAGAGAACTTGAAAAGAAAGTGTAAGGCGAATATTGCGAAGCTGACGAAGATGGTGATAACATGAGCGAGAGACGCTATGAACATGGGCAGACAAAGTGAGCTCCTGATGATGGTTTTGAATATATTTATTTTCATTAAAGAATTAAAGTTCTTTATGTAATCACCATATTTAAGCTGTTTGAAATTAAGCTGATCATGATCATTTATAACGGTCTTGAGCTTGTCAGCATGACACCCATCCACAAGGATCTGAAGACCCCTCCTAACCTGAAAAAACATGTTGAATAAGTCTTTTAAAAATGCCATTCGTGTGTCGTTCAGCTGAAGGGCCTTATCAACATCAGCAACGGAATAAGGATGTTTGGTATCAACCAGGCTGCATACGACTGAGCCATAATAATAATAATAATAATAATAATAATAATAATAATAATAATAATAATAATAATAATAATAATAATAATAATAATAATAATAATAATAACAATAATAATAATAATAATAATAATAATAAAAATAAAAATAAAAATAATAATTAGCAACTTCTAATGCGCCGGTGTCTAATGCACAAGGCATCAACCGATGGCACACCAAAATGCACGACAGAGAGGCAGCCTATGGTGGATAAGCAATTTGAAACAGGTAAGTTTTAAGTTGAGAACGAAATGACAGAAGCGACTGAGCAAAACGAACAGATAGAGGAAGGGAATTCCAGAATTTTGGTCCAGCAACCGAAAATGTTCGCAGATAGAAATTGTTGCAGTGGTGGGTCACCAACCAATCAAAACTTTCAAGTGTAGCTCATGTCGATTGGTCAAATTTGGGCATTCCAGCTGCATCTGTGTCTAGTGAGAGAGTTTTTCCAAATGTGGGCTAGTGTGCTTAATAGGCACACATCGTTCAGTCCACAGCATGTCGAACAGTTTTAGTGTTTCTATAACAAAATCTATGTACAGATTGCGATCGCCACAATTGGACATTATGGTATGATAATGCTATACGTAATGTCAGGTCTACTGATGCAATTATATATATATATACATATATATATATATTATATATATATATTATATATATATATATCATATATATATATATAATACACGGTACAAGATACATGATACACGATACAGGATACACGATACAAGATACACGATACAGGATACACGATACAGAATACACGATACATGATACACGATACAGGATACATGATACACGGTACATGATACAGGATACACGGTACAAGATACATGATACACGATACAGGATACACGATACAAGATACACAATACACGATACATGATACATGATACACGATACAGGATACACGATACAAGATACACGATACAGGATACACGATACAGAATACACGATACATGATACACGATACAGGATACATGATACACGGTACATGATACAGGATACACGGTACAAGATACATGATACACGATACAGGATACACGATACAAGATACACAATACACGATACATGATACATGATACACGATACATGATACACGATACATGATACACGATACATGATACATGATACATGATACACGATACATGATACATGATACATGATACACGATACACGATACAGAACACACGGTACAAGACACACGATACACGATACAGAATACACGATACATGATACACGATACAGGATACACGATACATGATACAGGATACAGGATACACGATACATGATACACGATACAGGATACACGATACATGATACAGGATACACGATACATGATACACGATACACGATACACGATACATGATACACGATACATGATACACGATACATGATACACGATACATGATACAGGATACACGATACAGGATACACGATACAGGATACATGATACACGAAAGTTAAAAACAGGTGCCCAACGGCAACGACTAACACGGGAGAGAGGTTCCTGCACAAACAAAAGAAAGGGGCACAGAGGCGTAACCTTAACACTATATATATATGATATATATATATATATAATATATATATATTATATATATATAATATATATATATATATTATACATATATATTATATATATAATATATATATATAATATATATATAATATATATAACATATATAATATATATATATAAT